>OX438646.1:9927440-10537986 GCA_949316285.1 Eupithecia subumbrata | reverse complement strand
TTAGGCACAGCTAGTGATATTATAACTTCGAAAGTAACTCTGTCTGTTACCTTATCACAGTTTTCACGCTTAAACAGCTGAACGAATCTTAATGAAATTTGGCAGTTAGGAAAATGGTAGCTATCCCGGTGACAGACATAGGCTACTTTAAAAACGCGAGCGAAACCGCGGGCATCAGCCAGTATACCATACCGGGTTTATGGTTTTGTATTAGGTACTGTTGTTGTATTTTTTTGTATTTTACCAATAAACGGTGGGATTTACAAAATTAATCTACTTAATTGGGCAACGAGATTTTTACCAATTATGAAGAAAAGAAAACATAACGTTAATAAGGCTGGCGTTCACCAAAAGATAATCAGCCAATTAGCAGCTTTGTTGGTTAATTTTGACGTAAAATGTAAAAAAACTTCTGCCAATAACTTTTTCGATATGCGATAAACCTTTTCGAAGATCACGTCATGACTCAATGCGTCCGATTGTTTGTTTTCTAAAATATGGGACTATTATACTATATGTATAAATAACTATTTTGTTTATGCCCGCGGCTTCGCATGCGTTGTTTCAATGGAATCATTTAAAGGTTATTTCTATCCCATAGGAACTGATTTATCGGATAAAAAGCCTATGTTTTATTCGAGGCCCAGAACTACCTATATCCAAAATTTCAGCCCTATCCGTTCAGTAGTTTTGGCGTGATGAGGTAACAAACATCGTCCATTCATACATCCAAACTTTCACATTTATATAATTAGTGTGATAGTGTGATAGAGAAAAATATTGGATCTGACTATACGTTTTGCTCTTTCATACAAAAGACATCAACGCGTTGCGTGCATTTCAAATTGGGCTTGTCCTTATTATATGAAAGTATAAATACATACCTACACTAGCCAAGCTACTCTTGATTTGGGAACGTTTTTCCGGGTATCTTTTTGATGAAGACTAAAGGAAATTGAATAAAAATACGTCCTGCCGATTCAGAGGCTGACTTTTTATTGTCTCACACAGTTAGATGCAACGGCCACCGGAGTAGCGCCGATTAAGCACTTATATTCTAAGAACACCATGTGCTCAGTCAGCGTTGTAACTAGAGCCTAGACTTAATCTGAAATAGAGGGGCGAGGGGTTTATGTAACTCCTCCCTCCCTAAGAGGAAAATTATCGGTTGGATCGATTTGAGATTTGTGCCGATAATTTTTCTTACACATAATAAAACTCAGCATTTTTTTTGCCGAAGGACATAAAATACAAATAAAAGAAAACTAAATACTAAATAAAAGAAAATTATCGGTTGGATCGATTTGAGATTTGTGCCGATAATTTTTCTTACACATAATAAAACTCAGCAATTTTTTGCCGAAGGACATAAAATACAAATAAAAGAAAACTAAATACTAAATAAAAGAAAATTATCGGTTCGATCGATTTGAGATTTGTGCCGATAATTTTTCTTACACATAATAAAACTCAGCATTTTTTTTTTGCCGAAGGACATAAAATTCATATAAAAGAAAACTAAATGTTACTAAGCCTAGAGTCGAGAATCCTAAATTTTCACTGAAGTTATTGTCTTTGTTACCACATAAAACACTTTCAATCACTTCGCTATGCCTTAAAGAATACGTCATGTATTTAACTTCTTCTAAATTAACGCCGTTCATATTAAGCACACGTTTACTGGATGTCGTTGCATTAACGCGTAGCTGCGGTAAGGCGATTAGCGGAATTGGCTCAACAGCATCCGATTCCTTAAGGATCCGGTGAAGTATACGAATTCCATTGATCTCCAAATCACAGGGTTCGTCGATGGTTGTCAAGTAAGTCCATTGGCTGAGTATTGGCTGCTTACTGATCTTGCCGTCGCAATGCTTTGATAACATCATGTGAACTCTGCTGCATATTATCCAACTGTTTTCACTTATTCGTTGACTCTTTCAATCTCTACCTGATGTTGCGTGCAGTGATCACGATCATCTTCGAACTTCATGAGCTGCTCTACAAAGGTAAGCTCATGGTGGAATGCTTGATTTTCCTCGGTACACAGGAAATGTTCGCCAGCAGATAACGGGCGGCACGGTTTAACAATTGGTATGTATTGAGTACGTTCGCCAAAAGGTGGGGATATTTAGGGAAAATAGAGATAGTTTTGTTATCAGGCTGGTGGAAAATTGGTAAGGAATATACTTTATAGTAATTATAAGTACAATTATCAGTTATCGGAATTTCCAAAATAAACGTAACCAGATTGTTCTTAGTAAAAGATTTTACAACAATGGTTTCCTCTAATTTTAACAAGTTATTTTCATTAGGAAAATATACTAAGCTTACGGATTCCGAAATCAATTTCAAATGATACAATAATTCGGTGGAGTTTATTATAGATTGGTGCAATATAGAGACTCTACTTAATGCTAGAGCTGTTTCAATTTCACTTAACCGGATAAAGATGGTTCGGAAATTACTTATGTCAACATTAAACAATGCGAAAACATATGATTGAAATACATATCTCTTTTCTTTAATAGATAAATCGCTAATCATTTCTTCTACCTTCTTAATGCGGTTAGCTGAATTGATAGTGTTTCGATTAATCAACTCGGTTACATTTACGAAACTGTCAAACATTTTAGAGACCAAGGTTAATTTTTTTGAAATAATCATTTGATCATGCTGTAATTCCGAGGTGACTCTATCAAATTTAATCGCGTCTTCATGATCAAGATTTCCTGTAATAACTTTTATAAGTGAACCCAATGGATTTATAAGTCCTCTTCTAAATCGTTGTTGTGGAA
The DNA here is from genome assembly GCA_949316285.1 of Eupithecia subumbrata. Lineage (NCBI taxonomy): Eukaryota > Metazoa > Arthropoda > Insecta > Lepidoptera > Geometridae > Eupithecia > Eupithecia subumbrata. Next base: position 10,535,191 of record OX438646.1, on the reverse strand, counting down.
CAAGTTGTTTGAACTTGTCTTTAGTTAAGTCGCGTACAAACTCTGTATGTATTTTAACACTTATAAATTCCTGAGAGTATGACGAATTCCAGTCGATTAATCTACACAATTGGTCAAAGTTGGCCGTTACGTAATTTAAATCATGCTTAATCTTGTCTAGGTTTATAACCTTAACTATAGTCCAATAATCAGTTTGAAAGAAAGCTTGGCCTTCCTTGACCGGAAGTATTCCCGGATTTCCTTCCAGTGTTTGCAGATGGAGGGCCAGGGATGGCGTCAGTACGAGCAGAAGGCCGCACCTGTGGAGGACGTTTTACATTTTTAATAGGAACTTGGGTTATCCTTTGCCCTACCTGTATAGGTAAAACGTTTCTTTCAGCTTCACCTACAACTTTGGCTTTAACGTATCGCGGTTTGTCTTTACTTTTACGCTTATTAACATCCTTTGCATAAATAGTCTCACCATCGGCAAACTCTATCTCGTCTTCACCGCCTTTCTTTGCTCTAATATTTTTTTTTAATGCCAGCATCTTATCTGCCAAATATTCGTATAAAAATTTGGTTCGCTTTGCATGATCTTTAACTAACTTTTGGAAATAACACTTTTCAATTTCAATGCCATAAGGGCTGCTAGAGTCAGTATGGCCAAATACCACTTCAAAAGGAGTAAGTTCAGTGACAGAATGGATGGAGTGATTATATGCCATAACAGAATATGTCATAGTTGATGCAGCATCAGTACATCGTTTTTCATATTTAGCTAATCTGTATATCTCTATAATGGTTGAATGGAAACGTTCAATAAGGCCCATTGAATTTGGGTTATTGGGAGTTCCAATGTGGAGCTCTACTTTATGTAAGCTCAAGAATTCTTTCATAAGCATGTTGTTAAATTCGCTTCCGGGATCCGAACTAATCTTTTTGGGGATGCCGTAGTAAGAGAAATAGCTCATCAATGCTCTTACTACTTCAGGAGTTGATCTACCTTGAATTTCAATAGCCTGTCCTAATTTGCTGAAGGCATCAATAAGGGTCAAATAAGTTTTCCCTTCAATACTGAAAAGATCTATGAAAATTTCTTGAAAAGGGGCGTCGTGTGTTTGCGTCAACTGTAAAACTGGTTTTATTGGTTTCCTATCATATTTCATCTTCTGGCATGCTTCGCAAGCATTTATAACCGCTGAAACTGTTTCTTGCATTCTCTCCCAATAGTAATTTCTACGAATCCTGACTAACGTTTCCTTGATACCACGGTGGCATGTCTTTCCTTCATGATGTTTAACAATTATTGCCCTTTGCTCTCTCTCGTCTTCAATATAAAGAACTCTTTCCGTGCATTCATAAAAATTTACCATTCCTTTCTTAAAAAGTTCTATTATCAAGTTTCCAAATAATCTACGATGTTCCGGTTCTTCAAAATAGATGAAATATTTTATCTTTGGCTTAATGTAGCGTTTTAAAAATTCTTTAACGAATTCCGACTTATTCAAAGGTAAGAAAATTTCCAATACCTTTTGTTTGTTTCTAGATAAGTCTTTTACATGTAATTCGTTTTTAGACCAAGCATATACTAAGATCTGATTGGGTTTAGTGTCAACTGCTTCATGTATAATTGGAATTCCTACAGACTCTAACTCTACGTGAGAATGAATGGTTTCAGATTTATTAGATTCCGATCGTACAGGCACTTGTTCGAGATCCGAACCATCTCTCGATAATTTATCAGAGAAAGGGCTCGCTGTTAATGTCCTACTTTTGTCTGATATAGAGTCTTTTCGCTCTCTATTCTTTTGAGCTGTTAACTTGCTTCTATCTTTGTGTTCCTTTTCATCGATGTTAACCTCCATTGATGCTTTATCATCATCTAAAGCGTTTATTTTTATCCTAGATAACGCATCAGCGTTCGTATTCTGTTGTCCATTTTTATGTATCATTTCAAAATCATAGTCTTGTAGCCTTAAACTCCAACGCGTGAGCTTACTGCTTGGATCTTTAAGAGATCGAAGCCAAACTAATGGTCTATGATCTGTATAAATGGTGAACTTTCGTCCGTACAAATAAGGCCTGAAGTGCTTTACTGCCCAGATTATAGCAAGCAATTCGCGTTCGATTGTACTATAACGTGATTCAGTATCACTTAGCGTTCGACTAGCATACGCTACAGGCTTGTCGGTCCCAATTTGTCCCTGAGATAGTACAGCTCCGACTGCTACAATTGACGCGTCAGTTGTCAGTATAAAAGGTTTGTCAAAATCAGGATACTGTAACAGAGGGGCATGAGTCAAAAGCTCTTTGCATTTGTTAAAAGAGTCTTGATATTTTTGATCAATTACAATTTCGTTACGCTTTTTCAGGCAGGCTGTCATTGGTTGTGTTATTTTAGCAAAATCTCTAATGAAACGTCGGTAGTACCCTAGGAGTCCGAGAAAGCTCTTTATTTCAGTCTTCGTTTTTGGTAGAGGGTATTTCAGCACAGCGTCTATTTTATCATTGTTAGGTCTAAGTCCTTCTTTCGTAATCATGTGTCCTAGGTAAAGTACTTCTTTACGTAGAAACTCTGATTTATCTAGCTGTATCTTTAGGTTAGTCTCCCTGAGTCTGTCAAATATTGATTTTAAATTACTAATGTGTTCTTCAAGGCTATTTGAATAAACTATTATGTCGTCTAGATAAACCATGCAATGTAGTCCTTGCAGGCCACGTAGGACATTGTCCATTGTCCTTTGGAACGTTGCTGGACAGGTTTTTAATCCGAAGGGCATTCTAGCGAATTCAAAATGGCCACCGTTATTCGTGGAAAATGCTGTTTTTTGTCTATCATTTTTTTCTACTTCAATCTGATGGTATCCACTTGCAAGATCTATAGTGCTAAAATAGTTACTCTTGCCTAATTTATCGAACAAATCTGTGATATTCGGAAGAGGATATTTGTCGTCAATCGTAATCTCGTTCAGGCGCCTATAGTCGACTACCATTCTATACTTGACTTCACCAGATGCATCTATCTTTTTAGGCACTAAATGTACCGGGGCACTCCAAGGAGAATGAGACTCTTGGATTACATTGTCTTTCAGTAATTTATCTACTTGCCTGTTAATTTCTTCTTGCACGAAGGGGGCCTGTCTATATGGCTTTACATATATAGGGTCTTCGTTCTTTGTCCTGATCTTGTGTTTAATTTGGTTTGTAAAACTCAAAGGAATTTGGTCGCAGTAGAAAATATCTTTATAGTCCAAACAAAGCTTGTAGATTTTTTCACGTTCTTCGTCGTTGGTATGGTCAAGTCTAAGTTTACACAAGTTTTCTTCTAATAAATTATCTGTCTCTACATCCATTGTATCTTTTGTAAAGTTTAATTTGCTTTCCGCCTGATTAAATGATGTTACTGATAGAGGTGCCTTAAATGTGATGCGTTTCGTTTTATCTGAGGTGTTTTGGAGCACAGTAGTTGCATATCCGTTTATGCAATTCACTATCGCACTAGGCATACGTAAACCATCTGTGAATTCATAAAAGTCTAATATGGCTTCGCCTGAGTGTTGATTTATCGGCAACTTAACTCTTTTTTCTGACCGCGGGGGAATATCGATTAAATAATTTAGAATATTATTGATTATTGGAATACAAGTTGTACTTGTCTTCAAAAGCAGTTCTTTCAAATCAATAATCGCGCCTAATTGTTGCAGAAGATCATTTCCAATCAGTCCATCATAACGCGTATCAACGTCGTATAGGTAAAATTTATGCCAATCGTTGCTAAAAAAGGATGGGAATAGAGGGATCTCTACTACTTCATCGTGAATACTAGATGCGTGGGTGCTAACAACTTGAAACCGTTCCTTCTGAATAAATTGGGGAAAATATTCACTAGCTTTTCGCGGACTTAAGAACGATCTCATACTTCCGGTATCAATCATCATTTTTGCGTCTATCTCTTCCAAATAAATATACGGAAGTTTTAATTTTGGGTCACAATTTATTTCTAAGACTTCTTGACATCCGAGGCTGTTATGCAAAAATCCGAAGGATTTTCAGCATCACCCTCAGTTTTTTCCTTTTCGTTATTCTTCGTAAAATTGTTTTCACTTGATGGTAGAGGCAATAATGATGAAGAGTCGTCATAACCATTGTACATTTCATTTTCATAACCATAGCCATAGCCATCACAATTATCGTAATATGCGTCGTTATTATAAAATGCCGTCGTAGGCATACCGGTGTCGCCGTATTCATGGTCATTCATGGTAATTTCGTTTAACCTAAACCCATTTTGTAGGGGTCTATGAGGCGCTGTCCTCATAGATACGTCGGCGCTTTGCAACTGTGGTATTTGTCCTTGAGGAGGAATATTTGGTGGTCCTACTGCCGGTAAATTTGGTTTATAACCAAATGGTTGTGGAGGCCTATAACCAAAAGGCTGTGGGGCTCTATACCCAAACTGTTGCGGAGGTCTATACCCGAATGCTTGTTGAGGCTGAAGGCCAAATCTCGGAAGGCCGAAATGTTGTGACTGAAAACCATACTGTGGCCGATATCCAAAACTTTGTGGGCGTGTTCCGAAATTCGATTGACCTTGGCCTTGAAATTGAGGCATCCTAATCTGCGCATTTTGGGGAATCCCAAAATTAAATTTTGGAGTCACATTATTACTGTTACCACCTAACATAGGCTTATAACCCATCGGTTGACCTTGACTTACCAAAGGCCTTGACCCTGAGGTTGAGTTTTGATTATTACCATGAATACGATTTCTCATGTTATATTGCTCTATAAAATTCACTTCTTCAAGCACAACACTCAATGCCGCTTCTAGAGTACTGGGCGCCTTTAACCTCACTATTCTGACCAAATTTTCAGGAAGATTGTACAAAAATACATTCAGAGCCGTGTTATCATAAATAATCAATTTAGCCTTTTTTAAATCACTTTCCGCATTGGTGTTCACTTTTGAAATTAATAATGATCGTACGCTTTGAATTCGATTGCAAAAATCCAAATAATTTTCACCCGATTTTATCTTTAATGATTCTAACTCGATGTTAATACACGCTTCACTACGGGGGTCTCCAAAATGTTGGATAAGCAAGGCCTTAAGGGCGGACCACGTCACAATATCATCCCTTTCCGACAAAAGGGCAGCTGCATTCTCTGTAAGCCTGCTCGTGATAATATTAAACACGTATAAATTTTGTTCTTCTTTTATACTACCATAGCAGTCAATTATGTACTGACATTTTCGTAAGAATAAATTTAATTGTCTTTTATCACCAGTAAAATTTGGAATAATTTGCACTATTTCTCTTGGAATTGGTTTAATCACTGTTTCACTCGTCATCTCTACCGCGTAATTTAATCCGAAAACACAGAGCTATAACTTTGCAGAGAATACACTTGCTTAATTCACAATCTTATAATAAAAATACACGACACAACAATTAAATGGCACACAACAGAAAAAAAACACAGTGAAAATGACACGTCATATAAAACAAGCATAAAATTTTGAAACAGGGAAAATTTAAAATTCTTGTAAAAATAAATTGAAAAATTAAAATATAAAATAAACTTATTTTTAACGAGTATAATTAAAACTAGTTTTTGATCAATGCTAAGATCACTAATTTAATTCTTACAGTACAACATTTAATTTTGAAAATGAGCACTTTCTATTTGTTCCTTACTCTATGTAAAGTCTTTATAGTTAAGCGTTATAATGAGCTAGGTTTGATCTCAATATTATAACAAATTAATTAGTTTTTAACAAAAAGAAACCATTTAAAATACAGGAGAGGACTAAGGAAGGATTTGGCGAAAATTTTGACTCACCAACCAACTGCAACTCCCGCACTCACTTTTCGATACCCGTTTAGAGTCATTTTTTTGGTTCACACAGAAGACCGTAATTTCTACAATTTTTATCGCGAATTTTCTGACTGAGTTTTAAGTAGGAAAATCGCGGAAACTCGTGAAAATGAGGGAAATCTGTATCGGCTGCGCCACTCTTGATTTGGGAACGTTTTTCCGGGTATCTTTTTGATGAAGACTAAAGGAAATTGAATAAAAATACGTCCTGCCGATTCAGAGGCTGACTTTTTATTATCTCACACAGTTAGATGCAACGGCCACCAGAGTAGCGCCGATTAAGCACTTACATTCTAAGAACACCATGTTGTGCTGCCTAGTCAGCGTAGTAACTAGAGCCTATACTTAATCTAAAACAGAGGGGTGAGGGGTTTCCGTAACTATCTATCCGAGCTCATCATCCTCTGCCGGATTTTATCCACTACTGGGTATGGACCTACTGAAGTTTGTACCATCCACCACCGTCCTGCGTTAGCTGCTTCAATTAAACTAACCTGAATTTAACTAACTATATATTGATCGTATTGAGAGAATGCTAAGACGTCGTAGATATAGAGCAGAAAATTTAAGACCAATAGATAAATAAATAAATAATATAATAAATAAATAATGCTGGACAATCCACACAGCACCATCTAGCCCCAAGCTAAGCAGAGCTTGTGTTATGGGTACTAGATGACTGATATACTTAATACAATACGTTACATAGATAGATATTTTTTTATAATACATAGAAAATACCCAGAACACCCGGAACAAATATATGCAGATCGTATAAACATTTGTCCCAAGGCAGGAATCGAACCCACAACCTCCTGCATCGCAGGCGGATCTACGCCCGCTGCGTCACATTGGTCGTCAATAAAAAAATCAAAGAAAAGAAGGAGAAGAAAACCTTAGACCTGTAGTTGGACGTTTCAGGTCAAACCTACCACTCAGTACGGGAATAATAGATCTTTAACAAACGAATAATTATTTGCAGTGTAATGTACAAAATAAACCTCAAGAGTTCAAAGCGATTAATTTCCAACCTTGACTTGACACGTCGCCAAACAAAACAAACATGCGTGTAATTAAATTCAAAGTCAGGAACGCACGAAACACTTTGAAACTATTCAAATCAACCCATAAGTGATTCCGTCCGGGTGTAATATAAATAATGTATGAGACGGTGTACAATTTCTCAAATAATTATGTAAAACGTACGAACAATAGAACCTCACCTCCCTTAGATTAGGGATCAATCTAAAAAGCAATCTCGGGCCGTCTTTTTGACGACGTAATCATGACGAAACAAAAATGATTACGTACCTGCCTAAGCAAGAGATCCAGGAGCTATCAATGCTTCGAAATAAGAATGCTACTTGTCTTTTAAAATTATCACAGTCGTTACATTCATGAATAATGTTTTTCCATTAACTGTGTCTTTAAATAACCCTTTGATTCTTTGTTTAAGATAAGCGGTAGTTGACAGCTTAGTAAATTTATTAAAATTTAATACCTTTTACTATCGGAATATTGCATAGGCTAAAATTTAATTGGATTGTCGAGTGGTTTCAATTTTACAAAGTAGATTAATCCAGCTTTTATAACTCCGAGCACACACAGCAAAAGCGAATGCTTATAATTAAAAATGTCTCCTACAATATAGGTACCTAAATTGAACGATTCTATATATATTTTTATGTAAGCTTCGCACGCACGCCTTTAGTTGCGAGCAATGCAAAATTATTAATTGAAAAGAAATAAGGGTCATACAAAATTGCTTACGCCGCGCACAAAGCGTGTAAAATATTACAAGAGCAAAATAAGCCGAAATTCAAGTTGGTTTAACTTGAATTTCGGCTTATTTTGCTCGTTGAAATCAATTTAGTACCCCACATCACACCCTGATTTAGACGGACGTACGTGTAATTTAATATACGAGCTGCCCTAAACATCACGAACGTTGTATGCAAATATACGCAAAACCTGAAATTTGTAATTACGTTATCGTTATATTCAGCGAATAAGTTGGTTTTTATTAACCCGTATTCTTCTCATATATTTATAAGGCATCTATGAGGGATGATTTAGTTACTTATCTTTTTGTTTTGAATAACACAGACTTACATAATTGTGTTCTTATTCACATCAAACAATAGATTATTGGACAATTATGCTGCTTCGTCGGTTTAGGTTGACGTTTAATATATTAAAACTTGGGTCAAATTCGTTTAATTAAAACAACTGTATTTAAAATTTAACCATCTGTTGGTAACCTCGGGGTTTTATTTGACGTTTTTGGTAGAGGTTTTAAGTTCACAGATGACGTTGCTAACTGCCCGATTATCTCTTGGTGAACACTAACCTTACTATATGCATAAATAACATACTTTTAACCTTAGTATTATATCTTACATTTCACCTTTTTTATATAATCATCATAATCATCATCATCAGCCCTTGTTGACCCACTGCTGGGCATAGGCCTCTCTATGTTTATGCCATAAATATTTATATAATAGTTTTTTATTATTTTTATATAATAGTTATATTATTTTTGTTTTGGGCAACTCTCATGTTTTTTATGTAATATGTACCCACCCATAATAAAGGGAACACTAGCCTTTAAAAACATAGGTATTCTTCCAGTTTTTTTGTAATTTTTGATATATCTGTCTTTGGTGGTTCATTGTAAAAAAAAATTCGTCTGTGCTCCGCTCAACAGTGCAGAGAGACTTTTCGGGCTTCTGTCAAATTTCCGTCAATAGTGCAGAGGTCCATTACGGGCCAGTCAGCTGGCGCCCATTTTACGCTCAGATTTAAAGTTTGTTTATGTTTCTATCTCGCTTTAACCTATTGAAATGCGTTCTTGTTAGAGCAAGATGGGTATCGAGCGCTCGTCCACTGACTGGATATGGCATTCACTGCCCAGTCTCTGCGGCACGAACCGCAGCTGCAGCTTTGGCATGTGCGTCGCCTCAACTTCTACATATTTTAATGTAAAACCTAGTAGATCTTAGAAATTGCATTCTACAACCAGAAGATTTTTCTGTGGCATTTATGTTACGTGAATAAATTCTCGGGCCAGGGGTGAATAATAGGCAGACGTGCTCAACGTTCCATCTTACCCTCACTTCTGCAAGATTAATACAAATGTTAGCTTATTACCAACCTTAATAAAACTGAATGTACAATGAAGGAAACTGGTTGTTTGCAGGTCATACTTTTTACTTAGCGAGGAATGCTATTTTTAACAATTTACTTGCGAAAGTAAATACGGAAAAAGCTGCACCTACGCGCTTTCAACAGGATAATGTATGTATTTAATTTTTGAATGGAGTAAAGAAGAAAAAGTTGTACAAGAGTTAACAGCCACAAGCCGTATGGATACTTCCTATAAGCGAAAAACGAATGATGAACGACATCACTTTGATCCCAGCAAAGTGACATCGTCCATCATGCGATATTACAACATTTAGGTACAACATACAACGTCGCTATCGGCACATCTACTCGACGCTTGTCGGGAACAATACGGACTTGACATCAATTGGCATCGATCAAGCTGTATTGGCCATATGGAAACCAAGTCAAATAAAGCAAATCATTGCAATATCAGATACAATACATATCTAATTGTTGACTAATTGCATCATTTTCCACAATTTTGCTTTGACTACCACATAGTTTGTAAAGCTTCGGTAGTGTCATCGTTTCAATAGGTACCTATCTATGATCGCATAGATTAAGGAACGCCTTTATGTAAAAATGCTCCGAATAAAAGATTTCTATTATTTCATTATTATTAATTCTGACATGTCAGCTCATTCTCATTCCCTCAATATCTACTAGCCCTCTTCAAAATAAATATTTGGAACGTTCTATAAAATTATTTACCATCGGCTTGATAGGTATAAGCCTAAGTAAAAAACAAAAATGCTGTCTACTCCAGTTTTGCGACTAAAAATAACAACAAGGAACCCCAGCAAACAAATTGTCCTCCTATCTCATCTGGTAAGGAAATAAGATTGCTTGATAACATCACATAGAACGGCAAAACAAAACACCCTTTATAAAACCCTTACCTTCCTGTGTCCCAAAAAAATAAACTCATGAGCAAATGAGATTGGTTAACGTTATTTTGACAATGATTTATAAGCTGAGTTTTACTCAGATTTTGAGTTAATACCTACAGTAGTAGTGGATGATACCTACAGTACAAACATTTAGATGATTCTAAATAGCAACCACTGAAAGTGATTTTAGGTACAATGTGTGTAAACATAGCTCTATGGCCCAGTTTACGAACATTGTATATCTTTAGTTAGGCCAGAGTATAAAATATAGTAGCCTGAAAAATTCCAATTTTTAAATATTTCTTGTGCGAAGAAGCATCTATACTTTTACGCTGTGTCCGGCCAAAATAGGCCGTATTGTTAGGACTTTATGCGAGTCCACCAGGAGACTTTTTTAGCCCCTAAGCTCGTAAAAAGCAAAGCATATTGCATTAACTTATAATAAACAGGTTGCTATTTTCTCTCTAAACTGTGAGTCGGTAGTCCTTACTGTGGTTTCATGCAATTTTGTCTCTGGATGGGAGATTGGTGTGAAATGAAAGTAAGATTTTTTGGTTCGATTGACGTAAAACTCTAAGTAATTAATCTAAATCTATTGTGACCGAAACATCTTTACTGCTTAAATACCTAAATATTGCACCAGAATCTTATCTAATCAGGAAATTCTTAGAAATAATTTGGGTAAAACAGCTTTATTATTACTCTATATACTTATTATCCAACTTTATGTAACCAGTAGGTAGGCATATTATTAAATCGATAAGACTTTTTATCGATTTATTACTGATACGACGGGATATAATCGGTTAATCTTGATTTATTGCAGAGCTTGCATACATCGCCCCATCAGCACAGGATTATCGCGAAAAATATGCTAAGGTAACCTGTTCATAAATTACAAATAGCTGAGTAGAGTAAAATCACGAAATTTCATTTTATCCCGCTACGTATGCATCTTACAAAAATGCACACTCAAATTGAAATTTTGTAGAAGGTTGTAAAAGCTCGACAAAGCTTGCAAAAGTTTTGTTGAAAACAATGATATTGGTAGATATTTTCTTTTTGAAATGTATTGCTTAAATAATATTGCTTTCGCTAACTACCAACTTCCTGAACTTTTTAGACTACCCTTTATAGTTATCAGCACACAGTGATAAAAAAATACCGAGTTCGAAAAAGGAGGAGGTTCTTTATTCGTCTGTATGTGCGAGGGACAGGACAGAACTCTGCTAAGGTACAGCTACATATATTCTCGATAACATTACTAAGTTAAGTGTAGGTAGTTAAGTATACAGGGTGTAACAAAAATAAGTAACCAAACTTTCAGGTGGGGTGTAGAATCGAACACTGAATTCAGGAAAAATATTAAAAAAATAACCCGCCCTTTATAGTTTTCGAAAAATAAAATAAATACGGAATTTTGACTACATTACGCAAACGACTGATGCACGTGTTTATTTGACATTAAAATATGATTAAAAGGTCTACGTACCTTGTGTACACCTTTTTAGCAGATAAACATCGTTTTACGGGGGGCACCCACGACCGGACACGCGATATCGCAGCAGCGCGCGCGGCGGCGGGCTGCACGTGTTGTAGTTATGTAGGAAGCTAGCCAATGCATTCCAATTTTCCCATTTAAATTTTCATCTCGTGGTATTCAATATCTGAATAACGCATACGAGCCATTTTTACGCACAAAAAACCGATAAGCGCCGCCGCGACCTTCACCTTGCGCTTGCAATGATGCAACTAAACGGCCATAGACCCTATGATAACATTTCTGTGGTATGACAGTTTGACAAAACTAACAATAAGCCTAGCATTGGGTGAACCTTCGGATGAACTAAGTTTGTATACCTAATTTTGATTGTAACAACCGCAACCTTATATGGGGTTCATTGTTAGTTACTCACCGTGTGTTTAAAGGTCAATGTGAAGGTAGGTACTTAGGTAGTCAACGATATGAAAAAATAAAAGCTAGTAGTGAATATCTTTTAGTAGGAAGGTGCATGCTTAATGAATGTACCTACTAACTATGCATTTTCGCGATAGAACGTGTGTAAAGACTTAAAATAATTTATTTATTTTTTAATTCCTAGAGGAAAATTGGAATGTATTTGTTGTACGTAGGCTCCATATCTAAGCACGCCGTGCAGCCTGTTCGCGACCGCTGCAATGATATCGCGGGTCGATGACTGCGGTGGCCGCTCATTAGGGCACCGTTTAGGTGTTATGGGCTTATAAAAGAGATGAATACAGGTACTTAGGCCATTTTTTTTAATTCCAAATAGACACATGTATTATAGTCTATTGCCTAATGTTGTGAAAATTTCGTACCTATTTATTAAATTTTTCGAAAACTAAAGGGCGGGATTTTTTTTCAATATTTTTCCTGAATTCAGTGTTCGATTCTACACCCCACCTGAAAGTTTGGTTACTTATTTTTGTTACACCCTGTATATGTAACTGACTTTTTGATTTGTTGAATATTTCTTTTTATATTTTGCTTTTTTCTTATTTTGCCGTCAATTATGGACCAAAAACTCGTTCGCTATTATATAGAAAATGATCCTGATGTGGTTCCATAAAAATTGTATTTCAGAGGAGTTCGTATTTGTCCCGCAAACTTTAAAAAATTGTAAAATGAAGGGATTTGAAGTCAGTTTTTTTTTTAAACAATTAAATATATTATTTTATTAAAAAATTTATGTTACACGAATATTATAAATGCGAAAGTTTGGATAGATTATGCAGTTTGTTACTTCTTCACGCCAAAACTACTGATCGTGCTGAAATATTGCATAGAAGTAGATACCTGAAATAACACATGAACTTCATTGTATCCAATTTATCAGTTATCATGGGATATAAATAACCATTAAATGTTTCAATAGAACAATAATTAGATCATTGTGGACTTGGAAGAATGTATCAATAGGCTGCTTTTCATCCTGGAAACAACGCGTGCGAAGTCACGGGTAGAACCTAGTTTAAAATATAATAAAATGAAACTAATTTTAGTCATAATAATATGGCTTATTGCGTTCTACGTTCGTACGAAATGTTTCAAGCATTCACACACTGTGGATTCAGAACTAAGACTGAAATACGGGCAAAATACGCCGTTTCATCTAAATGAATAGCCTCAAATGGCAATCGCAATCATAGAGCGAGCGAAGCGTAACTCACGACCCTCACCAAAGGTACTTGGAATTCCAAATCTGGTTATTAAAGCGTGGCTTTAAATCACAAAACCCAAACAACAATTCCCTTCAAACAATCAACAATTCTACAAGTTGAGTCAAAAGTTTATTTTTAGCCTTGTTAAAAGAATCTCGGCAAATTGGACTGCGCATCGATGGTTCCGTACAATGGGAAAAACGTTGATCAAACAATAAAATATTTTGCAGACTGCGTGAGCAGGTACCTACCTAGCTGGTTTGAAGTTTGAAAAGAAGGCAATTTAGTTGAAAAATTAATATGAAATTTACGTTGAGCATTTGAGTACCAGCCTATGTATCTAACACATCTAACGCAACCCGTAGATGTCATATTATGAAATAGAAATAGAAAATCTTTATTTGTGTGACATAATACAAAACTTATAGTATACTTAACGAAACACAAAAAGGTCACCAGCTCAGCTTAAAGCTGCTATGGCACAAGGGCCATAGCAGCGCTGGTTTTCAGCGGTGCCGGGTGATAAGTGCAGCGCTACTCGCTACACCAATCTTACACACATAGCAAAATGAGAGAGCACACAATACCTTAACACTAATTATATTAAGTTAAAGACAATAATACAAAATTACACATTTATACAACGTAACGGTAGCTGAAGTAAATAGATTTCTAAAATAAATAAAAATAACGTATACAGGGTTAAATTTAAAAGACCAGCAACCTTCGGTGACCGGGTTCCTAGCATCATCAGCAACGTTTGTTCTACGACTTTTGAAATAACTCAATAGGTATAATTATAAATTATTTAAGTTTTTATTGAACTGTCGTGACTTTTGTAGGTCTATGTTGCTTTAGGACGAAGCATGCTTGCGCGCACATGCGCTGGCGATAATAATAGGAGCATCCTTCTGTGTATTTTAACACCTCTACTGCGATCACTAATCCCAACAAACGTAATGAGTAAAGCAAAAGGCCGTGCACCGCCGTCAGCTGATACCATGATTTAGTCATACACGCCGCGGCAATTTTTATCCTATACAATTTTAATTGGTAAAATTAGTTTTTATATTTTATGTATGTTACATTTGAGTTATATATTGATATGAACCATAGAAACAAATTATTTAATATTATATAATATTAAATACTTTTGCAAACAATCTACAGGTAGCTCAACTGATCCATATTACCAGTCGGAAACGTCTCCAAGACGTAACAAGACGTGCTGCGCTTCGCCAGATACTCACCAGCTCTCGGGTCACGCGTCGCTTCGACAGACGCTTAGATAATTTTTTTAAAACCCGAAGATCACCGTTACCACGGACCTCGACGTCTCGACTCCAAGGGTCTCGACTCCAAGGGGAGCAAATGTGTAGGCTCTATCGAGACCTGCATATTTGCGACTCTTGAGATCGTAAAATAAGTTTATAAGATCTATAATTCTTCTAATGCTGTCTGAAATAAATGTTTTATTATTATTAAAACCCTCTTTGTAAGGGGAGGCTTTTTCAGCAATGGACGCATGTGCGCTTATGAGCAGGTATCTAATCCTCAAAAGCAATTCACGTTCCTTCAACATAACATCGGATGAATATTCAACATTTGTATCCGTCACAAACAACGGCTTAATTGGAGCAAATACTGCTGAAACGAGAACCATTCAGGCAAGAAATCAGAAGATGGCATCGAAGCACACGTTTGATGCTGGTAGTTGATATTCAATACACGACCGCAATCTCTTTTGCGATGGAGGGACGCGGTGACTGAATCCAAATAGGTACCGTATTGAATGTGTTATAAATATGCCTACGTACCGTTACTATTCGTGATCAAAAATGACTTCCAAACTATTTAAAGTTAGGTTGGTACCTAAAAGTAGCGCATGTTTTTCCGATATCTTATCCACGGTTGCAGGTACATACCTACCAGATAGTGATTAAGCGATTTCAATGATATCAAGGGAGACAAGTGATATTCTAAAGTGATCCTTAACATTTACCTGAATAACGCAGTAATGAGAAGATTCCATAATTGCCGGCAGATCGATCCGAAGGCTTAGAACAGTTTTCAAAGCTTCATTCAATTGCTCAGAGCACGAAGTATTTCAAAGAAAACTAGCTTGAAATTTTCGCCTTTGAAAGGCGAGATTTAAATGAAAATGTCAAGTTGAAATCGATACCGGTTTAAATTTACAAATCGGTATCCACTCTTTTTATCCCAGGTCAGTCAATTTAGGGTACAGGGTGTAGCCAACCCCTGAATCTCGTTAGCGATGATGGATGGCTTATGGCAAAATAAAGGGAGTATCATGCCCGCTGTCACAGAACAAATTGACCAATATCTCTAACGTATCGTATTGTAACATTTATCGCTATAATATTTCGAACCTTGTTTTCGACTGACCAGAATAATAAATCTTGAAACAATACTTCTGAATGTGAGAGCCATAAAATTATAAAGTTTTTGGTTTTTTGAACTGGAACTTCTGACAAAAAAACTTCAGCTCTTGAGAAGAATAACGGCAAATTTTAATTAAAGTTTTATGAATGGTTTGATTTAGTCCTTTTTAATACGCGATGAATTAAAATGCTTTTCTTCATTCTGCATGAAAAGTTTCATAAAAGCTAGGAAGGTACCTAAAACACCTGATTAATGTATCTTATACATAGTGATTCTGGTTCAATGCTCATAACAAACTCTAAATGTACCTAAGAGGTAATACTTCCTTAATGAGTGAACCCGAGTGTAAACGATGGAGAAAGGCAAAGCGATTATTAGCCTAAGAAGTACCTACCTTAGGTACTTATCCTTCCCGTTTTAATTAGGCCGGATAATTTTGTACGTGCAAAGTCGCTAATGTGTCGTGTGCTGAAAACATATGTATACCTATGTGATATGGATAGGTAGGTTAATATTCTTTGTTATATGTTATTATTTAGGTTTTTATAGATTTTTGCTTTGTCTGTTATCTTGTGCGAATCAATGATCAGAGCCTTTGATATGTCTGTGTTGTTTAACATTTAATTATTATTTTGATACTTAATCAATTTATTAAATAAATTTTGTTTATGAACTTATTTTGTTAGCCTAAAGAAATAAACGTAGTTGATTTTATATCGAAAAAATAATTCGATTTGATCACCTTTCTGTTGTACATTTTGATTTTCTGTTGTAATCCTATAATTGGCCTTATTTTAGCCTAAGTTTTTTATACTGTTTTGTGTAAAATGTACCACTGCACAGTGTTTTATGAGAGCCGATTTTGTGACATCCCTTTTTTAATGCAGATTCCTAAAGTTTGAATCAATTCAAATGCGAGAGTAAAACTCTCTCAAACGGAAGGCAAATTTTTTAGTGATTGTTGCAAAGCGGGTGTTGGTATACGAACAGATTATGTTCCACGCAACTCCAACTTCATTTTCGGAATTAAAAACGCTTTTCAAATATATGAGACTGAAACTAGATCTCATTAAAAGGATAAAGTGGAAACATTGCTATTCATAAACGAGATATCATCATGAAGGGTCTGACGGACCAGAAACGAGGTAGTTTCATTTCATTTCGTAAAATGTTTGGTATAAAACGAGATTTATAAACTTTGTGAATCCACACAGTGAACTGTTGCAATGAATTTAAATGCAGTTTTGTATGCTAAGCAGAGAGTCAAACGCAAAAAAGAGAGCGTATTTTCCGAAAGATAAACTACAAAAATGGCACCGAAAGTTCATGACTCCATCTCAGATCGATTAAAAATGTGAAAAGTTGAAGGCTTCGTAGTTTCCTTCAAAAATGCCTTTTCACGGCGACTTAGAAATCCTTTTAAAATTTATGCAAAGCAGTAAATAAACAAATTAACTTTTACTTTCAATTTGGATAAACAGTCTCGAAAACTTGAAACAGCTTTATTTTACAGTCAACGTAGATTAATTGCGTTTAAGATTATGAGTAAAGCTGTATAAAATATAATTTCATTGCTAATAGATTAAAAGGTGAAATTACAGAGAGTTTGGGCGAAATTCTCAGTAGGCCGCTGTGAGGGAATTGACTATAGAGGCAGTTTTGATTTGATTAAAAGTGATATAACCCCACAACGGAGGATGTGTTTCAATTATGGTGAGTAATATTACCATGCACGCTTCCAAATATTCTTCAATCTGCGTTGTTGCCATCCGTTGGAGGGTGACAAAAGTGTGGATATGAACGCGTAGATGAATAGCCTAGGTGCACAAAAGAGTACTCGACGTGAGTACAATTTTTCCTCAGTTTTTTCCTCACTTTACGTAGGTATCGACACAAAATTGAATCAGCCTCTAAATAGTTAATGGTTTAATCGGGTATTTATGGCGTACCTTTTGTTATTATATCCCCTACGTTGAGTCGCCCCGTGACCACGATCGCTGTAACGCGGTAGAAACGTAGGGGAATAATAACAAAAGGTACGCGATAAATACTCGATTAAACCATTAACTATGTTTACAAATTGCGAAAGTTTAAAAAGTTTTAGCCTCAAATAGGTTTTATAAACAGTAACGAGCCCCAATTCGCTCATTAGGTAAACAAATTTCTTCCGAAATTGGCTGTGGATATTTTTCCATCTGCGAGCTCGTGGCAAACGGCACATCTCCGCTAAGTTGGAGATAATCGGTGGCAAATGAGAGGCGCTGGGCACAATGGTTGCTGACGCCCGCCCAGGCCTTTTATACAGCCCAGCGTTGGATGACATAAACTTGCGTGGATAATTATTTAAATGCAGCATTTTGCTTGGTTGCTGTTAACCGTTTCTTTTATTTGATGTGTGGTTTAATTACGGTAGGAATATAATAACCAAATGTGAACGTATGTCTGCTTATATGGATAGGAATAAAATTGGGGAACAGTAGGTTCCTACAGGTAGGAACTTGAATAGCAGGTTTTTGAATAGGACAATATTTTATGACTAATTTCTGCCCGCGGCTTCGCACGCGTTGTTTCTATGGAATCGTTTGAAGTTTATTTTTATCACATTCATGGGATAAAACGTAGCCTATGTTTCATTCCAGGCTTAAAGCTACATCTAAGCTAGCTCGATCGGTTCAATCTTTATGGCGTGAAGAGGTCACAAACATCCATCCATCCATACATCCATTTATATCGCATTTATAATATTAGTGTGATAAAAGACAAATTACATGACAATACCTACATGACGTTTTCTCAAACCTCAAAAAGCTACATCTACGCAGCCACACCATCCAGCTCGAAATGGAATAATGATAATGTCAGATGTCAGTTGTGTGATCGATGGATTCATTTCAGCAGTCTTCCGTTCCACAAAACTTCCGAAAGTTGGCTTTTTCATCAGAGGTAACGATGCGACACACGATTACTTGAGTCGATAATCTGAAATTGCAAAAGCTCTAATACAAACCAACTGTTTAAAAAAAGCGTATTTTCATGTCATTTGAATAGGAGGTAGAAAATGTCATTGTAAATTAATGTGGTTTAGCAAAAGCGAGAAGGAGAAAATGAGAAAATACATGAAGATCCGACGTTAACTAGTAACTTGATCTTATTATTGCATGCACAAAGAACGGTGTAAAGACAAGCACGTGTGAATGCATTTTGATTATGCATTTTCGCAGAGCTTATCTTGAATGCCAGAGACCAAAATATGCACAAACACAAGACGCTTCGCCCATCTATAACGAGGCAAAATAAGCTTGGGTTTTGAATAGATTACACTGTGAAATTAGGAGCCAGCTGTAGTTGTATCAATATAATAGTAAAATATATTGCTTTACATACCTAATACTCTACTAACATTATTTAGAATCGTGTGCAAGAAGATCAGGATTTAAACTTAGGTATACCAAAGTTTAGACAACTCCTCTTTTCCCCCCAAAAAAAGTCCTAAAATCTAAAAGTTTATTGTAAATCTTTTTGCACAGCAAGGTCTTGACAGTTGGTTTGAATTTATTTTCTGTTAATTTTTGCAACTCAACAACTAGGAGTTTTGTTGTAGAAGCTTATACATTTCCCTTTATAAGATACATTAATTTTGTGTAGCCTCGTTGTGGGCACAGCGAGTATATGTTTTTATTTCTTGTTTTTATTAAAATTATGTATAGGTATCGCTATTTTTAGGGAACCGATTGATTTTTCTTAAATATATTGACATGGTACTATCATAATGTTTTTTTCTTTGAATTTATCATGTAGGGATTCTCTGGTACCCATATTGTAGATTGCACGAACAGCCCTCTTCTGCAGCACAAATAGTGTGTTAATATCTGTGGCGTTCCCCCACAGCAGTATACCATAAGACATCATACTATGGAAGTAGCTGAAATAAACAAGTGTAGATGTATCTACGTCTGGGAATTTTTTGACTGCATACTGCTGCAGAATTAAGTCACTTCCTTATCTATGTGTGAGCTCCATTGAAGTTTATTATCTAAGGTGGTTCCTAAGAATACGGCACTTTCTACAATTTTTAACGACGACCGCCGACTCGTTTTTGTCATCAGCCTTAACTTGTTTAATTGTTTATTTGGTAGAATAAATATAATACTTACATTTCGTTTTGGTTTCGTTAAGCAAAATATTATTGACTCTAAACCAAAGGCCTTCTTTTGAGATTGCAATATTCACATTATTTCACATCGTCGAAATTTGGGTTTTATCGTTTCCTTTTAAAATTAGTTAAGTATCATCGGCAAACAATACAATCTCGTGATTAGTTTTGACAAGATAAGGCAGGTCCTTAACATAAACTAAAAATAGAAAACTACCGAGGATAGATCCCTGCAGTGCACCCATTGTAATTACAGACCCCAAAGAACATTTCCCATTAATAATGCTGGATAACCCACACAGCATCAGCTAGCCCCAAACTAAGCAGAGCATCTGTTATTTATGGGTACCAGATGACTGAAATACTTAATACAATACATTACATGGATAAATATTTTTTATTGTACATAGTAAATACGCAGAACACCCAGAACAAATATTTGCAGATCGTACAAACATTTGTCCCAAGGCGGGAATCGAACCCGCAGCCTCCTGCGTCACAGGCGGTCCTTTGCCCACCGCGCCACATCGGTCGTCATACATAAATAAAATAAAAAATAAATAATGCTGGATAATCCACACAGCACCATCTAGCCCCAAAGTAAGCTACTCAAAGCTTGTGTTATGAGTACTAGGTAACTGATATATTTCATACATTAGATACATAGATAGATTTTTTTTTTATTATACATAGAAAACACCCAGACCAACGGAACAAATTTCTGCAGATCGTACACGAATTTGTTCCGAGGCGGGAATCGAACCCGCAACCTCTTGCGTCGCAAGCGGACCTTCGCCCGCCGCGTCACGGAGGTCGTCAATATATAAAGTCGACATATACAGGGCGTCCCACGGGTATGCCACATGGAGGGAAAGTACCTTGAATATTGTAGTTGGAACATTTTACTGAAAGAAGACATTATTTGAATTTAAAAAACAATGTAAACTGCATTCATAGATATTTCAATAATTACATGGTTGAACCGGGAATCGAACCCGTTACACGAGAAAAATAATCATCCTGTACCTTTATCATACCGATCGAAAGGATTCATCATAAGGATTGTTTTTTGCTAAATAACATACTGTCAGAAATAAAAGGAAGACCATGAATTTTAACATTAGATGTAAATTTTGTTCAGAAAAATGAAAAGCTGGCATTGCCGTAAGGACATACCTTACGGCTACAAGCTTTTCATTTTTCTTCAACTGACATTATCATAAGTACCTACCTATTACTAATAAATGTACCCACTTGAGAAGTACGCATCATTTCCCTATTAGAATTTAAGTGCATGATAAAATGATACGTAATTAGTAGGTACCTGGTTGTATGCAACAAATCGAGCCGTGTATCCTGAGCCGAAAGACGCGATTAGACAGATTAATTTTGTATTAAAAGTGTTAAAATTCATGGTGTTCCTTTTATTTCTGACACTATGTTATTTAGCAAAAAATAATCCTTATGATGAAGCCTTTCGATCGGTATGATAAAGCTACAGAATGATTGTTTTTCTCGTGTAACGGGTTCGATTCCCGGTTCAACCACGTAATTATTTAAATATCTATGAATGCAGTTTACATTGTTTTTTAAATTCAAATAAAGTTTTCTTTCAGTAAAATGTTCCAACTACAATATTCAAGGTACTTTCCCTCCATGTGGCATACCCGTGGGACGCCCTGTATAGTCGACATATATAGTGATCTAGTTTCCTAATTAATGTTTCATGGTGTACGCAATCGAACGCTTTTGCAAATCGCAAAAAAAGCCTTATGCATCTTCGACGACTTCTCCCGAGCATCAAAAATATGCGATACTAACTCTACACCGGCATCAGCAGTTGACCAGCCGCGAGTAAACACGAATTGCTTACAGTGCAGAAGCCATTGAAATGGCGAAGCAATTGATGTAAAATAATTTTTCTAAAACTTTGCGGCATGTAGGCAATACTGATATTAGTCTAAAGTTAGTCTAAGCAATTGATGTAAAATAAGTTTTTCAAAAACTTTGCAGCATGTAGGCAGTACTGATATTAGTCTAAAGTTAGTGGGGTCAGACCTACTACCCGATTTAAACAGTTGAATTATTTTAATACATTTAAGTAATTAGATCAGGAAATAGGCCACAGTCAATCTCATCAGTCTGGTGCAATGGTAATCAATGGTTTAATAATTCTAACGGAAATGCCGCAGAGATCGGCAGTTTTTTGAGAATCGCTACCACGCCGCCGCCGTAACAAAGTGTTACCCTAGCGCGGGTGGTAGAGACTCTTTAACTTGTATGCTTAAAAAATGTAACCTACTGCAAAATTGCGAATTTGTTGAAATGTTTTTGACCTATTTTGTAAAAGTACTGTTTTTAAATGTTACTTATTTTATTACAGTTTTAAGTGTACATGGTTTTTATAAGATGCTTAATAAAGTACCTATTTCTATTTCTATTTTCTATTTCTATTTCTTTATACTTAAAAAGTTTAAAGTCTTTTGTAATATCTTTTTCATCGACATGCATGAAATTAAATTTAGTTTCATGATAATGATAATCATATCTACAGAATAATCTTCGAGGATTAAAATATCGAAGTGAAGGCTTGCATGCAATTTCATGGCACCTATATTTGTTCTAAATTGTCGTTTCTACGAGACTTTCGTTTGAAAAAGGTAAACAATCATGAACAAAACCAATTATGGAAACAAAAATTCACAAAACATTGAGGTTTGATGCAGTTTAGAACCCCAGAACACCCACATAATCTGTAGTTTCGTCGGTACTTTTACGTATTAAGAATAATAAATTCTAAAGTTTTTGTTTTATAGTGCGTAAGCCTCACACTCTGGCAAATTTCAAATTTCTAACGGCGCTACAGTCCGTAGAAAGTCGCAAAGATTTTCGACTCCAGCGTCACTTGACCTCGTGGTGTAGTTGGTTAGCACATTCCGGTACTGACGGAAGGATGCGGGTTCAAAACCCGCCGAAGTCGTAAATTTTTGCGATGATAATTAATTTCTTAATAATAAATTCTGTCTAATTTTAGAAGAACACTATATACCTACCCTTGGAAAGTAATTATAATGCGCCATTAGGGGTATCGTGAGCTCGATGCAATACTTCTCGTAGCTCATCGCTATAGCTAATTCAGGTGCTGTATCCACGAATAGCTACTTGAAAGCCGATACTGAGGAGAAGGTCACGGCCCGTAGACGTATCCAGGGTCTGTCTGGGGCTGTGACTTGCGAAATTATAGAAAATTCCATCGATATCAATAGATATAAGATGCAAAGGCGGTCCGGTACGTTCAACTTCTATCATATCAAGAGAATACCATAAGAATTTTTTGTTGTAACGGTAATGGTTTCCTGTGTGGTGCCGCCTTAGAATTTGCATCGTCCTGCGGATGTCGTAAGAGGTGACTAAAAGCGACTAATATTCACCAGGGGCGGGTAGAAGCGCCCCCTGCAGAACAATTCTAACACCGACCTGCGATCCCCGACCAGCGTGCCCAGCGTGGGAATTATGGGCATTACCCCCATGAGATAAAGCCAATAAGGCGCTTATCAGAGGGAGGCCTGTGAACAGCAGTGGACCAATATAGGCTGTGCTTGTAGGTAAAGTATGTAAATATAAATGTACAATTTTTTTTTGTAAAAACTCCGTCACTGAGTCCGTCCACGGTAACGCCTTCAAAATTACTCGCAGCGATAAATCGACCTTCGTACCTAAGCAAGGTGAAGCACCTCGGAACTCGGAAGTTAAAACAAAACACGCAACCCTTACATTTAGGGGCATTTATCTCTAACGAATGAAAGGCGTTATGGACCAATAACTACCTACAAATCAAATCAAATCAAATCAAAAACTCTTTATTTCCATAAATACAATAAATGTACACTTAGAAAAGGTCAAATCATAAAACTAAACACTGAGACAACACATAGAAGAGTTTAGACACTTTGTAGTAGAGATTGGAATGTCAGTAAAAAAGTTTTCAAAAGCTTGGGCTACTTCAATGTCATTTTTGATTGTGCAGTCATTAATCTTTAAATTGTAATCATTAAAGCAGGTACTGACCTTTCCAGTCTCACTATTTATTATTTTCCACGTTGATTTTATGACATTTTCACTATTTCTAATTTTGGAGCTAATATAATTTGATTTTGCTATATGACAAACTTTTCTAAACATTTTTGAGTAATTTTTTACTTTTTCTTTAAACTCCTGGCTGAAATTGTATTTTTTTTCACTATATAGTTCATACAATGTTCGTCT
The DNA here is from genome assembly GCA_949316285.1 of Eupithecia subumbrata. Classification (NCBI taxonomy): domain Eukaryota; kingdom Metazoa; phylum Arthropoda; class Insecta; order Lepidoptera; family Geometridae; genus Eupithecia; species Eupithecia subumbrata. The sequence continues at coordinate 10,511,263 of OX438646.1, read as the reverse complement.
ACTCTTATGTATACCTACTGTTGCCCACTCACTAAAGCTAAGTTTTTCTGAGACCATGATCGATTTGGATGTGAATATTGAATTGAAAAAAACAAATGTTCCTAGTTGAAGGCTTTACAAAAGACTTGGAGTTGCGAGCTTTTTGCCTATTGTACGTACCAATTCTAAATAAAATTCTATCAAATAACTGGGATTCCGGATAAAAAACTTTGTTCTGAAAGTTATTCTGAAAAGTTGCAAATATAATTTATGCTAACGATGCACTGCAACTTTGTGCTTGTTATTTTGCCATCCGCTCGTGTTTAAGCCCAGAAAATTATTTACTAAATGATAAAAAATATAGTCGTGTTTTTACGGAAATACGATAGCTTTCGGAATAGTATTGTTCAGAACAAGTTTATGGAGGCAAATGCCTATTTGGCAGCATAAAATAAACCTGTAATAGTTCAGTAATCAGTATCCGTGAATTTCCTGTTGGTTTCTAAAGGATTTCTTTTCACGACTATTCCTTACATTCTTTATGTTGTTGGCCGTACGTAAGTAAGTAAAGAGATATAAAAAAGAGGATTTCGCAGACGCTCGCTAAGGGACCCGTTTAATTAGGGATCTCATCCCTAAACCCTTAAATACGACCCGCGTCACATGGGCCTACTGTGATCAGCAGGCTGGTTTTTAGTTTACTTTTCCTTCCTAACATTAACAAGTAGACCTTTTAGGAGTTTTAGTACAAAGTAGATTGTTTTGTAAGGTCAATGGCGTGAATGTTGTACACATTAGGTAATATTGCGATTAGGGATTGCAATCAGGTGACATTTTCAATACGGTCGTATTCCATCGATACAGCCGGATCCAGCGGATTGATCAAATGAGAATAATTTTCCCTTTTGGTTCCAAAATAGACTAAACGCACACGTACTACGCTGGTCCACGCATTTAAAGGCCACTATACATATTGGGCGAAGGTGCTGGCTGAAGCTGTTAATCACCAAAAGTCCTGCTCCGGTACTTCAAGGCGTTGGGCTGGTTTGGGCCAACAAAAAAAAATTATATGACAAAAAATGCATAGTCATCTCGATAGCAAGGCCAATAGGAAATGGATCCGGAACTAAATTGAAATCGGACATTTAACAATAGTCGGTTTTTCTGGGTTAGAGTGAATCTCAGGTTTACTGCACTCCGATAACATTTGCTATTAGAGTGGAGCACGGTGCACACCACCGGGATCGAACATAAATCGAGAAGGTAATTGAAAAAGGAAACCTTTTAAAAATAGAATGATCGGGAACTATTCTCAGTTTTTAAAAAACGAAAGCACATTAACTTTCGTTACCAAAACAAAACGCAACGAAGCAAAATGTATTCGTTTATAAAAGAAAAACCACAAAACCGCGACATCTCATCTGTCATGCGCAAGCCTGGCTCCGACCACTATCAGAACCAACGAATGCTCCACACGAGCTATAGGTAATCTTATATCCCAGCCGGAATTATGACGACGACTACGACTGTCTAAATTCCTCGTGTAATTATCTCTCATTGTTCGTTTGGCAAACAATGCGGTTTGTGGTAATATTCTCATCCTGAAACGCCCCGGCTCAAATCATAAATTTATGAGTCTTCTTTGTGTAAAATTTTGTGGCTTCGAGTAAAAGCAAATTATGTAGGATAACTTTGTGATCTATTATTGTTGATAACTTTCAATGTTTGCTTTTGTATCTTTTTAAATAACCCTTTTATTTAATCTGAACTTAATTAACAAGCTTCCATTGTACCGTCTCAAACGAATCAAATTCAAATTTTCTGGTTGAAAGTATAAATACTGAAATGTTGTTGATGTTTCACAGGAATAAACAAGAGCTGAGAAATAGAAATCCATTCTTTCCTAATATATACCGCATTTTCCTTATTGTCAAAATAAAATCCATTCCGTGAAATATTTATGAATACCAATGCAATCTGTTTTATTCATAGCTCAAAATCCCGCCACGCTTTTCTGTAGGCTTTAGCATAATCTTTTCTATTTGGAAATACAGGGCGCTATAGATTTAAATAAAATTGTTGTTTGAAAGTTTTGGAGAGGCTGGAAAGTTGTTTCAAAGTTCTCAGCGACTAGTACGCCGTAGCAAGTTTACGTAGCAAGCCATCAAGGGATGTCGAACTTTGCTGGGACTGTCACTCATTACATTACACTAACTTTAAGACCTGAGTTCACTCAGCTTGACAGTTTGGTAATGAGTTTATGGTCTAAACAAAAACTTTTAACTCCCCCAACAACTTTAGTATAAGCATAATAAATAAAGCAAATCGATACATAATCCCACTAAGACAATAAATATGGCAAAATATGTCAGTAATAGTTATTGAAAGTTTGTTCTGTATGTTTGCATTTATTTCAGTTGGCTTCATAATAATAGCATATTCCATTCTATTTATTTAAATAATCAAATAAATGGATGCGATGCGTGCGACGAAAGAGTTTATTTACGCAATCTGATTGACTGAAACCACGCGGTGTATATAAAATCAGCAACAATTCGTAGCGTATAAATTGTTCATATACTAATTTTTAATTTCCCAGTTTTCGGAAGCTCCCTTAACTCAAGTAATATCTGCCGATGACGGACGCAATGTAATTTTAACGACAACTTTACAAGTTTCGCAGCAGGGGCGATTGCTGGCAAAAATAACACGCTCGTGTTCGGATCAAATATAAGGAATTTTCCAAATTAACATAAAATTCTCAGGCTGTTACTTTTGAAACGTTGTGTCACTAACAACTGTGATTTGTACCTAGATTGTATAAGTTAAGTTGAACTTTTGGTGTGCAATGTCCGTAATAGTTGTAGAACGTATTGAATAATTATTTAGTTTTAATTAAGTACTTGATTCTACCATGACTATTGAATGTTCTCATTTTAATACATTCACGTACCCTTACATTTGCAGAATTCGGTACCTACTTTTATAAATGTCTGCTTGGCGGCATTCGCAGCAAAACTGAACTTTGCACACACATATGTATGTACATAAATATGTGGAATGGTCATCCACAGAACGTTACCACAAAGACCCCAATAGCTGCACTACTTTTACTACAGCCAATATTCGATGACATTTCTAAATTCCATTCGTTGACCTACATACAGTGCCTAATTAGTTTTCCCAACGATGAAATAACTGGGAATTTAATCTACCCCGCCACACATTTGTGTCTTGTGTTACTGGAGTCTATGTGGTAACCTCTATTAGACACATTAGCAACGGGCAGTTTTTTAAATAATAAATAGCTTTTACTGTAATAAAAGATTTCAGACTTAAAATTATTACATCGTTGATCTCCAAACTACGATATACCTGTATCTTGAGGACCACCTTTTATGGGTTCTTTACATAAAACATATTAAGCTAACGTAAATTTATATATCAGTCAAAACAATAGTGTGAAAATATACATTAAGGGATGAATCTCCTCAAGACACCAGTCTCATAAAAAACTGGGCAATAGGAGAAAACATAAGTGTATGTGTGTGCGTTTGTATTATATGTAGTGTGTACGTGTGTTTGTAGCTGGTGCTCCTGAGGACCCCGTCTCTTAAGAGTTCGGTCAACAGGAGCTACACGATGTGTGTTGTGCTATGTAAAGTAAGTCGACCAAAATAATAAAGATATTATTTGAGACAATTTGGTGGAAATATTATTTTTAATTAAAGTTAACATGTACAAGAACCACTAATTAAACTTAATTAAAAGAGCATGTTACTTCAAAGGAGACAATTAGAACCACAGAAAGCAACAGCCTCGCCATATTTCTTGCTGGAGAATAAAGAAAGCCAGTTTTAAATTAACTGCTTCGCTGTATTCATTATGAAAGTAGGCGGGTTAACTACGAACCCAGTTTGTGTTGGAAGAACACCAACGTTGCTTCGCTGTAACTAGAACACTCTAGGCTCTCGCACGCCTACATGATATTACCAGAATTCATGGAAAATAACTTTTTTAGGAGCAATCTTAATAGAAGTTCCGCTTATGATATTATAAATCCAATAAAGCTAATAGAGCTATTTTGATTTTAATTCATAATAGGACGTACCTTTTTATTACTTGCTTTGGCAAGTGTAGAAAATACCCATGGACGATTCTCACAATTGGCATAATCAATATAATAGAAACTAGGCCCCTACAATGTGTCAGACGGGCGTGAAACTTATTTCCATTGCATCCATACAAAACGAGTTCATCAGATATGCAAATTCACGTCCGTCCGCTTTTAGATAAGTAGAAATAGTCAGATAGGGCTTCGGAACGACGAAATAGCGGATGTAAAAGGGCATAGTAAATAATACCGAATAGAGAAGGGAAAAGTCGAGCCCCATTTATGAATTTTTAAGCTCATGGCTAAAAAGTGCGGAATTTTATGTTTGAAGGTATATAGAAAGAATGAAGCGTAAAAAGGTTTGCATGTACTTGAGCACAAGTTAACTTCGAACATAAAGGGAGTCAAAATCTAATAACCATAACGAGCAGTCCATGGAAACGGTTGGAACATAAACTTTATAACCACTTTCATTTAGGTTGGTACCTTCCTATGAGAGAAAGCCATTTTTGAGAAGCTTTTTAAACTTGTGGGCTCTATCACTTTTTAGTATGTATTTTAATCGCTCCCAAAGATTTAGTACTTTTTTATAAGTATCATAAAAAATGTATAGCAACCCATTAAGAGATTTTTCCCTCTTCACATTTAATTATGGGACCATTATGTTTACATTTATAGGCGTGACCGAAAGGTCTTTTCAGAGTAGTAATTCTTTAGAAATACGTATAAAAGTAGGCCAAAAACATTCAAATTTTCTGAACAACAGCAGAAACACGAAAAACGTTTTACAAACGTCGAATAAAAAGGAAATTCTTATCTCAAGGGTGCGGCTGTGCCCGATAGTGAGAATGGTTGCGTTGCGATAGTGGGATAAAATGTTACGCTGTAAACTTGGAAACGTTTATGCGTACATTCTATTGTAGCAATACAAATGCTGAATCCAATACCTATCAGTTAGTTCTGTTAGGGAGAAATTGAAAGCGAGACGGTAAACGGTACACGTGCTTTGTATTGTTTCTAGTTTCATATTAAAGTTATATAAATCCGCTGGGAAATTACTTTGTTAGTGGGCTCTCTCGGGGCTTACGGATACCAATAGATATAGATAAAATTGGAAAAACTGTTTCATCAATAGCATGTCAATAGCATTTACTGTGAAAGGAGTGACCCTTTCACAGTAAACCCCCTTTGCAGTGAGTTGAAAGTTAACAGTAAAAAGCTATTTAATTAACTTCTCGTAACTTGACTTTTCCGTAGAATAGAAGAAAGAATAAAATAAAATAAATGAACTTAGAAAGAATAAAATACTTCTTCTACCAGTAAAGAAAAAACTGTGATCAGAAAATCAATAATACCTTATTTCTTATTTGATAATCAGGTATAGGTAGTTAAATTTTACCTGTCTAATTGCTTATTTTGTAGGCCTAAAGAAACAAAGATCTTGACTTCTGACATGTGATACCTACCCTACTGTAAACTTCTAATAAGTAGAAAGAGATAGTTAATAACCCAGTGCTTTATTTCTCAAAAGTAGGTAGGTAACTACGTAGAGTGCTAATGTTTGTATCGAAAGCTTATTTTAAGTAAGTGTAAGCATCTGCGAGATCCGTCCTTGTCTAGCAGCGGGCTCGGTGCGTGCGCGCATCTTGCATCGCAGCAGTTCCAGTGTGTTCTCCCAGAGACGAGTCTGCTCCTCCACCACGCCTTGGCGAGAACTTATGGCCCGTTGTTCCTGTAAAGGTGTTTTTCCGTCTCATATTGGTTTTAAGACGAACGACCTCTAACTCGACTTAAATCCAAACAATTTCGCATTATCATCAGCATCACCCTTTATTAGTTCACTGCTGGACATAGGCCTCCCCTAGTGAGTGCCATAGCGCCCTGTCTTCAGCTTGCCGCATCCAGCATCTACCAGACTTTCGCAGATCGTCATCCCACCTGGCCGGAGGGCATCCTACAATACGTTTGCCGAGTCGCGGTATCCGGTTGTAAATTTTCCGCGAGATATGGCCGGCCCGCTGCCACTTCAGCTTGCTAATTCTTTCAGCTAAATATGTCGATAACTTTGATTCGATTTTGCATATTGGTCCCTATTTATCAGAATCAAAATTTTCATCTCTGGTTTCAAGTAAGGTCTTAAAATTATGAGGAAAAACAAAGATCTAAAGATAATATCCAAAAAAGAAATTACATTTTGGAGAATCCTGCGTCGCCAAAAATGGAAATTCAATTTATGAATTCCTGATTCAAGAGCGGCAAGGCGTGACAAGGGGAAAGATAATCTCAGAATATCTCTTGGCACCTACTTTACCGCGGCTACGGCAACTGCGGTAAGCTATTGTCAAATTAGCAGAAGTCACGAAGTCACCGTATAATAAAACTTGAATAAATAGTTCTACCTACGAAAACAAAAATCTTGTGTCAAGTAATTTGGGATGAGTAGGTACTACATTCATTATTCATTATTGCGGAAAAGAAGCTCAAAAATATGTCATAAAAATAATGGAATGGATGGGGCAATACAATCTACAATAAGAATGATTACTTGCCTCTTCTAAATTTTTAACGACTTGTTCAACGTCAGCGACTTTATTCTTGAGAGCTTCCATCCTAGAAGGCTTCCTGGGAGATAGCATAGAATTTTTCATTTCAAACATGACCACTTCTTGCAAAGTTTCAGCTTTAGTTATTTTTTGCCTCAAGCTTTTCCATTCGTCCTCCTTATTATTCAGCTGGTCAGTCAACTCTTTCACTTGGTTTTTGAGAGGTTCCATTTGAGATGTTATGTTTATAGAGGTGGCTTCGTAAACCCTCTTCTTTTGTTCGTATTGTTGTTGAACTGTTTGAAAGTCCTCTTTGACGGGTTTTATTTTGTCGGCGAGAGGTTGAATCTCTTGACGTACTTGGGACAACTTTTGGGCAGTCTGCGCGACCAACTGTGAATAACAAGAAGGTTTAAATAACCCTTCATTTCAGAGGTTTCGGACGTGCCTCAAGAAAGTTTTCATACCGCAATTACGAAACGTTTTACACAAAATGTAAGATAGTAGAAATGGTTGGTATTCTCTAACGTTTAGGGTTAATTGATACCAACCAACGTAGTGCTACGCTGCTTAATAGTTTTTCATTTATCGGAAAGCAATTAAGCTGTCTATGATATTTACTGCGGTTACCTGAGACAGATCGTGCAATGATTTCTTTGCAAGATCTGCTGGTTTGTCGCCATCTTTTTCAGAAGTATCGTCGTCTTCAATTTTCATTTTCTTGTGGTTAACTAAGGCCATTTCCACCGTTGGGTCAGAGGTGCTAATTATTTGAATCGTTCTGGCTAGAATTCCAGCTTCAACCTATGAATCAAAAGAAAGAATATAATTTAAAGTATCTCCGTAGTTTGCATGAAATAAATCACTACAGAATATGTTTGCTGACGTATTTCTCTTTAAATCCTGGTCATTATGCAAATGAAAGCTCACCTTGAATGTAGAGAGATTAGCTCTTTGCCTTTTGTACACGGTGCTCTTTGTCCGCAGAGAATTAACGTACTTCTTCAATTCTTCACCCCTCAGTACCGTGTCCCCGAGGAGCTGTCTTACCTGATAACAAAACAATACGATAACGAAAATGGGACAAATATTTCAAGAGACATATCGCCACGGCGAACAGAACAAAAACACTTTATCTTACTCATGAATTCGAACTTATTTTTTGACGTTAAAGTACTTTCAAACTATAAAGTTCGTTCATTAATCTCGAAGCCTCAGGGACTGGGAATTTTATAAGAGTTGGTTACCTACCAATATAAGCGTTACAATAAATGAAACAAAGAATTTCTCTGGACATAAATCGCGAAGGCAACAGCGCATTATCCGAGTTCAATCTCACTCCCCGACATAATGACCGATTTATTTGAATCGAGAATAATGTTTTTATCAGATCCTCATGACGCAGGCAGCATCGCCAAGGGACATCGATTTCGATTCCGTAAACGATGACCATCAGCTACGTTTTCAAATTGAGAAAATAATATTTTTACGAACGGTAGGGATGTTGAATATTTTATGGTGTCAGGGAAAATGATTAGAAGTATCAACGCAACGCGCAATAAATTTTAAAAGTGCTTAAACGCTCAACCCATATGACAAAATTGCTAATAATCCAACCTCGTTGCCATAAATGTATTAGCTGAGTCAGCACGTGTGAATTTACATGAGGATCTAAATTACGCCAAAGCATTACTGATTGGTTACCTATTTATTTTTAAAAATGCGAGTCATTTTACAAAGGTCTGTCCTCATTCAGCTTATAAAGGTTCATATTGATTTCATTCCATTTGAGTTCTAAAATCAGTTCCTTTGAAATCCAGTAGTATCTATCTCTCAGATCAATCTGCCGATTCAACAAAGATCGTGGGTCCCACCTTAAATGCTTTTTAGCACAGTTTTAAAAGCGAGGCGAGTGACTCAATAAAGCCCTTGCCAAGTCAGCTTCCACTTTTGTAGGAAAAGCCAGCCACTCCGATAGCTAACCTAGTTTTGCTGAATTTGGCGCACACATTTGGCAATGTTGACAACTTTGCAATGCGATATGACCGTAATAAATACGTAAGTAGAGCAAAACTAAGCTACTCACTGTAGATTCATACGTAGACTCTGGTTTTTTCCACCTTTATAATCATTTTTTTAACCGACGTAGATCTTACCAGTCTGACAAACTTAGGTACCTACCTGAGATTGTAAATCTGCCAACGTAGCTTCATGCTCCTTCAACGTAGCAGCCAGCTCATGAACCCTAGTCGCGCTGGTTTCCTTATTCCTTCTGATCACGGTGGCTTGCTGACGGAATGGGGCCAACTTGTCTTCCTGAGGTCCCGCGCTGGCTAATTTACGCTGAACCAGTTGTTCCATTTCACCATTCACCACTGCTATCTAGAGAACCAACACGCCATTAACTCCGAGCAGCGATCCATTGCTAATGCAAGGTATTAAGCGGCTAATAAAACTGTGAAATAAACCATTAAACGATGATAAGACAAAGGTATAATATGTATCCAAATTAATACATATTCTAGTTGGCTCTCCATATCTATCTATAGGTTGAATGATCCGGTTATTACAAAACACAAATGAACGCGAACCGACTACCTGCCTGGTGCTTTCAGAAAATAATGTCACTCATAATAATATCAGACGCCTGGGAATTCAATTATCGACTAAATAAGCTTCCAAGATATCTGTTTCAGAAACTCAAATTACCTTCTTCAGCGCTGAAACACTTACCTTGTCTTGTATGGTAAGTAGATCGGAACGGGAAGGATGCTGTTCCGTGGCAATCATCTGCATAATATTCAATTCTTTCTGCAGATGGGAACTTTCCTGCGGCAGTTTTTCTTTAACAAGGTAACTGTTTAACTAAAAAGGAAATAACAATGAGTGGTTGTGACGCGACATTGTAACAAGTTACCTTGAAAACTTTAATTGTTGCTAACCTGAATTTCTTCTTGTAAGTGTTTGATGACGTCGTTTGCGCTTTTAGGAGCTGCACTTTGACCGTGAATCACGTTTAAGTATCTTTTTAACTGATCGGACGCCAGTTTTAACTGCGATTGTTGAGTTTCGTACTAAAAACGGAAGGTATATTATTATCATAGTTTGACGAATTTTTTATGAATAAATAGTAATAATAAGCTGATTGGAATTGAACCTTGTTTGTGTTGGAAGACCAACGGTTTTTCAGTGTATTAAAGTATGAATTTAATAATTATATTGATTTACCTATATATATTTAATACGAAGTAAGAGTTCAAGAACTAATTTACCTGATTCTCCAGCTCTTTAGCTTTTTCCTGTTGAAGCCTCAATAATTTACTTGCGCTCAAAAGTTCCTCTTTATTACTGACGTCTACAAGATTAACTTGAACGTTTTCTAATCGCTTGATCACTGAAACACAAGTCACGTCGAACGTAATTACCCTTATCGAGGAAGAGCGCATTCAAAGTCGTACCAAGGTCGAATATTTTATGTCATTGCTTAAATTCAGATGTCAAAACTCAGTAATAATTACTGAAGTTGGGAAGAATTTACCATAGACAAACGCTTTGTTAATGAGTGTTGTTTGGAGAGTCGTTATGTCTGAAATACTTACCGATATCCCTCTCGACCGCCATCTCCTTGATGTCATTTATAATTTCTGAAGCGTTTTCCTTCTCGAGCATTCGTGTCCTTTTGTGCACGTCCTTGAACTCGTCTATTAGGTTCTGGTACAGATCCAGGAGATCTTGGACTGTGTTGTTTCGTGTCACCTCCGGCGGTATGTCAGGGAGCTTTAAATACCTACAACACATGTAGAATTATTACTTTCCGTCTAAGCCACCGTAATACCGTCGGAAACATGTGTTGCAAAACAAAATAAACATAACGACATAGGTTCTGAGCGCAAGTCGTAAAAACTGTTGGTCACGTCTGTACAGTCAACTATACGAATATAAATCGAAACATATTTTTATTTGAAAATTTTGAAAAATTTAAAATACTTTAGATTCCTTAATACATAACCTTTTTTAAGCTTTGCGGGACAAATACTAATCCCTTGTCAATAATTATTTTATGAGACTACTTCGGGTTCATTTTCAATATTATAGCGAACGAATTTTCAAAATCGGTCCGTAATTGACGGAGAAATCGACAACGTTACACAAAACAAACATACATAGTATATCCGCTTCCTTTTTTTAAAGTCGGTTAATAAAGGTTAGTGTACCCAACTACCAGAACATTCACTGCTGCACAGATGTTATGAAAGGGTCAACGTGACGTTTATTCACATGAATAACAAGAAAATCCTTCAGAAGAAACTCTACTGAAGTTGGGAGGAAACTACTTATGGAATTTGTATTAACATCATTGTGTTGACGTGACGTGTCCAAGAGTCCAAAGTAAATGAAGCACTAAGTTTTGAGTTGTATAAACATCCATTTACAGAATTTCTTATAAGGTTTAAGCTTTTGCCTGTAAATTTTGCGTTGACTGTACTCTCCTCGTTGCTGTTCATAATGTTATTTTACTCTCTCAAAGTATTTTCGTTTGTTTTTACCGCTTTTGTACGTGCTACAAGAAACTATTACGGAACGGTTTAAAACTTCTAAATGTGTGCGAACTACTTTTTAGAAACAATTTAAACACAAATACTGAAGAACTTGTACAATCGGAGAATATAAAAGAACCTAAACAAATAAATAACGTTATTTACGTTTACAATAAGGGTCTACGTCTCCGGTCACCGTTAACGTTAATCTGCCGATAACGTTGAAGGCTAAACAAAGATACAGGAGGCTCTTACCCCATGTCAAAGGGATTACGGATACCTCCAAATCCTATAAAGGTTTACTTTCATATTACACACCGCGTTAGGTATGTAAGATGATAAAAATTACTCTTCGATTATATTATTGGCCTGAAGATTAATCTGCAGAAAGGGAGAAGGAGGGATTGTATAGTAATATCGGTACCTGCATAATTAATTCCAGGCTTCCTACATTTTGAACTCAATAAATCTTATAAATCCATCATGGTATTAATAATAAAGTCATTTACAACGGAATATTTACAAAGATTTCAGATGTCAAAACTCTGTAATATGTTTCATGGCATCATGGCGCATGAAACTGTCCCGAATTAATGGAAAGCTCAAAACTCAAATCATGATAAATATCCCGTTGTAAATGACTTCAACAAATCTAATTTGTTGTAAGGGTTTTTCTTTTTTAGTTCGATTTTTAATTCCATCTTCGATTCTGAGAATACGAAGGCACGAACGTCATGTAACATAAACCACTGAATGCCGTAAAGCACAGCAAAAACAGACAATATTTTCTTTACAAAAGTTGCGAACCGGTGCTCCAATTTATTCTCGTTCAACATGAAAAGCTTGTATCTTTTCAAAGTCGCTACGCGGCCTTTATTCGTAGCAACTCGCTACGCCGTAGCCACGTAGCACACCGTAGCCCACGTAGCAAGCTACAATACCCTCTACGAAATGCTTATACTTTACAATACTTTACATTATACGATGTAAAGATCTAACTATTTTTGGATACTTGATCGAGTTGTCACTAATTTCTGCCCGTTGCTGCTTTGAATGCATTTTTCGCAAATAATATAGCCTATAATGTTAATCGAGATTTAGAATTACATGTGTTCAGTAGTTTTCTCGTGAAGAAGTAACAAACATCCACCTCAACATTCAAACGTTCAATCTATATTATTAGCATCAAGCAGAATATTAGTGTGATTAGTGTGCCTAGCTTTCGCCCGCGGCTTCGCTCATGTCTTCGCCCTACCTAGATGAAACATACCCCTTGTTGAAATATTTTTCGAAAACTTACCAGTAGTTATTCCAGAAATTACCCCTTACTTATTTATTACCAAACAAACTAAACATTATTACCTCGTTAGGATCCCGTGATTGAATAAATCACGACGCTGTTTGCGTTCATTTTTGCCTCCAAACACCCGAGCTACGCGACGACTACCGCCATCTACCGAACTTACTTAGCAAGATACGCGGTGTTCTTCACTTGGTCCTTGTTGGTCAGAAGCCAGTGTAGCACATGGTGGATAGTCCTGGCGTCTCCGGCGAGAAGTTGAGTCCTGAAGCGAGTGGGCTCTACTCCCAGCGGTGGGCGGTACTTTACGCTTCCCAGCATTTCTAGGAGGCGAACTGATACGGTCTCGACATCGTCTTCGTTTATATCCATCTGAAATAAGATAAATGATTAAATAGGTAGGCTACTGATGTGAAATTATTGTCCTTCATTGTTAATAATGTACAATTTACGTAGAGTATGAGTACCTACTCTACGTAAATTATACATCATGCAATACGCATATACCTATGCGTATTACCTATTACGTAGAGTACGCTGTGTGATGCTTAGTGAGGCTTAGAATTTGCAACTCCCCAACTCTTCCCGCGGGTGTCGTAAGAGGCGACTAAGGGATATCCATCGGGGGCAGCAGCGCCCCCTGCAGAACCACACTACCACCAGATCGCAATCCTCAACCCGCATGCCCAGCGAGGGGGTTATGGGTACGACTCCCATAAGATATAAGCCAATAAGGCGTTTATCAGAGGGAGGCCTGAGTCCAGCAGTGGACCATTTTAGGCTGTTGAGGTTGAGGAGGTATGCGTAAATATAGAGACTTCGGTAGGTACCTACCGAGTAGGAAATTTAGTTCAATGAACAATCAATAATATGAATAAAGCCAGCGTCCTGGGCACTCTGCCATTTGGAGGCGGCAGCGGCCCATGCCTTCCCCTACCCATTCATCTAGTGAAGCATGCATATTGTCTACAATGCTATTTTGGCCTAGTTGCGATGAACGCCAAATTTAATCCGAAGATAGATCCTGGACGATCTAAAAACACTTTAGATGAAATGTCGTGTCTAAAGCTTCCACCTCCGCCGGGCTGTGGGAAATCATCTGCGTCTTGGGCCATGAAAGTATTAATACATTTTCTTATAGAATTTACCCAGATATTAGGTATACTCGTAAGGATATCTTTATTCACAAACAAGGATTTAAATCTTTGTTCACAAAAAAATTAGAATCAACTAATAGAAACAAATTACAACTAGTATTTACAATTGAAACGATTGAGCTAACTGCAGACTGTTGCAAACAATCTACAGGTAGCTCAACTGATCCATATCAATACCAGTCGGCAGCATCCCCAAGACGCTGGCTGCATTGCCCCGCTGTATGGCAATGCTGATGCGCTGTGCCCATTGAACTACTATTACTCTGGCTGTGCCAGATACTGACCAGCTCTCGGGTCACGCGTCGCTTCGCCCCACTGCTGTATGGTATAAGGTACCTATAATAATCTTTGCTCTCATGCTCTGCTCATTTGATTTGATAAGTCCCACCTAGGCAAATTATTATGCTTAAGTAGGTAGGTATCTATTTGATAGCTAAAAACTAATCAAAACACTGCCAGAAACGTACTTTTTCCCCAGCCTCGGAAGTTAGCCATCAACTCGACGAGCATAACTGCAGCAGCTACTTTTCATTCACCGCATCGAACTTCATCAGGTCGTTCTACGTATAGGTACCTTCCTTATCAATGAGTAATATCGGCAAGTTAAAAGAGCTATAAAAAACTGACTTTGTGGCTGATGCCCAAAATTGAAAGAAAATAAAGACATACCTACCTATTTTACTATAAAAACTATCGTAGTTTGACGAATTCATTACGGATTGGTGTTCTTCCAACACAAATAAGGTTCGTAGTTAACCCGCTTATATCCGTAATGAACATACCTACCTAATTTTTAACGAGGAACGGAGTGACCAACGTATAATTTTCAGGCTTTGTACCTACCTGCTGTTGCCCAAAATAGCAAGCAAGCTATAAGGCAACCCCATGCGGAGAAGCCGCATTTAACAAAAGAAATTAGTTTTCCGGTAGTTTTATTCCTTGGAGGAGGAAAACATACCTAATAGGTACCTATTAAAAGCTGCAAAATAAAAACGTTTCATGGTAACGTGAAACGAACCACGCCTAGGCATTAATAGATTCCTTATTACAAACTATACACATAATCAATATTTCTTTTAGGAACACACTATTACGTATAGGTAATCCGTTTCGATAGGCGTTTTGGTCCGAAAAGATTCGCATACCTAGGTATGCGAATCCTTATGGTTCGCAAAACGTCCGCAGCAACACTACTGGTCGCGCCGAAAAAAAATCAAGTTGATAATTGCCAATGGACTTTTGGTTTTTTGTTGCGTTCAAACGCAATTTGTTTTGTAGAATAACACAATGAGATCCGTTCTGTTGCACTCAAAAACTTCAACTTTAACGTTTAGTAGGAACAGTGAACATTAAAATAAAAACTTTAAAAGCCAAATAAAGTAGTTTGGCGTACTTTATTGTGCTCATAAACTATAAGGTACGTAAGCCCGAAATAAAGTAGGTACAATACTTTATTATAAATAAATAAATAAATAAAAAATAAATAATAAATAAATAATGCTGGACAATTCACACAGCATTATCTAGCCCCAAGCTAAGCAGAGCTTGTGTTATGGGTACTAGTTAACTGATATACTTAATACAATATACTACATAGATAGATATTTTTATTATACCTACATAGAAAACACCCAGACCAACGGAACAAACTGCAGATCGTACACAAATTTGTTCCGAGGCGGGATCGAACCCGCAACCCCCTGCGTCGCAGGCGGACCTTCGCCCGCTGCGCCACGGAGGTCGTCGATAAAGGATAAAGAACGGGTGGCAACCCTACACCTACCTACTAATCAAAACCCTGCCAAAAACTTACTTTTTCCCCAGCCTCGAAGTTGGCCAGCAACTCGACAAGCAACTGCAGCAGCTGCTTCTCATTCAGCGCATCGAACTTTATCAAGTCGTAGTTTCTGCCGAGCGCGGCGTTTAACTCCTTGATTATAAACTTCATTTGCTCCGTCATTGTGGAGAAATAACATGAAAATACAGGAAAACTATCAGAGAAATAATTATTTTATTCTCGAAGTGTTTACTTTGTTGACAGAAATTTGTTTCCGTTGTCATGGCAATCAGCATAGACAATTCTACTAATGACATGACGTTCTGACCATGGTCAAATCTGACTAAAGAGATCCGACCAAGCAGTTTTTTTTTGGTCGCTTTTTTGAACCTGCTATCAGCAGCGCTGCCCACGGATGGACGAGCTTGGTTACCTACTTTCTATTCTACCACCTACTTAAAAGAATTTCAAAATCGAGCCAGTAGGTAGGTACATAGTTCCAGGGATCAATTTCTACCACATACCAATTTAATTCATTTTTGTCCATTCTCCTCAGAACTAGATAATAGTAACGAACGATGCTACTACTCACAATCCAACTTAAGACTTTGCTTATGTACCCATTTCTATTATACCTAGTACCTTATGAAGGTAGGTAGGTACTATAATAGAAATGGGTAAGCAAAAAGCAAAGATGTAGACTATGGGGACGCTAGATATTAGCTCTCACTGTCGTGCAAGGATTTGAACCGAGGACGCGACGAGGAAGAGCTTGGGTTTTTTCTTTAGAATAATAAGCAAAAGCTAAATGTTCCAAAGTTTTTTCATAGGTTTATATAACTATAAGCACCGTGGACTTAATACAAGTTCCTACTAAGTATAGCACATTTTAACAAACTACCGGTTTACGAAGCTCATACGTTTATAGACACTTCTGTGTTTATCGAACATGGTGTTTACAACTGGTGTTTTACTAGATCAGAATAAAACAATAAGTTTTTGAGAATAAATTATATTTCTGTATTATTACAATAATTATCGATTTATTTTTACCGTCAAAATCTCAACAAGTTGCCCTTATTAACAATTTGTGCCTACCTCACTGCCTAACTTCACTCAAATGCGGAGACCAATTCACTACCAACACTTCTTTGCCTAATTTAGGCTGAAGCTAGCCAGACGACGATTTTACGATATTAATTATCCATAACTCAATTAACCTTTAGAGGTTCATTTACTAGCACTAAAACTCTTGAACTAGCTTCAGCCTATCTGTTTTCTCTTCATCCATTCAAACTTACTGACACACCCTTTACGACTGTCTTGTTTTAGTCACAAAAACAAAAGAGTAAATGGGAACTATAAAAGCAAAACAAGCTTCCAACAAATGTGTGCATACAATACCAAATGAATCACTGGTGTTAAACTATACTATCTAGCACCAATTTCAATAACCTAAAATTAGTCAATTAAATAGTAAAGAAAACGGTAGTGACAACGGATACAATTTACAATTGGCTGCACTTCAGTATACAGTTACATTATCAAATTCAACTCTTATTCTATCCTATGGCATGCACCAATATTTAATCAGACCCTATGTTAGTACCAACTATTTTCTAATCAAACAGAACCGATTTGAAACAAAATTAAATGTTTAGCAAACTTATCTATAAACAATATTATAGCAGTGACAATTTGGCAAACTTGAATTAATTCTATGAACCATAGCACTTGATTGATTTTCTATCAATGTATTAATAATGTATCAGATTATTTATCATAATAATTTGTACTCTGCTTAATTAATGGAATTTCAATTACTTACAATGACACAATACACAAGTACGTTCACAAATCAAATAGAAGACGCTGAGATTATTCAAAATGATTTATACTTTCCATAAAAGCACCTACAAAACTAAAATCAAGTCTCACTATTTTACCTAATTACTAATCTATTATAAATATTACAACCCTTATAAAATAATACTACAGACTGCTTGATAGGATGATTTTTTATAAATTCACTATAAAGTAACTTCTAACACAAAATCAAATAACAACCACAATAAGTATCCAAAGTACTAAAAATAATATAATCATAATAATTCGTGTGATGCGTATCGACTCGTTTCGTTCTTTTCGAATATCGATTTCTACTAAACAAAGTGCACTAAGCACGCTTTGGTTCGTAAATTTTGTATCATTTGACGATCACAAAATACTAAAGAAACGAGTTCCTAGGTGAGAGGAATGTCTAAGACAGAGAGATACTACTTTCCGTATCGGTCGGCCATATTTTTAAAGCTACAGTCATTACTATCCGATATTATGGACCGCACCGAACGGACTCGACTCGTAGAGCCTCACCGAGGCACATAAATGCAAAACAAATAAAAACAAACAAACAAAAATTAAAAAATAAATGACGTCAAAATATATAAAATCAAATAAGTAATCATAATGATCCACAAAGAGAATCAAGATATAAAATCACGGGGCGAATACCGCTCTCTAAATAAGCGTTCACGCGTTTCTTATAGACTAAGCTACAAATAGCCGCCTTTTCGACCGAAAAGAAGACTGAGAGTGCCTAACGGAGATGTGTGCGCCGCGGTAGGCGTGCTTGTAATCGTAGCTTTAGGTTCTACCGTTCCTAGATCCGTTCTTGGCCTGGGCGTTCTACCTCTAGTCCGTCTTGAACACCCCGCGTTCTCCGGACTTCCGTCCAAAGCTCCGCAGCCGAGCGGCGCGGGGACGCCTAGCGGCGGCTCACATGAATCCGTCGGCAGACGGTCCTGAGGCGCGGCTGCGGGCGAACGTAACGTTCTCTTCAGACAAGTGAGCTGCTCCATCGGGCTTCGGTGGACCAGTCCCGTGTACAGAGATCCGGGGGTTTGGAGCGCGAGCGGTGCTGGCGATCCTTCACCCGCCGGAGAACATGCACCTAAATGTCTTCTGCGTAGAATCGAAGTTCCTGATGCTATCAGCGCGTGGAGGGACGGTGGAGCATCGCCGGGGCGGGGTGTGGCGGGAGGGGAGGAGTCAGGTGATCCGAGCAGGGGGCTATTAGCTGGGGTCGCGGTTGGGGACCAATGCGGCCGCGATGGAGGGATCACTAAACTCTCTCGGCGTGATCGCTCTGGCGAGACAGCAGCAGACGAGCGTCGTGACGTCATCCGCGAGCTCCACGCTGAGCCTAGTACACTGCTGGATAGACTACTCAGTCCGCTGCTAGCGACACTGCTAACGCTACTCGCGGCGAGACTGCCGTCGTTGGGATGCATAACAGTGCTGTTAGTGAAGGTGTAGATGAGACTGGACTGTGGTAGGCGCAGCATGTCGTCGTCTTCTTCGACGTCGGATAGTCGGTAGGTGCGCATGCCGAGTGCTGCGGCGGAACGGGCGCCTCGGACGCCCACGCCTTCTTGGTCGTCTAGTAACCCTGTAAAATATTAATTGATTGATTACTGTTTAATTCGCATCTTCGATTTGCTTTGTTTGGTTACTGAAAGTATTTTACCCTCCAAAAAAAATACTGGTATTAAAAGTGTGACATGTGTATGTGTCCGTCTTTGGCACCGTAGTAGCTTCGAAGTGGATGAACCAATTCGACTTGGTTTTTTTTTGTTGGAAAGGTGACCTCCATTGAGTGTTCTAGGCTACGTTTGATGAAAATCGGAAATGTCCTAATACTATGATAGTGAAATGGAATGAATTTTATGAAGATTTTTTAATGTTTGTGACATTCATTTGTTTTCGAATGAGATATCTTATGGGATCAGAATGGTCACACTTAATCTATTATCACAATAATTTAAAGAAACTTAGTGAACTTTTAACAAGATTTATACATAACTAGCTTCTGTCCGCGACTACACACGTGTTTTTATGAAATAAAAAGTAGAATATGTCATTCCAAAATTTCATCCTGATCCATTCAGTAGTCTTCAGCCAAACATCTGAACCTGCAGTTCTCGCAGTGTCAGTGCATTACCAATTACCCTGTATTACCTTGTATCTTCACAGCGGCACAACGGCACTTTTGCCTTTATAATACTAGCAGGATACATACCTGACATATTAGGCTTAGCCAGCTGAGCCCACGTGTGTAGAGTGAGCGATCCTTCCATAGGCTTGACGATCTGTAGTTTGTGCGGCGCCCTAAACCGAGCGAAGCCACCGGCCGCGCCCGCGCCCCAAACAGCGCTCTCTTCGCTCACGTCTCGCTCTGAAAAATAAAAAAATACGTTCAAGGCATTTATCGGTCTGTTTTGTCATTGCAAAATGACGAGTTAAGCCCATGTTTGAAGGGGCGAACCTAGCAGGTTTGGTAGTCAAACTAGGCCCACGGGATCGCCGTAGTAAAAAAAACTTGAATTACATAAATAAAATTTGATATTTTTTCTTTGGTTCCTTATTTGAAAACACAAAGCGGAAAAATCACGATAAAAAAACATCACAAAAGTGCACTGTTTTACACCTAATTTGGTCAAGATCTCAGGAACCCTGCGGTCTATAGAAAAGATTTTTGTTTTGATGTGTAGGTTATTTTATTACTAATTTTATGGTTCCTTACTACAGTTCCTTCATATGTTGTTAGTTTTCTTGTAAATAAGCAAAAAAATCATTTTTGCGCTTAAGCCGTTCGAAAATGGTAAGCTCTGTCCCGCTCCTATGAACGCGAAATCCTATGCCTATCCTTTTCACAAAATGGCGCTTAATGCATATTGTTGTACCGTACGGTAGTGATACTGGATCAATGCTCAAGCTCCGAACGTAGCTTAAAGAAGTAATCAAGGCGCGCCATAGAACACCCTGGAGAATGAGGATCCGTAACGTTTTTAGTTGATAATGCAGATTTATAGAGCTAATAAATCCATAACACATAGTGCCAAAAATTTTGTTCTACGACAAAAAATTACGAAGTTATGACCGAATTACTAGCGAAGTTTACTGAGTGACCGCCGCGGGTGCGTGTGACGTCACTCGCTCGGTCGCCGCCCGTTAACCGTAGGCAGATATCAGTTTTTAGTGATTTACTTCGAAATTATAAGTTTAGGAAAAAAATTATACAACCAAATAGACTCAGTTTTGAGGGACCCATCGAATGAATGTTTTTTTTTTTTTTATTCGATGTTTCTCTCAAAACTGAGTCTGTTTGAATTGAAATTGCTATAACTTTAATCCTCATTGGATACATGAAAGAGTACCTGTGTGTCGCCTCTGCCTAAGTACATGCGAGGCCGCCAGTGAAGCTCGCCGCGAGTTGATCTCTTGTGGCGTGAGCCTTCGCAACGCCGCCGCCAGTTCTGCTGCCCCTGGAGCGCCAGGAACGCCAACGCCGCAGCCTCCACTGGAAATAAGTTCGTCTAATACATTTTTGTGCTAATGCTACTGCTAATGAGCAATACCTCTGCAGGGAGACCTGAATGCAGGGAGCAATCAATGGCCCATCTGATGTTGAGTGGTACAACACAAATGAATAAAGAATAACTAAACAAAACATTTCTTACAAATAAATACGTAATAAAGAAAAATCCTTTTGGATTTCAAATCATATTGTTAGCAGCGTGTACAATAGTCCCAAGGGTAAAAAAAATTGGTCTTTCCCTGTCTATGTGCGCGGCTAATCAGGTCCAACCTCAGCTTGTTGACTTCATCTACCAAGGTCGATAGCGACGCTGGCTTTCAGTCAGGACCTAAATTGATTGACGTCGGGATTAAATCGTCATAAAGACGAACAGAAATCTAAATTATACAATCCCGCATGTGTTATCCCGCAAAAATGGTACGGCAGGATCCCGTACCACGTCTGCGGCATTGGATTCCCTAGTCGGTTTACGACATCCACGGACTGTCCTACGGGGGTCGATTCTTTTTACGACCTATGACAGTAATACTTATTACCTACTTATTAAGTTCATATTACTTACGGGTATAAATCGTCAGATTCAACGTCCGAGCAGTCATCTAGGAAGGAGTCGTGTGATAGTGGCTTCGAAGGGGGTTTGAGGTAAACGGGAGGAGGGGGACCGTCCGCTACGTCGGAACCGGGTAGCGAAGGTCCGGAGCCATTCGACCATCGTGATGCGCATTGCACCGTTTCAAACACTTTCTGCATGCTCGAGCTGTAGAAGAAAATCGAACTTTTGAAAATATAGTCAAGACATTGTCATAAAAAGTATACCCACTCGGTAATTCGAAGCTTTCGAATTGCTTTGCTTTGAATCCCATTGGAAAAAAGCTATCGACCTTTTTGTGTCGATGCGAAAATAAAATACCGCATTACCTCTAGCCTGAGGAGGGATATAGGGGCATGTTGGCTCTCCACTGAGCTACTAACAGAGTGTTAGCAGCTAGTGACATACCAACTAAAAGCCCATCGATACTCACCTTAGTGCCAGAGCGTCGACAAACCACCCGTCACCAGACGATACGTTCGACGGAACACTAGCACACTAGATTCAACCGCTACCCTGTCATAGAAAGCTAACTATGTACGTACCATTCCGCTCTGCGTTGGTGGGAACGCACGCAATTATGACTTTACATAATAAATAAAATAAATCATAAAGTAACTAATGCCGGACAATTCACACAGCATCATCCAGCCCCAAGCTAAGCAGAGCTTGTGTTATGGGTGCCAGATAACTGATATACTTAAAACAATGCATTACATAGGTAGATATTTTTTACCATACATAGGAAACGACCGCACACCCGTAACAAATAGCAGATCGTACAAAAATTTGTCCCGAGGCAGGAACCCGCAACTTCCTGCGTCGCAGGCGGACCTTCGCCCACCGCACTAAGATCTTCATAACAGGTATATTTTATTGGGCACACCCCTTAGGTTGTAAATAATATACGTACTGTGCCAGCGGGTCGCCGATGCCCGAGTCGAGACTGAACTCTGAGTAGACAGAGGAGTGCATCTCCCTGTGTAAGTTAGCCGGAAGGAGCCCGGCCGCGGCCGCCACGCTCGGCATGAGCCCACGCGTGGGCTCACTCCGTTTTCGTAGCTGCCGCAACTGCTCTTGAGCCTCTGAGAGGTGGGCGGCGATTTCAGCATATCGCTCCTGAAATGGAATATCCAACGTTAGAATTGTATTAAAAGGGAAAAGTAAAAATGAGAGTGAACCTACGGGTAAACAGACTTAGGAATAAAGCTTTCTTGCTATCGTCATCATCATCGGCCTTTAACAACCATGAAGAATGGTTTATATTGTGTTAGTTGTTCGGAACTTATGATAAACCTTTATGGGAACGACAGATGCGGCCGCAGTATTTCTTGCTATAGAGCAGAATTCAATCGAGATGAGTGTGTTCGTGCAGTTCTTTCTCAAAGAAATGTAATTTTCGCCCTTGACCTCTACGACGAAGTACAAAAGGTGCTCTGACTTTGTCACATGACAAAGTCAGAGCAGTTTTTTTTACTTAAGTTAGTCAAAGTCAGAGCAGCTTTTTACTTAGGTTAGACAAAGTCAGGGCAGCTTTTTTACTTAGGTTAGTCAAAGTCAGAGCAGCTTTTTACTTAGGTTAGAAGTCAGAGCAACCTAAGTGTTACTTAGGTTAGACTGTCTAAGCTGTTTTATATCATTGAATTGTCCAGCATTATTTATTTATTTATCAATTTGTGACTGTTTTTAGGACATATATATTTTTTTTATTTATGTAGGCAACAAATGGTACTTTTTGTAGCAAATAAAAAAAAATAAAGCTAAAAGACACTTAAAATCATACCTGATCATTGTGATTGTATATCTAAGTAAACCAAAACGTGCGTTTAACTAAGCTTACCTAGACAGCGAGATAAAGGTCTATCTTTAAACAAGATATTATTTTAGTTTAAAGTAGGCTCTACTTGTCGTTTTTTTTATTAACTGTTTACGTAATAGTACAATTTTACCGTCACGGTAAAAAAAGAAAGTTAAATATAATTTGCTTTTAATTTTTAGTTAAGACTTGTTACCAGCCAGCGTCTTCGAGACACTCGGTATAGATATGGATCAGTTGAGTTACCTGTAGATTGTTTGCAACTGTAGACTGCTACAGTTAGCTAAATTGTTTCAAGTGTAAATACTAGTTTTACTATGTTTCTATTATATCATTGTAATTTTCTTTGTTAATAAAGGTTAAGACCTGCAATTTTTAAACAGGACTTCGCACGAAAGTTATCGAACCGTCTGATTCGTTACTTATTCCTAATCCGGCATTATACAACATTCAAGAGCACACGCCTGACCTAGTAGTTTCTAGGCCAAGGCCGCGACGACGTGACGTTAACGAGAAGTTTGATAAAGTAAATGCAATCTTATTTCCTACATGTCGCACCTTTGCTTCAATAACGTGATAAGTCCGAAAATTCATATTTTTTTTTATTTGATAATTGAAACCGCCGTGACCGATTTTATTTTTCCAAAAAACGTGGTATCTTTTGTGCGTGTATTAGCGAATCTATGGGTGAAAGAGATCGCGCGACTGTGTCAGATCGCGATATCACGTTGTCTCTTTCTGCGCGGAGATTTGTTTCGACAACGAAACAAAACAGTTGTCACTACGCCCGTGCAGAGGAAGGTGCTCTTAAATTTCAGCGAAAACGTGACATCACGACTTTATCACTGTATGGTTGCAAAGGTAAGCTTTAATTCATTTATTATTTTTTATTTTATAATGTGATATTGTAGGTTAACGCAGTGTTGTTTAAAAAATGTGTGATGTTGTTACTTGTAATAAATGCTCATGTCACACTGTTGCCGAAACAATGAGAATTTTGCTTTGTGTTATCTCATGATACAACATTGTAGATGATGAAACTTTTTCTAATACAAAAACCAAGTTATAAATATCGGCTGATGTTCCGTTACTGAACAAAAAAATAATAATTTGACCAGTAATATTCCTAAATATTACTTTGTTAATGCTAAAACAAAGTAACTAATTGTACTTATTTTTCCAGATGGGATCGCGATCCACTCTATAACGCGTGGTAGGTAGGTACTTCTATTTATTTATTTATTAAAGATAGAAGTTTACAGTTCTACTGTTAACTATTCCGTGCGCGTGGTAATGAAGTTACTAAGTTTGGTTTATATTTTTTCAGTCGAAGTAAAATTAAATATTTTTTTTTTTTTTTAGATTAGGACGCAACGTTAAGCTCAGGGGGTGCAAAGTCAAATATAGAGGAAGCAACGCTAAAAGTGGATGGCGCAGCAAAAAAAAAGCGGTACTATCAGTATCCAATCGCCATCGTTGTGATTCTACCAGCAGCAGTGACTCAATCGAAATCAAAAACGAAACCGGTACTTGCGTTTACAAATACCTCGTCAAGATTTCAGAAACAGTCGAAAATCTAGGTGTTGTATTCTATTCAGATAATTTTGGGGGACAACAAAAAAATAAATTTATGATCTACATGCAGTCAAACTAACAGGGTGATTCGACTTCAAAAAAGCGACCCTGAAGCTTTACTTTTTAAAGATTCTTATGCTGATAAACAATTTAAAAAAGCTATAGTTATTAAAAGGAAAAGAAACGTCACCTCGAATTTGGAATTAAAAAATGCAAACAATCAAAAACCTGATATCTGATTTAAAAAAAACAGACCTAATGGATTTGGTTAGCAAAAATCTCATCTCCAAATACCATAGGTCATTTTATGAATGTTTGTAACTTTTAAGAACAGCAGATTTTTAAATACAGGCTGATTTTAATACTTACGCCAAAACAAAAGTGAGATCAGCATTTATTAGGCCACTGCTGGACATAGGCCTCCTCTAATGAGCGCCATAGCGCCCTGACTGACTGTTACATAATTTAAGATAAAGTGATCATTGTAAGAGACTAATTAAATGTAAAATTGTGATTTTATGTTGGTTAAGTTAGTTGTACTGATTTAAAGTGCTATAACAATAAATTTAGTAATAATAAAACTATTATTATTATTATTACTAAATTTATTGTTGGTTTGTTTTTATTTAAGAATGTTATATACTTGTTTTGTGTAAGACAAGTTAGATATAAATGTTTAATTCTTGTATTTTTTTTTACATTAATGCAAACTCTTAAATAATAGTTTCTTATTCATCTGTCAGAGATTTTAAGCGCTGTTGAATAGCCAATCTCTACCCAATAAGTTATAATTAGGTATACTAATTACTCAATTATCAAAGTTTGATTGTTTAGAAAGGTGGATATTCTTATAATTAATCTTAAGATTTTAATTTCTCTAGTAAAATGTGATTCTCATTAAGTAATGAACATTAATAATTGTGATTATTCGTAATGTCAGTTTGATTTTTTAATGTTTTGTTATAGAAATTATAATAAGTGTATTTTGCAATTGCAGTGTTTCCAATAAAGATTGGTTCTGAAATCTAAAAGTTTTTGTTTCAACAATGTGTTATCATTATAATAACTCAGTTTCATAACCAAAGTAATAAGGTTTGATGGGGCAACACTAACAGCGGGGGAAGACTATCACTTTCAAATATCTCGAAAAGTACCGCGTTATTGTTGAGTTGGCTATGTCGATAAAACAGTTTTCATGAAAAGTGTCTTGGCTCAAAACACAGATGTCGCTTTTGCTGGTAAATGGCGCCAACATACCGGAATGTAAATGTCAGTTGTTAAAAAATAAATTTGCACGTGGTTGACCCTGACAAACTTTTAAAATTTTGGTGATAATAAGTGTTAAATTGAGATGTGTATGAATGTAAGTAGCATCATATTAATATTGTCTTTTAAGTTATTATAATATTATGGGTTTAAACTAAAGATTTCCTTTGATATTTTACGAAACCAAAACCTAACCTAAAAATATCCAAACGGGGGAAGACTGTCAGTCTTTCTGGGGTAAGACAGTCATATGTTATTCTTGCCCCAAGTCAGATATAATCAACATTTTCTCATCATGGTACATATTTTTCTTTCGAGTTTGTACCTCTACAGTAAAATCCACCGGTAACTGGTTGAAATCTCCGATGAGAACAATTTCGCCCACATCAGACAAATGAAAGGCCATGATGATGGCTCCAAAGTATTAAAGGGCTGATGATGATGATGTCTAACGCACAAAGTAACATTAAGCTATTGATGTCACTTAAAAGGTTCTGCGCCTCTGATTCCTGTTGTGTGTTAGTCTTACCCCAATTCGTTTCTTGTACGAATTGCTGCAAAAATAAACGTTGTAGCGTTGTGATAGAGTTTAAATTAAATTACAGTACGTTTAACATTTACGATTTTCTTTTAGGAATTCTGATAAGTTTATGTTTTCAGCAAAAAACCGTCACTGTTAGTCTTACCCCAATTAGTGGGGCAAGACTAACTATTTTTACTGGCTTTTAATTTATTCAAAATATCTATTCTGAATGCATTACCGGAAATATACTCACTATTTCCTAAAACCTTATAGTTTTGTAGTATCAATTACATGATTATCTCAGAGGCATGTCAAATATCTTAGCCATAAAAACCGATCTTTTCGGTCTAGCAGGAAACTATGTTAGTCTTACCCCATCTAACCTTATCATCAAAATCGTGACAATTTAGTTTGTAACACTTATCTTACTATATATTTGCAAGAACAATGTGACATGTTTTCCCCTTTTTCTCAAATAAGGAAAAATTGTTGCTAAAGGGCTAAATTATCAGTATTTTGATAAGTTTTCACATACTTAAATTGTTATAATTTACAATACATCGTAGATTTACTGTAAAAAAATATTCGTTTTGACACAATAATTTTTTTAAAGTTAAAAAACGCTCTCCTCTAAAATTGCCATTTTCAAGATAACACATTATTGAAGCAAAGAGGCGATGTGATAGCTCTCTTTATCTCGTACTGATCTTCCCTTACAGCGTCATTTTAATACACTTTTTAGTATCCCTACAATACATTCGAAAGTAACTGTCTTGTCTTTTACCTTTTTACACTTAAATGGCTGAACAGATATCAATGTAAGAACAATGTGGCATTAATGAGCTATCATAAAGATCGCATGGGTATCAATAGCTCCGGAAAATCTATACTTATAATAAAACTGTAACAGGTCCAATTCTGTACATTGAAGATATTTTGAAAATTTTTTTTGGAGGGCACTCTATTATCGATACTGAAGCCAAAACTGTAATTTTTTTCATTCATGTCTGTCTGTCTGTCTGTCTGTCTGTCTGTCTGTCTGTCTGTCTGTCTGTCTGTCTGTCTGTCTGTTTCTTAAACGCGCATCACGTCGAAACTACTGAAGGTATCGAAATGAAACTCGGCACGATTTTAGGTCATACTACGAGGAAGGACATAGGATACTTTTTATCCCGGAATTCAGTCAGGTTCCCCTGGGAGAGGGGATGAAAGGAAAATTTCTTCACCGCGCATGACGTCGAAACTACTGAAGGTATTGAAATGAAACTCGGCACGATTTTAGGTCATACTACGAAGAAGGACATAGGATACTTTTTATCCCGGAATTCAGTCAGGTTTCCCTGGGAGAGGGTATGAAAGTAAAATTTCTTCACCACGCATGACGCCGAAAGTGCTGAATGAGTTGGAATGAATTGGTACGATTTGAGTTCAAGCAAGGACATGGGATACATTTTATCCTGGAATTCAGTAAGGTTCCCCTGGGAGAGAGGAAAAAGTATCACGACGGGTCTACGCGTCGTCCGATTTCATGCATTCTTTTTGTTAGAAACAGTTTTGCAAGATCGAATTTGACTAAATCAGTAGAAAGTCGAGTAGAAAATCAGTAGATTGATGAAATGATCTGTAGATTGAAGAAAAAAATTAGTAGATAAAGGGTAGGTAAGTTCCTATCTAATTTTTCCAAGACGCACCCATGAGTTAGTTTCCTACCTACTAAGGTGGTGCGTCTTGGAAAAATAAGTTAGGTTCCTACCTTACATGATATATTGTGGTGGTTTAGCTGGTCCAGGCTGTACTACCAAAGTCTGGTTGGAGTAAGTGGTCTAATTAAACTAACTGGACCACAGAAAAATATATTTTTTACTGTGGTACACAGCCAACTGTACCTACCTACAAACGAAAAAAAAATTACGGTGGTCCAGTCAAATGGATCAGGAGTCCAATTCTGCAATACAATTGCTTCAGTATGACAATCGTCGCAGAATCATCACGTAGAATCCTTAGATTCAAGTTTAGATTTAAGTTTTATTAAACTCCAGATAATGCGTGCGAGATAAATTAATAGTTTCAAACTTGACGCGCCTCTCTCCATCTGCATTCATCATAATTTCTTTCATCTGAGGTGGAATACCACAACATGTCATTCTGTGTCGATACCCCTGTCATAGTGAAGCGATTAGTATAGCAGAATAGGGCCCCAGCTGAACGGAACCATGAGTAACAAGTGAAACGAGTATGACACTTCTTAACACTGACGCTGGCCGAGTCGTAGCTACAAGTCGTGTGGATCTTTATCCTCCCATTCTTTAATGGCATTGAAAATGACAACATGCTTTCCCCCGTAGACCTTTCACGATTTTTTGCACGGCGGCGTTTCATAATATGAGACTATGGTTAAATGTGAACTTAATTAGTCGGCAGGTAAGGCAATCGCGAACGAAGTCGCGGGTACAGCTAGTACTGAATAAAACTGTATATTTCTTATCATTCCTCCAATTTTGAGACAGACCATAGGGGAAAGTTGCCATTGTTTTATTGGTCCCTCCCGTCCCGTCCCGTCTAAACACAAGTGTAAAGTTAGAGCGAGGAGTCACCTTGACTTTGAAAGGTTATGTTTAAGTTTAAGTAATACTAATTTAAGAATATTTTACTGTACAATATTTTAAATACCTACTTGTTTAACTTTTATATGAATAAATATTTATTACTAGCTACGCTCCGCGGCTTCGCCCGTGTGGAAATTTATGTTGCCAACTTTCTTCATTTTTTATTTCATAAGAATCTTCTCCAGACAATAAGAAACACAAAAAAAAATAATTAGTAAAATTGGTCCAATCGTTCCACGTGATGCCGTGACCAAGGGAAACAGGGATTCATTTTTATAAATTATTACTTATTTCGTTATTTTCTTTGGCGGGGAGGTAAATGGTATTCCGGGAAAGGATTTAGACTACTGCAAAAGCGCGTGGGAAGCCGCGGGCAGCAGCTAGGTAATAATAAAGATAATTTACGAGGGTGTTGTTGAAATGGGGCGTTACACACAAAGATGGTAAAGTCATGCCGCTTTGTCGATATCTAGGCAAAACGAGACAAGTAACATGCAATCTTGTTTCCTGCATGTGATAGATCTCTTTATCTCGCACTGATCTACTGTCAGCGTGATTCTAATTTGCACTTTGTAGTAATAATAATAAAGTTAATTTACGAGGTTGGTATAAAAGGGCCATTTCATATTTATTTTATAGCAATAATTTCGCACAGAGATGGTTAATTCATGCCGCTTTGTCGATTTCTCGGTCTAGCTAGATACATATCAATAGCGACAAGTAACATGCAGTCTTGTTTCCTGCAGGTGATAGATCTCTTTACCTCGTGCACACTAGCCGAACTCGATTAGTTTGTTTGTAGCCAAGCCACGACTCAATAACTTAAACTCACTTGCTTGGCCTCGAGTTTCAGATAATTATAATTGTAATGCTACGGCCACACTATCACGGTAACGTGAAGATTTGCGCTGTCGCGACAAGTCTGGCCAAGAAGTTCGTATTATCGCGAATCATCATCGCGACAACAAATGCCCTTCACAACGCGACGTTGCGAAGTTGTTTCCAGTATGGCCAAACACTTCGTCGTGGAACGAACACGAAGTTTATCACGACAACGCGAAGACGAATCTTCGCCTTGTAATGTGGCCGTAGCATAAGCAATATTTAATGAAGGAATGATCTCAAATCGAAAAATAATGTAAATTGCGTATAGAAAGACGCGGCAACAGACATACAAAATCTGTCGAGTTTGGCTAGTGTATAGTTTCAGCGTGATTTTAATTTGCACTTTGTAGTTATGGTGATAAAGTTCATTTGGGTGGGGTGTGGTTGAAATGAGATACTTTGCAGTGATAGTTAAGGCCACCAAGTAATAAAGGTAAATGCGAGGGTGTGGTTAAAATGGGTCGTGTCACACTGAATAGTGATCGTGGTTTATTTTATTACCATACGGATACAATGTTCCATGTATGTACCTTGTAGTCGGCGAGTTCGGAGGCGAGAGCATTTTGGTTGTCTCTCGTTATCTCTAATATCCGCAGTGTGTGCTCGTGTTCTGCAGTTAGCTGTGAACAAATTGTCTGTTAGTTTCTAGTGTTTCTTCATACATAACTAAATAAATAAATAATAAATAATGCTGGACAATTCACACAGCATTATCTAGCCCCAAGCTAAGCAGAGCTTGTGGTATAACTGATATACATAATACAATACACTACATGGATATATATTTTTATTATACATAGAAAACACCCAGACCAACGGAACAAG
Organism: Eupithecia subumbrata; assembly: GCA_949316285.1. Lineage (NCBI taxonomy): Eukaryota > Metazoa > Arthropoda > Insecta > Lepidoptera > Geometridae > Eupithecia > Eupithecia subumbrata. Next base: position 10,480,393 of record OX438646.1, on the reverse strand, counting down.
TTTCTGCAGATCGTACACAAATTTGTTCACTGAGGTCGTCGTTGTCGTCGTAAATAATAAAATAATCATTAATTATAATAATATACAGCCAGGGTGGTCCATTCTCATAGGCTCAGCGCATTACGCAATCTACATCATCTAGGTTTTTTTTTTCGGTTTATAGATAGGGAAGTTTTAAACTGAGGAACAAGACATTTTACTAGAAATGTCAGGGATTAAGATGTAAGGATTCAAGACATATATATTACCATATTTAAGACTCGTTATATCTATCACTGCTGGGAAAACATCTTTTTAATCCCCTATGCGTTATGGTATTCATAAGAACTCGCAATTGCTAAAGCTAAACAATAGATTGTTAAAACCTTTTCTCATAAAGCATTTTACATCATAACGTACATCGATATATACGATTGTGTGACGCAATAGGACTGAAATAAAACTGAAAGTATTCGATGAGCACATTGGTAACAGGTAATCCAATTGGTAAGAGTTTTATTGCGTGATCCGCTTTTATATCAAGGTTGTCTGCAAAACCGCAAGACCATCAGAATAAAAATGTATTTTATTTTATTTATTTATTCGTTCACAAAACAGAATTAAAGATTTACCGAAAAATCTCGAAATTTTTCGTAACTTAATTTGTAACTAAGATTATTAAACACTAATGACTGAGGAGACAAATGAAATGAAATAAATAGGATAAACATTATTTAACATTGTTGTTGAACACTACATAGCAACCAGATTACGCATTGCTTAAATTTATAAATACATATTGGTATCGAAAATGTCCTCTCGTCGTATACAGTGACAAATCCGATAAATATTAAAATTTAGAGGGACTTTGTATTATTTTAATCAAACGAGTGAGAGCTAGCAAGGTCGGCTGAATAATAATAAATGCATTTACCACGATAAGATAAATAGCCAATCTTGTATTCTTAAAAAAGATAACACAAAAAAGTCCCGCAGCAAAATTTAGAATAATATTCTAGAATGTAGGTTAGTTTTGTTGATACATTTTATTGGCACGCGACAATATCCCTTATCCGACAACAAAGATATCAGAAGGACGCGTTTTCGTTTTAATCTCTCGAATTTATTTTTATACATTCATGGATATCAACAAAAGAACGATAAAAATAATACTTTTATGATACTTTTACTAATAATTGTGTGAACTGCTGAAAAACATGCATGAGGCAACAAAAAAAAACTCATGTCTGTTCGAATGAGTAGTATCGATAGTTAGTCATATATTTATTTGCCAAAAAACAGATGTGCATATAAAATAAGGTCTTAATTTCAATAGTGTTCATTATTCATTACGGATGTAAGCGGGTTAACTACGAACCTTATTTGTGTTGGAAGAACACAAATAAGGTGTAGTAACCTTATTTGTGTTCGTAGTTAACCCGCTTACATCCGTAATGAATTCGTCAAACTACGATAGTTTTTATAGTGTTCATTATGTTCTACCATTATTGTTAATGAAAATAAATTAAGTTGGCATACACAATTTTAAATTAAACACAAAGGTGTACATAAGTAGGTACATTAAAAAGAAAAAAACGTGCTAGTTGATGTTTTGACTCCACTCTCAGAGAAAGAGATATGTTACCTATATATTTTATATCCAACTATAAAACCGATAGCAGTTCGACGAATTCATTTTGAATTTACATTCGTACATTACGTTGGTGTTCTTCCAACACAAACTAGGTTCGTAGATAACCCGCTTACATTAATTAGTTACCTGTTGAAAGTTCCTCTCGCTAGCGGTAAGTCTGGCCGTCGTGTTGTCAAGCTGATACTGCAGGTCGTTAACACGATGTCGTTCCTCGAAGAGCTCCGAGCCAAGCACGCTGGCTTCAGAGTTTGCACTAGCTGCAATTACAAACGTTGTGTTGTAGGTGATAAAGTTCATAATAATTTGATGAGTTTTATGGTGAGAATTGATTTGTTTAATTTTATTGAAAATCAACAGCTATGGTAACTTATAGATTTATAAAACGTTCACAAATTTTAAGGACTCGACGCCGCCCGTCATAAGGAAATCAACAGCTATGGTAACTTATCAAAGAGACAGTTAGAGAAACATTTAGTAACAAACACAACTATGATGCAGTACAGAACAGAATGAGTAGAGTACATAACTTACAAAGAATAAATGAAACATGCAATACAGAATTACATAAACAAAATAATATTAGAAGGAGTAGGTATGTGGGTGGGTAGTAGAGAAACTAGTGGTGGGTACTAGGAAGGGTAGGCAGCTAACCTACCTACCCTTAAGGGTTGGTAGGTCAGCTGCCTACCCTTCCTACCTATTAGAGTTTCTCTACGAGCATTTGCAGTCTTCAGTTCTTCTGTTTTCTTCTTCAGTTGTTCTGTTTTCTTGGACCGATGAGACGCAGCAAGTTAGAACAAGTATGGTCTGACAGGGTGTGAATCTGTACAACACACTGCTAGACCACCTTGCGCCACCATGCCGCCATTTTCAGAACGCCGCCATTTTCAAAACAAGATGGCGGATCTTGTTTTCTTCTATATCGCAGGAATATTGTTCCAACAGTACATAGTTATTTAAGGTAGTAAACCTAAATTTATGCAAAATAAATAAGAATCACTTTGAATAACAGTACAATTTAATGAAATGTCATGACATTTCTGTGCTTGCCTGATGTTTGTTGAAATTATACAAAGTAGGAATACAATTAACCAAACAGTTAAAAGACAACAATGAAACTATAGATAGACCACAACAACTGGCGGATCTCTGTAGAACTTTTGCACAATATGAAAACAAACGCCACTTTTGGCGTTTGTTACTGTGACATGGTTCTACAGCGATCCGCCAGTTGTATGGTCTACCTACAGTGTCTATTAGTACACAGTTAGTAATAGCTGTAAAACTAAGCATCAATGAAATACATATAGTTTAGTGTTAACAACGTTGCATAGAGAGTTTAAGTAGGTACATAACAGTTCATGTAACAAGTAGGTATACTTAAGATTACAAATTATAATCGATAAGAAATTCTAATTACCTATCACGAATAGTTTAGATATAACTACACATCGGCAAACTCAAGGTACAATGTTACACACACTTGTATGTCCTGCGCATCTGGCTAGTCTCCGATGAGACTGGCCACCGTGGTCGAAATTCGGCTAGGAGGACATCATCATCATCATCATCACCCTAAAATTTCCCCCCGTACTTAACCTAAAAATCACTTTCTTATTGTTTATTTTTGTTTTGACCGAGTTTAAATTACTTGTCGATTTGAGCTCTTTCCTACAATGCATGATGCTGACAGTTATTTTTATATTTAATAATTTATATATTTAAACAATTTAATTTGTATATTTAAACAATACGCCAGAAAGATAATTATATGTTTTTCAGTCGTGTGTTGTTTACAGACACTGAACATTGAGAATGGCTTAAGTATAAGTAAAGGGGGTGATAGACACGCGAGTAAGTTCGCGTACTTATGGCTCGACGACCTTTTTCGCTCGTGTGTCACCGTAAGTACGCGTACTTTAAAACCGCCGAGTAAGTTCGTCGGCGATCTAGCCGGTTTGAAATCTTGCTCGTAGCTCGTCTTGGCTCGTACGTGTGGCAGCACTGCGAGCCGCGAGTCGCCATTTTGTTTCGCCAGCCCATGAACGCGCATGCTTGTTTAAAAAAATAATAATAATAATTAATAATAATATAATAATAATAATTTTCTGAAATAATTCTGAAAATCTTCCTTCTCTTCACGTAACTCTCTTACTAAATTCACATGTGATAAACGCTCTCTTTTTGTAAGCCAGTTCTTAACCCACACTTTTCGCCTTCGTCTATTGTTTTTAGTTTTTGAAATGTAATAAGATATAATTCCTAAATAACACAAAACTTCTTCTGTCGAAGACATCGCAATACAGAGTGAGTAAGTTTCACGTGTGTCACTAACGTCGAGCCGAGTAAGTTGGCGATCTTAAAATCCGCGTACTTCAAGTTCGTACGTCTATCACCCACTTAAGAGGTTGTTGCATTGACATGTTTTGTTTTTGATAAACTAACCCTCAACAATTATTTATCATGAGAGCTTGACATAATCTTTCCATGCGTGCGTACATATTGTTTAATAACTAAAATATTATATAATCCCTCATGAACAAAATAAATCAAAACCTATACTCCCTTCATCCATTTATTTAATTTTCGACGGTTGAGCTTAGATTGTTAGCAACAGTCTGCAGTTAGCTCAATTATTTTAATTGTAAATACTAGTTCTCACTTATTTCTATTATTTGATTGTAATTTTCTTTGTCAATAAAGTCATTACAAACTTAAACATAATCACGTGTATAAAGTTTCATAATTGTTAAGAGGCAACTAAAAGACTGCATGAAAGAATACCTACAATATTTCATGGACGCTGTTTTATTTTCACACCGCACGACAAAATAGATTAAAACTTCTTCATAAATAAAATCGACTGATAAGAAATCGAATCGGTAACGCATTAGGACATCGCTAATTGATTATTGCGTGATCTGTCAAAAGTTAAATGAATACTCGGACAGACTATAGTCTTACCAGTAGACGAAGCACGGGAATTGTTCTCTAGGGTAGAATAGATAATAATGACATTGCATCGTGATACATTGCGTACATTATTGAAGATGAAGGAATAAATTTCAAATAATTTACGCATTCGATGACAAAGAGACGTAGTTTTTCTCTATTCTACCCTAGACAACAAACCCCGTGCTTGAGCTACTGATCAGAGATTAGATTAGATTTCTAAGCTTTACAGCTATCGCAAATAACAATCAGTGTTTCTGAAAGCTTGTGATAAAATGCAATGTATTCGATGTTTTATGGCAACATACATCGTTGTTCTAGTTTTATTGACCGTAATCGAGACAAAGAACTAGTTTAAAGCTATATTTAATAGGTACAATTCTTTACGTCTTATCAAAATAGCCCCGTTCTACTATCACTGTTATCAGTGATATCAAATTATATTATAGGTTATTCAAATTTCTCAATATTTGAGGCAGAAACAAAAGAATTAGACATGGTTAGATGGTGCTTAGCCGGATTTGTACAGGAGACTTCTGTACAAATCCCGCTAAGCACCATGTCTAATTGTTTTGAAAAAACTGACTACAGCCGAACAAAGAACATCCTCCTTTTTTAGAAGTCGGTTAAAACAGCGTTTAATGCGGCTGAAATGTTAGTGATGCTCAACACTTTAATGGACACGATCCGCGATCGCGTCGAATGCTTTTTTCTCGGGAAGAAGTGTCTTAGCTTTGTGATGATATTTTCACCATCAGGCCACCAAAGACATAAAGCTTTCTCACCGTTTCTGATCGGTTTAAACCGACTTTTTGACGTTAAATGTAATGAGACTCCTACTCACCGAGTTGATTGGCAATATCCCTAAGCAGCTGTTTCTCGGCAGCTCTGTGGAGTCAGCCCCGGCGGCGAGGCGCGAGGCCTCCTCCCGCAACGCTCGGTTCTCTCGCTCCAGGGCACCGATCCTGCTGCGCTAGATGAGAATCCTACTCACCGAGTTGATTGGCAATATCCCTGAGCAGCTGTTGCTCGGCCAGCTCTGCGGAGTCGGCCCCGGCGGCGAGGCGCGAGGCCTCCTCCCGCAACGCTCGGTTCTCTCGCTCCAGGGCGCCGGTCCGTCGGCGGAGGGCCGCCGCGCACGCCGCCTCCTGCTCCGTCGGAGATAGCGGCTCCTCAGTGTCATTTGTTAACACCTGATGACAAAGTATATTATAGTGCTATAGACTGCTTTATTTTAGTAACTTTAAAGCATAAGATTGATGTGCTTAAGCGACATCGAGATTCGAGGTTAAGTTGCTTCGGAGATAACGACCTTCATTTGTCGTTAGTCAAATCATCGAGAGGTGAGCTAAAAACTTGCTCAAAAACATTACCTACGTGATTAATGGACGACCCCTTACCTACTACATCTGTTTACTGAAAAGTCAAACTCGACTGAAAAGATTCAGGTACTTGTCTCAATGGTTATGATAATCATGCATGTCTACATAATTTCTGAACATACTTATGAATAGAGTAGGCGATAAGAATAACATATTTTAGGCATTTGTACAACATAAGGACCCACCAAACTTTCTAGATTAGATACGTATAACATTATCAGTAGGTAATTAGGGTTTGATTAGGTTATTGCTCACAATGTTAGTAATTCATGCAGTAGATGCCTACAGTATTTATCAGAATAAGACTATAAGCCAGAATACATTGTTGTTCTTACTTCTAAGAACAATAATCCTTTCATAACAGAATTACAATCGAGAGTTGTTGAACCGTTTTCAATCGAGTGAAAGGTCACGATCTCATGGCGTAACAGAAAATCGAATCGCTGTGGTATTATGGAAAGAAATCTTATAGACTATGAACTGAAACTAATTCTTTCACTTTACACGATAACTTGGACATTTCCCATCATCAAGGAACTTATAATCAAGACATCGTTAGAAATATAAGCATAACAGTCATTACTGTATGTATCGTTAATGATTCCGTGAGAACAAAACTGCGCTTCCTAACTCCACTGCCGTAGGTTCCGTTGAACCGATACTATAACGTCAAAGTTATATGTTACAAATTGTATAGAGTCGAAGGCTAAACTATGGTCACAGTCGAGTAGTCATCTAAATTCATTCATGCTGCGAATTTAAGTAGCTACTTGATTCGCTTTATACGTTTTCATACATTTTTTTTATGAGTCATCCATCATGGACGGATCTGAGTTGACATCATCATTATTGATTTCATTTTACACGTTCTATGCATCCTCTAATTTTACATCCATATGACAGAACCTCAGCTTGAAATGGGTCTGATACTGTGTAATAATGTGCAACCTTTTTTACGTGTACGTGAAATACATTATTTTTTAACCAATTTGTAAAGCATTATTTTACAACCATAATTTAGGGCATAGAAGACGTTACTAGGTAGTTCAAATGCTGTGCAACGAATTCGGACCTAAAATAACCATTTCGCGCGCTGTGTTTATTAAATGATTACTCAGCAGTGCATTGATCGATTTGAGCGGGATTAGTTATATCGTGTTTGATAGATCTCACGGTTATCACTTATCATATCACACACCCTCACATCCACAGAGCGCGAATCGCGGCGAGCATAGCGAGCCGGATACAATCACAATGGCCTGTAGTTTGCAGCACGCACAAGACGTTCTTGATACAGCCTAAATGTTTTTTTTTTTATATAATTCAAACCAAAATATTAGGATATTTTTTATCAAAAATTCCGCGTGAAGCCTTTTCTAACAAGAGAAAACAATTAACAAAGAGATCCTACAAAATGCAATAAGCGCGTTTTACGCGGAATTGTTACGTAATATTTTTATCCTAATATTTTGCAATAGATTTCCGCAAAGTATAACGCCTAAATCTATTATTTAATTCAAAACATACCTACCTTTACACACACACTTTACACGACGACCACTCTCGGTCCCGTCAAAAAGGGCACTGTATACATCCAGGTGGATCTCACCTGCAGCAGATCAGTCTTGACGCTGAGGTCGTGCCGGAGCTGCGTGACCAGGTCGTTTGCGCAGCGCAGGTCGCCCTCCAGTGAGCTGACGCGCGCCTCCAGTAAGCCCTGTGTTGTCAGGAGCTCTTTGCCGATGCGCGCTGTCAACTCCAAGTCTTTCTCTTTCTGTGCAACAAAAACAAATACAAATACAAAAATACTGTATTGTACACCAACAAAAATACAATAAAAGAGACATTTAATAAGGCACAAGTACAATGGGCGGCCTTATCGCTAAGAAGCGATCTCTTCCAGGCAACCTTTGGATGGAAAGAATTATGTGAATTTAAGAAAGGCAGGGGTGTACCAACTATAAGAACAAAATACTAGTTTTAAATTTCAGTTAGAAACTCTGTCCACTGCTGTAGCTAACCGTAGCTGGGATGAAAGATTTAAGAAGGCCGAACTGAAACTCAGCTTGCTTTAGGCTAAAAGAAGATAATAATAGTATAGATAGAGTCAATGATCATTTATCGGTGACGAAATAAACCGTTCCAAACTAAAATTAAACATGCAGATCTAAAAAAATCAATACATACATAGGTCGCAGCCAAATAATCAATTTTGCTCACATGAATTAAGGGCCTTAAGTAAGCAATAATAATAATGATATAATAATATAATAATGTATACAGTGGAAACGTTTTTGTGTAAAATGCCCATTTTCTTGCTGACAGTGCATTTTTTTGAATATCTGTGAATGGGGATAAAAATTTCTCTAAAAATCATGGATAGCCTATTTCTCTGATAAGGTACTACTCCGTACCACTCCTTACAAAAAATCCATCCGTAATGTAATTTTGCTCATTGATTTATTGAATTATTTTATTATGCATAAGCATATACATTTTTAAATCGAAATATTTTATGTTGCTTATGAACATATTTATTGAATTATTTTGCTTATCGTTTTATTGAATATTTTACTTGTGATTTATTATGTTGACTGCTTTGTGTTAGGTCATACCTGTAAGAATAGATGTTATTATGTTGAATAAACACAATTACGAGTCAAGTGTCCATTTTTAACATTTTTTACATTTGAACATCACAATAATACATGCCAAATTGAAATTTGCCTTAGAACGCCCGTATACTCATTCTTGTGGAAAATAGTGTGTCGGTTATTGTTCTCAAGTACACAAACTCGCGGAAAAGAAAACAAAAGTTGTCCGGTTTTAAACTGAAGAACACGTCATTGTCATTGTGAATGATCGCAATCATTGAAATTTTTAACTTCGTACATCATACGCGAAATAACGACAAACGATGAAACTTAGTATATTTGCCATTTAAATGAACATCATTAGGTAAGGCGCTTCATCAGGGGAAGACCTGCGTTCAGCAGTGGACCAATATAGCCTGGTGGTGAGATTAGGAGTTTATAATTTTTCAATTTTATTGAACATAATGGATGGTTTCAATTGTAAATAATACTAGTTCTAATTTATTTCTATCATTTGATTGTAATTTTCTAAGTGAATAAAGATTATGACAAATGTTTGTACCATCTGCAGATTTTTGTTCAGGGTGTTCTGGATGTTTTCTGTATAATAAAAAAAATATCTATCTATGTAGCGTATTGTATTAAGTAGGTTTATCAGTTATCTAGTACCCATAACACAAGCTCTGCTTAGCTTGGGGCTAGATAATGCTGTGTGAAATGTCCTTCACTATTTATTTATTACTTATTTATATAAAAAAAATTATGGAAAATAATAGTCGTTAAAGATACACCGTTAGCTGCATGATTGTGTAAAATTACTTCCATGTACCATGGTAAAGAAACAAACCGATAAATGAACGAGTTTCATAAATATGCTGATATCGTTGTTTTGTGATATCATTCGTATATCTGACCAGGAACCCAACATAAGCTACTTCATCAACGCTTAAAACCGTAAAGTATTATAAAGATTTACAAAAACTTAATAACTTAATGTCTGGTAAAGATCGCTCTTGAGCGGTCCTATCGACCGCCACTAGTCACTTAGATTTTAAGTTGTTTTTTTGTATTGTTTCTATCGATTACTGTGCAATAAAGAATATTGTATCTATCCATTTAAGTATCTAATATTTATCACATACTCTGTGGAAAAACTAATTAATAGAAAATGCTGTGTAAATTTCCAGCATTATAATGCAATAGAAACTTTAAGTAGGGTCTCAGAAAAAAACTATGGGTAATTTAAATCTTAGGCAACGCTATTAAATGGTGAAATAGTTAAACTAAAGATAAGTAAACAATCAAAAACTCACTTCTTCTAAGAGCCGTGTTACCGCTTCGATGTCATTGTAGGTTTTTGTCATTTGGCTCACCCTGTTGCTGCATAGAACTGCAAAATATAATGGTGTTCAGAAAAAGTTCACACTGTATCTCGAAATCACTCACAAGATTGTTTGTATACAATACTAACAAAGAACAGATAGCGAGTACTGTACAATAGATATGATTAGAAAACAAGTACTATTAGCATTTCAAGTGCCGTATTTATTGACTCTAAGATAATGGCAATGTTTGTTTACCTAAGTTCTTCAAGAAATAGCATGATGGTAGAATAACGGTTAGGGGGTCACTGTACCTCTGTACCTGTCACTGTACCTCTTTTTATTAGAGTTAGAGCCATGTCAAAAAGAAGACAGTGGTGTCAATTCAGATGTCGCAAAAACTAAACTAAACTAATTTAACAGGACTAAAATGATTCCATCCTTTTTATTCGTTCAATAAGGGACGGAAACATTCTTTAGTGCTGTCAAATTAGTTTAGTTAAATGTTTGAGACATCTGAATTGACACCAAAGGTTACGTGTGTAATTTACTCAATCAATAAATTGTAATTAACTGTGTAAAAAAGAAAATCAAAATCGTAGCTTTTTTGGAAGATGTCTAGCGAATTATGCCTATCACATGACAAGGTATAAAATTATCATGAAAATTACCTATGATAACGCAATTGTTTCATTGATAGTAGTACTATCAAATTCCAAAATTATCTGAAAATTAGTACATAGGGTACACAATTTGACCCGATGTGTAAGAAATTTGCTGGTATACGTAAATAAGCTATACTTCCCAACTACAATCACATGAGTCATAAATAACGGGATATTTACCATGATTTGAATTTTGAGTTTTCCAATATTTCGGCACAGTTTCATGCGCCCCCGTAGTAAAGTAAGTAAAGTACTTAATTATTTCTTGACAAAAGTACACCGAATAAAAATTTTGAAAGCGTCCCTAAGCAAGAGAGCCATAGCTGCTCAGAGCATAACTCAAATCTTAGTAGACTGATTAAATTTTAGGTGTTGCAGTTTGTTAAGTAGCTTTAAGAAGTGCCAATCAAATTGTCTTTCTAGAAACCAAAGTAAACCATTACCATGAAGCGATTAGTCATCACCGCAATTACCAAAAAGTCAACAAGAGATGCTATTTACAGGTAAGTACGACAAAGTAAGTTAATATTTACTAACCGCTATAGTAACGAGAGTTCAACTTGGGCCGGCTCATACCAGAGGAGTGCATTTTAGAAAAAAAGATTCAAATAAATTTGAATCGATTCTTACAAATTTTTCACATGATTGCGTTTAAACAGTTCCCATGAAAATGACCACGGATATTTTGGTATCAACACAAAATACACAAATCACAATACGGTACGACGATTATGGTTGAGCACTTGAGCATGAATAGTGTTCGGAACTCTGCTGTGCCGATAAGATATGCAGGTGGGTAATAGTATTTAAACGATTCGCCAATCACTTATGCGATAGATAATATTGATAGTACAACGGTGTACTGACCAGGGAGAATGTCATCTAAACACGGCCTCGAGGCGTTCATCGAAACACTTTCAGAAACTAGAATATTCTCACAACAGCACTGGCATTATAGTCCCGTTTACCAGGAACAGCCCGGATGCGCGTATCGAATGTTGATTGTTGTATCAATATAGGTGTCGAAGGTAACGCTGGCGACACGAGAATCGAGAAATGCGGGCGCGGAGTAACCGATCCAGTTTGCGACTGGTGCAGGCCTCGAGCCTCGGGTACGCCGCTTTTCTGATCACAGGCAAAACAAACGATTCTATTGTACATGTTTGTGGGAACACTCAAACACAAAAGACTACTAACGCATCGACATTTTTATTGGCATGCGATTGCCCTTTTTGTGTTCATCGAAGCTCATTGATCTGGCAGGTTCGTTGCAAAGTTCAAATTGTTTCCAATCTAAACTTTTATAACATGTATTTCATGCAATAAATAAATTTGATTTGATTTGATTTAAAGTTTTTGGGAATTCAGGACTATGAATCCATATTTACGCATTTTTAGATTTAAGTAAGTACTTCTGATAAATAACCCCATGGCCATTCAGCTAGTCTATGTGACATTTGCAAATACCTAATCGTAGAATTTTATCCCCTCTCTGTGGTTGCGTGTTCATACCACAAAGATTTAATCAGGACAAACCTATCAAATTACGTTAATTGTAATTACTTTATTACAACCATGCCATATGCCTATTATTACGTAGGTACAACAGAAACCTGCGTTGCCAGAACAAAAAGGTATGGGAACGCACAGCTATAATAGCTGCATTGAATGCGGTAGATATGCCAGTTTTCTCATTCTTACCTAACTTAACTATTACAACGGATATTGATTGTTCGCGATTACGTCTCACACGAAGACGAAAAGACTTTCACAGTTTTTATAGACTCATTTCCCGTACTAATTATTGCTCTTCGACCCTAGTGGGAATTTCTCGACATATTATAGCAACAGTTATGGTAAGCTGCATACGACATAATCACATGCTATCTACGCATAGATATCATGATTGATAACGGTTAGTGTGGAATAGCATGAACGAAACCCATATTTTTTATTTATATTTTCAAGGCATTTACAGGATACATACTAGGTCATGGTTAGTAAGTGGATTTAGTGAATGTTACTAAGAAGCACGTGTATTATTGGTGTTAGCTAAGCACAAACATTGAAAACAAGCAATGCTTAAAATATCACTAGACTAGAAGAGTCTGCAGAAGCAGCGCGATGATGGTCAGCCAGCGGCGGCCTGCAATGAAGTGAACGAGGGAAGTGGCTCGCGTCTGGCCCATTTACCTCGATCAAGGAGCAATGTGCGGATGACGCGGAAGTAGAGCCTCCCGAATCTATCACGAGCGACGTGGTAGATAAAGTCCGGGTACTCGCCGAGGCACTCCCGGAGCTCCGCGTCCGGTAGTGTGCTCAGCTCATGGAAGAGCTCGGGATCGAAGCCAAGCGGCGGCGGCGAGGCGCGCGAGCCGCCCGCGCACCCCGCGCCCTCGCCCGCTGGGCCCTCCGCCGTGACGCGCCCGAGCCTGGAGCATCGGCTCCGCCACCCTCACGCCGAACACTCCCACTCACACACCAAACTATAGTTCCAATGTCACCAACAATCCTAGTCGAAACGACTCCACACAAAAGTTCTCAGCGAACTAAATTTACAAACCATTTTACACTTCACTGAGAATGTTTTATTTTCATGACGTTATTCTGTAAAATCGTGCAGAACAATAATTTAAAGATGTGCCAAATGAAAGACCACCTTCCAGTCACAGACGATACTAACTAGTAAGTAGGTAAGTATCGAAAATACACCTAGTAGTTTGCAAGCGGCTTACCGCAACACGCTCGGGTGGCCAAGCGAGATGTTTAAATTAACTCTCTTATGAAATCCGCAATAATATGTGAAACACGAGCCAGACGCCCTAAGCCCATAACATTTCACGCGACAGTATATCACAGTGAACAAAATCCAGAAAATGATAAAGAAATTAATGAGATAATACCACTAAGCAATATTTTATGACCCAATGGCTAATAGTGATGGACAGGATTTTATTCACGCTCTCGAAGCAGGCAATTTTGTTAAGTGCACTAACGTTATTGTCCATTTTCATGATACAAATGAAATGAGTTTAATGTTTCATGTTTATAATGATTAATGAGCTAGTACCTATTTGAAACCTGGAACACCTTTCTACTGATTTAATGTAAATAAACCGACACCAAGGGAGTGACTCATAAAATTGTTTTAAGGATTGAGGTTTATTAAATAGAGCGGTATATTCACCTGTACCGACCGGAAAATATTCCACTCTATTTAATGTTTTTGAAACGAAAAGTAAAGAAGGTATTTAGCCATTGTTCCATAAAAATTGTGGCTTCAATAACAGACCAAAGACAATGTACAGTCAATCATAAAATCCAATGCATACATAACTCAACACAATAGCGCGGCTCAGGGTATCTCAAACTTAAAGCCCACGTTCCTGATAAAGGTAAAATAACTTAAGCATGGACCTAGTCATGTAGGTCACAAACTTGTAGTTTTTTTTTCTGATTAAACACAATCAGTGCCGTTACTAGTTATAAACGCCTTATATCCCGGTGTGACCTTGTGGCCAGGGTTACTCAGTCTGCGTTGATTGGTAGAGAATAAATAAACGAGCGGAGCGAGTGTCGAAACTTTTCAAGATATCTTTATCTGATCTATCTATCTCTATCGGCTAGATTCTAGCCGCTAGAACGAAAACTTCATAATCCTCAAACTATAAGAAAAATAAAACAAACGAAATTACAGGATACAAAATTGAGTTTTTGTGTGGTTGGCAAAAATAACTTAGAATCGAATACATTAGCGAGCAGAATGAGATGCGAATATTTCCCCAGATATCATTTGTGGCCATTAAATAAATAAATAATGTTGGAACATTCACACAGTAGGTATCATCTATCCCAATATTACTGGTAAATTGGGTCTATAGTAGGCGTTTGTGAGCTAATTTGTGGCGGTTGTTTACTGTTACACCGCGACTATATAGCACTGATTTTGTGCTGTATGAAGTTAACTGCTACAAAAATAATAAAGAGAAAATTTTGCGTTGATTTTGTGTTCTTGGAAGAGACAGAATTCAACCGTAAATGCCAGTCATCCTTACGAAGATATTGTCACGAACCCCGGACCATCACATGGCGAACCTCTAAGGTTTCGCGAAACCCACTTTGAGAAACCCTGGCGTAGCTAAGATAATGACAAAATGCATTGAATTGCCGTGTTTTCACCCTATTCTTTTGTCAACTATTACGTTTTCATCGATATAATTTCACGGTCAGAGTGAAAATTAAAACTATTTGCAGTAATTGTTCAAACAACCTCCAATTCCAAAGAGATTTAAGAGATAATAAACGAGTTCCGATTATTATTTCTCAGGAAAATCTATAACAAGAAAATGCTTTCTGATAGCAATCACTTATAAATTACAAGGCTTTTGAAGCATGACAGTGTTGTAGTACGACACTGAATTTCCTACTTATGCTAAGTGGGTTCATGTCTGCTGAGGACCGAAGGTCGTTCAAGCACGTGATTCTTGATCTGCCAATTCTCCCATCAAATTCAACTGTTGGAGATTTTAATCCAAGACCTGAGGGGTGAGTCTTTTTGACGTTAGTAACGTGACGTGACCGTGACGTCTCCTTTTTCCATACAATTTGGTACAGCATCTCTAACGATCGTGCGGACAGGGAACAACGCAAATCCCATTCGCATCTCTGATAGCATTTTCGCTTCCTTGTCTTTGAGTATAGATCAGGCATTGATAACGAATTATTATCACATCATTTGCTTGCAAGTATTTATCAAATACGCGCACGCATGCTTATTGAAATTAAACAGTTAGACTTCTTTTACATAACACAGCTTCTGCGATTGAAACTGAATGGGCAACGAATTTTATGGTTTGAAACGAACATAATTTTAATGGAACATGAACATTATTCAATTGTTGTGTTGTATATTTTCAGTGGACGAAATATTCTACGCTTTGTGTACCTACTATTTTATTAAACTTCACTATATTGAAGCAAGGCTCATTTCAATATTGACAATGAATCATGCCATAACACGAGCAGAGACATGCTCGTTTTCCTTCAACGAAAATACAGGTAAAGAAATAAAAAATATTGGCAAGACGACCTCTGTGGTTGTCTGAAACGAAACGATGATAAAACCTTGTCATTTTCTGAATAAACAACTCACGTCACTAACTAATAAAGGTGCCTACTACATCTCGTAATAATCTAAAAGATAAGCATTACTTAGCGCACGTATAATATCTCAATGAAGTGAAACTGTTTGCTTTGCACTAGTAAAATTACTAAACCGAGGAGCCGACGGCAAAATATTTCACTCACGATTTTAGGTAGTTAGGTATGTCTTGCGTTTCATCCGGAGAAAATTGTTAGGCCATATGCAAACACAAATGCATCAGATAAGGGTCGAAATAGCGAACGAGTAGGTAAACCATGTTTAGTATACATAGAACGAAAGTAGGTTACACGAACATATCATGACGAAATATCGACCCTGTTCTTACTGAATACTATGAAAATATGTAACTAGTTAGATAATAAACAAACTAAGAATTATGAGAAGTAGCACACATACAAGAAGATTTGTATTCAATACCATAGTATACATTGTAATTATAGCCATAGTAAGTTGAACATTAGGATACATAAATAAAAACTAACTGCATAAAAACACAGGTAGGTATACGAGCTTTCCTATAAACAACATGAAAGAAAAACTGAAACACAAAATACAACATTGGAGCATACGATTTCGTTTAGTAACGGTCCCAATGTATGAGACCGGCGGTAATAAACTTTCACGATCTAAGTGCAGGCGGTCTGCAATGTTATCACGCGAATTGTAAAATCACAGCGGACGCGCGACACATATGAACGGACTTGCCTCGAGACCGCAATGCGCAGGCCACGACGAAGCGACCACTTCCGCCGATGCCGTACCGATAACTAAAGTATGTACTGGCAATGGCTACCGGTAACGCCCGGTGTACGATAGCACGCCGTGATCTTGATCGAAACGCACTAATGAGTAATAGCCTCTTACTATAAACTACGGGGGGCAAAACGTTTGTAGCTTGCATGTGTCTTCACAATCATAACAAAATTCTTGAGAAACAGCTGAAAACCATAAATTCAACTTGAGCTGATTCTTATTATGAGGCAAAACAACAGTCATACGTTTTAGACACACCTGTGTAGGTGTGTGTATATTTTTGCCAACATACCGGAGATAAAAGTTTAAATACAATGCAAAAGATACAAGCAATAAAGGAGAAAATAAGTAGAAAATATTATTTAAATTATTTCTCGTACATACCGAAAGTTATAATTTTAATACAAATTTTAAATGAATTATCTTAACAACCTATGTGACTTTAGCCACAGCAGAAATAATAAAAAGTATAGCTCAGTTATTTTAGTATCACCAAAGAAAGTTTAAAAAGAGAAAGAGCATCCGATTGCAGAAATAAAGGAGTTCACGGTTAAGAACTGTGGCTAAACATTGATTTGGTCCAGCTAGATCCTAAAGAAATTCTGTTAATTCGTTCCGCATGACGATTCTGTTGCGGTACTACGATTCCTAGTCCCGCATTTTGCAGATTTATGCGAACGTCCAATTATGCCGACCAGTCGGTAAATTATTGCAGCAACCTTTGATAAATTGACGCAAGATTAGGAGCACATTGCAATAGAGTCAAATAACTAATAGAAATAAAAGCGAAGGGACTCCAAGGACAAAGGGGATTTGACATTTGCTGGGAATCTGAAAGTTCGAAACAATAACGAGACTATAATCAGATTGGACGAAGGAATAGGTACAAGAAGGTTTTGCAATGAAAAGAACGTTCTCAACAATATTGCCCAACAGTAAACCACATTTGCGATCCTTCGAACTTGAGAGGTCAGATTTCACTTCGGTCATGCGCAGACCTAAGCCCAAACAGCATTGTTTGCAATCCAAGGTCTCAGTTATGCCAAATTACAAATTGTAATACAAAAGCAACTAGAATGCCTACCGGAAAGCGTTTACAACAAAGGGCAGTTGTATCAAATACAATAAACATACGTTCGAAGTAGTAATCAAATAAAGCCAATTCCAAAATATCTAAAGTTACATAGAAATGTATAAATAAATATATCGATATAGTTCTACAGAAACACAAACAAGTACTGAATTTGTGGTCTCACGGTCAAGATAAGAGATCTCTCACAGCTGTTGCGCGCTGCGACGCTTCATGAGCCGAGCTTCGCGTGGCGTCTCTCGCTCCAGGACCACCCGATCGATGACGCAGTTGCCAATAAAATATACAGCTCATTTACCTTCCCGAACTAAAATACCAAATACTACAAACTACACAGTGAAAATCTAACAGAGATAAGAAGGTCACGGTCTTTTAGATACAAATTTATGAATCTTTAAAAGGTCAAGACAGTATTTGCCCAGCACGTGTATCGGAGAATGGTCTGATGGATGCAGCGGTGCACCCTTTTTAAGTTTAGCGTTTGGGGCGTTTAGCTGCGCGGTGTATTCGGCGCATGTGTCGGGTTCGGGTATCGATCCGTGGCTGGCTGAGGGGCCGACAACACGCGTGCCTCGTGGCTACCGGCGCGATCGGCACTGCTGGACGCGGCAACACCGCGCGTGCGCGCCGCCGGTACATACCGCCCCTATACAACGACCGGCCGACACTCGAAACAACTTCAACGTCAGAAGACGCGAAACACTTCAATTTTGCCGAACACGCCGATTTAATAGCCATATTTTAACCTTCCTAAAGAGTGCTAAAGATGTTATGACATCGAGGCAAGCAATAATTTAAATTGAGATTACATGCGACTATTAAACGGCAGCTGATCTTGTTTTGCAAGTCATTGAAATCTGCCGCAAAGTAACTCTTTTCTGAAGAGTTCAAGGTTGAATTTATTGACTAAGTAAACTGCACACGATTTATTGAATTGAGTATGCGTGCTATTAGATATTCAGATTTAAATTGTTCGCATCATTGTTATCTTCTGAATGGCAGTGTGATGAACTGTTAGAAAAAACCTTGGACTACGAATAAATAGCTGGACGATAGTCATACTTATTAAACACACGTGGTCTCTATAGATTCTAACACATGCGTCAAAGCTTTTTATAGAAATAGATTGTTTATTTCGAAGATGATTTAACCTCAAGTGTTTAAGAATATAATTGATACTGATAGTGCTATGAAGATTTCCACTATTACACTATCGAGTTTCAATGGGCATAGTAGCATGCAATACATATCGCTTATCTAGAACTAAACGGAATTTTGTCGGAATTATCTCAAAATCGTCTTTTTTGCATATTTGAATCAGACAGTCATATCGTAATTAATAAAACGGTTTTGCGTCGATACTGAAAAAAGTGATATCTTGACTTAGAGCTGTCTTGTTCTAGGGGTGCGATATGTAAATGGCTATTGATTTTGTTTCATGTTACAAGGAAATGAAAGCTATAGAATAAGTATATAAATAATTTCAAAGTCAAGGTTCTAATCACCATAAAGAAATAGCAAGCGACTTGCGATGTTCATAAAATTCAAACTGCAATCAGTACTGTATCTATTGCGCTGAAAATTTTACTAGGCGGGTAAACCTACCAAAACGATATGCATTCATCATTCTATCGCATTCTAACACAACATAATCACGATTTGGTAGAAAACGACGCCCCGCGCGGCGACCGCCGATATCGATCGTGGCCACACAAAGTTGGAGCCTTGCAGATATTTTTGAGATGGCATTCTCAAAAATTCTAGTATCGTCTATTCTATTGTGATTGGCTGTGCTGTTGTGATTTGGTTTTAGAAGTTTGGTTTTAATTTTTTATGATAATTAATTGAAATTAAATCCTGTAGGTCCTCTTGTGTTTCCGCAATAGCCGCTATATCATGTGCGAATCTTATGATCTTGTTCGTCTCCCCGTTGAACTTTACACGCCTATTTGAAGTATCGGATATTTTTTTTGTAGCTTTTTCTATGAAGATGTTGAATATATATGGTAAAAGTGAACATCCTTGTCTTACTCCTCGACTGATCTTGGCTTTGACGAAAGCTATCATAGTAAAATCTTTTAACACATAAAAATCTTGAGATTTTAGACCCGAGTACAGTCACCTATTACATAATCCGACTCATGCATATTATGGTAAGCAAACTGGATACTCACGGAAGTAATTAAGCGTCTCCCTGATCTGGTCAGGTGTGAGTGCAAGGTCCTCAGACTTGACAGGCAGCGCTGGCGACGGTATGAACCAGTCTTGGTTCTCGTAACCTGAAACGTTAACATGTATTAGTATGGAGCTTAGCTATGCAACGAAACGGGGTGTAATCACACGCGAGTCAGGCAGGAGTCAGGACGTGTTTTACCTAGTGCAGGTCTGGTAAATGGAGATGGAAGTACCCTTCGAAATTAAGAGAGTTGTGTCGATTTTGATGTCACAAAACCCGACTAGCCAAAATATGTTGCTGTTTCTTTTCGATCGCGAAAAAGGACGACCCTATTTTAGACTAGTTTGGTCAGGTTTTGTGCCAACGCAATGACTACCAATATTGTTGTACCAATACTTTGTGTTAATCACTAGTAATAAAAATGATAAGGGTTATTTTAAGCATTAGAAACATGATTGAATCGTATTGTAGGCCGGCTACATTTTCGAAAATAAAACTAGGTTACTCCGCGGCCACTCAGCGCTGAGTAATGCGATCTCACTAATAAATTCAATTCCCGACAGGCCGGATGACGTCACAGGAACTCTGAATCATTCCTCAAACACTTTGTAATCCAGTTCGATGCCATCTGAACCGCACCTCGTGCCCAGGCATTACACAACCGGGGCTAGTTTTACAACATTCGTGTTATAAACTTTCAAGCAGCAAATACCATAACCATTACTGTAACAATTTGCTTATACAATAACAGTATTAGCTTCAAGACACTTGAAGACATTTGAACGAATTGGAATTTTTAAAGAAAACTATTATTTATGATTAGCCGTGGCGGTTGACGGCGAAAGAAGGGAGGGAGGACTCTCCAACTCAGTACGTAGATGTTGTAAGAGTCGGCTAAGGTAACCTATCAGAAGAAAGGCAGCAGCTTCCTTTGTGTATTTTGAAGTCCTCTATTGCAATCACCAAACCGCCTGCCGAGCATGGTGATTACGGCCAAACTCCCATCGTCTGGGGGAAGCATGCATGTTCAGCAGTGGAAGTACATATATGTGTGCTGATGAGGTATGATTGCAAGGTATACACGACTTCAGAGACATGGGCTTGATGCACAAAGTGGCAGCGGCGGGCGATGACTCGAGCAGCGATGAGACACTATTATTTATAGCGTATACGCGACGGCGCCTGCGCCGGAAACCGTGCCTCAAACACTCACTGGGACGGAACAACCAATATAGACTTCGCCTTTGGTGTAAGCTGAGCACTTAATGCCAAACTGAGTTTACTGCTAGCTTGCATAACGCGTATAATGCCGTTATTTAGTATTGTATTGCTGAGCTGTCCTTCGTGATTTGTATCAAAACGAAGTCAGTCTTTTTATTTACAGCGCTATTTTATGTGGAACACGCCTGACTCGCAATTAGGGAAGCGCGAGCTTAGTGAGAATTAACTAATAAATATCTCTTTACATTTTTGTTTTTAGAAAATTCTAAAGAATGTCGAGTCGTATAGATTGCTAAGGAAACGTTCATTGGTTGCAATGTCATCATTATCAGACCACCGATTTCTTGTTGTGGTTATTGCCCCCCGTCTACACCACAAATTACGTTTCAATCCACGGTGACGATTGTGACGAATTAAGATTCTTGCGGCTGACAAATGGAAAATTCGATTGAGAAAGATAAAACGTGGTCAGGATATATTTTAATGCTATCAACTTTCCAAGAGTCGTCAGAAGCGTGTTTCGCCAACGTCGTTCCGGAGAAGTTTGATTAAGTGAGGCCGCACACCAGACACACACTTGTATTACGACAATTGTAGCGCTACATTTTAACGCGACACAAAGACAACAAAGATACCTTTTTAGTAGTGTACAATTGAGTCCTTGTTCTGCGTACAGATATACAGGGGTGATAAATGTTCCGCGTTTCAAATGTGGCGTAGTAATACCAGAAAGTGCATGTCTGGTGTGAAGCCTCACTAAGATGGCATGTCTAGCAAAGACCTTGCCATTCTGATCGAGATTGCATTCTAGGGCAAACTACTCAAGCAAAGAGGACACTTCGATGAGAGCAAAACGGTGAACATAATCAAGTGAAATGCAAGTTGTGAACCAATCACGAAGGAGGGGATTAGTGATACCGCTGATCGCACATAATCAGGCTACTCCGGCTTTTAAGGTGGCACTGCATTGAGTGCATCGATAACCGATCATCATTACTGTCTCGTTAAGCGATGTGAACTAATAACTTGTGCGAAATGATAACCCTGGCCTCTTATTTATTTAAAAGATAAGTAATAGCTCTACTGTTTTTAATTTTCATGGAAAATGGAACGAGTGCTACTTTCGGAACACTGACCTAGCTTTGTAATTTACGAACTCCTGAAACTAGGTCGTATTGTCACAAAGAAAGTATTTTCAGTTGAATTTAAATCTATGCGCAACGAAGGTAGGTCCTACTTGAATCACTTTCAAAGTAACAAACGATCTACCTAATTCATTACGGATGAAAGCGGGTTAACCACGAACCTTATTTGTGTTGGAAGAACACCAACGTTGCATCCTTAACGAGGGACATCTTCAGGGTGAATTTGTTGTTGTTGGTGTTCTTCCAACACAAATAAGGTTCGTGGTTAACCCGCTTTCATCCGTAATGAATTCGTCAAACTACGATAGTTTTTATACTAAGATCTACCTTATATTTTCTATATTTATGTTATCAAATTTCAATATTTATGTTATCAAATTAGTTTCGAGAAGTCTCTTAGTTATATGCCATGTGAATATCGATGCATAATTTGTGCTAATTGGTACTCTGTCACAGTCAACTCTCCCAAGCATAATATTTTAAAATTAATGATACTCATAATTGAGCTTTTATATTCATCGCTACTGTGATGAATTCCATTCACTTTGCTTATGATTTTTTAATTCCTATGCATACAAATTATGTATCTTATTGTCTTATCTTAGTTAGTAGGTACATCATTTGCTTCACAATTATCTCCACAGAGAATGTAATGCGACAAACCAATTTAGTTTTTGCCGCAAATCGTCGTACATCGCAAAAACGGTGCCATGTTGTACCTTTCCCTAATCCTAGTGCTATTTATTTGGCAAAAGGTCGTCGATGTCAGAAATACAAATACACTTGGTAATAAATAACGTTGCGTTATAAAAATAACAGAACGAACTATCGTAATATTTCTATTTTCTATCCTGGTCATCCCGTGACCACGAGGTCAGTTTGTAAACCTGTCAAAACGTCTGGATAAATGGGTAAATAAACGAGATAATACCCGTTAAATAGCGTAATAATATCGTAATATTCAATCTGTATTTAGTCGTGCATGTCTGATAAAGTGTGAACTAAGTGCACAAATTGATCATTCATGATTTGATGACGAATGGGATTCTGTTTGTCTACTAATCGACTCCAAATCCGTTACAGTAATTGACATAATCCGAAATCTTGGACTTGAGAGATGGATTAAGGAGTTGTGGCTAGCCGATGAAACGCACAAACTGACAAATAAAAGATGAACCCAAACTCGTAAATAGTTGTTACCATCTCAATAAACACACAAACAAAGCTAGACCATTATTTAACGAATTTATACGAAAGATCGCACACAGCTGAGGATCCTTCAGTCAGTAAATAAACGAAAACATCCGAACAAAGAGTCATCCTACTTCAACAAACCCTTTGTATTGTGTCCTTCGACTGTAGATTCAGTTGGTTTATAAGACTGAAGAATTCGGTAGTTATGTACATACTAGTATCTGGTCGCGGTTTGGCATGCGTTATTTCTGTGATAAAAGTAGTCTATAAAACGGTATTCCAAATCAACAAAGATCAAATTATCGTTCCTTGAAAACGTTCTAAGGTTATTCTATTCGATGGGAATTGATTTATGAAAAAAAGGTAGCCTATGTGTTATTCCAGGTTTAGGCCAACTCTCTCTCTCCCTAGCTAGTTATCCCATATGGTGGTGGAGTCAGCTATCTTAATCAATTTTCTCCACTTCGCTCTATCCTCGACATCGTCTTCGGAAGCTTGACACTCTCTCATGTCCTTTAACACTACATATATCCATCATGTCCTGGGTCTCCCTCTGGACCTTCGCCCAAGGGTGGAAAGCTGTTGGCTGGTCTAGCTGGCTGGCTTGGCTCCAGGTCTAGACCTACATCTATGCAATTTCAGTTCACTCCAGTCCAGTCCGTTCAGTAGTTTTGCGTGAAGAAGTAACTAACACTCATCCATCCAAACTTTTGCATTTATAATATCAGTGTGGGTGTGATACTTGCCTCCAAACTGCGTGAGGCTGTCGGCTCTCAGGCGATACTTCGGTATGTGTTCTTGAAGGAGGCTGATGATCTCTACCTCTGGCACTTCCTCGCTATTGCACACCTCTGCGGGCAAAAAAAAAACACGTGTTACTCAAATATCTATAAACATGACGTATTATGAATATATTATTTTTTTGCAAGTGTTTTTAGCATAAAATCTTGCAAGCATAATGTATTCATTATGCTACGTATTCGTTTTGTGAATAACCAAGAAACCTTGAAAATAGCTAATAGGTAAGTAATAACTATCAAGGAAAGGCCTGCAGTTTAATAAAGTATTTGATATGAAGTTTTATCGTAAACTTCGAGTTTTGACTTTAGTTTCGAGTTCAAAGAAATATTCAAAGAAATATACTAGGCTTTCTATCTGTATTAGGCGTTGTCCTAATAGAACGCAAATGCGCGATCATCGTAAGTTCGCGTGAATTTTACTCGTACGAACGCGCGATCAAACATATTGAACTCTAATAGGTGTCCTAACTGACAATCGCACGACGCGGTCGCGCGACTCAAATGTTTGAAACTCTATTCGCGCGAACTTAGTTCGTACGAACGCGCGATCAAACATATTGAGTTTGAATAGGTGTCCTAATTTAAATTCGTGCGAAAACGTCGGCGTGGTACCGCGCCAGTGTTGCCGTTCAACTAAATTAGAAGTCCCTAGCCAGTATTAGAAATTCCTCTAGATATGGAAAAAAATCGATCCATAAAAATCCGCTAGAAGTCGCTAACCTACCTCATCTATTGTGACCTCAGTAACGCTCAAACCGAAATGCTTTAGGTAGTAGTTGTGGTTCTATTCCTCCGCAGGTCTTTGTTCTATTCCTACTGTTTGACGACCTCTGTGGCGCAGCGGGCGAAGACCACTGCCCTAGTCCATGGACACGCTCGCTCCCGTCGTCAAATCGCGCGAGCGAGATTCGCGTAATCACCTATTCGCGTTCTATTAGGACACCCAGTTTTTGACGTCGCGCGAACTCGCGATGGTCGTATCGCTCGCATCACGCATTCGCGTTCTATTAGGACAACGCCTTATTATAATTATTCACGGGTATTTATCGCGTTTATTTACCTTGAATAATTATAATAATGTGTTCTGATCGCGTAAGTTTCTATCTGTACCTAGAACAAGCCCCAAGCGATGTCAAAGAGACAAAGTAGTAAACATCAAACAAATACACTGGGTACTTCATCTAACGAAGACAGCATTCAAGTAAGTTACAGCGGGGCACAGGTCAAACCTTACGGTCTGATCGTGTCTTAGCATTAGGCTTTCTCTGCACGTTTTCAGTCTTATATACCACGAATCGTTTAAAAGAAAATCAGTATCGCTACATATTGATACAATTTGATCTTCTGATAAAATACCATTCATTTTTACGAACCACCATGGCGTAAACATAAAATTATACAGATGCAACAATTAAGACAACTTCAGACCGTAGCAAATTATAGACGGATCTCGAATGGAAATGCTCTACAAATACCATTTGTAATATTAATGGACCATGAAAATTTCCTTCAACGTTGTTCAAAATACATCAAACTCCAGCCGAGAAAATCTACAAGTTCAAACGGATAGCTATAACGAGTGTAGTGAACTTCGCAATGCGGCACCCGGTATTACTATAAGTGCATAGTACAGCTTTAGCAGGCGTCTACGTCTACATTCCGTATTTAGTATGGAAACTGCAGACAGAATCGATAGTTCCCCCCTCCCTTCACAACCCCTCCCCACCCGCCGCGCAGACTGCGGAGGACCGAGGCACGGAGAAAATTTCAGTACAGTCGACTAAAGAGATGAAGGAACTCACTAACCACACACATAATAAGAAAACTGTATGGTTTGTTATACACCGCACACTTTGTAGTCTCTATTTCTACTAACCAAGCCCTATTTTATACGAACAATGCTCCACATTCATCTTACCAGTAATCATTTTGTGGCCTATCGGCTCGTCATCAAGAAATTTGTACAAGTTGATTGAGTAATCATATCCCAAAAATATCAATAATATCCCAAAAATTAACGACTTCGACTTGAACACGCATCCTTCTCTCAGTTCGGGAATGTGCTAATGTGAGGGCTTATGCAATATATTTACAAAAATTTTGAGTATTGATAAAGTCGAAAGCTTTCTCTAATGGCAACCAATCCGATACCTAAGTTCATTGGACACCGAGTTTACCCCGCTGCTGACTGCCCGTCTGATCCTGTAGTAAGGGCCATGCACTCAGGGAACGTTGCACCATCTAAAGTCTACGCCAACTTTTAATGACGCACCCTCCTATTTCAAAGCAGTAGAACTCAAAGTCTTCTGAAAGTTAGATATTGACGTAGTCATACTTGTAGGCTCTGTCTGAGATCTTTGAATAATTTGCAGTCATGAAAGCCTTTGAATATTCTATTAATAATATGCACTGTAGCATGCCGTTAGAAATTATTATTTCTGCGGTAAAGGTTTTCTGGGCATGTAATGCGCAATACTTGTAATATTGCATATAAATATAACTCAATACAATAATTTATTTTAAAACTTCCTTTGGATAACGTCCAAATTATGTTGGTTATGTAAATATGGCAGAAGAATAATGCGAACACAGTAAATACTCGTAGGTGTTGGCATCATTTTCTCACTCTCACACTCTCACATGCTCTCACGTATTATTTCACATAATCGAAACATTAATTTTATGAGATACCATCGGTGTCCAAACCAAACATGGCGGTATAAGCGAATAATCTTGAATAATATCGCATCTTTACAGCCGATTAACTTACAGACGAATCTCGACTATTCTCGACGGATTATATCACGACTGGAATCAAACAAAGCCTCATTTTATGTATGAAACCAGTCAAAGTCATAAAAAAGTTTGCCAGTTTGTAATTACTTCTCAAACAGTAAAAGTTAATTATATTGCAACATTAAATATATCTTGAGAAGCATTTGTAGAGATTCTTCAGAAGTACCTACCTACGTACAAATCGTTTGAGTTAGTATTTTCTTCACACATACATCTGAATCGACCTGCTGTAGCTGTACTTTATTGTACATTTCGATCATAGTAGGTAGGTGTTTTCATGATAAAAAAATAATTATAATAAATAAATTAATAATGATGGACAATCGACACAGCATCATCTAGCCATTATACATACATGCTACATAATATGTACATCATGCATGATGTATGTAGTATGTATGAGAGCATTGTCTAGGAACGCTTCCTTGGCAGAGTGCACCTGACTGATTTGAATCATACAACAAGCAATCATATTATTACGCCCATAACAGGACAAGTGCGCTTATTTACTATAGTATCAACATAGCCGTATAATGCACAGCTGAATGATAAAAAAATATTATCAAGTTATCCGTGATAAGCAGATTGGAAAAAAATGCAGGCTCATGGATCGATTAAGGGATGATTTATATTAGACCGGTCTGTGTCCGAGCCGGGGCGGGTCGGAACGGAGGCGAAGAGAATGTTAGTAGACGGGCCCGGACTCTGACGGGAAATCCATTACTACTCCGTTGACGAGTTTTGAAATGATAAATCTAAACTCTAATTATTTGACTGCCTGCGTAAACAATTTACATACCTACTTACCCAGTTATTACTAAGTACAATTGTTTTGATTCTTGTAGCTGACAATGTGGTCTCAGACCCTTTTGACCCGCATGTTTTGACCCGCTTAATAAAAGTCCCCTTATGGCCCACTTTCAAGTGCCCATTTAACCCACTGCGGGTCAAAACATTTTTTATTATTAAATTAACCTTTTGACCGCCACGCCCCAAACGTATTCTCGTATCCTCTACGCCAAAGCACAAAAGTGACCAAAAATACCTACGAAAAAATGGTGCTGCCAAGAGTCGATAAAATGTATATTGTCGATAAACACATGGAGACTTATTTCGTTGGTTTTTATGCAATAAACAACTTTTTAAAATCTGGGATCTTTTATTACCTTTTGAACGCCACCTTAAAATGATAAAATCTAACTCCCCAAGCCATCCAAGTTACAAAAAGAAGGGCTTCAGGTTAGAAGCACTACCTTCAATTTTCGAGTTTTACTTGATACCAATTTACTCTATAATATATTAATTGTTACGCCGCAGTTGCCGATGTTTTGCTTATATAAAACCAGAAATCAGATCGACAACAAATATTTTCAAATAACAACAGCACATCACTATTCACCCACGTGACGTCTTCTGTTGTCGTGAATAGCCGACATAGGCGCGGCTGGCACGATGTTTGAAAGCTTGCTTACATCTGAGGTAGTGATGTGGTAGGTTATAGTCGCTGATTATCGATAAGGGCAAGTAGGTATATACCTGTCCACTCTTGAAATGAAACTAAAATGGTCATCACATCACATGCATTGAATGCCAAATAACTAGTTGGGTACCTACCTACCTACCATGTAGTAACTGTCAAACCACTAAAGATTGAAGACACAAATAATATTATCACTACACAATGCAGAGAAAGAAACGGTACCTACCTACATACCAGTTATACCAACATACCTAGTCCCTACCCATCAGTGTAATAAGTAGGTAGACGCAATAATAAGTACCTACCTACCTACCCTAGTCAACTGCACTTAGGTACCTACCTAACAATACAATACAATACACTTTATTGCAAACCAAGAAAATACAAAAACAAAACAGGGAAAGAGAAATAACAGCATTGCAGAATGGGCGGCCTTATCACTAAAAGAAGAGAAAAACTAACAGTATAAGACTAAAGAAAGAATCCCCGTATCGGGTGAATGTTGCATTATTATTATTTAGTGCTAGAATTTGTGTTCTTGGTAGGTAGGTCGAAGTAACGGTCAATGACCTTTCTAACCGTTATTGTACCATGAATGCTATTAAAGTATTTTATACCTAATTATCTTCCTTGCTACTTGCAGAATTTCTTCTCATTAATTATCATTCATGCATGGTACAAATTCTTGCCGCTTTTTAGGAAATTTCACTAGGTAGGTATTATTTTATTTCCTTCATTCTTCATTCAGTGTAAATTTTCTACGCATTACCTATCCATCTAACATCTTTTATTGATTTTCTGTCCACGTAATTATTTCCTTGAGTCGGATACCTATCTCATAATCAAACCGATTTAGGTACCTACACTACCTACTTACCAATGATGAAAGTACCTACCTATCTAGTACACAAAAATTTATCCCGTTCCCAACGTAGGCAGGCACCTACTCTAATCTTACAAGAAAGAAATAAAATGTAGGTAGGTATGTACCTACCTACCCACCGAACTACAGGGAACCTGTGTGCTTCGAAGCAGAAACATGCTTTTGTCGAAGTTTTAAACAAGAGATCTATGAACCTACAAATACCTACATTTTACCTATGAATCCAAAATCAATAGCAGATAAAATCCAAAATCAATAGCAGATCGGACATACTTGGAATGCACTTGCACGTCACTACCATTGTCTTGTTACGCTGATGACGTCACTTACGGTCGTGTAGTCCCGACCGTGGCGTACGCTACACTGCTAAGGGATGATGAGCCAGTGATGTGCTTTGGTGGGGATTATGAATTATCGATCCTGCTCATAGATCATTTTTATTTTCATTATGCGTTTGCAGAGTTAAAGTTTGGGTTTATTATGATATCATAATAGATATTTATTATTTATATCATGAGAATGAACATGAAATAAATAATAAATATCTTGTTTAAATGTAAATTGTCTATTTTTTATCACCTTCGCTTGGTAGCTGTATACCACAACACTAGCGGTCGTCTCCTGCCGACAATGGCGTGCGAATCACGCCCGCTGACGGGATTTTATTTCAATGTTTCATCATCGAAATTTTTATACAACTAGGGGTTTTTCTTATAAACCTTTAATATAGATGTATAATAACGAAAACAATGTTCCTTTTAGGATAAATAAAACGCAGAACTAACAGTTAAAAGATTGTGTATTTCGTTTTTTTCTTGGAGCAGTTTTGGTCGTCTAATAACGACACTGGCGTAGTAGGCACAATTTGAAATGTCGAGTATAGACGACGGTGGCGGTCAAAAGGTTAATTAATGATATCGTACCTTTCTGACCCATTTGTGCAAAACAAACAAAACTCATAGAATGTACAGGTCTATACTTTTTAACTTCTATGCTCTTATATGTTCCTAGCAAGAAATAGATTGTGTAACTACTTAGGTATATTATAACAATATTAAGACCAATTGCTGCGCCCTTACAGGGTACATGTACTTACCTTTATGCTAATTACCAACTAAGCTAAAACTGTATTTTTATATGTATGCAATAAATAAATCTGAAATCTGAAATCTGGACGGGACACGGATCAAGCACAGTTTAATTTAAACTGCTTCATACAAAATGTATGAAACGTTTCAAATCCGTGCCCCGTCCGGGCCACGTACGTACACGGCACGCCCCGGGCACGGCCCGGTCTAATATAATTCATCCCTAAATCTTCCCTACCTTGTTCCCATAATGATTCTGGCATGGGGGAAGGTTTTTTCAAGTATAAACACTGTTAAAAAAATCATATTGTTTTTTAAGTGATTTAAGGGGTCCGGGGACAGTTGTTGGGAAGACCTTTGACTCTGGGAAGACGATGTCAAGAAGACAGCTAGGCCCATACTGGCCACAAGTAGCCCAGGACAGGGGCATATGGAATATCTTGGAGAAAGCCTATACCAGAACAGTGGTGCCTACGGAAGACTTAACTTGAAATTAATAATGTGTGTAATCATAATCATTAATAACACGTACGAAAAAAGTTTTTTAGGATTCTTTGCAGAAGCAAAGAAGAGAAGAATCTCTTCACGATATAGGTGGTCTAGGTTCACAGAGCCTTTACTTTGTCCTTAATGGTAGCAACATTTAGCGGTAGTCACGGAGAAACATTGGTAGTCCAGGCAGCACTTGTTTCAAGCGAGCCAGTTAACAAACCCATACAAAGTACCCAATTAACGTAGAACTGCTAACATCGCCGCCATTTTCATTAAACTAAACGACCACCATACTAGAGTTTTACATGAGTAGAAAGCTATGCAGCCAAGCCAATAAGCGCTAAGCTCTAAGCTGACAAGATTGATCGAATGTTTATACATCTTGGAACGCAGTGCATTCACCTATCGACTTTCATGCATATTTATATACAGACTAGTCAATAAAATACCCCATCTCCCATGCAATGCAGTTTCTTCCGGAAACAAAGAATTTAATGGTGATTTGAACACATATTTTCTTTCCGTAAACAGAAGCTATTTATATTGAACCTCAACACCGATATGCCTATTTTCGACCACTGCGTGCAGCAGTGGACCAATCTAGGCATATTGGTCCACTGCTGGACGCAGGCCTCCTCTTGATAAGCGCTTGGCTTTTATCTCATGGGGAGTTGCCCATAATCACCACGCTGGGCATTATATTTCCATATTTTGAACATTACATACAAATGCTGTCTCTTTATCAGTAAATGATTTATGGTTTTTTACCACTTATCTGTCATATCTTAACGATAAAGCCAGTAAAATGGCTGTCGATCAACTCACCATTAGTCCAATCCAAGAGTATATCCTGTCGTTTCTCGTGCATTTCATCCTTACGACGCGGCCGCGGCCGTTTTACCCTCGACGTCATTGTAGACTCAGAATCACTTTATTCTCAAAGATTCTCACATCACAACCAACAATCACAAAAACATCACTTTGCACTGTTAGTGCTGCGGACGTGCACTGTGTAACGCAGGCGCTCGAAATCAAATCGATATACATAATTTGCTTAAAGATAGCACACGTCATAAATGCTGATAGTGATGGCGAAACTAATCAGTTGGCGACAATGACAGTGGTTGGGGAGGCTAGTTTATCTTGGATTAGATCTCGTGGAAACCAGATTTCGATCAATTTAGAGTCAGATTACCGGCAAGGTAGAGACAATGAGCTTTTTAAACAAAACTTATATATTGGTGGATGATCGAAGTCTCACTTTTAATTTTATCAATTGTATTCTATGATATCTTTAAAAGGAAACAGTAGAAGTGGAAAAATACAATACAAAGTCGATTCCGCCCGATAAGATTCGCAACAATATTTCACTGTGTAGATTCATTCAGCATAAAATTAACAAACATTTTTCGCAATACGTAACAATTTGGTTTAACGTCCAACTTGTTTGCATTTCTTAGTAAATATTCAAACACGCTTTATCGTAAATGATAACAGGAACAATCAGAATAGTTATAACGCTATAATAAGTGCAATCACAGAAATGGGAAAACGGGGGAAAAATACTAGTGCAACTGAGGTTGATGATTGTTCGCAGTGACAATAAAATTTACTGGAAGCACGATGGTGTTGATTCAGCCGGACTGTTTTTGAGGAAAATGCATTGACTTTGAGAATAATTTGCCAATGTAAACAAGTTGGTAACGCTGTCAGTGCAAACGAATTTAACTCCATATTAAGTGATAAGGAGTCAAATTTGTAAACTACAACCTAACTACTTATAACTTTGAATAAGTAAATGGTCACAAACGGTATGATTTTATTGCATTGAGCGAGTGTGTAATCTATTGATCGAACGTTTCTACTGGCTAAATACGTTCACCTCGTGTCTTTAAACGAGAACTGCCAATTATAGATCCAATCTAGATCATGAGCGTCGCATTATAAATCAATATGAAAGCCAAATCTAACAATTTCGTTACACACTCCGGTGAAAGATGGTTTATCTTTATAGAATCACTAGCTGCTGCCCGCAGCTTCGCACGCTTTTTAAGTAGCCTATGCCCGTCTCCGAGATACAATTTACCTCCCTGCCAAGTTTCATTGGGATCCGTTCAGCTGTTTAGTCGTGAAAAGGTAACCGATAGATAGACAGACAGACAGTTACTTTTGAATTCATAATATTAGTAAGGATATAGTAAATTGAATGAAACCAAGAAAATGTTAAACTGGTGAAAGCATTTTACTAGGTACATAAATCGAGTCAATATAGAAGGCAATCTTGTAAATTACTAGATGCTAAACATAGCGTGCAAATGAGAATCAATAAGAAAACTCGCCACTCGCTAACGAGCAGCGGAAACGGAGGTACCAAGGTAAAGCCATAAAAAACCATGACGAAAATGCTAGACTGTCTGAAAAGGCAGTAAAGAGGTAAAAAACTTGTACGTCGACAAAATCCTGCAAATAGACACTGTGTGAGGCCACACGCACAGTTCGCTCGTGGAGGCGGTTCGGTCGACGCACTCAGTCGAATAACCAATAAAAATAAGGATGTCGTCAATGAGTTGGCATCGCTGCCATGGCGGGGTCACCTCAGCTGGGCTGCCCCGCTAGAGTAAGCTGACGTAACCACTATTCACGACCTTGTAATACCATCAAGGGCCGATTAAACTAATCATAACTGGAAGCCCAACCAACCATAATACGGCGCGACCATTCAGCAACGTTACTTTAAAAAAAATAACTCTATTACGATTCATATTCTACTTCGTGTATCGGCCTAACTTATACAATTAGGCCATCGACTCCCACGGTCATATGCATGGATTGCGTTAAGAAATGCACGCCAAAATGCCAGCTGATTATGTAAGATGCTTGCTGTTCACAACAACAGTACATCGTACATGACACAACCATTGGACGAAAGATTAATTGGTATTTTCTCTGGGCACTGTAAATTCACTTTCGCTTTAGTTCGCTTTCGTTTGGTATCTTGTTATCAATGATTGTGACTGAAAGAACAAAAGATCGATTGATTGGGAAGATATGTTTCCAATTATACACTTGTTGCCGCAGGTACATTTGTTTTTGTATAGTATTAATCAGTGCAACACGGTAGGTGGCTGTAGATTTTAACTTTAAATCCGTTCTCAAGACTTTCTTTGGTCGTACAAAAGATTACGATCAACAACAAGAACTGTTGTAGAAACTCGTTAATCCTGAAGATTAGTAAACCTGAATTACAGCAAATTAGTATTCGATCGAGTTCACCTTCTTACACAGGCTTACTTAAAATGTTAATCGTTGATTTAGTTGAGCACTCTAGGTTGTGTAACACTTTGTAGGTGCAAAAAATCAAAGGGATTTTCTTTTGACCGACGTTAGTCAAGACAAAATGCAAGCTGTAAGCATGCATATTATTTCTCAAGACTTTTTACATGTTTGTATACCTTTCATTGCTCAATTGTAGTTGCGATTTTAGCTGGACGTCGATGAACAGAATAGAGATGACACTTTGCAGTCATGTGATCGATCTATTTGTAAATATATTGCTCAATTTACAGTAGGTGTATTTACTTTCTAATTGATTTATCTACAAGATAAAAAAACAACAGTGATACTGACGGAAACGCTAGGGACAGTTGATGTTTAATGGTTTGTGGTCGAAATTACACGGTATGTACTTGGAAAGAAAGCCGAATTTCTAAATATCATTCCGCCAAAGCGTGTGCTATGAACGGGGCTCCCGCTCGCGACAGCGGTTGGAGGAAAGCGCGGCGTTACACTGAAACGCTCGCACGCCCGCCCTACTCAGAATAGCACTTGCTGGCACGCAGCCAATTACCGATAGTTCACCCCATTCATAAGTAAACAAGTTGAAATAAATTTCAAAACTTAAGCACTCATTTCACAACGAACTGGGAGGAACTGGTTTCCGCACGAACGATCTCGGTCATGTGATAGATCGCTGAGATCCAAGGCTGTTGATTGAAGGCTTTAATAGGAAACGTCACATCCATTGCCGAAAGGAAACCTAATCAAATAGTGGCTAATAATGAGGCTCAGGTCTAAGGTAAACCAATGCCAACAATTAACCTAAAGATAACAGTTGTGCCAATATTTTGATAACTCATTTCAGATCTAGGCTAAATTAATTAAAGCACATTGATTTGTTTTCGATTTCAATTTGTTATGGTGTGAGATGCAGTCACGATTTCACCGTCAAAATGCGTTTATGCAGAGGAAAATCACAGCGGAAAAGTTTTACTTCATTTTATTAATTCACGATGCTTGGTTTGCGAAGAAATTGGCCATTCATGACATTAATGTGTTTTAACATAGAGAAACATTATGCTATGTCCAGAACAAGGCTAATGTTAAACATTATGTGTAATAGACTCACCAGTGATGGTAGAAACGGTGCGAGTGCGCGAAGCTAGCGAGGGAGCGCGCACAGCATCCTGGAGGGCCGCCAGCTTGACGGACTGATCTACAAACACAGAGGCATTAGCCTTTATAAAAGGCCACGCTAAACATACACGCTGATAGAAATAGTCTGATCAAAATAATCATTGTTATTTTGATCAGAAAGACTCCACTATGAATAAAGTCTAACAAGGTGCTTTAGTCCAAAAGTGTTTTAAATAGTCTTATCAAAATAAACATAGTTATTTTGATCAGAAATACTGCACACTGGTCCTTATTCTATTATTTCATTCAAAAAGGGGAAATTCCAAAATACGCGGCAGACACCAACGAAGGCGGCGACGACGACGGCTCGGGAGATGGCATTACTTTGCAGTATTCATTGTATGGGATCGATTCCGATGGGGCGCGGCAGGGAAGACAGTTGCAGTCGTATCATATGTATTTCGGAATAGGTCTCATGCAATTAGAACTGCTAAGTAATGCCGCTGCTGTCAGCCATAGCGACACGAGCCGCCGCCGTCGCCGTGTCTGCCTCAGGCCGCGACGATGCGACTGCAGAATAGCACCTTCATGGTAAGGAAAACAGAAGCAGTTTCTGGACGTAACTAAAATTAAATTTAACCATGATTTTAAATGATAGGAAGTTAAGAATAAAGATAATTATTTTTCTATTATGGAAAAAGTTAGAATAATGGAAGATTTATTAAGGACTTACAAAATCAATCAACTGGACCTGCGTAGGGTTTTCTAGGAGACATCCAGCCTGAAAGGATATTTTACATCAGACAAGAACTAAGCAGAACAAGATAATCATATCTTGGTTTTCACTCATAAAACAGTGCACCCACACTCGGGCTCATAGTCTTTTACACTACCCTTCTTCAATTCATACTTAGTCTTCATCTTAATTTTTTATTTTAACTCTGATAGATTCAATAAAATTAGTAAATAGGTGAAATTTGTTAATTCGGCAGACCTCTGTCAGAAAGGCTTAGTCCTGTATACTCAAACACAACTCAGATTACAGCATGTCTCAAGTGACAAATTTAGACATATTTTAAACTGTAAAAGATCATGATAGGTACCTGAGACTTGCTTGAATATGACTTGCATTTGAAAATTAGACGTTGGGTATTTTTAGCAATTAAAGATTAAATTCAGCTCTTATATAGAGAGGAGGCCCGTTCCTAGCAGTAGATGCTCACAGGCTGAGTAGAAAGATACTTTTGGGGTTATTTAGCCTAATATTAATCTGACATATTCCACGGAGATTCTTACATGAGTAAGAAAAAAGTAAGCAGAGTTATGGGAACCAGTTCTGACTTACATGAATGAAATTGTTTGGTTTTCAAATGTTTTTGATGGACTATTTTTTTAGATAAACACTTAATCTATCTACCATATTATCACATTCACTGCCCAGCCTCGGTGGTGTGACCCGCAGGGGCGCCACCGCGACATGGGGGAGAAAACTGACAACTGGGTCTTGGGCCATGAATGTGTGATATTTATAACAATATTCTAAACTTAAAATACAATTTAATTAATAATATATTGTCAGTTTATGGTGAGTATTAAAAGCTTATCAATTCTAATAAGCACTTTCCAATAGATAATTTGAGATATTAAACAAAAACTATTAAGAATTATTTAGATAACATTTTCAGCAACTACCTAGAATTTAGATTTTAAGTTGGAATGACAAAATTACACCTAGGCCGATGACTTCATTATGTAAATAAAGCGCTCCACAGGATGCTCAAATCAGAGATAGGAACCATAGAATCTTCAGCACGTTTTAACAAATTTTACAGGAACAGAGTATCAAAATGACCATGACTTCTTACTACAAACAAACCCACAAAATCACTTTCACCAACCAAAAATTAATTCGATTTTGAAAAACACACAGAACACCGAAAGTTAGACAGAAGAATCTTGAATTTGTATGTACTTGCAACTTACCTTTACATCATACGTGCACTAACTTTGACCTTACTGGGTGTGATTATTCAAAACCTGAAAAACCTCCAGCCGCCTCCACATATGTACAGTCTTACAAGTTAGCTGAATGAATTGAAGCCACATGTAAAATTCCAGTTCCTTATCCACATTGATCACAGACAAACACAAGCCGAGAAGCGCATCCACCGACTATGGAATTACACTTAGATCCCATTTGATTCATAAAAATATATTTTTGTAACTTTTTGCATTTCTTTCACACATTTTACACGAAATTACGTGAGTGAGTGAATGATTTGAACGAACGAATGATTTAATGATTTATCCAATCAATGATTCACAATGGTCCCATTCATTCGCAATGAAAACTTGTGGTTCTTTCATTCTAGGCTGGTAAAGGTATGCGTCCACCAACCTATACCGTAAATAAATGAATGTAACAGGGAGGCAGTGAGTAGGTTACTGTAATTTACTGTATGATAAGTCCAATAATTGATAGTTTTTGACACTTTGTCTTTTCTTAACACTAAAACAACAAACAAATTTATGTCTACCACTTGCGCCTTTCATACAAAATATAATTTAAGTAAGCGTTAACTAGGTACCTCTTTGCAATTGGTACGTCAACTTTACTCAAAATTAAAGTGCATAGGGTAAATCGAGAGACTTTTTTTGAGCTTGCCCATAAACGTTTGCTATTGTTTTACACCCTGTGGTCTACAGTCATTAGCAATCAGTTGCGACTCGTTCTGGACATTGAAATTCAGCGGTATTATAAATTAGGGAATTAAGGGGTTACAATGGGTAAGAACAAGAACTTAGATATAAATAATAAAATCGCCAATTTTGTGGTAGATACACTTTATGTAAAAAATATTTATAATAAGTATAAATCATTACAGAGGTAATACGAACAAATTAAAAAATTAATACTTTTCTTCTAATCTTCTACATGCCACGCAAAGTTTTCATGACGAAAACTTAGTGATGATTTGATTGAGCATTCCCTCCCTCGCAAACCTTTATTCAATGTGTAGGTCACCATTAGTAATGACATGATATCCCTTGACTTTTACTAAGGAAATCACATTAAAATTTATTGATTAAAACTATGAATTATTATTTTACACACACACACACACACACACACTGGCCGTTCCACACTACAAAATCGTAATTTCAGTGGAAAGTTCAAACGTTGTTTTGGTGTGAAGACCACTAATATTATAGGTACCTATTTTTGAGTAATTTTCAAAAAAGATCATGTTGTGAACTTCCTCGTGTTTTTTTGTCCGTTAAATATTGTGTTGATTTTCGACTCTTGTTTTATATGATCCAATCAATCCCAATAATATAATTTTAGCGAGAAAAATGGCAGATGTGATTGCAAAAGCTAAACTTATTACCGCACTCAAAACGAGACCTGAAAAATAAATGAGTATTTAATAAATGTTACCTAGTTGAGCTAAGTATAGATTGCTTGCAACAGTCTAC
This sequence comes from Eupithecia subumbrata, assembly GCA_949316285.1. NCBI lineage: Eukaryota > Metazoa > Arthropoda > Insecta > Lepidoptera > Geometridae > Eupithecia > Eupithecia subumbrata. The sequence continues at coordinate 10,441,673 of OX438646.1, read as the reverse complement.
ACTTCTGCAGCTAACTCAATTGTTGCAATTATTAATAGGTTCTAGAGAACTAGAATAAAATAATAAACTAAACTAGAAAGTTTAGTTTATTATTTTATTGAAATTTTAACTGTCAATAAAGATATGAAGATTGCAAAACCTTATTTAGAAAAATCACAAATATTACCTTCGATCAGTACTATGACCACACTCATACAGAAGAATCCAGCCGTTACTATTATTGAATATGAAACTGTACCAATGAGGAATATCAGAAAAAAAGAAAATATTATCGTTGATAACAATGGCTCTTCTAGGGCCTTCAATGCCTGTTGATACAGAAGTCGTTCAATTTTTAGAGTAACTGCATCCAAGCTGGAAACAAGTGGACCTGAAATAATGTGATATAAGTTAGTTTCTTTCTAATATCCGTTCCTACCTACTTATCTACAAAAATAAACTTCACTTTACTTATTGACAGTTTTATAGTGACTAAAAATGCATTTTCTAAATTAATCTCCATTGTTATTCTTATAGACACCCAAAGAACAATATTTACAACCTATCCAGAACACAAACGCAACAAGCCCACAGATGTACTAGGGATGCTAATTCAATTTTTATAATAACAATCTACCCTCTAAATTCTTGAGCATATTGTTTCTATTACACGACTACCTTTATTCTTTATACTTTACACTGAATGAAGTGAGTGAACTCATTTTAAGGAAATCAAGGATTAATTTCAACACAATATGTGTTCTGTGGAGGAAATGAACGAGAAAATAACAAAATAAGCCGGCCAAGTGCGAATCAACTGCTCGTGCACATGAAGATAAACTTTTATAGCAGAACTTTTTGATGAATCGCAAAAATGCAAAAAGCCAATATTATTATTATTATTTGCCAATATTAATAGACGCAGTTGCCTGACCACGCCCAACGTTGCCTAACTTCGGCGATCGTAGGTCAACTTAGTTGTTTTCATCGGACGTTTCCCCTTTAATTAGTAAATTTATTTTATTTTTATTAACGATTTGTTGTTATAGTTGCAATATATTTAATGCACACTCTGTAAAAAAACTAACTGTCTACCTTTTACAGTTCAAGAGATTCAACCTTGACAATCGTAGAGCATAAATATTTTTTTTGTTTATGAGATACAGCCCGACAGACGGACTTACCCCGTCCGCCTGTCAGCTGGCTGCAACTAATCCTCCGGCCACTGTCGGTCCCGAACGAACAAAAGTTTCTTAGTTTTGAGAGGGTTATCGAACGGCGAAATCAGAATAACGAAATTCGAAAAAAATATCCTATGTCCTCTATTTAGCGATTCGGGACCACTGTGCAGCGGAGGCTTAGTTCTAGGGTCCCGTTTTCACCATTCGGGTACTGAACCCTAAAATGTATAAGTGACAGTATACCTAACACATTTGACAGTGTGATGGACACAGATTGAATATAACTCTTTCAGCTCTTTCTACGTTTCGCGGCGTTTCGCGGGCTTTTTGACGTTCTTGAAATAAAAAAATCGAGTCCATTCATTTCATTTCAATAATTTCATTTACAATCTAATATTTTCATTGTTTGACTTGTATCTTTTGTCCTGAAATATTTTCTGCTTTCAACAGTAATATTTCCAGAAAACATACACATACAACATAAACAAAAATTAAAACCAAAACGTCGATACAATGGTGAGAATGAAAACCGAAGACAGAACAGAAGTTTGTGTTTGTTTTTATTTCTTTACAAACATGATATGTTTTAGGTGGCGAGCTTCGACGCGAGCTTACTCTCAGATATGCTACCAATATACTACACACGACTATTTCCTCAAAATATATTCTGTCGCTGGCTGGCTTGCGGTAGCGCCCCACAACCACTGTCTAACAGAGAACTATCGTTTACGCTAGCCGATGATGTGTATCTAAGATATCTATCAGTTTGCAACCAAAAGGAGCTTCAGACTCTCCTACAGAAGAAATGTCCCCACAAGTTAGATATTGGAGCAGTTTACAATACAAAGTAAGTTGTACTATTTTTATCTAGGATTTTTGTTTCTTCTAGTTTGGTGCCTGCCTGCCTATCTTAGAGAATAATAACATGAAAGCATTTTATTTTGATTTAGAACTTAACAAATTGTATTTCATAATTCCAGGCCATCCATTGGTCGACATGATGCTGTAGTTCTATCCCGAGAGCTGGTCTTTGATATTGATCTCACTGATTATGACGAAGTGAGAACATGCTGCCAAGATGCAAAAGTATGTGAAAAATGTTGGAAGTTCATGGTTATTGCCTGTGATATCATTGATAAGGCTTTGAAAGGTATGTTGCCTATATTGATTCTATATAAAAAAGTGTCAAACTGCTGAAGAAGAACTGAATTCAATTTGATATTGTTACAGAAGACTTTGGCTTCCAAAGTATTCTATGGGTGTTCTCTGGGAGAAGAGGAGTGCATTGCTGGGTGTCAGATTATGAGGCACGTACCCTTGATAGTCCAGGACGTTCAGCAGTTGCAGACTATCTCTGTTTGATCACTGGTGGGGATAATCAAAATAAGAAGGTTCATCTTGCTGGTGACAATATACATTCCAGTATCAAGTAAGTTAAGCTGTCTTGTAATTAGCATATCAGTTATCTAGAATTCATAACACAAGCTCTGCTTACTTTCGGGCTAAATGATGCTGTTTGGATGCAGCAATATTTATATTCATCGTACATACATAATTATCTATATGCATTACATACATGTCTAAGACAGCTAAGTTGGTAAATACTTCGAAATATTAGTTTTTAAGTTGTATTTCAAGTGATATAACGCCATTATGTTTTCTTTTACAGGAGAGCACTAAGTGTTATTGATAAACATTTTGAAGAAATATTAAAAGATCAAGAATTCCTATCAACACCAGAAAGGCTAAGCAAGTTCCTGAAGATGATACCAGATGAAAATCTCAGATCCCAAGTAGAAAAAACTTTGGAGAAAATGCATGAATCATCTTTAGAGAGATGGCATACATTCATTAATGAATACAACTTATATTGTAGAGAAGTTAGTATTCATACTTACACATTAGTTTTCCATAAAATTTCATAGTTAAAATTCATTCATTTTATCAGCCGTTGTCGACCCACTGCTGGGAATTGGTGCCTCTCATGTTTATGCCATTCACCTCGGTCTTGCATGTGTCTTGTTGGCTAGTACTCTTAAATCTATTAAAATGTCCTCTTTCTTTTGCAGAATGGAAGTGTAGTACGAAAATTGAGATACCTGATAGAAGAAATAAAAATCCAGTATACTTACCCTAGATTGGATGTAAATGTAACCAAAGGGTTCAATCATTTACTGAAATCACCTTTCAGCATACATCCAAAGACTGGCAAGGTTTCCATAGTTTTCAAACCTGGTAAAGCTAAGAGTATGAAATTAGATGAAGTCCCTACAATCTATACATTGTTAGATGACAGTGCACCAGATAATGCTCAGCATCAGGCCAACATGAGAACAGCTGTGAAAAACTTCCAAGAAGTTGTGTTCTCATTGGAAAAGTCAGAAGCATTGAGAAGGAAGAATGATGCCAGTAAGTGTCCAGATGAAAAACTAATAACAGTCTAAATATTGCCCTTAATTTGAACAGTAGGTAAACTGATTTGTACAGGTTTATTTTTTGTTGTTGAAAAATAAACTTGAATATGGTCAATTTAAGTAGTTGTCACCTAATGTCTTGGAAGGGTTCACTCTGATAAGCTATTTATTTAAAAAAATATCTATATATTTATAATGTATTAAATATAATAGTTACCTAGTACCCATAACACAAGCTTTGAGTAGCTTACTTTGGGGCTAGATGGTGCTGTGTGGATTGTCCAGCATTATTTATTTATTTTAGTAGTCTGTACTAGGACTAGGAGTAATAAATGGGTTTGAGGTATGGACAATGGACATACCAATTGTGTTCTTCTAGCCTAGCTATATAGATAATTCTATTTATGAGGCGAACCTAACAGGTTTGGTTGTCAAACTAGTCCTATACACTAGCCAAACTAGATGTAGAATGTTTGTGAACCAACCACAACACAAAAAACTAAAACTTACTTGCTTAGCGTAGAGTTTCAGATATAATTGTAAGCAATATTTATTGAAGGAAGGATCTCAAATCGACAAGTTCCTAATGTAAATTGCGTATAAAAAGACGCGACAGCAGAGTAAATTTTAGGTTATATCGGCGGTTGTAAACATTCTACATCGAGTTTGGCTGGTGTATAGATCTCAGTACTCATGGAGTCGCGAGATCGCCGTGGAAAAAACTCGAATAACATAAAATTCAACATTATTTCTTTGGTTCCTGCCCCCTTAACGTCATTTAAGCAGTGACACTGTGTTTATTTTGCCTCCGATTTATTATTTTCCTTTCTTTTCAGGTTTATCAATGGAGTTTTGAAAACATGTTGTGGTTTGTGTCTTTAACTGTGAATAATAATAAAAGCAATAAAAAAGTTTGTGAAAATAAATTTATTTATTAGGCCATAATACCATGCAGCTTTTAGAGACAATACATCTTTTACCTATTTGTACAATAGAAGAATCGCGTGCTCAAAAGCTTTCGGCAACAGTGAGAGCTAATATAGCACAGGAAATTACATTTCAATTCAACTTAATCAATTGATCGGTGGCGACTGGCAAGAAATCGCCAAATTAATGAACTTATAGAAGACACAAAATGCATAACTTATAAAAATAATTATTGCGAGAGGCAGATCTGGTATGGAATTAATTTTCAAGAAAATCTGGGCAAGATCTCTTTCATATAGAACAGCTTAGAGCAACATTGAGGAAATCTTCGAATCCAATCGTCACAGTACCGTTCTGCTGCGTGTCTCGTGCTCTAAATGCTTCCGTAAACCGCTGCATTTTCACACATAAAACTATGAAACTGTCCACAGAAATCTTGCCTTCTCTTGGATCGCTTATTTTAGCAAGGAAGCTAATGAAATCTGGTGAGAATCGGAAACCCATCTGGCTCAAAGCTGAAAAATAAAAATTGAGGGTCAATTTATTTTTACTTAGGATTTTACACTCATCATTACCATTGAACAAATATTACTAGCGTATGGAACAAACACCCGCGAACAACAACTTTGCGCCATGAGTTGTTGCCGGCCGGCAACAACTCATGGCGCAAAGTTGTTCTGAAGTGTCCCTTGTGCGGTACTTGTGGGCGGAGTCGTGCGCGCCACATTTGTTGTTTGGTTTAACTACTTACAACTCATTGATCATTAATTACGGATGTAAGTAGGTTAACTACGAACCTTATTTGTGTTGGAAGAACACCAACGTTTCATCCCTTAACGAGGGACAGCTTCAGGGTGAGTGCGGTTCTTCGAACACAAATAAAGTTCATAGTTATCCGCTTACATCCGTAATAAATTCGTCAAACTACGATAGATTTTACACTCGCCTTTGGTGGTCTCGAGTGTTTTAGTAACGCTATATATTTTGAGGAGATATAAAATTCGGAGACTGCGTGTATTTTGGTAAGTAATTATTGTAATGTTAGTAAAGTTACCTTTAGAAAGCTCTTGTTCATCAATGTGCCCAGACTGATCAGAGTCATAAGTTTTGAACACCGTCAGCCACTGGTTTACGTAAGTGTAGAGTTTATCAAACTCTTCAACGTTTATGTGACCCGAACGATCTTTATCGAACATGCCTGTGAACAAAACTCGATGTAAGTTACGAATACCGAAGTCACATTACCATAAATGTGCACTGCTGCTATTTGCTAATACCTAGATAAAATCTATAATTTTAATCACACTTGTCACTAATATTATAAATGCGAAAGTTTGGATTCGCCAAAACTACTGAACGGAACGGGCTGAAATATTGCGTACAGGAAATTCTAATCCCGGAATCAAACATGGGCTAAGTATTTTTATCCCATAAATCAGTTCCCATGGGATAGAAATCACCTTTAAATTAAACGTTTCCATAGAAACAACGCGTGCGAAGCCGCCGGCATAAACTTGTCTATTATACAGTAATTAAAGTAATTATAATTGCGTAACAAAATCCCAAGGAATCGGACCTGCACCCTCATCTCTAGGTAGCAATAGATTAAAAAGGTAGGTACCTATTTGTTTTGTTAGTATATTTTGACTTTGGGAGTAATTAAAAAAAATAATGCTGGACAATCCACACAGATGATGCCATCTAGCCCCAAGCTAAGCAGAGCTTGTGTTATGGGTATTGGATGAATGATATACTTAATAAAATACATTTACATACATAGATATTTTTTATTATACATAGAAAATACCCAGAACACCCTGAACAAATATTTGAAGATCATACAAACATTTGTCCCAGGGCGGGAATGGAACTCGCAACCTCCTGCGTCGCAGGCCCACCGCACCACACGACGAGAATCGAGCAGAAGCTAGTCTATAGATAAAGTTATTTTATTACCCAACATCAAATTGCAAGCAATGTCTGAAAATTGCTGTCCTTGCGCGTTGACCAGCGCTCCCTTCAGCTCCGGAGCAGTGATAAACCCCGACTGGTCTTTGTCCACGGCTCGGAACCACTGCTGTACTTGAGGGGAAACCCCGCCGCCTGCGCCAATGGATGGGTAGGGTCCATGGCCGATTTCCAGCTGTCCGCCGGGCTGTTGCGGTTGTCCGTAGCCGGGCTGTTGCGGCTGTCCATAGCCAGGTTGGCCTCCATAGTTGGGCTGCTGAGGTTGACCTCCGTATCCAGGTGGTCCATAACCAGGCTAAAACAAAGAGGCATTGTAAGTCGATTGTATTCATTCAGAGAATTAAGAACAAATAAACATCGTGAATTTGAAGACGGCAAAGACAGTCACGTTAGTCGTACTTCGCGACCGTGGGCAACAGTGTTAGCGGTGCCCCTCCCACACCCTCGTCCTACTTCTGTCAAATGCCTGTTATCTCTCTCCTCCACCCCTCCTATTATACATTTATTATGTAAATTTGTAAAATCCAATAATACCTATTAAGTTGAAATAGCTTTATTAACTACTAACTTTGTACCTACCTACTGTCCGATTATGTGTTGTGTTGTCTGTGCTGTTTCAGATCTATCAAAACTGGTTATTCAAAATTAATTAATGAAAATAACTCTCCCTCATTCTAACGGCCAATATTTCCATAGCTGTACCATACCCCATACCACTAAGTTTATGACACTCGTTACATGGACACTGGCAGAATTGTTGCTAACTAGCAAGCACAGCAAGCCATACACAAAACAAAAACAAACATGATTCTCAGTTCGGTCATACGAAAACTGTATATCGCACCTCCATTCGTAGACTGGCTCAATCCAAAATTCACATTTTTTGGGAAATGAAGAAAACATGTTTCGTTTCTTGACAGGTTTTGGTAAATCACACTATAACTTTATGGAATAAAGAGCTATTTACAAAATTCAAAGTCTTACAGGTTATTTGGTCTAAGGACTCTAAGGATCACTTATACGGATAAAAAATTCTTTAAAAATATCTAAAACAGTAGGAGTCAATCAACGCTGAAAAAAAAAATTCAAATTAGGAGTCACTTTAGTACTGAAAAAACTTTTGAACTTTTGACTTATATACAAATAGGTCTCTTTAATTCCTAGCAAGACGTTTGATTGGATGACTTATCAGTACAAAACTGACCAAACTTTGTTTAAGTCACAAAAAATTGCTCAGTTTACAGTCGTAAAGTGACTCAAAACAAACTTCGGTCGCTTTACGAATGATATTAACGTTGTAAACTTACCCTAAGTTTTCTACAAGAGTAACGCACTGAGGTTTAGGTCACTTTCTCATTATTAGCTCAGAGTCTCATTCCAACCACTTGACACACAATACTAAATACGTCATCCTCTGATCCTCGTAATGACGAAAAGCGCCGGACTCGTCATTAAGAAAGAGACAAGATTGCGTATCTCCTTTTCCAGCCTTATTAGGGCAGTTTCTGATTTACTAGGCGATAGAGCGCGCTTTTTTGAGTCATTCTGTATACTTAACTCAATTCACCCAAATTTTTGATTGAGCCAGTCTACGACTGGAGGTGCGATATATCTTATCTGTACCTAATACACAGATTCATGGTCGTAGATTGCTCTAATTAGGAAAGTAATAAAACATTTAATTTTATTTGACAAATTTATTCTAGTGTATAAATAGTCCCATAATATATTTACATAGGTTACGTCATTTTATAAACAATAGAAAACTGCATAACTATTTCCCATGCTACTTACTATATTTACATTGGATTAAACTTAGTATCTACTTAAATTTACTAAAGGCAACATTTACCCTATTCTGCATCCATTAAGTTGTCTAACACCATACAAGACATCACATTCATATAGGCCTCAATGTTTATTGTTCATGTTACATTAACTTTCAAATATTTAACTAGGTAACCCTGTTATACAAAACATCTTGTTCTAGTAAAAACAGTAGGTCCATAAGCTGCGCAAAAAAGGCGAAACTAGCTAGGAACTAGCTTTCATAAGTGTGCTTTTAATCTTACTCCTTAAAATAGTACTTTAATAATTAATAGTTGCCTTATTAGTACTACATTAGATACTGATGTTAGAAAAATTACTGAATAGATGAAATCATTATTCTTATTTAATGCATACACAATTTTTAAACAGATACCTACATATGTAATTAATATAAAATTGGATATATTATACTAAGTAGTGGTTATGAAACTGAAAAAATATCTTTTACTAAATTAAGACATAGATACTAACATAAATAATTACATTTGTTTATTTTATGCCTGCTAAATATATGTAAAAGACATAGGTCATTAATAAACAATTTAGTTGAAAACAATATTTATGCAGTTTGCAACTTGTAGTTACAGTGAGGTAGTTAGTAAATTCATGATGACTGAATGTGACGGTAAAATAATTTACCGGTAGGTTTACTTAATTATGTTACTCACAGGGAAAACTTTAAAAGCCATACATGAATTTAAAAAAAAAAACATCAGTGCCTGCAATAGCATTACATGAACTTATCCTTAGAAATATTCTTAAATAAAAGCTACCACTTAAATCACATAAGTATGACATGGTATACTTTGTTTAAATATTACTTTCGAGAAACATGAATATTTTGTTATCAGTATGTAGGTATTGCCTGGCTAGGCATAATATAAAAATAACAATAGCTGTATGTACTATCTTACACTAAATGACGTTCAGTCTTTAAATCAAAACCAATACTGGCAAGTTTGTTACAATTTGTACTAAGCAAGGCTGATCATTGCTTTTTCACTAACTACAAAATACATATATCACCTGTTTAAGGGTTAAAATTAATTGCTGTTCGATAACAAATTGGTTTAGAAATATAATTTAAACATTACAATTTTATTGAGTATGATAATATAATGTTTTTGAAAAATTAAGGTAAATGCATTATAGGAAAATGCAATGACATTAGTGTAATTAGTGAAACTGCATTGAAACTAGTACTATAAAAATATTTTAACAAATACTTAACTAAACATTACTGCTATGACTAGAAAAACTATAAGTAGCTGGTGTTACAGATTTATTAACACACACTTGAATAGATGGCTTAAAGGAGGATGGAAGAAGCTTATGCGCTTCAGCCACTGGTGAGTAACTTCTGGAGACAGCTGTCTCAAAATGCACTTGATCACCTCTATCACTAGGCACACCGTCAAAACTTGTCTGTTTACCAGAATCACCAGTCCCACTGTCTTTGCATGAGGAATGCTCTGATAAATTGTCTGAGAACATTTGAGGTGATTCACTTTCACTATGCACTACATGTGTCATTTTTATACTGTCTGCTGGGAAAGCAGGCACGGCACGGGCCATTCGCCTCCTGGTATGGTAAATTATTACCACCCAAATTATTGAAGTACCCACTGCACAACACACAACAGTTATTATTATAATTCCCGTCATATCTTCTTCATTCACCATAATAGCAACAGGAGGCAGTACACGAAGTTCCGTCATGTCTTTTTTTGTTGCAAGTGTATTATTAATCTGACATTCATAACGACCTGCATCACTTGCCTCTGCTCCAATTATGATCAATAATTGATCTTCAGCTGTCATAAAATGACGTTCAGAAGGTACTATTTGAGTACCATCTTTAAACCACTGGAGTGTAGGCTTTGGTGAACCTGATATCATGCATTGTAATACAACTGAGTCACCACTTGTGACTTCCTTGTTTTCCATAACTCTGACAAAAGATGGCTCTTGCTGTACAGTCAAGGTGGAATTTGCAATAATAGTACCAGCAGGGTTTTTGGCTGCACAGCTATAAATGCCCATATCAGTGGTCTTTGCATTGACAATGAAGAATAAATGGTCAGTAGGCATAACATTCATCCTACGCTCTCTGGCAGCTGGAAAATCATTCCCACCATCCTTCTTCCAAGATATTTCAGGTGGAGGATCCCCTGTTGCAGCACAATTTAATGTAACTGTCTCCCCAGTCTTAACTGTGATATTTGTTGGTGTCTGAATAAATCTAGGAAACGTGACAATGTTCACTTTTGCTTTCGAGGAGTATGTAGTCCCAAAGTTATTGCTCACCACACACTGGTATTTTCCAGAATCAGCATGAGTTACATTCGGTATAATAAGAACTGATGTTGCCCGAGGATGTACATTGCCAGATATGGTAATGTTCTCATAAACTAATGGGTTGCTGATATTTCCATTATTTTTTCTCCATAAAAATGTCATGTTATTGAAGGGATTTGATGTGGCAGAGCAAATTAAATTGGCTGACCGTCCTTTGATAGCTAGATGAGTTTTAGGGTGTTCAACAACTTTTGGTTTCGGGGAGTCTCCACAAGTATCCTCTTTCAGCTTAGTGATTGATACTCCTCTAACTTCTGCAGGGTATGCACAGTTTGCATTAATGAATTTATGCTCAGCTTTTTCTCTCATCCACTTCACTATCCAAAGTATATTACAGTCACATAGCAGAGATGTGGAGTTCAAATGTAGTTTCCTTAATTTGGTCATGGATTCAAAAGCATGTTGTTGTATGGATGTGATGTTGTTACCATTCAGGTCCAATTCATTAAGATTGGTCAAACCTTCAAATGCTCGTGGGTTTATTGATTTTATATGGTTAGCTGCAAGATTGAAAATAATCAAGTTGTGCAACTTGGAAAAGGGTCCAGCCATATCTTCCACTGTCCATGATATTTTATTATTGTTCAAATGCAATTTCTGCAACTGAACAACATAGCTAAAAGCTTCTTGTGATATTGAAGATATTTTATTGTACCCTAGGTAAACAGTTCTCAGATTGATTAAATGCTGAAAAGTTCTTCCTTCTATTTGCATCAGGTAATTGTGAGACAAATCCAATGTTTCTAGGTTTGTACACAGCTCCCAACTTCCAAAATCAATTTCTGATATCAGATTATTCGAGAGGGAAAGTGTAACAACAGATTCCAGGCCATAAGTCCATCCTTTAGAAACACTCTTTATTTTGTTGTGATCTAATTGCAAGGAGTTCAAAGATTTGAAACCAAAGAAGGCACCATCAGTTAAATTTTCAATATAATTGAATCTCAATTTCATTGTAGTCAAATTAGATAACCCTTGGAATAGCAGTCCTGTTATATTAGTCAGCCTGTTATGATTCAGCTCCAGTGTTTTCAGGTTGCTTTGAAAGCTGAAAAGGTGAGCTGGAAGCGATTTTATTTCATTTCTATTTAGCTTCAGCACTTCTAAATTGGTCAAATTGTTAAGTGCACCTTCTTTTATGACTTGTATCTGATTGCTATTCAAATTCAGTATTCTGATTGAGCTATTTTCAGGGAACTTGCCCACATCTATAGATTCAATACTATTTTTGTTCAAACTCAGTTCCTGTAACTGTTCATGTTTCAGAAGGTTAGGTATGTTATGCAAGACATTTTTATCCAATTTCATCTCTCTTATATTTGATAATTTATCAAATCCGTCCGTAACATTTTCATGTAGTTTATTGTGGCTGAGATCTAATTGTTCCACCCACTTAGGAATTTTTGGCACGGATACGAAATTCTTTTTGGAACAATCAACGTACAGTTGCAGACAATCACATTTTTGAGGGCACTCATAACTATCTGTAGCTGAGTAGCCTGCTTTTATTAGTACGGATAAAAACAATAACAAATAGAAGTCTCCCATTTTCATGCATCTGTGTCGATGTCCGTTTGGTACATTGAAACGGCTTTCTGGCTTCGCTTCTTACATAATTTCAGGTGTAAACACTTCACAAGTTAAGTTTATCGTAAATGCACAGCACTTGTATTCATCAAACGTACGATTTTCATTTTGTAGTAAACGAAAACAAGTTCGTAAAGCGACGCAACATAATCACGGCAACGATACACTTGTCGGCCATTTTATTTTGATTTCGTCGTTAAAATTGTTGCCAGAATAAAAATTTGCATCCATCTACCCATCAAAGATAGGGTTTTTTTTTCTTTAGATTTGAAGATCTAAAGAAATTCCCAAAACATTTTTTGTTTATTTTATTGAGTAATTGTGGGACATAAAAGCAACTCGCGATGATGTGATAAGACAAGGTTATGACAAGACACGACGCGGGACAAACATTTTAAAAACTGGCAAACATTTTATACGAATACGTTCCGTTCTTGATTCATTCGAAACTCATTCGAAACATTTTACGTTACGTTTTACGTGCGAATTTCAAGTTTTTGTGCTCACCTCTTAAAGAAAAACTCGCTGCTGTCTCAGGCTCACCTATTTTATTAAAATATAGATTCAATTATTTGAGTACAATAATTTTATCGTAGGTACCTAATATGGTATTATGTTCAGCTCTTGGTGCTGTTTAAATTCTAACACTTGTAGATAAATAAGTAAGTACAGAGCAGAGAGCTGCATCATTTTAAGTAACACTCTGCTAGGTTTGAGACCAAACATCATATTAAGTTTACAAATCTGTCTCTACAACTGTACCTACCTATTTTACTCTACAAAATTTTATTTCTTGTCTCTCAATAAAATAAAAATACTATAAAATATCCCCGCCGTGCCGGTTCCTTAAAGATATCTACTATGCCAAAATGTACTGACGGTCCAAAGGAACAAACGACAAAATGTGTAATCCTCAACGACAAAATTAGCAAATGCTATGAATGTATCTGCGATGAAATGCTCCAGCATCAGAATGTGCATTTTACATAAAGATGGCGGCAACACTTCTTATGAAGTGTAGAATGGTTAATTCATTTTTTTGAAGTTGCTTCTACAATTTTGTACCTACTTTCTATCAAAAATTATGTCGGAGTTTTAACGAGTTTCTTATTCTTTGGTCTTGATAATTACGCTCTTTTCGAAGGGAGTCCACAAATAGAAACAAACCGGGCTTTATACGCATTGGCTTGCTTAACATTATATATTTTTTATGGAATCGTAGAGGGGGACACTAAGGGTGCAACATTTCTTAGTGACCTTGACCTCTTAGTTCAATAACCCTGGCGCTAGAGGTCAAAATGTGTCGCGCACGGTCGTTCGTGGCGACTGTGACTGGAAGGGTGTGTATATGTATAATTGCACCCAGAGCCATAATATTAACATAGGCGTTCGGGGGGGTGTTCCTGATCTCAAGGTCACTGACGTCAAAGTCAAAGGTCAATGACCTTGAAAAAAAAGTTGAATTTTCCTTGCATCCCGGCGACCCAAAGGGCTAAAACGTGTTTTTAAGTGGAGACGAAGGCTCTTTTAAAGTATAGTGTATAACACCTTATTGCCAGGTGGGATAACAATCTGTCAAAGACTGTTGGCAGATGCTGAAGATGGGAAATGGGAGGCCAGCTGAAGACAAGGTGCCTTGATGCTCATAAAGGGCGGCAAGTTTCGAGCAGTAGACTAACATAAGCTAATGATGACCACTTATACAGGATGCCACACATAGCATGTATACTTAGCCGATTGGGGGTTCATAATGTACCCTGAGGGGATCAAAGTGATATAAGATTTTCTGAATTTCGAATGTGTTTTATACTTTTAATTTAAACTTTTTCTTTCTATTTGTGTTCTTTCACATGCACTCTTGCATTATTTAACAACCAAATGTTAACTTGTTTTAGCAAAACCTGTGTTTTGTCATGAAAATTTTTCAAAAAAATGACGACACTACTTTGAAATTTTGAAACAATAATAATAATAATGTAAAAATACACGTACACTAACACGAAAATGAAAAAAAATCTTTATTTTCACAAAACAATGAAAGTTTTTGTTCTTAATAAAAAAAACGTTTTGAACAAATGTTGATCCCGAGGTCCAGCATCACCCCTTTATGGCTTAGTAACAAACAAATGTTTTGTGGCAACTGTATAATAGGTAAATATGCACTATTAAAAGACTAATTAACCAATAATGTTTTTTCAAACCACAACTAATGGACATTTATGACAAGAGTTCATGACATTCAGTGACATATGATTGTGCCGAAATAAAAACTAAATTCTCAACAATAATTATAGTGTAGGGTACCTACTAAAAACTTTGCAATTCATAATTGTAGTTTACAGCCTGGTATAAAACAAAGTATACTTTTATACTGGAAAATTGCATGTGAAACCGTAAACAAAAGCTTGTTAAAACATGTTTTTTATATTAAATAATAAATTCTAATTAACCTTAGTATCCGGATTTGTGAATGATTAAAAAAGAAATTATCTGGATTTTGCAATCCCTAACTACTGATGATGATTATAAAATGGAAAATACTGGATCACAGTGGAGGCTCAAATTAAATAGGTACTTACATTGTATGCCATCGTGAAGTTTCTTGGTTGTTTCTTTATGTCTGAATCTGAAAAAAATATTATTGCTTATTTTTCCATTATTGAGTTAAACAGCTACTTACTACTAAGAATAAAGAAGATAAAATGGCTAGGAAAAATGCATACTTAATCTGAATTAGGTATAACCCATTGGAAATATCTTCAGACCATAAAATGATGCACGCTCTAGGCAGACAGGTCTACAGATATTTCCGACTGATTATACCTATTCAGCTGGAAGACAGGTAAAATAATGGATAATAACAATAAACTTTAGGTAGAATTACTTTCCATGATTTTGTATGGAGAAGAAACATCAACTTATTAATTAATTAAACACACTATGAAGGAGAATGTATAGGTACAATAGTACCTTTATTTCAGGGCATGAGATTTGAGATAATTTAAATCATCACAAATTGCTCATGAGATGTTTAAATACCACTTATTATTTAACACTTTGGTCGATGACGATCCTGCAAAACTTGCGGACGTTAGGACTTGTAGCTGGCTAGGTACTTACCGATGATTTAGATCTCTCTTTGGACTAGTTTAATAAAGCTAGGAATCAGAATAGAACTCCAGAGAAAACCAAAACAAACTTGAAGAAAGTTGGATTGGATTGGTTGGGTAAAAGAAAATAAAATGCACATAGAATGGTATGGAAATGATTGAACTTCAACTTCTTGTAAAATGGTTCTGCTAAAACGCTTCAAAATCGCAGCTGTGGGGTGGAGGCTTTATTATTTTTGGGTTTTGCATTCGCCGGGAACAACCTACTCAGAATAACAAATCAAGGATTTATTTATGAAAAAGGAAGACCAACATCGTATACATAAATTCTTATGCTGCTTATTCTTATACGTAGGTTCTTTGAATTTTTCAAAAAGTGTTCCATGTACTTATAGACTTTTATTTTTCCAGTATAATATAAATTAATATCTACAAACGCTACATACATTTTAGATGGATCGCTCTTCAACCTTCGGAGATAGAGGGGGATAGGTAGGTATTTTTTTCTATTTCAAAATATTTCAACAAGTGTGAAACCTACAGAAATACTAAAAACTGTATTGAAGTGTACAAATTGATATATTTCATTTGAAATCTCACTTGAATGTGAAAGTCTCTTGTTAAATTTCAACCTTACAATTTGTTGGTACCTACTGAAAATATTTATTTTACACATAGCGTAAAAACTCGCTGCTGTCGCAGCAGAGGGATAGTATCATAGAACCATTTTGTGTAGCCAAAAAAAAAACAATCTATGTGTTTTGACAGCACGTGAATACAGTGATTTCACTCACACAATCATATGATTGAATGTTGCAAGTGTATGGCATTTTCCCTAAGAAATTGGGTAACTGAAGCAAAGTCTCACTATGTAAACACGTCATTGTTTATTATCACCTTTATTACGACCTCCGTGACGCAGCGGGCGAAGGTCCGCCTGCGACGCAGGAGGTTGCGGGTTCGATTCCCGCCTCGGAACAAATTTGTGTACGATCTGCAGAAATTTGTTCCGTTGGTCTGGGTGTTATCTATGTATAATAAAAATATGTAGTACCTATATTGTATTAAGTATATCAGTTATCTAGTACCCATAACACAAGCTCTGCTTAGCTTAGGGCTAGATAATGCTATGCGAATTGTCCAGCATTATTTATTTATTATTATCTATTTTTATTTTTGAAATCATCTTATTTAAATTTACTGCGGGTGTCAATAGTTTATTGTCATCAAAAATCTATGAAAATTCATTTCCAACGTCTTGTTTTTATTTTAATTTTACGAAATATCAACCGGTAGCTATGGTTATTATCATTAAACCTAGGTCAAACGGCAAAAAGGTTTTATTCCAAGTCCGCAAAATAAGATCGGCTCCGATCGTTTTCGAAATAATAATAAAAATAGACGGTCAAGTGCTTGTATGGCCACGTGCAGTGTAAGTAGTTGCACGGTTCAGGTATTTACCCGTTTTACATATCTAACAACCTCATCTAAGTTATTTTCAATAATTTGTTCAATTTTTCCTTTTACCTACCAGAGTAAATTTTTAAGTTGATTAGGTACTCACCTAATCATCTTAAAAAACTATTAGGTACTCACCTAGTTAAGCATACTAAAGCAGCGTAGTTTTCCTTTTAAATTCACAACACCTACTACAAGCATTTTTTTCACAATTAATAATGCCCAACTTAGACGAGTACCTACATACACTGAAATAAAAAATCAGACATTTTCCTAGGAATTCTTCAGCGTTAATAGTAATAATGTACATATTACACTAGTTTACAAAAATCAACTTTTTGTCTGTTGCTGTGAATTTTGTGGGTGATATTGTTCGCTTATGGCATGACCTTAACAAATCTACCCTCAAAAGTTTTTGTGCAGCTCGAATTTCTTTATTGTTGACTTTCATCATTTCTGCGTATTTACTCGTGAATAACGTGTGTATTTCAGTGTGTTAAGATAAATTTCATAAGTTTTGCTCAAAAAATGAGCCAAAATGCTTTTCACAAAATGAGTTAGATGATCTTGTAAGAGATTTGAATCTTTCTAAACAAGCTTTAGAATTGTTGGCATCATGACTGAAAGAAAAAAAATTACTTTCACCAGGCACTAAAATTACTTTCTACCGTGAAAGGGAAAAAGAATTGCGGCGTTATTTTTGCGAAGATATTTTTTTTTATTCCTTATATTTTTTTATAGATTTTTTTTTATTCTTTCTCCATAGTCACCTAGACAAGTTTCCAGAAAATTTAGGAGACATCATGAGCGAAGAGCAGGGAGAGCGTATGCATCAAGATTTACGCGTCATAGAGGAGCGTTATCAGGGTTTCTGGGATAAGAATATGATGTCTGACTATTGCTGGAGCCTCATACGCCATTCCTCTAAGTCCATACATAAAAGAAGTGCTTAAAAGCGAAGTTTTTTGGAACACAATGATTGATAAAAAAAATTAATAATTTTTTTCTCAGTAAAACTTGTATTTTTCATTTGTAAACGTAGGTACCTGAAACTCATAAACTAGAGCTGATGAAAAAAATCTACTTATATATTTGTAACCAGCATACCATATGTAGTCAGCAACAGCAAAAATTTTATCGGCAACAGATGCACTGTAAACTAGTGTTATTATACCCATGTACATTAATACACCCCTAATAGTCTCTGAGCTAAGTAAAATAATTATTTGAGTTTACCATTTGAATCTGCTCAGAATATCGTCGAGTGACTGAAAATTCTAAAACTGTGATATACCGCGTAGTTTGATTCCTAAGTCCTACCTAAATTGGGTAAAGTCCACCCTCTCTAATATTGTTATTTACCTATTAAGTAACAAAACCTGGGTATTTTTTCCCCAGAGTATAGCAACATTTTCACGAAAATGGTCGGCGAATTTTTTTATATATTTATGAGTTTTGAAGACTGTTTTAGGCAAAATTACAAAAGTAATATTAGTAATTATCAATGGAATGAGATATTTGTGATATTATTTTTTTGCTACTGGTGTTTAAACACCTTTTCACCGCACAACACATCATTTATAGGGTTTCGAAGATCGGTTTCGAAACCCTTATGGTCTCGCTTTGTCTGTCCTTTTTTCCCTCCTTAATAACTCAAAAACTAATAAAGCTATCAACTTGAAATTTAAAATAATAATACATTTCGTGCGCCTGTACAGATTTAAAGAAAAATAAATGAAAATAAATGGAAAATGAAAATGAATATTTTCCGTACAAATTGTGTTGCCGAAATTTTAAAAGATACCTATAGAGTCGGGGTCTCAACTGAAAGGTATCATGTTGTACATTTCAAAATAGTTTTTGAAATTTTTGTAGGCTTCATACTTTTAAAAAAATTCGAAAAAAGGCGAAAAAATTCCCATCCCCCCCCCCCTATCTCCGTATGAAGCGTTTGTAGATATGGATTTATATTTTGCACGAAAAATATAGAGAAGTCTGTAAAATGAACAATTTTTTAAAAATGGTCAAAAAGGGGGGGAATAATTTTCAAAAGGGGGGACTACCCCACCGAGTGGGATATCAAATGAAAGGTATCGGTTTAGACATTTTTCAAATCAGTTTTTAAAATTTCTGTAGGTTTCATAATTTTTTAAATATTTTGAAAAAAGTCGAAAAATTTAACATTACCCACCTTTGCCGAACCACCCATTTAACCGAAGCATGCAGAGAGATCGATCTGAAATTTAGGTTGGTACCTACTATTTTTAGGTATGCGTTAAATTGCGAAGTCTCTAACTGGTACTTTTGGTACATATTTGTTGACCAACGTTCGAAACCCTCGGCGCGCGAGTTACACTCGCACTGGACGGATCTTGTTATATTTTAATGTGAGAACTGCTTTCCGCGTCATTTGAAGTACTGTACTAACGGCTGGAAATAAAAACTGCGACCATTAGTCGCAATTTTTTAGATTTACGTTTTTCGTTTGTGTCAACTATCGTTCTAGGCCTTCTTATTCTAAGATTTTACATTTATTTCTCTTTAAATCTGTACATGCGCACGAAATGTATTATTATTTGAAATTTCAAGTTTATAGCTGTGGTGGTTGCTGAGATACTAATGAGGGAAAAAAAGGTTAGACAAAACGAGACCATTATGGGTTCCAAAAACTATCTCGAAATCCTTAAAAGTTTTTTTTTTATATCTAGGTTCTACATAAATAATTAATTTAGCAAGGAGACAAAGTATTTCAGTGACATTCTTAAGCCATTTGCTTAAATAAATCCATCCATTGCTAAAACTATCTTCAAATGAAAATTATGATATACTAGCTGGTGCCCGCGACTTCTTTGCGCAGGATTAGTGTATTTTCAAGTAGCTTATATTATTATCTACTTTAAATACTAGAAGTGGTAAAAGTATCTATTTTCATTATGGATTCAATTTATTACTATCAAATGTGCATTTGAAATAAATTATCAATTTTTAGTGTAGTTATGGTTCACTATTTTGGCTTTAATGGCTTACACATAAAATATAGATATAATTACTGTGGCGGCTGGCGGGTTTTTTTGAAGGACTATTTAAGATAAACATTTCCATCATATATTATTACTTAAGTGTAACTCTAGCGGTTTTGGTAGCGCACGCCAGAATAGCTCGCAGATGGTAGATTTTTTCCTACTTGAGACTTATCGTCATATTTTGGACAATTCACACAGTGTCTTTATAAATTATTGTAGCCTGAGCTATATTATTGTACGGTTTCATTAAAATCCATTCAGTAGTTTTTACGTGAAAGAGTAACAAACATCCATCCATCCATACTTACAAACTTTCGCGTTTATAATAATTATTATATAATAGTATGATTGGTGAAATCGATTTTAAGGGGCGAACCTAGCGGGTTTACTTGTCAAAGTAGGTGTTGATCTCATTATCCACTAAAAAACCAGAATTTCATAAAATTCAACACATTTTAATCGGTTCCTGGAAAACACGATTGCGACATAAATTAAGATAAAAAAATCCTGAAAGTGCACTGTTTTGCACCTAATTTGGTCGAGATCTCAGGAACCCTGCAGTCTATAGAATATATTTTTGGTTTTGATTCGTACCTAGGTTATTTATTGTTAATTCGTTGGTTCCTTATACTGTTTCTTCAAAAGTCGGTTAGTTTTCTTGTAAATAAGCAAAAACATCATTTTTGCGCTTACGTCTATATAAAAATGTAGGGTCCTTCCGCTACTACGAACGACAAATCCTATGTCTATCCTTTTCACAAAATGGCACGCTTTGCACCCTCTTAACCCTCTTCCCCACACCCGCGATTTTGAAGCTCGTCTTGTGTCGCGCAATTTGTTGCGATATTTGTTTGCAGTAAATGTTGTACTAAGACGCATACGATCTTAAACACTGCTGCGATTTTATCGACGCGATAGAAGTTGTACGACGCGTTTCCGTGTCCTGCGTCTTTGCGATATTTTTATCCGTCCAAGATTCTGTAAAGAGGGGGACAGGCGAAGAAAATTCAAGAATATACCTAAAGTACATAAGGCGCGGCCAAAAATTCAATAGAGAGGGGGAGGAATAAACAATGGCGAGCGGAGCAAGCCGCGAATGTTTTAGATGTTTTTCGCGATTTTTGAGGAAAAGTAACATTTTTGAGGCTCCCTTTCTGTTATTATTTATTTTGTATCACAAACATAGACCATGGTACACGTTATTTCTTTTGTCATAGAGAGTACCTTGATAGGTACTCTCTATGACAAAAGAAATAACACCAAACAGAGCGAGCTCCAAAATTTTTTAACACTGCAGTCTTTAGATAAAAAGCTATGATTATAATTATGGTGAGGTCGGGTTGGCAAAAAAGACCAGGAAGCTAAGACGACGGTGATAACCGCAGCATTTTTGAGATACTTTCGGCGATAAAGAAAAAAGTAAGGATTACAAAAAATAAGATAATCAGGTCTATCAGCGAGCAGAGCGAGCCACCGTTTTTTTTATTTTCTCGGGTAGTCACAAATTATTTAGAAAAGTATTAAAAAAATAAATATCAGCAAGCAGAGAGAGCCCTGAAAATTTTGGAGAGCTTGCGACTGAGAGAATTGTTAGGAATCGGTGAGTGGAATGAGCCGCAGCCTTTTAGAAATTGATGAGGTATGCTTACCATGACAAGGAAGCTATATACGAAAATTTGAAAGTTTTTTACGATAAGCAACAAAATAGCAGTACAACAGCCTGAATCTACGGTGCGGCGAGCGGAGCGAACGGCAAATATTTTTAAAGAAAAACCGTAGTTTCATTTTCGTTATTTTACAAAACCAACTCTTATGTCGATAAGATTAGTGTTTGCACAAAAACGAAATCGAATCGGAAACTTCGATTTCCTTTTAAGAGTATGGGCCCTGGCTATGCGCATAATAGCCCCCTCCCTGATGCTACCAGTTGCACGGACCTGTTTGTCATCGGAGAGCGGAGCGAGCCGCGAAAAATTCAAGTTTTTGTAACATTTCATTGTGGTGGTAAAAATGATCTTAATGTGAGCCCGTGACCATGTATTATTACACATATAATATGGATATGTTTCATAATCCATATACACAAGATGTTACCAGAGGGCGCAGCGAGCCTTGAAAACTTTGTGGTTTCGTTAGATATTTTGCATATTGTTCAGCAGGGTTCAGCCCCAGACCACATCGAGAAGGCAATAATGATGCCTGCGAGCGGACGAACCACGATTTTTTTTTATTTGGCAAAGTGTTAAACAGTTGGGTCAGCCTTTGACCACAGGAAGAAATGTGTGAGCAAGCTATGAATATTTACTGGCGCTCTTAGATTTTCTGTAGTGTCTGGTAGACCTTTCTTCAAAAATGTTGTCAGCAAGCAGAGCGTTAATTTATGGTTTTCGCAAATTTGTATATATTTTTGTTAGCAAGTGCCCTATAGTGGTGGACGAGGTTTGGGCCATAGTAGTCAGAACAATAAAACTTTTAAATCCATCAATACTAAACAACTCAAATCATGGTAAATATAAATGACTTTAGTATAATCAGAACAGTTTCACAAAACAGTTTCACACGTAAAAAAACGAATTTAGATTCAAACATTCATAGTACGATTTTATAAAAAGGGCCTGTCAATGAAAACAACGTTGTTTAGGCTATCTACGTACGTACGCCCGAATCTCGCTAAGCCCTCTTACGATTTGGGGGGTGGCGGTGGCGGCGGCGGCGCGCGGCAGCGTCTAGAAATCACGCTTACAAAAACGTAGCCGTGTGTAAGGAATCGCGCTACAAAATCGCAACAAATCGCGCAACCTAAGACGCGCTCCATAAACGCGGCATTTTTTTTTTGCGTATAGCGGACTGTCGGCAATGAATGCAGTTTTGTCAGTGTCTTTTTCATAAAACTGTCAGTGACATTCTCTAGTGACGTCATCAAAACCAATCAAACAAAACCAACGAACGAAGACAAAACCCGCAGCACAAGTACAAAATCTGCCTGGTGGAGTAAATTCTATGAAATTATTTCGCTTTCTCTTCCCACTAACCATTTTTCATAAATAATGGACACGTACGAAAGCGTGATACTTGTTAAAAACGAGGTATTTGTGTTCAAAATCCCCCCGAGGACCACCAACAGAGGATACAGGTACGATAGCAACATTAATCATGAATTTTTGTTTATAAAACGATATCTGGTAAAATGTGGGCGTTTTTAGGGCTGCTGATTGGAATTTACAAGAGCCACAATGGACTGGGCGCATGAGGCTTGTTGCCAAAGGCGAAGAACTCGTAATGAAGCTGGAAGACAAGGCATCAGGAGAGCTGTTTGCCAAGTGCCCAATTGATAAATATCCTGGAGTAGCCCTTGAAGCTGTAACTGATAGCTCCAGATACTTTGTTGTGAAGATTCAGGATGATAACGGTAAGTAGACTATTTTTCTAATCTGTTCATAGCACAAAACTACTAAGATGAGTAGGAACTAAGTGCTACAGTCAACAAATTAAATTTAAAAATCCAAGCTACATAAAGCTTTGTTTGTCTTCTTTCCAACTTTCAAAACTCCTAACTTCAAGGGCCTTTTTAAAACAACTTTTGTGTTCATTTTAGGACGGGCAGCTTACATAGGACTAGGCTTTGGTGACCGCTCGGACTCATTTGATCTCAATGTAGCATTACAAGATCACTTCAAATGGCTCAGGAAAGAGCAGGAAGGTGTGCAGGCTGGACCAGCCCAGAACCTAGATCTAGGATTCAAAGAGGGAGAGACGATCAAAATCAACATGAAAATCACTGTAAGTAACCCAAAAATGGCAACAACCTTGATGCATTTGTGTAGAAAACCTATTATTTTTACTTGCAGAACTATTGACCTTCCATTATCTATAAGGTTTTAGGCCTCGGTCTGTGTTCTGAATCATTTGTTACCAGTAAGTACTTTGGTAAATAAAATTATGAGTCAAGTTATTGGCTCATGTGATATTAGGTTCTTGTTAATGCAATTTTGTTAGTACACATCCAATTATGTTATTTTTGTATGATTTCTTCTTGAAAAAATCAATGGTTCGGTGTAATTGCTGATAACATCTTGGCCTTGGTAGGCAAATAGTTTAGTTCATGTGGTACTTGAATGATTAATCAATAAGAACACTAATTGGATATTATAGTAACTCTTGAGTGTGTAAAAAAATTAAGTATTGCAGTGTTTATGTTCTGGTTTGTGATTTTTATACATTGTTTTTATAAAATTAATTACTTAAGTACTTACCTATAATATAGTATATGTAGTGCACATTTTGTGGCTGTAATTTATGAATGTTATCATCAGTCTGTGGAATCTTTTGTACTTTGTTGTAGAAGTACCCTCTCTTATAGCTATTGAACTACCAAGTTGTAGCACAGTGCAAAATCACAACACATACTCGTAATACACATACTAACCGGGTAAAGTATAGAATGGAAAATTAATTGAATATCATTTTGGATGACAAAGCATGGTTGCAGGCCTCCCTGCCTGTCAAATTAAGAGGCTTAGGTATACGCAAAATTTAAAGTGTTACCTACCAGGGTTCCTGTCTTCTTACAGCCATAGTTCTATAATTGATTTTTTTTATTGCCATCTCAGTTGGTCCTACCTGGAATTTCATTCAAAGTTTTTAAGACGAAGCTCGAACTGCTGGGCATAATGCTTACCCCGATGCTGTTCACCCAAAATCACTTGTCCCAACGGCAATGGGACGGGCTTCTGTGTGAGTTGACACAGAATTGTTTGTTACAAACATGCTCCAGCTCTGCGGATTGTGCCCATCTCCTGTCCGTCTCTAAACACGACATTGGTTGCAAGCATTTCCTTCATGTAACACTGGCGTTTTAGTGGATCCCGTAACTTTTAACGACATCCGGCGGGCCTTTGTCACCGCTAACTTATCAGCTATTCTCGAACTGAATGGCATGTTGCGTGACGATAGTAAGAGGACATCCGTGAGGGCTGGAGCGGCGGCAGATTTGGCCGAGCTTACACATTTGCTCCTCTTGGAGTCGAGACCCTAGGACCGCAGGGTAACGTGGTTCTCCAGATCTTAAACAGCGATATCAATATCAATATGAGAATTGCAAAATTCTCTTAATGATATTGATGCTTGAGTTAGTGGGAATACAAGTCATGTTCTCTATTGCAGAAGAAAGATGGCAGTGAAGGCAGCAAGCCGCGCCGCGGCGTCGGCGGCGGCGCAGTGGGCAGTCTCCTGCCCCCGCCCCCTGGCACCGGCACCTCCAGACTACCACCCCCTCCATCTCCGCAACACGCCCCCGCCCCTGTTGCCAACCAAGCTAACTCCGAGTGGGGAGAATTCAACTCTGCCAGGTATTCTTATCAATCAACCTACAAACAAGTATATCAGATATCTAGTACCCATAAATAACACAAGGTATGCTTAGCTCGGGCTAGATGATGCTGCGTGAATTGTCCAGCGTTATTTATTTTTTATTTTTAGAAGCAATCGATTGTGAAGATGTTTTGGTCTAGACGAGACATCGCCAAAACAACTGATCGAAATGGACTGAAATTTTGTATAAATGGTCATTCAGACCTGAACTAACATATGCCTTTTAATCCTTTAATCTCGGAATAAGTTAACCGCCGAAGGAGCGGTGACCTGCGTGAAGATATTCATTGTATGCAGATGATGCTGCTGAGGTCGCCACTGCTAAGTCCGTGGACGCGCTGGAGGATAATGAGTTTAGTAGAACGATTAGTGTCGTCACTTAAACGCAACTCAAATTTAAACAGCATTAAGTCTCAAATCGCGTGATAAAATGCAAAAATATTTTTAGAAAATTTGCGATGTAAATCTTTTAAACAGTTTCACTCAGAGCCTTGGTCTCTTAATTGACTACGCAGTACGCTGTGATACGCGATGCCGGACGCATAATCGTATGAAAAACGTCTAGAGTGGTACATTAGAAAAATCAAATAATCTTTCCTAGAAATTAACCTGAGTGTGAGGGATTACGCACTATATTAACAAAAACCTTGGTATTTTGTACCCTCGGAGGTCTGTTTCAGCGGTAAGGGGTATTATGCGTACTAATCAAGAGACCAAAGCCTGAGACGTGCTTATAGCTGAGTTGCGTTCAAGTAGGTATTCGGC
The DNA here is from genome assembly GCA_949316285.1 of Eupithecia subumbrata. Classification (NCBI taxonomy): domain Eukaryota; kingdom Metazoa; phylum Arthropoda; class Insecta; order Lepidoptera; family Geometridae; genus Eupithecia; species Eupithecia subumbrata. The sequence goes on along the minus strand of OX438646.1, from coordinate 10,415,703 downwards.
GGTATGTGCGCCCAGCAGTGAGTCCACTAATGCCCGAATACTCAATACTCATAATTATTGTTGTCATAAGATTGGTAGGTAGGTAATAATCTATAAGTAAGTATCACAATGTGAACCCTGTTGGGCGTAAAAAGTGGAAGGCAGACCGAGGTTGTTTTAGGTAAAACTATGTAGGTACTAAGGTGAGTAGTACCTACTTGTCTAGTCTAAATTATAAATTATCCCAATAAATTATATAAATTATCCATAATACTCAAACGCAAATCGATTTGAGCAGGTAAAATGGCGATTTTTTGACAGATTTTCATTGAAAACCGTAAAACTTGAGCAGCTAGAGACATGCTTAAATTATGTGAGTTTCGTTTGAGTATTCAGGGGCGGTTAGCTGATCAGATGGATAAAGATTCTTATAACTTACCTTTTATTTTTCTTTTCCAGTGCCCCACCGAGTCAGAAACCTACAACACCAGCTAATCCGAACTGGGTTCAATTCTAAAGTCAAGGCATTTGTGGTTTGGTGTCTAAAAAGGCACAGGGTTAAAATGCAGAGTGTTGCATGCACAATACTTGCGGCTGTGTTTTGGTGAGCAGTGGAAGACAGTAGGATCTATATTTCAAACATTTCTTAATTTGGCCACAGCTTTTAAAATGTGTATATAAAGAACATTGACAATACCGGCCATCGACCTCATCGTAGTTGTTTTGATAAATCATTCAGATTTACCCTATTTCAATTAAATCAGAATTAATCGGAATCCATTCTATTTTTTATTTACTAACACAGGATTCTGTAGGCCATACTAAATTCCACGGCTCACTAAACGCAGTTTTAAAAAATTTAATGAATTATGATATATGACGTATCTAGTATTATTGTATTGCTCTATAAAGTATACTTAATTAACATGAAAGCACTGTGAGTTCTTGTGATCGATTGTGCGCGAAAAACTGTTTCTGGACTTTTGCAGACTCCCAATCAGGCTGATGCGATGCTACATAATCCATATTTTGTTGATGTTGAAGTGAAAGAAAAGTACACAAAAAAAACTTTTTTGTTCAATATGTTTTCTCGCGCATAATCGACGCCCCTTAGAGTCATGTTGTTGTAGAATTGTAGGAAATTTTACAATTGGTGTTACATATATCGGTAATGAATCACGTTATATCGGTAGTAGTTAATATGTGGGCACATATCGTCACTTAAATGATACCAACTTATTTGAAAACACATTTGTAATATTTTGATTCTACAACACAAATCAGAGAGATCTCTAGAATCACTTATAACTGCTTTCGTGTGTTTTCGAAGTATGATGAATATTGGCAATTATTTTTCTAATTATCTGTCTAGATTTCGAAATAAATGGGTTAGTTTGTTCTGAAATCCCAGTGTATCAAACTTTGTCATTGGTCCAATTTTAATATTGTTTTGATATTTGATTGAGAACAAAATATGTGTTTTAAAATCATTGTAACGTTACTATCATTCATTCCAGTCTATGTCTACTATTGTACATTATTTATGATTTTTTATGAATTTGTATATTTCGAGGTATGATTTGTGCACGAAAAGATTTTTTAATGAATAAACACAATACAACGAAGGATTTTGTGTAGAATTTAAATCTTGCCAAACAGTATTGTTTGTCGTTGCTAAATGGCGCCAAACGAGATACCAGATCACAAAAGATGCAATAATTAGAAGTAAATAATGTAAATCATAGATGTATTTTATTTGTATATGTTGCATCATATTTAATATTATTTAGATTTAGCTTGGTTATAGCAGAGATGTACCTACCTGAGGAAACAAGGTCAACCCATGAGCGAGAAATATGCTGAGTGGTTATAAAATATTATCATGCGAAATCACCTGGTCCCTGCAAGTTTTTCTATTTTTGCTCTACATATTGTTGTTAATGTTGTTGAAAAGATGCATGTAAATAGTGATAGTGTGTTGTAGCTGTTAATGTACTTAGTACAGAAGTAGCTAATATTATGTACAAATAATCACGTTTTGGCTTATCAAATTAGATCTGTACTTTGGCGTTCTTGAGAAGTGTACAAATAAAGGAATAAGCATAACATACTGACGTAACATTGTATTATTTTAGGTTAGGATACCTCGAATTTTTTGTTCTTATTTAAAGCGAAGGTATTATTTTTTCAATACCCGCCCGTATATAGGGCGTCCCACGGCTATGCCACATGGAGGGAAAGTATCTTAAATATTGTAGATAGAAAATTTTACTAAAAGAAGACTTCATTTTGATTTAAATTTTTTTTAACTGAATTTTTGCATTTTTGAACAATCGCCTGTCTGAACCGGAAATCGTACCCGCCAAATTGTAAAAAAGAACCCCTTAGCCCTTAAATTGGAAAAAATAATCCTGTCAATTGAACCTTCTGAACGGTATCGTAAAATTACTTGTGTTTTTTTTACAATTTGGCGGTTTCGATTCCCGGTTCAGACAGGTGATTATTCAAATCGTTGCATGTTTAAATTGTTTTAAAATTTTTAATGAAGTCTTCTTTCAGTAAAATTTTCTATCTACAATATTTAAGATACTTTTCCTCCATGTGGCATTGCCATGGGACGCTCAGTCTCACTGCAAAGGCAAAGTCCCCCTCCGTTTCTTCCAGCTTTTCTTGTCATCAGATAGGTACGTCATTGTATTAGGTATCTCATTAGAATTATGGTCATTCATATTTGTTAACCACGTGGGGCTGAGATTCAGTCCTTTTTGTACTAAAAACATCAAACCCTAAATAAGTGAAAATCCAGCTTATACAGGGACGCGAGGGACTTAAAGAAATCTCTCAGTGGATCAGCCACTGGATTGGTGATTTAAAATCCGCATAAAAGAAAGGTATTGACAGGTGGGTTAACTATGGTTCCTTCCTACACAAACGGCGGTGTTTTCTGTGGCGTGAAATTGAAGATCCAGCGCCTTCGCGGATACTCGCGAGGATTAACGATTTATCAATGCTATGGTACAGTTGGGAACATCGCCTGAGATATTATCTAAGCTTTCATTATTATAGTGTACTTTTCCGGTTCCGAGTATTACTACTTTTCTCTATTATTAATTACTGATCATTACCTTGTGCTACGCCGTAGCTTGCTCAGCAGCGTAACTGCTGCGTCGTAGCTTGTTACAGAAACGTAGCAGCTACGTCGTAGCTCGCTACAGCAACTTACCAGCTACGTCGTAGCTTATTACAGAAAAGTAGAGCTACTTCGTAGCTCGCTACAGCGCAGCGTGGCTGCTACGCTGTAGCTTGCTACGGCAAGCTACCAGCTACGTCGTAACCCTCTACGGCAACGTAGCCATTACGCCGAAGAAAGAAAGAAAAGAATATTGTGTTCTTGTTATTCAAGAAATATTAAATGAGTATAGATTTATTCGCGTAAATCAGTTTATAAAAAATATTGTTCTTCGTTTCTCACGAATTAGTTTAGGTACCTACTTAGGATACCCGAATTAATTTCAGAGAAGTTTGAGAGAGAACTACATAACCATAGGTTGTTGGAAACGTGATTGTCAGATCTAATTCCAAAATCTACAAATCAATTCAGAATTCTGCTCCCGCGTGTTGGTACGTAGTATAGTAGGACATTCTAAACCCATATTTAGGTATAGTGATATGTCCTTGACTGTACCTACACTTAAAAAAATTCGGGCATGGGCCCACAGAGAATAAGATATTGAAAAGGGTAGGCATCATGTAGGCTTTACTCCATTTGCTTGCCTTATATGTAGGTACCATAAGATGCCTACCCTGCTACTTGCCTATGAAAAATTCCGTTAGGTAGGTAGGTACTTTCGGGAAAATGATAACGTTTTTCAACACCGTCTCGGTGGGTGAATAGATCATAAATCTTAGCGTATTCTTTCTTTAATTAAAATTTACGCGTTTATTAAGTAACAAAGATAATGAAAAAGGCACTTTTAAAAATGTGTTTTTTTCGTGAATTGAATAACATTAATGAGTAGATTTTGTGATACCTTACCCTAACACCTAAGCATTGTGAAATAATGTCCGACCACCTGTCCATCTTACAAATGGTCTCTATGTAGGTACCTAGTACTTAGGTATAGTACTAGGTAGCATTGAGTCAATCTGCTCACGTAGAGTTATCTAGGTGTCCCTAGCTTTACTAAACGAAATTCCAGCCTACGTAAAAACGAGCTTTGCTCTATGGGACTCAACGAGAGACTAAAATGATTTCCCATGGGCTTTCTCTTGTGGATATTCACATATTCACACATGAATTGTTCTGGCTGTGGCACCATTCCGTGACAAAAAAGTAGGTAAGACTACATAATGTTAGTGCCTAAATTCACATACGAAGGTAACTACGAGTGTGTCCATTCGTAGCTGTGTGGTGCCGGCATAGAATTTGCACCACCCCAACTCTTCCCGCGGGTGTCGTAAGAGGCGACTAAGCGGATTTCCACCGGGGGCGGGCAGCAGCGCCCCCTGCAGAACAATTCTACCAACGAACTGCGATCCCCAACCCACATGCCCAGCGTGGGATTATGTGCATTACCCCCCATGTGATAAAAGCCAATAAGGCGCTTATCAGGGGGAGGCCTGCGTCTAACATTGGACCAATAGGTACAGTCTGTTGAGGTTGAGGTTGATTGAGGTCCATTCGTATTACCCATTTTTTGGAATGCCATCTAAGTATAGTTTTATATCCGATGGGATATGGGAGTGAGGGAATGCATCTGTGTTTACGCACACACTTTGTAATAAGTCAATAATCCTGTGTGGGCCCTAGCCGGGTCTATATTATAGACTGATTAACTTTAATAACTTATGTACAATATGGTAGCAATAAAGAACATGTACCTACTTGAACTATGCGCACCTGGTTATTCTTCGTTGAGACTGGTCGCCGTGGCCGAAATTCGGCTAGAAGGACATCATCATAGTGTCATAACAAACAAGCGTAGGTAGGTACTACAATTGAAATTGGTTCATGCCACGATCTTTTGACTTTGAGGATCAAAACCAGAGCTCTAAAAGGGCAAACGGCGAATGAAATATTTCACCAAAACAAAAGACTCACTGCATTGTATTCGTACCTATCTTTTTTCACACCCTTTTCGTGAAAAGCAATCTCAATATTGCATTCTCGTGGCGAATTCACACGAAATCCCAACGTTGATGCCTTGTTGTATTGCCATCTGCTTTCAGCGAGTCCATTACAGAGATGAAATAACACGGACCGTGTTGTTTCGCTTGCCAAGTCCAAAAGCCTTTTCAAGATGTTCAGGTTTACGCTACGTGCTGATAATCATGCAACCAATACAGTACCTACCTACGCTGTATTTGCTGGAATATAATGAGAATTTTGCATTGCCCCGCTGTATGGCATGGCAATGCTGATGCGCTGCACCCGATACTCACCAGCACTCGGGTCAAGCGTCTCTTCGACCAGACGCTTAAATATTTTTTGTGTAGGCTCTGTCGAGTCCTAGTATATACTTAGGTACTTATATTTCGAGATGGCCAAGTTCATTTGACACATCTCCGCTCCTTTAGGTAAGTTTTGTGAGTGGAAGCTTATTTTTGCTAGTTTTCAAATGAACTTTTGCTAAGCGCAAGAAATAAATAGACTCTACATTGAGAGTATGTGCCGTAAAAAGGTTTATCACTTCAGCGGGAACATGTGCAGAGTGAAGGCGTAATATTGGATACTACGTATTAGAATATCTAAAATTAAAATATCTACAGTTAAAATACAACCATTAGAAATTGTAATTTTAGGGGTAAAAAAAATAGATTTTTTAATTTTAGATTTTCTAATACGTACCTACCCGTAATATCATTTCCGAATTTTCAGCGAGCTTACGGTCAGTCACTTCACTCGAGTAATGACCAAACCTGAGTAATCTGCACGGTCGGAAAAGCTTGAAATAATTTTATTTATTCAAAATTGGGACACCACCAGCCGTACCTTTTGAAACACACACACGTACGCATAGACCTACCTATCTATTATTTGATTAAATTGTCCCTGTCCCGAAAAAAGAGATAGGTAAACTTAAACGTTTTCTATCACGAAGACCCCAACTCCAAGCAACGTGTTCTACATATGCGAAACAATACCTACGACATACGAATATCTATTGACTGAATTGAGAATTCGTCTGCCGTTTCGTTTGTCATAGCGAAGTCGTTGCTTAGTGTCGGGGCCCATGAAAGTCACGCTTCTATTCCCTGTTGCTGGCAATCAATCACGTAGAGGCCCTGTAGAGGCCTTGATTGCGACAAATAGGAACGTTTGTTCTAACAATAACAAACCAGCCGTTGACTTGATGATTGAGAGCTATGACACCTGGGAAAACAATCAAATCTCTTGTACCTAAACTACGAGGCTACTGTTATAGCGTCGAGCAAACAAGTTTAGGTAGGCAGGTACCTACTACCAACAGAACAAGTCACAGCTTATGAAAGTATCGGCTATCTCACTTTCATACCCTCCAATACTCAAACGCAACTCAGATTTAAGGTACGAGTTGGCAGCGGACGACGTGTCGCAGCGACACTACTGGTTTCTATGTATTTCTATGAAATGTGTCGCTAACGACGTGTCGCTAACTACGGAGGGAATTTCATAGAAATATATAGAAACCAGTAGTGTCGCTGCGACACGTCGTCCGCTGCTGCCTCATGTCGACCGCTGTCAAACTCGTACCTTTATGCACATCTCAAGGTGTGAATTTTAAAAGCTGACGCGATAGTCTTACGTTTTTCATACAATTCTCCACGGTGACGTCACAACGCCATGACTTCAGTACTAGTATAGTATTATATATAATATCTGTGACTTCAGTAGGTAGAAAAAATGGGATCATGTTAGCATTAAAAAGTTTATCTATAAACGGGTTTCGTTGGAACTTCAAGGTAGGTCGGTTCTTATCTCTTCATTTATATTGCTTGATGCTAAATTTCGCTACCTACGTACGATTCCTATTTTATTTCTACAGACCATAGGTACCTACATATTCTATTGACTTATTCAAGGTGATAAAAATGGACTGCAGATTATTATTAGTATTATTAAACGGGTATTTATCGCGTTTATTTATATTTATTATTTTTATATTTTTCCGACGTTTCAACAGGTTTACACACTGTCGTGGTCACAGGATGTCTGCGATAAATACCCATTAAATAATACTAATTATAATGTGTTCAGATCGCGTAAGTTTGAAAATATTAATGGACTGCATGCAGATGATGTCTTATTTTGGACAAAAGCATTTTCCTATAACCCTGCTCTTGGAAATATAGACCCAGGAGGTGATCTAGCTGTTAATCGCAGCCTTAGTTTTTGACAGCGTTAACGGGGCATAAAACGCAGTTGTTTTTACCTCATAGCTAACATTTTACGACTTCCCGGTGTAGCTTTAAAGTATTATTTACGACAAGGCGATGATATAGTATACATGTGTGTAAAGATGGTCCTATGTTTAGTCCTTGAGGCTGGACAGCAGTTTACAAAAGGTTTTTTTAAATTGTGGCTAACATCTGATGAAGGTGAAAATAACTGTTTCCGAAAAAGTAAAAGCTCAGATTTCAAAACATCTGGGTAAATATCTACTAGTAAAAGATTTTCATCATCATCAGCCCAGCCGAATGACATCTACTGACGGACATAGAGCTCCTCCAAAGATCGTCACCATGACTGGTTTGGCGAAACATTAAAGAAAAAGATAGGTCACCTAACCCAGCAGATAGAAGGGCATAATGTAAATTTTTATACTGGAGGCCTGGATTTGTGACGTCGTTCATCTTATATATTCCATTTAATAATTAATTAGGTACATACTTGTTATTAAAAAGCATAGATAATAGATTTTAATCAGCCATATAAAGTTTGGATTTTCTTGACGCCACAGCCGACTATACAACGCGAAAAAAGCGAGATCGTCGTGGAGGGAGTCGCCTTCACAAGAATCGTAACTAAGGGAATCGACGTGGAGGGAACAATTCAGTTGCAGCGTGGATAATTGTATGAAAAACGAAAGACAATCGAACCAGCTTTAGCTGACACTAGTCCCATGGGAGTTGGGGAGGCCCATTGTGTGGGACGCTACATGCGTCGACACACTTGCGCCTTCCCATCTTCCGAGGACATCCGTGAGGCCAGGCGCGGCGGCAGATTTGGCTGAAGATCTCAAGAGGCGCAAATATGCAGGTCTCGACTGAGCCTACACATTTGCTCCTCTTGGAGTCGAGACCCTAGGTCCGTGGGGTACCGAGGCTCTTCGGGTTTTCAAAAAATTATCTGAGCGTCTGGTCGAAGCGATGCGTGACCCGAGAGCTGGTCAGTATCTGGCACAGCGCATCAGCATTGCCACACAGCGGGGCAATGCAGCCAGCGTCTTGGGGACGCTTCCGACTGGTATTGATAATAATATGGATCAGTTGAGCTACCTGTAGATTGTTTGCAACAGTCTGCAGTTAGCTCAATTGTTTCAATTGTAAATACTAATTATATTATAATTTTCTTTGTGAATAATGGCTTTTATTACCAGCTTTTAAAAATTTACCTTATTTGGGTGTTTAGTAAAACCCTATACGTTGGTGCGCACTTACGTAGATGGAGTACCTACATTTCTAATGTGCGTAATCTTCGAAATAGCAGCCACTAAAATATACGTGTTACTAAAATATTACGTGTTCTTGAGTGGAGACCGCGACTAGGCAAACGTAGTGTCGGACGCCCTCCATCCAGGTGGGATGACGATCTGCGAAAGACTGCAGGCAGATGCTGGATGCGGCAAGCTGAAGACAGGGCGCTATGTCACTTATTAGGGTAGGCCTATGTCCAGCAGTGGACTAATCTAGGCTGATGATGATGATAATGCGAAACTGTTTGGATTTAAGTCGAGTTAGAGGGATGATGATGATGATGATATTAACTACTACCGATATAACGTGATTCATTACCGATATATGTAACACCAATTGTAAGCAGTGGACTTATATAGGTTGATGATGATGATGATGATGAAAATATACCTGTACTTGGTTCTGAAAGCCTAGTTATTTTTGTGCAAACAATGAGGTATCTAAATAAATTAATATTCTTTATTCACCAAGAAAATCACAATCAACTAATAGAAATAAAGTACAACTAGTATTTACAATTGAAACAATTGAGCTAACTGCAGACTGTTGCAAACAATGTACAGGTAGCTCAACACGGATTATCGTGTACTAGGGCCGCCGGTCGGATTTCTCGCCACGCCAGCCTTAACTTCATCATCCGGCGGCGGGCCTTTGTCACCGCTAACGTACCAGCTATTCTCGAACTAAATAAATTATACGTTTTGGTGGCAAATATTTTACGAGGGTGGCCGATGGGAAAATTTAGATTTGTAAATCAAAAAAATATAAATACGAATTAAATAAAAAATCGAAGATTAAACATGCGGTTTTTTTAATCTTGTTAAGTATAATGGCCTACTTATTCACGAAACCTTTAGAGATTACCTACTGTGTCGCGCAGCAAAAATATATTTGGGATAGCGTGTACTTCTCTGATTTTTGATTTCTATTTTGATTTTTTTTAGTCCGATATTGTCGTAAGATTGTTAATATTGCTATGTGCTATAGTATACTTTTGCTTTATTATTCCTTTTACATATAAATACGCATAGGTGCAATGGTAGATTATACATTTATTTATCAGAAATGATAGAAAATTACAGTAACAGAATAAAACAATTACAACTAATATATGCACTTATATCTATTTCTTAAAAATCTAAGCCGTCACCAGAAGGCAGAGTGCACAGAATGCTGGCAACATTGCCACGTTGAATGGCAATGCTAATTCGTTGACCAAAATAGAAGCCAGCATTCCGATCACCTGTGGACTCTATAAGAAGTTTGGTAAGATCTTTATAAATTGCATGTGCCCCAGGAACCCAAGGACCAAGGGTTTCTACCCCAAACGGCTCAAATAGGTAACCTCGGTCAAGGTTAGCGTATTTTCGCCGTTTAAGGGACTCCGCTGATGTTGCTGCAGAACCGGCCCTTACCGATGTCCCTGCAAGATGTGAAGGCGCTAGGGCTAATGGTCAGATCCTGCAATCTGGGTGGCCATACGTTGACACAAAATGGACTTCTCAGTTCTGTGGGTTTTGTGTTCACGTAGGTGGCTCGCCGCCGAATAAAGTGTGGCGTTATCATGTTGGAACACGTGTGCAAAGTGCTAACATAATTAATACTCTTAAAACCTCGGCTAATATAATTAATAATTAATCCTCTTAATCGCTAGAGGAGCTGAACCAAATGCTGGACAGCCTAGCCTCAGCCTCGCGACGCATCGGTCTTGGCATGAATTTGGATAAAACCAAAGTCATGATCAATGGCCTCATTGATCCGGGACCGGTCGTCGTACATGGCCACCTTCTCGAAATTGTTTCCGAGTATACTTACCTTGGGCAAATTCTGCAGTTGGGTAAAAATAATTTTGAGAAGGAGGCTAGGAGGAGGACCAGCTAGGCTGGGCAGCGTTTGGGAAACTACGTCGAGTCTTCTCGTCATCCATACCACAATGCTTGAAAACTAAAGTTTTCAATCAGTGCGTCCTACCCGTCATGACCTACGGAGCTGAGACGTGGACACTCACGGTAGGGCTGGTCCACCAGTTCAAAGTCGCTCAGCGAGCTATGGAAAGAGCTATGCTCGGAGTCTCTCTGAAGGATAAAATTCGTAACGAATACATCCGACAGAGAACCAAAGTTATCGACATAGCTCAAAGAATAAGCAAGCTGAAGTGGCAGTGGGCCGGCCATATCTCGCGAAGAACCGACAACCGCTGGGGTAAACGTGTTCTTGAGTGGAGACCACGACTCGGTAAACGTAGTGTAGGACGCCCTCCGGCCAGGTGGGATGACGATCTGCGAAAGACTGCAGGCAGATGCTGGATGCGGCAAGCTGAAGACAGGGCGCTATGGCGCTCATTAGGGGAGGCCTATGTCCAACAGTGGACTAATATGGGCTGATGGTGATGATGATGATGAATCCTCTTAAAACTTCGGCATAAAATATTGGCTGTCAATACGACGTTAATAATTACTATTAATAGTTAAGTTTGCTCCACGGGAATTTCCGAAAAAATAGGTCAGATTATCCCAATCTTTTCAGAGCGTTCCCAACGTTGATTGTGGGTTTGTTTGTACGGTGCTTTTTAGTTATTTAATCCCGGGTTTATAAGTCTAATATTGCATTGTCTATGAACAATCCCATTTCTTATGAACATATCATTCGTCAAAAAGTGTCAGTACCTACAACTTTGTACAAAATTGTGGCCAATAAATCCTTGGTGAAACAAACGCTTCTACAGTGAATGCACCATGCTCACCATGCATACTAGACCACAGCGAAATTGTGGTCGATCCACATTCAAGCTGCGTCGAATGATATCTCTTTCTAGCTCATCCGGGCCATGGTTTTTGTAATATTCATTTTAAATTATAAAATTGAATATTTCAAAACCATTGGGAAAATATTGTTTTCCCACCGGACAACCTGTATCATCGGAGCAGAAATTCGAAAGAGTTTTTGCTTTTTACAGTTTTCATTTATCGTCTCTTTTCTGTTCTGGAACTCGAATTTGCACCTTTTCGTTGCGAGTGTGTAATTTTGCGTTGTTGAAGTTATTGTTTCGTTTTATTGGTAACCTTAGTGTTCCCTAGTTGTTTTCGGTTATTGTTATCAGTTTTAGTCAAATATCTTATGACTTCGTTCCGCAACTATCTTTGGTTTTAGTAAAGTTTTCAAACATAAATGTCTGTCTTTACATAAAATATCTTTGATTCTAGAACCGAGCTGTCCGCGCCGCACACTCCGCCGTCATCGAATTTCCTCATGGATTCGCGCAGTCGCGCACTTGTCCGCATCATACGCGCCGCACCCATCGAACCCGCTGAATCGCATTCATCATTTTAACAGTATTTCTGTTTAGAACTGACGTGTTCTATGGAACTCGAAAGTCGAGAATAATGATTACGGATGACGTCATCCGCGCCGCCCGCTCCATCCGCGCCGCACTCGCTGCACGCGCCGATTTGTTTTGATGGAATTCGTTGACCTACAGGATTTTACTAAAATGCGGATCAGTCGGCGCGGATAGGTGCGAACACTATCACATCACATCACACTAATATTATAAATGCGAAAGTTTGGATGGATGGATGGATGTTTGTTACCTCTTCACGCCCAAACTACTGAACGGATCGGGCTGTAATTTTGCACACAGGTAATTCTAATCCTGGAATCAAACATAGGCTCCTTTTTATCCCATAAATCAGTTCCTATGGAAACGTTTAAAGGTGATTTCTATCCCATGAAATCACCTCCCGTGAGAAGGCGCGTTATGAGCAATTTGCTCACACTAAAATTTATTGTAGGAGTTTTTGGTGATCCTAACTTCATAGCATCCCGATCGCCTAGGTACCTTCCTAACTATTCAACCCCTCTCCCCTCGCGTAACTCAAGTGCAGCTCAGTCTCGCTGCGAATGCGCAGTGAAGCATTTGTGGAGGCCCCGCACCGTCGCGCGGCAATTTGCTCATCGCGCGCCCATCCACGTAAGTATTTTTTTTACATACCAAAAAATTATTTTATGTTTTTCTTGTGTTTTATTCTGTTGATTTTTATTAAAATTGATTATTTATTAATTACGTATTTACTCCGAACTCATATTTCAATGCTATTTTATTTTGTTTTCAGTTACAACTTACAACACACATCAAAAATTGACAATCTAAATATTGCACAAAATCTTCGAATTTCTTCGTGGTTGGAAGAGGATTTTGATAATGATTTGCTAGCAGATCATGAGAATGGAGAACAAAATCGTTCTGACAGTATAGAAAGCGATGGTTCTGTCATTACCTACTATACCGAGCTTTCCGTGCCGAGATTGTAACATTTTATAATTCTACTAAAGGAGGAGTGGATATTGTAGGCTAAAAGAAAGAGGATTATTCCGTTGCCAGAATCGCGTGCAGGTGGCCAATGCAATGCTTTTATTCTTTCCATTTTGAAAATAACTGGGGTCAATGCTCAAATAATATAGAAAGGGAATACAAACAATTTGATTCAAAGACGTGCATTCCTAAAAGAAGAGGCATTGGGGCTGGTAAAACCACATATTTCACGGGAGATTTGCATGGAGACCATATTTTCAGATCTAAAGTTCCTAACAAAGCGATTCGTGCCGATTTCTACGGCAACTGTAGAGCCTAGGCTGAGTGGATTCTGTGCGATATGTCCTAGACGTAAGAACAGACGATCAAAAAAAGCATGCACTTCATGCAAGCAATTACTCTGCACCGAGCACATAACGTATATGTGTACAACGTGTTTTGAGAGGCACACTTGTCCTGATCGCATGGAAGAGTGTAATTTTTAAGTTTTATACCACTGAATTTTTTATTGTAATTTTTTTGAAGACTTCAAAAGTTATTAGATCAAAAATTAGTTAATTTGTTATTTGCGGTAGAAGTTACATTTATGTTTCATAGTTTTAATTAAAACACCTGTTTACGTATAAAATTAATGTTGTTTTATTAATTATGAACCCATTTATGGCCAAAAATACTAATTTTGTAGAAATATAAGCATTTAAAGTAGTGTGAGCAATTTGCTCGCGCGCGCCTATCCTTGTAACAAAATTAGGCGCGCCTTCTCACGGGTTAAACGTTTCCATAGGAACAACGCGTGCGAAGCCGCGGGCATAAACTAGTTTCATATAAAGATTTAAAAAATGCGATGACTGCGGCGAGTGCGGCTTTTGCGGCGCGGACAGGTATGCGTTCACAATTAAGGTGCGTCCAGATTAAGTAACAATGTTTTATAACATGTTTTTGTTACTGTCTGGACGCACCTTTAGCATAGTCTCGGCTGGGCTATAAAATAATAGACATAATTATAGCACAGAGAAAACAAGATTCATTTTAAGTTAATGCTACGCTGGCTGCCGTAATAGGTATTTGATGTTCGTAGCACCTCGCAGCGTAGCGATGTAAATTAATGATACGGCTCGCAAGCTTTGCAGACTTCTGCAAATATTCTTTTTTCGCTGTGAATTGGTTATTATTTTATCAGATAGTAGAAAACCAAATAGAAAACAAGCTAATACTTATCACAAAATTTTCAGACACGACTGTTTTACAAAAAATATTTTACTTTAATATTTATTTGGGACTAGCGACCCGCCCCGGCTTCGCACGGGTGCATAGCTGAACAATGTGTTTATTTACGACATCACATTAGAGACCTCTAAAATTATCAGTGTTTCTCTACTATATTATGCATGTATTATACACATAAACCTTCCTCTTGAATTACTCTATCTAATAATAAAAAACTCCATCAAAATCCGTTGTGTAGTTTTAAAGATCTAAGCATATATATTGACGACCTCCGTGGCGCAATGGCCGAAGGTCCGCCTGCGACGCAGGAGGTTGCGGGTTCGATTCCCGCCTCGGAACAAATTTGTGTACGATCTGCAGAAATTTGTTCCGTTGGTCTGGGTGTTTTCTATGTATAATAAAAAATATCTATCTATGTAGTGTATTGTATTATGTATATAAGTTATCTAGTACCCATAACACAAGCTCTGCTTAGCTTGGGGCTAGATAATGCTGTGTGAATTGTCCAGCATTATTTATTTATTATTTATTTATTATTATTAACTAATTTTATGTATTGAACAGATTTTTCCATAAGTTAGGTACAGTATATCAGTGTGTACGTACTTCGGATTAACCTTTGAGATCAGAGGATGATGATACCTAACTCTTACTAAGATGTACTTGTATGAAGATGTTAGGGCTCTTATTTCCGATTCTTTAGAGGTAAATCTGTCGGTGCATATACTTTGTTCTAATATGTATACAAGGTTTGCGATACTCTAACAATGATTACAGTGTGTATACTGTAGTATATAATGTATGAATTTGAGCTTGAGCTCTCCTTAAATAATAAATACCTTTTAGCTAGTTATAGCTAACTTAAAAATCCTAAAATACAATCTAATCCTAATTGCCCATATACTAAAAACTATGGAGAGATGGTGTAAGGATTCTAAAGATCTGCACACATTAATCCAACACCGCTACCGCACAGGACAAAAATGTGAATTTAAATATGGGTTGAACTCTTATTACTCTCAATACTCGTTATCTTAAGGTACATTTTACAGTGACTAAATGGCTTCCCACTAGTTTCAAACAGTGGCCTGCAAGCTGCCCGTCACTGTCATCTGATGACGTTAGTGTAAAATACATCTAAATGTTTTGAGTTAAAGCCCATATTTGAATGCAGTTTTGTGATGTGCGGAAGCGCTGCGGCTCTGATCTGCGACAACCTTAACGGCACCCTATCTATACATCCAAATCTGTTTAATAAATAAATATTGCAGGACAATATTTATTTATTAAACAGCACACAGCGTTATCTAGCACCAAGCTAAGCAGAGCTTGTGTTTTGGGTACTAAATAACTGATATAGGTACATAAAACAATACACTACACGGATAGATATTTTTTATTAAACATAGAATCATCCAGAGCACCCGGAACAAATATGTGCAGATCGTACAAACATTTGCCCTAAGGCGGGAACCAAACCCGCAACCTCCTGCCTCGCAGGCGGACCCTCACCCGCCGCGCTACGGAGGTTGTCGGGCATATACCTACATGACATATATTAGGTATATACCTAAATTGGATTAAGAAACTCGCATAATTATGAATCCTGAAACAACACTCCTTTTTGGGCAATCGTGTTTTAATAATATTAATAAATTAGATTACCTAGGTACTGGTAGATTTTATTTCGCACTGCTCCGCTTTGGTCGGAAGTGGACCTTATGTGGTTTTTAAAACTAGCAAAAACTGTAAAAGAATATTGCCACCAAGTTATCAGAGTCTATAGTTATTTTACCGTAGAGCCAGTTGCTACGCCACTATTAAGGCAGGTTTAGACAGGGTCAGTGACTGACTTCGAATTCGAGACTAGTCAGCGCTGACCCGAAAAAAACTCAATGTAAATCGATTTGAAGTCAGTGCAGCGGCGGGAAGTCAGCGCTGACTTGTGCAATCGCACATGAATATTTTAAGGACAGTCGCCGCCCCCCGAAACCCGCGCCCTACCGCGCCAGCCGGTAAAAACCCCGAGTAAATAGACAAGTCAGTGCTTGGTCAGTCACTGTCGCTGCGTTGTAGGGTGTGGTCATTGATGTAGGACACCATCCGCTTTCTTTTTATTAATTTTTCTTTCCCACTGCCTTCACACACGTCTGCTCACTGTAAAGAACTTGCTACGACTACTGACTCCATGTAAACAGTTGAAGTAAGTGTCGGTGCCGGCACAGGCGCCGCCGCTACTCACTTGTGTACTGACCCTGTGTAAATCAGCCTTTACGCAGAACCTCGTAGCCCGTAGCGACGTAAAATTGCATTTTACGCCTCGCAAACACCGAAACATGTTTATCCACAGGCCAGTTGCCTACGGAATATGCTAGAACTATCTCGTTTATGGAGAACTAGTTTATGCCCACAGCTTCGCACGCGCTTTTCAAGCTCAAGTAGCCTATGTCCCCGGGATATGGTTTACCTCCCTGCCAAACTTCATTAAGATCCGTTCAGCTACGTGAAAAGATAACAAACAGACAGATTTACTTTCGTTTTTATAATATTAGTATGGATGCATGCTTAAAGGAATAAGGTAGGTAACCAAAATTACATCAGACACCATATCACACTAATCACACTAATATTATAAATGCGATAGTTTGGATGGATGGATGTTTGTTACCTTTTCACGCCAAAACGACTGAACCGATCTCTCTAAAATTTTCCATAGATAACGCTCGAAGCCTGGAATCAAACATAGGCTACATTTTATCACACTAATCAGTTTCCATGGAATAGAAATAACCCTTAAACGTAAATAGAATCAACGTGTTCGAAGCCGCGGGCAGAATCTAGTAAGTAGTAGGTAATATTATAAATGCGAAAGTTTACTTATAAGGATCGATGGATGGATTGTTAACTCTTCAGGCCAAAACTACTGAACGGATCGGGCTGAAATTTTGCATACGGTAGTTCTAATCCTTTTGGAATCAAACATAGGTTACTTTTTATCCCATAAATAAATTCCCGTGGGAAAGAAAACGTTTCCATACAAACAATGCGTGCAAAGCCGCAGGCAGAAACTAGTGTCATATAAAATACTATAGGTAGACCACACAACTTACGGGTCTCTGTAGAACCTTGTGACAATAAGAAAACAAACGTCAAACACGGTAACAAAGAAATAATGACTAGTAAGATATTTTGAACACTTTGGGTGCTTACAACAATATGGTGATTCGAACTGCGTAAATCAAATTGCTTTTATGTTTTTCAGATCATTTTGACTACTCTAGACGCTCATATGAATTTGACGCTGACTGTACACTCAAGTGTAAACGAAAGAGAAAACTCAAGTTTTCTCTCTTATCACAAAACCTCGTAAAAACTTTTCGAATGAAACACGAATTCCTTGAAACATGCTTAGTCAGATTTAAGATGCAGATGTATTTAAGATTTCAGGTACGAAAACTCATTTAACCGTAATCTTCTCGTAACTCATTTTGCTTTAATTTTGCATTAGATAATCCCGTCTCATGTTATTAAACCTGGATTAAGATTTGTCAGCGGTTTCATCCCGAGATGAATAAATTGTTTTCCTATTTCATTTAGGTACCTATATTTTGTATCTTTACATTGTATAAAACAAAGTGGCTTACATTGCAAACGCTGGCTGAACCCTACGAGATAGATCAAAATAATGTACTACAGTTTGTACACCTTAGAAAGGTCTATAAAAAAGTCCGGGATGTATATGTCTATCTCTTAGGGATAACCCACAATACCCATTTTTATCCTTTACTTTTTACGAGAATTAATGACTTATTTACGAAGCGATTTAAAGCAATACAGCATTAATCCTTATCCAATTAAGTACCTTAAATACATTGTGCATTTAATATAAATCAATAGGTATGTCCCTTAACAGCATGTAATTTAAATGAATATTTTCGAAGATATTACAGATTTAAAATGCAGGGACATAGCGGTTGCGGCGACGCGCGGCGGTACCGTTTAGGGGGCCGATTCTGTAGTATATTTAGTATCAGCATTGTACGCGTGCGAAGCCGGGGCGGGTCGCTAGTATCATATACAGAAAAGGTGAGCTTTGAGAAAACCTTTTTAATTGGCATGTAAATAACAGTAGATTTAATAATTTTCTTTCTAACAATTATGTAAACATCATTCTTTGGTCTTAGGCACCGCACCACTCTCTCTATTCGCTCCAATATTTCCTATTCTTATTCCATTCAATTTACATTAGTAGAGAGACTGTAAGTATGTAGGTGTTTTTTTTAAATAGGAGCCTAAGTCAATAAACCTACAAAACTAATCTTATAACCTTATTTATTTATATAAATAAATTAATCTATAATGCTTTACATCTCATAAATATTATAAGTAAATTTTAACCTATTTTTTAACTTTGGTATTTATAGGAACTAAACTATCTATTATGTTTGAGAAATTAATGTTATAGGATATAAGTATTGTAATAATGAAATACTTTTAAACTTTTTTATAATGATGGATATAAAAAACCATCAGCCCCAAGCTAAACGGAGCTTGTGTTATCAGAAAAATATAAAGTTCGGAGATAAGGTAGGTTCTTACAAGCATCAATCAACATTCATTGTCAGCTTGTAAGATCAAACCTTCATACCGAGGTTCATATTTATTGGTGTAATTTGTCTCGGTAACCAACAAATGTGACGGAATCAGATGAAAAACCTTATAAGGGCGTTATTTGTTCCAGAAATTCGAGGCTGCGATTTCGATGTTTTTATACTTGGCTTGTTATCTAAAACATGATCTTTGTTTTTGATGTTGCTTTTAATTGAAATAAGCTCGTAATTTAAAATAATAGGAGGTCTCGTATAATATTGTAGCCCTTGATTTAGGCGTACTATCCATCTTTTGAGATGTTTAAGTAAATTTTAGTAGGTACTAAAATAGATGGAAGATTTTTTACAAAGAAAGGAAAAAATACACTCAGAAAAGCTTAGAATAGAGGAATTATAAAGGGTTTGGTTTGTTTTTTTTACTAGGCTCAGATTTAGATTCTTTATTGATAACGCTTGTTACAGTCATAAAAATAAAATAATAAAAAAAAAAAAATAGTTTACAAGTCCAGCATAGTAGGTAAATCAATTCACATCGCAAATAATAAATTCCACAATAGATTAAAATAAAATTAAAAATAAAATAATAATAATCTATATATATAAAAGAAAGTCGTGTTAGTTACACTATTTATAACTCAAGAACGGCTGAACCGATTTGGCTGAAAATTGGTGGGGAGGCAGCTTAGAACCAGGAGACGGACATAGGCTATGTTTTATCCCGGAATTACCACGGGAACGGGAACTACGCAGGCGAAGCCGCGGGCAGCAGCTAGTTTTATATAAACAATAGTGTGTAAATGTTACACCGTAAAATCATATTCATCAAAGAATTCGTCAACTTTATAATAGTCTTGCTCAATAAGCCAGTTCTTCAGCTGGTTTTTAAAGGATTGCGTTGATCGAGCAGCGGTAATAATCTCTGGAAGGCGGTTGTAAACGGCTGGCCCCATCACGTGAACCTGTTTCTCCGATTTTGTTGGCCGCCGCTTTACCACTAGGTACCAATACGAAACTTATAACGTTTTAAAACGCATGAGCATTGCCATACAGCGGGGCAATGCAGCCAGCGTCTTGGGGACGCTTCCGACTAGTATTGATATGGATCAGTTGAGCTACCTGTATTTTTCTAAGAAAATCAAATAATTGTTAATTTTTGGAACAGTCTGCAGTTAGCTCAATTGTTTCAATTAATACTAGTTCTAATTTATTTTTATTATTTGATTGTAATTTTCTTTATGAAAAAGGCTTCTGCCTTAAAAAAAAGAAAGTTGTTATTTTATTTGGATTATTTTTTAAAACTAAAACTTTCTGTATGAGCTTGATGACCTAACTAAATTTTGCAGTCCTAGGCGATAATTGATTTAACAAAATAGCTATTTTGGCCGCGTAGGCCTGTATATGATAATAGTAGTAGGTACCTTGCTACGATGATTTGCTTAGGTAAATCGAAAAATCGTTATCGGTCATAATTAACAAAAATACGCAGACATCCTTTTTATGCGTGGATTCTATTCCTACCTTAAAAAGTTTTACATAAATATTATAACTGTTTACCTAACATAACTTTATACAGATAAAAGTCACTATATTAATCCCAACTTTTCCATGTAAGTACTTAGTAGGGATGGTTTGTATGTATGTTCCAAAAATCAAATATTGTTTTAGGAAAGTTTATTGTAGAAACCGTCGAATGACCTCGATCCTGTGATTTTATAGGGAGATGTTGAACAAACACACATACATAGGTACTATGTGTCCTTTTGCAGTGAGAAAGCTGATTACAAGAGCTATGACGTCACGATATGTGAAAATGAGAATTGACACCACGGAAATCACACTAATATTATTTAAATGCGAAAATTTGGATGGATGTTTGTTACCTCTTCACGCCAAAACTACTGAACGAATCCTGAAATTTTGCATACAAGTAATTTAATCCTGGAAATAAACTTTTTATCCCATAAATCAGTTTCCGTAGGATAGAAATCACCTTTAGACGTTTCCATAGAAACAAAGTGTGCGAGGCATAAACTAGTAATCCATATTTCTTTATTATTTTGTCGGTATCCGTATCCCGTACCTATGGTCTGATACCATTAAAGGTCTACGTACATTAATCCAATACCTCACAGCACTAAAACGTGCATTCATATATGGGCTTGAATTCGTTTCCATTAGATACGTTTTACAGTGACAAAATGGCTTCCCACAGGCTTCAAACGAGTGGTCCGTTAGCTGTCCGTCATCTGATGCCACCAACATAAAATTCATCTAAATGTTATGAGTTAAAGTCCATATTTGAATGCAAATTTTTGTGCTATGCAGCGAGCAATGCTTGTCAGGTGTGCAACAAGCTAAAGTATACCAACCTACTAACTGTCTTATTTATTTTTTATTTGAACCACCTGCATAAAAGTTACATAAATTATGGCATACTAGCTTCTGCCCGCTGCTTCGCACGCGTATTTTCGGTATAATAAGTAGCTTATTGTTTAAGTTAGGCTACGTTCTAATTGTATGCCAAATTTCATCTTGATCTATTCAGTAGTTTTGGAGATCCTAGGTGACAAAATGTTTCACATTTCACAAACTTTCGCATTTATAACATTAGTAGGAAAAAAATTCGTTTAGAGCACTTGTGCTAAACTACTTACAGGTGGTTAGAGAACAAAACACAATAAAATCCAGGAGTTGACGAGGCAGTTGTTACAACTATAGGTAGTTAATACAGTAAAAATAACTCTTTTATGAAATACTAGCTGCATTCTTACTACACGTTGTCCTATTACCCGTTTTCCCGTAGGAATGAAGCATTTTTTCGCGGTAATAAGTAGCCTATGCTCATCACGAATAATGTGGGCTTCTAATGGTAAAATAATTTTTCAAATCGGTCCTGTAGTTTCGGATCCTATTCAATACAAACAAACAATCAAATCGTTCCTCTTTATAATATTATTAGTATTAGGTAGTATAGATGTACACTTTGACTTTATCCCTCTATCTTCTGACCACGTTTCACGACCATAGTGGAGTATTAAGAGAGTTGCTTCAAATTACACTTGTGTTTGAAACCGGAACTCTTAACTTTATAATTACACGCTGTTTCCTAGTAAGGTAAGAGCCGTTTCCCGGCCGCTCTCACTGCTCTCGCTAGCTTGCGTCGTCGGCAAATTACGGTCCCAGCGCGACTTACATTTTGCGTCATTACTTACTTTATTACAGCGGGTAAAGACCGTTTTTTGCTGCACTTTACAAGGACTTATTATAGAAACCGTACACGTAGGACTTGCTTTTAAAATTTCTTGACTGAGCCCAAATGCGAGCGGATCTGATTTACGACTGATGATGTATGATGTGATGACTGTACATGATTCGATTAAAAAATTCATCGAAAACTTGGATTCTATTTTTAATATAAATAGGCAAGTCTATACCTACCAACATTTCCAATCATATTGACTCTACATTTCAGGAAAATTTTGAGATATAATTGATAATAATTATGAAAAAGAAGTCACGCTTTATTTTTAATTATAATAATTCCAGGTTTTTGTGATGATTTACAAAATTAATCAAGAAAATGGTAACCTAATCTGTAGCTAGCAAAATTCTCGGTAGATTGTTATCTAAGAAAGTAGGTTACTGAAGAGATAATTACAGTATTCTCGTTAAAAATGACAGGGTTCGTTTCAGCATTTTAAAGGCTATCCTCATTGGGTAGGTAGGTATCTACTTTGAAACTCAAGTGAACCAATCAAACAACTCTTCAACATCGATTTGTCTTTATTAACTTGATAACTAATACTTTGTACTACAAGATAAACGTTTCAATATTTACAAAATAATACTCTATTAAGTACATTCATAACGCTTAGTAAAATAGATTAGATTTTAATAAAGGACAGTAATAAAAAACAAAACAAAATGAGAATTTAGGCACTCCACGTGTTAACATCATATCACATAGGTACTTGGCCTATAGGTAGGTACATACAAGGTACACCACAACAACCCATTAATCTAGTAAGCGTCACCGTTTTTAATATGTAACTTTATTACTTACGACTACTTAAATTGAAAATAATTACTAGTGCAACTGATGAACAACCGACTCATTTGTTTTAACATTTTACTAAGCACAAATCAGATAAAAAGATTTAAGTCTTATAGGTTTTAAATAAATGAAATATTTCAGTTGGTTTACATGAAAATATGATATTGATCACAATATAATATTAAACATGATTTTACAAGAGTCTATTATAACAAACTACTCTTAAATCTATAATTGCGCGAAACTTGCGATTCCATTTAATAGAAAAAAGTTAGGGTAGGTATGTTTTTTTCCAGAATCAGAAGTTGATGGCTACCTTAAATAAGTAGTTAATTGGTAAGTGTAAATATAAATACACCTTGTCTAGTAATAAAAATTGAAATGCTATATTATTGGTCTACACGAGATCAAACAAATGTATTAAGTATGTTGATTTTTGGCAAGACTCCTAATAGATAATATCTATTATTTCGAATTGATTTAAAACCATTAAAATATTGTCTTATCAAATATGAATGAGAGGTTTATAATGTTTCTACAATTTTATACATCACAAAAATAGATTTTATATATTTCTTAAACTGGTATTTATTATCTACAAAGTTGGAAGATTTATTAATATGGAAAAGTTAATCTGTTACTATTACTAAGAATTAAAACTTAATCTTTTTAAAAGTATGACTAGATATTTTATTTTACACATTCATAAAAATCTAACACCAAGTTTAGAAAATTTGATATGTACAAAATTCACAATAATTCAAAGCCTAAATAAATTACGAGGACGTAGAGTTTGGGTGTTTTAAAATAAAAATATATCATAATAGTATTAAACAGTAGTGAGCAGTAATAATCAATCAAATACTTAGGTATCGACTGGCTTCATGAAACTCTACTTGACGTTTGGCCACTTTTCTGAAAATATGAAAAACTGATGATCGTTGACGACCCATTGTCTGTTTGTGAGCATTAGCTTAGATAAATTATGTATTAATGTTAAACTTAAGGCTACGCGAGCTCGGATGCGAGGATCTGTTCGCCAGGAGTCGCTCTGAAGCCTCACTCAAGTCGCTCGCGGAATGTCGGCTCCGCTTCATAACTGTGACTTTCGTTTCTCTGTCGAGTAGGGTTTGAGTTTCCGCCGGAATATCGAGTTCTTTGGCGCTCCCACTGGGGCTGCGTACAGGCTCAAATCTGTCAACACTGCCAGTACTGGAAGGACTTTGACTCCCATTCTCAGATTCAGCTATCTGTTCCAGTACGCTTTGCCTACGTCCCCTCGTTTCGTAGAAGTCTACAGTAGGGGCTAAAACTGGGCCTAGGTTGACCATTGGGTCGATGCCTAGGAGAAGCATCACAGTGGCTGGATGTTCCATAATGTATTGCGTTACGCAGTGTAGGAATGGTTCGGTTTGAGTACATCGATGAACTTTTGGACGTTCTGGAGTCATCGGCCGCTCTTGCTGTCGGAATAAAATGATAAGCTTACAACCTGAATTAGGTAAGGCTAAGGAGTTATGTTCTTTGAATGGACGCTTGAAATAATAGGCACTCAAGGTTCTTTATAGAACGGTTGCTTTGTCAGCATTGAGTAATCTTACAAAATCCTTTTAACGGAAATCCTACAAGACTATTATAGGAGTCAAATGGTTCATGATATTATTACAAGCCTTTGTAAGAAATCGGACAAAGAGGCCCTCGTCCATAAGCGTCTATTCAGACCTTTAACCCTTTGAATTCAGATTTAAATAAGCTTTATTCAGAGATGTAAAAAAATTCTGAGTAAACAGTTTCATTTTAAGAGATGAGACTTTTTTATAGTTTACAGGCTTTAATAATGTCATTAAATTTTAACTAGAACAGAGATAAGAAAGCTGTGAATACGCGAGTAAGAGGGCCTTGCTTTTACAATATTATTTAGCTGAAAATTCTGCTAAGCCAAAATAAATTTAGTAAAATTTGATACTCAACCTAGACTTAATGATAATGAGCTCTCATCTTGGGAAATTGAGTAAAAATTACAGCAAAAAGCAGTCCACTGGAAAGGCAAGGAATTTTGCTGTAATTTTTTCACTCTCTAGAGTCCTAGTTCAAACTGTATTTCAGCTTACAGGGGTCACAACAAAAGTAATGATGACAAGTAACGAGCTCGGACCAAATAAACTTTAATCAACTACATAGATGTTATTTTAGCCGAGTTCAAAAAGGAGAGAGAGGAGGTAGGTCTCAACTTGTCTGCATCTTTTTGTTTAGTATACGTATTCAATGTTCTTAGGTAGAATGGCTCTTGTATAGAGCATATACCGGGAATATAATTATAAGGGACACCATATAATTTTATTCCTGGGTGGTTACTACTTGTCTCGTAAAACCAGGAAATTGAAATAGATTATTAGTTTTTGTATAAAAACCATCAAATTATGTTATTTTCATGTTAGTTTGGATTTGGAGCTTTCGAACATAGGACAATTGTCTTTGTTTCGGCCTTATTGCATTGAAAATATTTTGGAAATACATATGTCTTAAGCTAAAGTTTGCAACTGTAGAGATAAAACATTCTAAATATGCACGCCGAGTGTAGGTACTTATGACGTTTTGTGGAGGGGGCGTGCATTCATTACGGATGTAAGCGGGTTTACTACGAATCTTATTTGTGTTGGAAGAAAACCAACGTTTCATCCCTTACATCCGTTATGAATTCGTCAAACTACGATATTTTTTATACTAAAAGGGGCGTGCATTTTTAGACTGGTTTATCTCTACCTACATATGAGATATAATATCATAATATGTAGGTACAGTTCACATTCTTTGTACAACAACTCACCTGGTCCCAACAGAATACGTCAGGCGGATGACTGCAGCTCCTCGCAAGCTGCTGGTTGTGGGGGGTGTTCCATTGGAGGTTGGGGTTGGAATGTGCGGAGTGCCACCCGGGAGGGCCTGTCATCTCTTGTAATGCTTGGATTGCGTGGCGAACCTACATCAATCGTTTTGATATCATTGTAGAGGCACATGGTTTGACAAACGGTTGAAGATAATCTAATATAAATAAATATTTATTCTAAATGTAATAGATTCTGCCCCTAGCTTTGCTCAAAGTTACCTACACAAAGTAAAATAATTATTATAGTACTGAAGAAGTTAGAAGTTTAGTTTAGTTTGGTTGTTGAAGGTAATCTCAGAATGATTACTTTCGTCTTATTTTTTATGGGATTTGCGTAGTTCTCTATCCGCATCCGCACAATACAGACACTGTACTCAATACCATAGAAAAAGGTAACGTTACTATCACGTCTCGATATACTCATCAACTGGTCTCACGGCTCATTAGCTCGGAAATAATCGTTCTAAGATTACCTTCTAAATCCAAAACTAAACTAAACTTTAAATTTCTTCTAAACTACATATTTTTGTGTAGGATTTTCGGAAAAGATAATTCTCTACCAACAGTACCTACATTCCAACTTATCCTTTAAACATAACATTCGTATCGAGTTAAGTGTGGATTCCTACGATCATACTGACTTGATAAAACAGACTCGTTTCACTACGAGCACACATGCTACTATAAAAGTTTCGTTAAAAATACAAAAAGCGTACGATACCGCCCCGTACGAGACAGTTTGAAGAACGAACTTTGGCCGTAAACTGCATGCAATTCCAAAGTTTCATCATTGCTCGACTTTTTAGTATTTCGGCCGACTGTTAAATTGTTTTAAACAGAATTTGTAGAGCATCACAGCCTAAATTAACCATATTTTCTATTACCTACATACTGTTTTACTTTGATCTCATTTATTTAATTTAGTATAGTATATACATATAATAGTTTATTGAATTACAAACAATGTTGTCCGCCTATTATTAGCGTATATAATAGAACCTGCTTAAATAAGTTAACTGTAAGAATGTTTTAAGTATGCGCTGTTGGCGTTCCTTTTAAATAAATAAATAGAGTTCGATTCCCACCACGAGCGATTAATTTCTTTACCTATGTTCAATTGTTCATCCTATGTTGTTTATGTCTGATTAGGATTACCTACGTATACACGGGTTGTTGTACATTTGACACAAAGTAAATTCGTCACGAAAAGAAGCATGTGTAAATTCGCCACAGTTCTATTTTTCTGAAAAATTCCTTTGTTTATTAATTTTCAATATTGTAAGTTCACACATTGCTTTCCGCATAGACAGTAGAAAAATCAAACAATAAGTAGAATAAAATAAAATAAGTTACAAAATAAAAACGACATGAAAAGCCTCGCGTAGATATTATTTTGGTCATTACCAGCACATCTACTGGGTGTCACGTCAAAAGTCATAAAACCCATATAAACAAAGCTATGTGTTTATTCTCTCGCTTATCAGACAGATATTGTGCGCGATATCATATCTTAACAAGGAATCCTTGTCCTGGCAAATGGGTCAACATAATGTGACATCATTGTTTGAGTTTGGATTGAAGCAATCCCTTTTGAAAGCAAGGGATTTAGCAGTACCTAATGGTGTGAGTCTGTTGATTTACGCAATTAACAAGGAACACTTCCAGTTTTTGTTTTAGTATAGACTTCAGAAATGTCATCGATCGGTCTATGTCATGGGACCTTCCATCTATAACCGATTGCCAGTGAAGATACGTGACGCACCTTCCACGCCTATATTTAAACATAGACTAAGAAAATATTTAACGGAATCGGTATTCTATGATGTGCAAGAATACTTGGATTTACCGCCTATTTAAGTTTTATTTCTATATAAATTATTTTTTAATAATTAATGTACAAATAATAATTAATTATAATTTTTTTAATGACTTGTTACTAGGAGTAATTAATAATTTCTGTATTTCTGTATAGTATTTTGTGTTGTGTACACAGGCCACCTTTACACAATGTATTGATTGTTTCCGTACTTTTAAACAAAAAAACTTCATGTTTGTCTAGTTTACAAAACTGGTAAAACTGACTGAAAAAATACATAGTTAATTGTAATAGGTAGACACAGTTAGGTAATTGGAAAAAGAATTAATTGAAAATACTAAGCTTTACCTCAAGTACGTATATAGGTAATGTTATTAGATATTCGGATCCTCAGATTCAGATGCAATAAAATAATGTAGATGTCGAGATGTAGATGTGAATCTTTAATTGAGTTAATCCTATGTGGATGTCCTAAGTAATCATAAGATCATCGATACTAGATTACTGGTATACAAATAAGACTGACCTCTTGACTAAGCGCCGCCACGTCGTGATGTAGACTCGAGACCTGCGTATCCAGCCGCTCGACAGAAGACCTCGTGTTGTGCATCTCTAAGTTGAGGCCTTCTATGGAATCTGAGCGGGTGATCTTTGGTGTGGCGACGGATCGCTGCCTTTCTATCCTCTCACGGAGCTCTCTGTGCGAGAGCCGCGGTTGACCGTCAATTCTAAACAAAACCAGATGTTATTTAACCATTTTCCAAAGACCAAAGAACAAACCGGAAAGTTATAGCGCTCATTATGGAAGGCCTATGACTTCTAGTATAGGCTGATGATGATGAAAGGCCAAAACGTAATTATAGTTACTATTGATCCGTCCATATGTTGGCCGAGACACAGCAAGCAAGTCTAGGCTTTTACAGGCTGTCAAATCTTTCATCACGGACGTTTGCGATGACACCGCCAACAGGTGGATAGAAAAGTTTTCTTTACGAATAGGTAGTAAGGTAACTTTAAGGCCAAAACAACCGAAGCATCAAAATTGACAACGTAAGTGATTCATAAATTGCTATACAATAAGGTCGATGTTGACCTAAACCTAAACATATCACCGTACCATGCAAGCGGTGCTAACTATGGAAACAATTAAAGTCCTTTACATTTTGAAGTCCTAAAATTAGATAAAACTACGCCGTCGTACGTACCATACATCGACCTCGTTCAACTCTACTACTAAATAATGAACAAACTTTGTTGCATCAAGGAATTAGAGGCAAAAGCATTACCAGCATAGCTAAAGCTTACTGAACTAGCGGTGGTAACAAACTTGCGGCAAGTTTCAATTCTGTTATACGAGTACCCTTGACGTTACCTTATCCTGTGTTTGCTGGTTATCAAGTTTGGGATAAGAAGTGCTGGAGATATATCCAGATAGAACTTTTGAAAAGGATCAATCCATCACGCGTGGTATGATTTTGACGCAAAAGTTTGGATGGATGGATGTTTGTTATATTTTTACCCCGCTCTATTATAAATAACTTGAGATAGAAAGGGAAAAAGTTGCGATGTTTTACTGTTTATACAAGGTGCCACGTTATGGTTATATTTGCCGAAATAACACATTCTGGAGCCCGAGTGGGTTAATTTTTGTTATACGATTTTTTTTATACAGATTTTTTGTATTCCATGGACGTATTTATTTATTTACAACATTACATGGCATCGTGTAGGTTGAATTGAATTCAAGTCCATCACAGACGTAGCTATAATTTAAAGCAATATACTGTGCTATACCGTGCTATAATGTAGGTATATTATAGCAAGGTGAAACGATGTAATAACAGGTACATAGTTTGCTTTCATTTCACGATGGTCGGCCTAGTTTTCTTGCTATACTATGCTATGCAATAATATAAATTACAGTATAGCTTGATGACGTCATAGAAATATAAATTATAGCTGCGTGTGTGGTAACTCGGAAATTTGTACGGAAGATATATCACGCTTTGCCTTACTATGATTCATATTGCTATGAATCATATTATAGCTAAGTCTGTGATGGGCTTTATATTCAATTCAATATAACTGATTTAGTAATAAAGGTTAACATTATTATGTACGGTTTTTATAAAATCCCGAGAGTTGTCACAAGCTACAAACTCACCTAAATTTCGCATGACGTGGACTATTAGTATTAGAAGTCGGCTGCACCTTCGGTGATGAAGCATGTTCATCACCATTCTCATCGTCCTCGGAAATCGAAGGCAACGTCAGCGACGGATGCCCATTGCCATCGGACTCTGCCTCCGCCTCATATCCTTCCCGCAGGTTGTACGTCAAATCGTGATGGATATCGTGGATGAATTCTTGCTGGTACTCGGGGTAGAGACGTAAAACTTCTGCTAATCCGCCCATGTGGACGGATTTTAGATCGCAATACGTCAATGCCTGTATATGAAATTATGCAAATGAATCCATCAACTCGGTATAAAGGTCGTCGGCACTTTAAGAGCGTACCCATAGGTGGTGACGTGGTAACGTTATTAGCACTTTAGCACGTGATATGCTTTCAGCCCTGTAAAGTGATTGCAGATTAACTAGGTGGGTATGTGTGTTGCCGCAAAAGTTTCACACGTTTACTTGTAGTATATTTTGGTATTCATTCCATGATTTTATGGTATCACCTAGTCCAATTCAAAATTGAATAGTCTAAATTATTAAAATAATTAAATTTTATATACATCCGTTTTTTTAAAATGCTTTTGGCAAATCAGCCAAATCTGCAGTAAGTTTTTATGAAAGTTTGTAACATTGATACTACGCACTTATTCGGTAGCTAAATTTTTAGCTACTTACTTAAAAATCTGTGAACACAAAACACTTGTTTAGCAGTGACTTTTCTCAGTCTCTACTCTTAGCTTAGCTATAGCTTTGTAACCTCGTTGGTCTACCGGACAGCTTGTTCAACTTGCTGATTGTGAGGTCCGGGATTCAAATCCCGGGTTGGGCCAAAAGTTGTTATTGGTGTTTTTCTAGCACAGTAGCAGCCCGGAGTCCGGAATTTGGCGGTGTTACACCCCCGTGCCTCGGAAAGCACGTTAAGCCATTGGTCCTGCGCCTGACCTTTCCCCGGTCGTGTCGATCTGTCGTCCCATCGGATTATGAGAGTGAGGGAATATAGAGTGCACCGTGTTTACGCACACATTTGTGCACTATAATATGTCCTGCGCATCGGCTAGTCTCCAATGACACTGGCCACCGTAGTCGAAATTGGACGGAGGACATTATTATTTCTTTGTAAGGAAGAGAGCCAGGCATCTAGGTACCTATTCGAGTAGGCTTACGCATAACAAATAAGATTCCTTCGATGATGACCTTAATAGCTAAGTGATTAAATAATAGGTACCTTAACATCGCTGCTGGATTTGACAACAACGTCGGGATTATTCCCTTGGGACGTACCGGTCCCATTGTAAGCTTGCAAATGGGTGTTCATATCGCACCCAACCAAGTCTCCTTTACCTGCGATAAGCAATTGGATATGAATAATTCAATTAGGTTGTTACAAGTTCCAAGCAATCGTCTAGAACGCGTCTGCAGTGTTAAGAAGGTCAGATTCTTAGAAGTTTATCCAAAGTCTAGTTAAGTTGAACAAACGATAAGATAATTTTGTGGTTGAGAGAGCAGACTAAAATAATAGACCTTATTTTTCATTGACTGGCCAAAAGGATTCAAACGCCATCTTGTAATAATTTCCAGTCGTTGCTCAATGGAATTACGTAGGTAACATACATACATTACCTACGCTATAACTAATTCCCCTATGTGCTCGAGAGAAACCAAGGCAATGCTAGATTTGTAATTTACAATGCAAATTTTGTAGGTAGGTGTAGAAAATCAGTAGGCATGAGTAGGTACATTCGCAAATAGAACACACCACATTGAACTGAAATTCATAAAGCAACAATTTCAAATGCCCCTTTCAGTAAAATGGAGTTAACTAATAAATACAAATAGAGTGAACGCGCTCGTTACACAGATTTGCCTATATGCCCACGCCGTCGGTCGTCCGCGTAATTGCTTCGGGCTGGTTTACACGGGCGATTTTAAAATGCATAACTGGAATGTATTTTTGTACTAAACGTCATACAAATTTTATAAAAAAATGACACTATAAAAGTGAAACTTTGGATGTTTAGATGCATGGATGGATGGACGGATGGCTGTTTGTTACCACTTCATGCCAAAACTACTGAACGGATCGGGCTGAAATCTTGCAAACAGGTAGTATGCAAAATTGCAGCCCGACGGTTTTAGGCATAAAAGATAGGCAACTTTTTATCCCAGAAATCAATTCCCATGGGATAGGAATATCCATAAAAGGTTTCCATAGAAACAACGTGCCGCGGGTAGAAACTAGTGATATATTATATTACTTTATAAAATATATTATGTTATAGTCAATAAGTAAAACAGTGTCAGTGTCGCAGTTGCAACCAATCTATCAATCTCTCCGCACGAACTGTCTAGATTTTCTATCATGTGTGGACGATTCTGCGACGATACCATTGTCATAGTAAAGCGATTGGTTAGCAGAATTTGGCCCCTGCTCAAATCTGATTAACGTTTGAGTATTTGGGGGTAATTGATTCTGATAATATTATCACTTGTGGACAAGTGTGCGAGGTTTCTTGTTCCATAAAAATACTAAAACCATCATCAGCTTCCCAAACGTTCCTAAATAGATGGATAGAAAATACAATAAATAGGCGCATATCTGACCCAAACCAGCGCCACCACTTATTTTATCTTATTATTATGTTAAACGAAGGAATTTTCAAAATCATCATCGTGGCCAAAAAGAACAACTTCGCATCTCTGCCTACACTATACAAAATAAAACTTTTACACAGGCATTAAAAATAAGCTTGTGTATCACAAACTGCAAAACGATTTTTGAAAATTCATTCGTTTAACATAATAATAAGTTAAAATAGGTGTTGGCGGTGATTTGGGTCGGGTATGCGCCTTAAGTAAAATGTTTGGTGGCCTATACCCAGCTGTGGGTGAAGTCGTACGATGATGATGATGAATAAAAAGTTGCTCGTATACCTTACCTAGAATAGCGACGACCATATCATTCTGCATCACTTCCATAGAGCCGTTGCATATGTAGTAAATGTACGTCAGAGCGTCCCCTTTGT
The DNA here is from genome assembly GCA_949316285.1 of Eupithecia subumbrata. Lineage (NCBI taxonomy): Eukaryota > Metazoa > Arthropoda > Insecta > Lepidoptera > Geometridae > Eupithecia > Eupithecia subumbrata. The sequence goes on along the minus strand of OX438646.1, from coordinate 10,382,938 downwards.
GAACCAGGTACTCCCCGGGCGCACAGAAGTTATTCCGGATATGCAGAGATAGCAACTTGAGGCATCCCTGCGAAGCCGCCTCGAATATCGGCAGCGAGAGAATCTCTCGGTGCAAATGTAGAGACACATCCCCTCTTAACTCCTCAGGAAACTCTTTGAGCGTCTAAAAATACAAGAGCTAAAACAGTTTCGTAAACACAGGTGGTAAGCACGTAATGCTAGTAAAGTGATCGTGCACGTGTAGAAATTTTTAATATTATAACGATTGTAGGCAGTGCAATCGACTGAACTTTATTACGAAGTTATTGCCTGCAATATTAAAGCGAGTTTACATCCCACGCAGATTTGCAAAATAGGTTTAATATTGAGATAGAACGTGAACGGATAATCTCTTTAAAATTGTTAGGTAAATCTGGAGATTATATCGCATCGTATTTAGTTTCCACATCATTTGGTTGGGGTATATTTTTGGGATGAGCTCAAGCGAGCATATCTGTTCACAAAATTATAAATAACCAAATCAAGTTACTGAGGACTGAACAGAATCAGGTGCAATTGAAAGGTAATCGCAGACTAATACGGAATAAGGGACGTAACTTAGGAATCGTAAATACGTATAATATTTGTATGCGATCTCATGCAGTAGTTTCTCCATATCAATGTGTGTTTCAAACAGCTATTAGATAGCGTAATGTAAATAGTTCGTGCTCTGTGATTTAGTGAGACTGTGTAGGTAGGGGGAATTCTGAGCTAGCTTACGGGCATCTATAGCAGCCGATGTAAAGAAAACAATACGATAAGCAAACATGACTATTAAGCGTAAAGCTAGGTTGACATGGCACAAACTATTATTATTTAGTTTGGAGTCTACACACCAAACTCGGCGACACAGCCCGGCGGGTTGGTGCTACATTTTAGTGTATGAATATTATAGGCAGCTAACGCGACAGTGTTTTATCACTTGTCGGCGGGCCGGCCGACTTTGGTGTGTAGACACAGAAAGCTTAAATAATGGTATACCTTACACTTTTTGATAAAATCTATAAGACCATTCTTGTGACATGATTATTGGGAATCCTGTCGAATAATGTGGGTACCAGATATTTTTGTGAAGGAAAAATATTTTTTTTTCAATTCCAGTTTTCCCCCATAAGGAGGATTTGTTAAAGGGGAAAACTGGAACAACCCAAAAATAATAACAAAACATACCTCGTGTATATCAATCCCATGATTAAGAGACCACATCGTTTGGAAGTAATCCTGCATCCGTTGCTTCAGTTCCTTCGGTACTTGGTTCAAAGATAGGAAATCTTTGAGGTCCCTCCATTTACTCTGGTACATCGAGCGGCGTGAGTACATTCTCTGAATGATTGCTGTCACGTTACCGAACACGACAGCGTGCATTAGAGCTGAAATAGAAGGGTCGCTTGGAACCAAGATAAACAAAAATAGATGGCCCTAAGGGCAGCATGGATAATGATTTGCAATTGGATAAAAATATTGCCGTAACACATGAAACTTGGGTAGCCGAGTTGGTTGGTTGAGAACTTTAAACAATGATGACTCGGTTTTGAGTACATTTGTACTCAAAACCGGATTTCATAAGAGGGCCATTTGGCTATTGAGAGGCGACCTTGTATTTCTATGAAATTTCAATCAAACGTCAAAACATAGTGTTGACCTCAAGGGAAGGTTAAATAATGTTGGACTTCTGATGGATTTAGGATTTTCGGGTCAGATATTAAACTTGAGACATTCCCTAGAAACCCGTTGGCACAATCGTTTACCATGTACCGTACCTAAATAATACTATTTACCTTCCCGTTTCCGTTATTAAATCTTTGTTTCAAACCTATTTGTTAACGTTGTGAAATATCAAAAGTTTTTCATTAGTTTGTAATAAAATATCAGTTAAGGCTAACGAGTACCTACACTACACTTGTGCAAAGTATGCTAGGAAACTTCCCAACGCTCTCAAAGTATCCCCAACAAGAATCGGGTTTCCCAACAAAGCGGTAAGTACTATTATCCTCAAGCCGTAGAGCTGTTCATGTAAAACATAATAGCCTGGCCTTTTTGATTGACCTTCTTCAAGTTTTATACTTAGAATTATAATGAGCTTAGTATTTTTCCTCAGCTTTGTATTAGTGCCAATACTCTTTCGATTTCGTGATCTTTCGGTATAGCGTTCAATCGAGATTGTGATCGTTTGGACTACAGTTTGTTCGATGTTGTGTGCTTTCGGTATTTCGTTCTGCGGTTTCCTGTTCTTTCGGGATACCGTTCTTAGGTATTTCGACTTCCGGTATTCCGTAGTACAGTCAGCTTTCTTTTATCTTTTTCATACCAATCTTGTCTCTTGAAACATGAACAGCATTTTTTTTCTTTTACTTAACAAGATCTTTTGATGCGTTTGAGGCATTCTACTAAAAAAACTATATATGTATACCTTTAGCTCGGATTTTTTTTCCTTTGGAAACATATACTAACAAAAGCTTGCATGTAAAACAACACGCAGACAAAGTCACGGGCGCTCCACCAATGAATGAATAAGTTGAGGTGAACCGAGCTATTAATGCCCCTGTTTATGCTCATCAAAGGGCGGTGAGGGAGCCATTAGGAACGTTTAGTTTCGCCGTTTATCTGCGTCACTGAATTAGGAAATATCTTGTGGAACATTAGCCCGTCATTTGACATTTGCAGCTTTAACATCAGGCAATATTATAAGTAAAATATAAGAAGGCATTACAAATAATCTATACGATTTCTGGGATCTGTTATACAAGGCATAAGAAGAAATCATTCAAGTTAAACAGTATTTTTGTACCTAGTTTAAACTACCTTGCATCAGCATTATACTTGCGAGCTTTAAACTGGAATAAACCTATTCAGTTCTAAGCCCACGGTACAAGGTCACCTATACCCGAACCAAAATCTAACCTATTGAAAAAGTAGAAAGCTAAAGTCATTTTTGACGACCTCTGTGGAGCAGCGGGCGAAGGTCCGCCTCGGAACAAATTTTTGTACGATCTGCAGAAATTTGTTCCGTTGGTCTGGGTGTTTTCTATGTATAATAAAAATATCTATCTATGTAATGTATTGTATTAAGTATATCAGTTGCAATGCTGTGTGAATTGTCCAGCATTATTTAGTTATTTATTTATTTATATTTATTTCAGTTATTCCGTGATCATGGCGCATGAAACTGTGCCGAAATATTAGAAAGCTCAAAACCAAATCATGGTAAATATCCCGTTATAAATGACTTTAGAAGTAGAAAGCTGCTCGGGGACAGAAAATTTCCGGGTTCATGCCTTTTTATAAGCTTTTATTTAACTTGTCGCCAACTACTTATGTAAGTTCGTTGACAATGCAATGTCATCGTATCATCGAGCTGGTCTAATGATGGAGCCATAAGGTGGCCATAGGAACTCCTAAACGAAACGACTTAACCCCGTCGAGTTTGGGTTCGTTGGATTTGCCTTCCCAAGTCCCTTGGTCCTAGATGATATACTTAAAAGATTGTTTTTTTTTTATGTTTTTTTTTAATATAAAATAAAATGATATTGAACATAAATTTTTATGTTTGACATAGCATGGTAGATCTCTTTGTTCATAAATGTATAAACATAAAGTTGTTATCATATGGAGGCTGTGGGAATCACGGCTTTATCTCATGGAACATTACGCTACATCACACAACGTAGGCTTCTGATGTTCCATGTCATTTGCATTTAGAATAACAATGCTTTCATAACTGATATTTAATGTTGGCTTAGCAAACCATCGGTGCTTGCTAAATTGCGAATATTATTTGTATCTGATGATATGTTTAATGGATATGATTGTTCAGCATAAAATAGGGTCCTATCTGTCTAAGCAATTTCACCCAATGTTTGTTTAACTGTGCAAACAAATACATCCGTATTTATTATTTCATGCTGAAATGTTTTAACAGTGTCGAATTGTGTGTTGATGGGAAATAGCAAAGAACACTCCTAGTTAACTCCTAGAAAAAAAATAAAAAAAATAAAATAACAAAAAATATCAAACCAAGAGTTTGATATTTTTTGTTATTTTATTTATTTTGATTACCACCATTTCATAAGTTAAACTTACCTCCGATCAACATCGTTATGATGCTGAATATCTTCTCCGGTAATGTATTTGCAGACACATTGCCAAAACCCACGCTGGTCAGAGATGAGCAAGTGAAGTAGAGAGCGGTCACATAGCTTTCGGAATGCGATATGTTGTGTATAGGCACCTTTAACCTCTCGGCTAGAGTATTTATCCACCCTGAAATTAGCGTGTACTTTGTAGTTTACAAGGAAATATAAACGACACTTTTAATTAGGTTGAGGTAGTGCAGAGTCGCATGATTATAACAAGCTCTCAATTGTTTCCATAATTGGAAATACTGGTTCTAATATTGCATAAATAAATAAATTACAATGAACATATTTCTATTATTTCGTCGTAATTTTCTTTCTCAAATAAGACAAAACCAAACAATTTTAAACATAAGCTGTAAGCCCTGAGTAAAATTGACTTTTGTAAGTATAGTCAATTTGTTACGAAAGAGGTTTATTCAATTTACTTTTCTAAAATGAAATCGAAAGTAAAGAGAATTAGTTTTAGTTGGCGACATCGAATTAAATAATATTACTGATACGAGGCCACAATAAATGTGAGTAGCAACGAAAAACATCAGCCATCTATTATTATTTTTTTGCTATTACTTTTAAAAAGGGTAAGGTCGCTGCTCTCTGCTTTTGGCTCAGAGATCTTAAAGGCTTGGGTTTACAAAATAATTACCGCTGAAGTTTGGGTTACTTAAGCTGACAGTATCAGTACTGATACTGTCAGCTTAACTAGCCCAAAATGAGAGGCATTTGTATAAAAAGACTAAAGTTACATTTAGTTCGTTTGACGAGAGGTGTCGCGTTACTCAAGTCTAAGGTTTTAATAACTTTTTTTTGGAGTTATTATTTTATTTCTTAGAATCAGCTATATTCTAAAAAATCTGAGTCATTTGTATTTTCTGTTTACTTTGTCAGATTATGAAGAAAACACTGCATGGCATTTTGGTGCGAAACAGCGCTAAACCGGCATTTCTGACAGAGGATTTTTAGTGAAGCGAATAGCGCTTAGGTAAGGGCCTATTGGTTTTTTCATTCTAGATAATGCTTTCCTATCCTCCCTACATACGTAGAGACTTACAAAAAGCGACAAAATTTGGTAAATTTGGGCTTAGAAATACCTGCCAAAACAATACAAACACGGTTTTATAAAATTCCAGGGACCAAAGTTCAGTCCCTAGCGACAGAAGTTTTCAATTTACGAACAACGAAAATGCCTTTGTTTGCTTAAATGGTCGGTGTTTTATGTTTGGGCAGTTTCGAATATTGCATTTATTGAGAGCTCTGAGAATTGTACCTATGTGGGGTTGCTGGATGATTGAATCGAAATTAATTGCATTTAAATTTCGACCAAATGGAAAAATATCTGCAGCTACAAGCTTACAAGCGTAGAAGCAGCTTTGTATAAGCACGGTTTATTTCAAAAGTGCCTTTACATATACCTTTTTATCGATCCAGGAAATAAGTGCACAACAAAAACATCACACATTGAAAATAACCGTAACACAATGTAATCGGCCTACCTTAGCAACTTACCTAAGTCCCAGTTTTCATTTCTATGAACATCTATCTCTTTATCCGCTATGATGAACCAAATGCAAGCCAGCCAGTGAGCCAATAGCGTGAACGAGAGCATCAACAGAGTCAATATGAGCGCGGAGTATTGTGCGTATCGATCCATCTTTTGCATCAAACGTGCCAGACGTAGCAGCCTCGTCAACTTCACTAGGTGGACGTTCCCATGTGCTGACTCCTGTATAACGAGCAGTCTATCAGAAAAAACACAAAACCACTAGTTCCCCTACAAACGCTATCATGAAAAAATGGCATAGGTCACAGGCAGAGAAGAAAAAATCTACTAAGTAAAAACTACGTCTAGGAAAAGAGATGTATTTAAATTGATTACCTACTTTGAGCTGATTTCGGGACTCTTGTCATGATATCTGACCGTTGGGTAGGCATGGAAAGATTTTAATTGTATCATTTTAATGTCTGGATATAGGTAGGGTATCTAATAAAGTAAGCTACACGAAAATTGGCGATTCATCTTCATTTACATAACGAGCACAAATTTAACAATTTACTCCGAAAATTTCGGTCAAAACTTCCAGTGTTTACAATGCTATTCGCAACGGACTGGTACATGCATCCATTTTGTTTATATTAAACGCTCTAATTAAAATTAAAGCGTTTCCCTCGGCGGTAAAACTTGCTACAATTAAACAACAGCTTGGTGGTAAATTAATTAGTAGCCTCACCACGCCGCCACCGCAGCGCTGTACGTGGGTGAAAAGTGTAGTTAATAAATACAAGCACCTCCCAGTGGACCCTCGCTTTTCTCTAACAATGAACAAACAATGAAACCGATTTGTTGCCTTTGGAAAACATACTTTACTGATTTCCTACCAAGGGATTTAGTGATTATAAAAAGTTTGCTTTATAAAAATTTTTGATGCTGTAACTTAATATTTGCACATGGTATGAGCTTTGTATTGTAGGTGTGCCCACATCGTCAACGAAAGAGATATAATTATGTTTTTCAGGTGTAGTCTAATAAAATGGAAAAAGTTAGATGCTTTCCCTAGCCCAAGAGTCAATACTTTTTTTTAAATAAGTGAAACATAAATAGAAGTTCATTTGCCCATCAGTTCAAACGTTGCACTCTGCTAATGAGTTCCCGATAAGATAAATTGCAGTTCCAATTTCCAACCTGACTAATTGGCAAACCCATTCAGACTTCAACTTTCCAACTAATTGAAATGAACCTTTCCTCAATGGAGGTAAGAGGAGCTAGTTATGAAGCTTATGAAAGGAATTTCTCCTTCAGAATTTGTATGTGAAGTACCTACTTAAGGCAATTGGCCTGTACGGCAAATGTCTAATAACATCCCTTTTTAAGTTGTATGTATTTTTTTCTATTCTTTGTTTTAGTAATCCATAATACACCCTTGACCCAATCTTGATAAGACTAACAATTTTATTTTTATACGTTATTTTTGTAGTGTATGAATTTAGGAATCAGCGTCACCTTTAGGCTGATTCTTGGTAAACCACATAATATCTCAGATCTTGGAACTTCATAATATGTAAGCAGTGATATGAAAAAGAAAAACTAAATATCAGCAGGCAATATATCACAGATGTTTGACCTTATGCTGTGGTGTTTTAACTTTGGCTGGACTTTCAAACATTGCCTTGCTTACAAAGAGCATTTACTTGAAAGGTATTGATGTAAAGTACCTACGCAAAGCAATATGACGCCGACTTTATCGGTGCGAACAATGATCCTGTGGAGCTCTACCTAGTCCGCTATTACTCTGCAAAATTCTGTAACTTGCAATCTTAAAATAACGGCCAACAATTAGTTTATCTTTATCTTATCTTAGTGTAAATGACTCACCGCTCCGCTGTAAACGTCTGAGGCGTAAAGTAGGTCAAACGGTAGCGCGGCCAGGAGATCCACCACGAACCAGGACCGGATGTAATTAAGAGCAATCGACTTCGAATCCGATACCACCTCACCCTTCTTGCTCACAAACGTGGTGCGGAAATTGAGGACTATATCTGGAAGCGATCAACATGGTAATACAGGCATATGAGCAAGGAAGCATATTTTCCTTTAAAATGTTTGGTGTCTTGAAGAATTATTAAAACTGAATCAGTGGATTATACCCTGTTTATAGGTAGGTAGGTGTTGTGAAGAAAAAAGGTAGAGACCATATTTATTGGATCATGTTCATCATGGTGCTGGTGGTTTAGGGTGCTTTATTATATTTTTCTTGGGGAACTGGGAAACAGATTTACATACTGTTTTGCTTATCAAATTTTAGCAGAATCCCTCGCTGGACTACCAACTCAGAAAAATATTCAACAATGCGGATAAAATAACTACCTGTTGTTCAAGATTTTTGACAATTCTTTGAAGCTCTTCCTATCTTATTTTGTCAAGTCACGTTTCCTCAATAATCTTCACAACTATTGAATAAAAAATATATAACATGATTTCGTACCAATAATGAAGAGAGCCTCGACAATAACGTCGCTAGTGACGCTGATCCGCGGATGACCCTCGTCAACGAAACTGGCATTATATGGAACTACTACTGCCACATAGAAAGTCGCTATGAGAATCAGCCAGTCCCAGAATGTTTTGAATATACCGTAGTGAGATATTATGAGCCTGGACTTCTTTATTGCTGATGTTTTGTACTCGGGCAACGGTGGGTCCGATGAATGGAGGAGATTCTGGAAGGAGGGTTATTATTTACAACTTAATTTGAACGAGTAATATAGTAGATTGATATTTATTATTAGTAACACTGAATGTAACGTAACTGGTTCGTAAAATATCCAGAAGTCCTTCGGGATATTTTACGGATTGTTGATTATCTTCAAGACCAGAATCTTCGGCCACGTCGTCACTTACCATCAGGTGAGGATGTGGTCTAATAAAAGTCAATTATCTATAAAAAAAATCTCTCATTACCGAATTAAATAGGTTCGAGGACAAGAAATGTTAGTTTGTCTTACGTTGTTTAGTTTTAGTTTAGTCTTCATCTTATCCGGTTTATAGTGTCCTGAAAGCTGGTACAAAACCGCCCGGGAGCGCCGCCTGCCCATGTTGGCGGGCGAAGGCGCTTCAGGGTCAAGATTGCCATTCGGGTCTGGAAGTAGGCAACTAGATTCAGCTCGGAACCGCGCGCCCAATAGTGCCGCTGCGGGTACAAATGGGGATAACGCTAGAGTGACCACACCAGCCGAAGGCCGCACCGCGGCTCCTGTAGCACAAACCACCCTGTTACTATTGACAGCAATCAGCTAGAACATTTATCTACATTTCTAGAACCTCACATAACTTTCCAATAACAATGCTTAGAAAATAATGCGAAAGGAATTTGATCTTTTATCTTTACTGTGAGTAGGTAAGTACCGGCACTCGTATTCCCAAGAATGTAACAAGAACAAGAAAACTTAAAAGGACGAACACAATAGTAGCTACTTAAAGATATTGTTGGAATTGAGAAGGTATAGTTATTTATTTGTTATTGGAAAGTCTTGTGAGGGCATAGGGGTACATTGATACCAATAGGATTTTTAAGTGAATGTATTTTAGTTCTGTTATGAAATCTTTTTATTGGTACCAATTACCAAAATGTCGCCAGTCATATAATAAGCAAACATGAAGCGACTTAAATAAAAATTTAATTAAGTAATTACAATAATGAAATTAGGTAAAAGCCCTAAAGTTTTAGCGGCACTTTCTAGAAATTAAATGAATCTTAAACAACTAAACGTGGACTTTTAGTACAACAGATTAAAAATAAAAATACATTAATCTTAGTGGCTTAAATAATAAAAATATTATAACTCTACATTAATTAAAACCAAGAACAAATATTTGTCATGCTCTGTTAAAGGAATAGAGAAATAAAATTTAGAATAAATACTCAATCTGAAATATAAAACTTAATCATGCAGTGCGTGCATTCAAAGAAATAGAGTGGTGTCATTTTCCCCCTAAGAAAGTGCAAGGGTAAAAATGACAGAAAGTTCAAAGAGAGTGAAACGCATTAGTGCAAAAATTTAAAAATATTTTGCCTGGCAATTAAATATCGCAACTGGCGACAAAATAACTATATTTTTGATACTCAAGACATTATCAAGAATGGAAAAACAGGGTGGTTTAGGCTCACTTCACAGAAAATAGAACAACATCTACCTTAGTTTTTTAGAAGCTAGTGACTAAAAAACCTTAGTAGGAAAACCTACCTAGAAGAACCTACACTTATTTACCTACTTCTAGAACCTACTTCAAATTACACCTCTACTGCTTACCAAAGCCGGCACAAATTTATTTAAAAGATAAAACTATAGATTACATTAATCCTAGGATAAAATATTAGTGAATATATAAATTGTGTGTTTAAAGTAGAGTTCTATGAGTTGAGTTATGTTGGTGAATTGAATGCCCAAAAGAAAATAGAAAACATTATTATTATTGCTATACGAATCAAATCTGCTACCCCAAACCTTTTTACCTTCTTATATCTCGAGGAACCAGTAACAGGGACTTTATGATCCCCTTTCCATCACTCACAACATTGGATCTATTGTCTCAAATATCACGTTTTTTGCTATATTCAAAATTATAAACGTTCATTAAAGCGCTAAAAATAAAGTGGAAATTTGTTGTAGTTATTTTAGGGGCTTTACAGCTTAGGACCACGTAAATTTTGTAATATTTGTCAGCTAAAGTTTTACCGTCGCCTATTTCCACGTACGGTCCTTTATAAACAAAAACCTTCATAACTTTAATCTGTGTTAATGTGCTTGGCTGTGGAATTAGTTGGCGGAATGGTTCGTACAGTGTTTATGATGTACTAATATACCTTTAGCGAGAACTTTGTATTTAAGCGACGTGGTGGTAAGATAGGAATGTTAAAATTATATATGTAACTCCTTACTTTTATTAAAATTATACGAAATAGTAGTAAATAAGAAATAGTCAGTAAAAAGTAGGCACTTAATCTCAATTAACGACCGTCGTGCGACGAACATGACAGTTGCCTCAAGGGAATTGAAATGAGCAATCAATCAAGTCTTACCAAAACGTGTCGCACGTCGATCAGTGCTCTTTTCATCCAGTCCCATCTTACCCCACTCTCCCCAATCAAACCAATATGCGAACTACACACTCCTACCTACTCTACACAAACCAATCGCGCACTACTTTCTACTCTATTACAACAAAGGACAGACCAATTACTGTTGTTTATAACTTTACCGTGCGGTGACGTTCTCAGAGAACCGGGAGCTAAGGAGCTAGCTCACTAATGATATCAGTGTACCTAGTACTAAAACAACGTGCTCAGTTAAAAACTTAGGTTAGTAGGGTTATCTACAGGTCATCCGCTTTCTGCTGAAACTTCAATGCACTAGTCTAGAATTTTTATCAAAAATATCTGTGCGTTAATGCTTCAGTGGCTGTCAGCCTGAGTTTAATTATAGTCCATTCTGTTTTGACATGTGGAGTGTATTTAAAAGTGCTTACCGCTGTCGAATTCCTCATTAGTGTTCATAGCAGCCATCTTTGTGTTGGTGATGTCCTTGAACGAAGCAAGGAATAAAACCACCTCTCGTTTCTCATTTTTAATTGGCACGATGTCGAGTAAGCACCAAAATGGAGTGCCTGAAAGTACAAAAAGCGTCAACCTTCAATAGCCCAACATTGTTTGCAGAGTGGCTTTTTCATGTCGATATACCGAGACAAGTAAGAATACAATTTACAATGTTGCCATCGAGGAATAAACCCAAAATAATTGCTGGATTAAAAACTGTGGCATACTTTGTGTTGGTGCGCTTTTTACAAAATCAGGAATTTTCATTGTTTGTGGTTCTTCTTTTGTTTTTTAAATAGTACCTAGATACAAAATTCGTGCTTCGTTCGTCAGTGTTCTAAAATTCAAACCATGCACGTAATTTTACTCGAAAAGCGAGTACAAAATAGTTTGGATTCAAACGCAACCTACTTCCTATCAAACCATTTTCTAAATTCAAAATGTTCATTAATGTTGAGCATGTTTGCGAGGCACGGTCTTCGAATGCTTGCTTATAATGGGATGTTCTGTGTTAAAAATTAGAAAATGCTACTAGATAAAAAGAATTGCATGTGTAAATTTTTAATATAAAACTCCACTATAAAAGTCTTAAATGATCTGAAATGTTATAAAGCCATTACTTCAAAGTGCTGCTTACTTAAGTGTTTGCTGTGAGTTCTAAAGCAGTAAACTGGTGACGAACATCTGCTTGTAAAAGTTTAATTTTGTCGAATGAAATCGTAAAGTTCTTATTGGTTTTTGTTTACGAGAGGGCGGCGAGACTGATGTTTTAAACTCCATGTTCATGGTTCAGTTCTGTGAAAACGATTATTTAAAAAAATATTTAATGTGGTATACATTAAGTACTCTTTTAGGCACCTACTTAACCTATTTACAAATCTGTCCCAGCATATCAGCCTTTTGACGGTAAAAACGAACACATTAGTTGGTCCATTTTATTTGCTTGCTTTAGGCACAGTCAACGCCAAAAACTGTTGAAAAACAACAGCAGCTTATACCACCCCAATGCTGGACTCAAGCACCTTATAGGTTCTTATCAGGGGTATGCTAGAATACCCCTAGCTACCAACTAAAAATAAGCATAATTATTTTCTATGTCGTAATGTCTTCTTTTAATACTTGAAGAAAGTGTTTGAGAGTTCGGCCTTGTTCAACAATTTTGTCATTGACTTTATCTCTTACCTACCTGCTAAGTTAGGGTAGTCAGGTTAGGTCAGGCGAGAAATAAACAAGATCTGTCAAGTGAGAGTGTAACTCACGCGCCGAGGGTTTTGAACGTTAGTCAATTATACAATGAATATGTACTAAAGGTACCGGTTAGTGATTTCGCAATTCAATACCTAAACATATCATCGGTGATAAAATCGGTAAAATAAAATGGTAAATTTTTCGACTTTCTTCAAAATATTACGAAAAGTATGTAATATACAGAAATTTGTAAAACTGTTTTGAAATGTAAAAACCGATACCTTTTATTTGATACCCCACTTGGTGGGGTAGCCCCTCTTTTGAAAATTATTCCCCCTTTTTTTGACCATTTTTCAAAAAGTGTTCTTTTTCAGACTAGATATATAGATATTTTTCCTGTAAAATATGTATCTACAAACGCTCCATACATTTTAAATGGATCGCTCTGCAATCTTCGGTGATAGGGGGGAGAATGGGTAATTTTATTATTTTTTTTCAAAATATTTCGAAGAGTATAAAAACTACAGAAACTTCAAATTATGTACATTTCAAACTATTTTGTAATATAACCTTTGATTTGATACCTCACTTGACTTTGTAGATCTCTTTTAAAATTTCGGCATCATAATTTGTATGGAAAATTTCCATTTCCATTTTAATTTTTTTTTAATCTGTACAGGCGCACGAAATGTCTCAAATTTCAAATTAATAGCTGCGGTAGTTACTGAGATTTAAAGGATGGAAAAACGGACAGACAAAGCGAGACCATATGGGTTCCGAAACCGATCTCCGATCTGGAACCCTAAAAAAGTTTTTACTACTCTCTAGGTTCTACAAATAATTTAGATAACCGATAAGAAGTTTTCCGCACATTGTAAGCCATTTGCTATGCATCCACGCTGAAAAAAATACGTCATTTTGAAGTCTATCGACATTGATTTTAGTTGATTTTAGTATGTCAAAAGACTTAATTGATTTTAGTATGTCAAAAGACTCCAAAGTGACGTTTCTTTTCTCGTGGGATCATAGTAATTGTCTTACAAAGTACGCATAACTACATCTTTATTAAGAACATTTTATTAAGAACATTTTACAGGATCTTAAATACATATTGAAACGTTAACACTACCGAAGCTTTACAAACTGTGTGGTAGTGTTAACGCCCGTCTCCTAGATTTATGAATAATTAAATTTAAAACCTTAATTACTAAACAAAATTACAAGCTACTTATTTATTGATTAGTCTATTTATGGTTTTTTACTACTGGCTATTACAAATTCACATAAAAACATTGTATGGTTTGTGAGTGTTGGTGTATGTGTGTGTGTGTGTGTGGTCTCCAGAGGCACCAGTCTCTTAAGAGTCTGGGCAACAGGAGACCCAGGGTTTAGTTGTGTAAGTATGAGTTAGTGTGTATATGTATGTGTGTGTGTGTGTGTGTGTAGATTGGTTTTCCCGAGGCACCAGTCTCTTGAGAGTCTGGGCAACAGGAGACCCAGTGTGTGATTGTGTATGTGCTTGTGTGTGCGTGTGTGTCTGTATGAGTGGTTGTGTCAATGCTGGTCCACTACTGGACGCAGGCCTCCCCCTGATAAGCGCCTTGTTGGCTTTTATCACATTTATTTTATTAATTTACTTGTTATATGGTGGTGCAAATTCTAAGCCAGCACCACACTCCTAGCATAATAACTCGTAAAAGCAGATATCACAAAAGAAAACAGTTTTTTTAAATAACGTCAATTTTTACCATAATGTAACTTCGTTCGATACTATCGAGTTCGAGATAACGAGCTACCTTTGATGGCTCCATTTTATTTTCTACTGATTGCAACAAAACCTAGTCGGATGCGTTCGTTCCCTTTTAAGCTGGTATTCTTGATGGGAAAAAGCTCTATTTGATTTAAAAGTTGTTTTCTGCTGATAAAATAAAATGCTTATTTATGTGTGCTTGTTTTTGAAAGCTCTAACTTACTCAATTTTATATTTATCTACATAACTACATTTCCTTCGTTTATAAGGTACCCAGGCGCTGTAACTATGTACTTATGAATATAAATGTTGGAAAGAAAATATTATACAATTAAATTGATTCAAAATTAAAACAATTGCATATAAGTAAATATGGATGTATTTTATACAAGTATTTTATTAAATATGGTTTAATAAAAATGGGGTGACCTAACTACTTAACGTTATAATTACGAACTGAATATTATTATCCGTGTATCATCCCATAATAAAAAAAAAACAATTACCTTATCAAATGAAGCTTCTGAAATACGCTCAAGAGCACATTAATAAACGACATTGCTCTAATTAAATTACCTCTAGAAAAACAGGTCACACGTAAAATGAGCCACGGATGGGATATTGATTCTGTCATATTATAGCGAATAAAGTAAAGGTATGTAGCCTCTTGATTTGCGATGTCTTTAAATAAAACCCTCCCATAAAGTTCAAAAATAGAATGGAATTTTCCCTAGCTTTTGTTTTGTTCTACCTGTTCTAAACATGCGATAGATGGTCAGCCAAGTTCGGAAAGAAACGTAATAAGAGTGTTTTAATTTTACATTACTCTAGCAGGTATTGTAGAGCACTCCTAAAATGCGGTCAGTAGCTACTTTTTTGTAGTCGTTACTATTTTCTGAAGGTGGTTGCTGATGCAGTATCAACTTTGTTAACGTGTGAGCTCTTTATCTCAACAAACAAGCGCTCAACACGTCACTTCGTGAAGCAGGGCGCTAGAATAGACCTGTAATTACTTACGAGGATGAGTCGTTTAGCACTCCAATATAATCTCGAGATTGCTCTTTGTGCACTGAAAATGTGCGGGTTACGGAGACAAAGCTCAGAGCATCGGGACATGATAACTGAGTAGAGTACTTTGCCGTTTGTACGAGAAAATATATTTGCTTTAACAAGGAACGAACTTTTGCTTTTAGCTTGACTGGTTTCGGATGCAGGGATTGCGATTTTATAGGTTTTTTCAAGGACTATACCTATCGTTGCAGTTCTTGAATGTCTGCTTGGACATAATAGGTTCAGCTAAGCTAGAAGTGCTCTGGGATTTTACAGTGTTTATTATTTTTACCCCGAATGCCCAGCGTGGGGATTATGGGCATTACCCCCGATGAGATAAAGCCAACAAGGCGCTTATCAGGGGAGGCCTGCGTCCAGCACTGGATCAATATAGGCTGTTGAGGTTGAGGTATTATTTATAATACCATTAATTCTGCACTATTAGCTTCATTGGATGGAACCTTGCTTATAAATAGTTTCATACTCACCATTCTTTTTATAAAATATCAATTCAAGCTTCAATTCGCTCTTCGTATCCAACGCCGAGTCGATCTCCTTGCGGTGTTCATCCCTCGTGTCGACGCCATGCAGGAACTTGCACGCGCATCCTTTCTGCATTATATGCGCGCGCGCCCAACCCGTCAGCTCGCAGAACCCATCGGAGCAGTACACGATGGGGTAAGCAGGGACTTGTGCGTTGCCGAGGACAAAGTTGCTGTCTGTGGACAAAAAAAAACCTTAGGTACTTCCTTTGTGAGTTTGACATTTGGTACAAATAGTGACGTTATTGATATCTAATACAAATTATAGAAAACTTATTCCTCTCAATAGCCTGTGATCAATTTATTGATATCTTTTGTGTCATTGATATTTCCAATATTTCACTGTATAAATTCCGTAAAGAAGTGTTAAGCATTGCCAACCGTTAATCTTTCACTTTATTTGTTTTGCCCTTTATCAAAATGTTTATACGTAATTTTTGTTTTTCTTGCCCTATGTATGTATCCTTAGGTTAATTCTTGTTTTTTGATATTTTTTTTTATTGCATATTGAGCTCTGAACTGGCAGTTTTCTATTAATGTTTCATATAATTGGTGGAAACCTTGCTAGTTTAAATGGGTTAGTAAGCATCTTGTGCAATGTTAGACAAGTACTTTTTGTTCAGTTGAAAATAACTGCATGTTTGTTACTGTTTCCCAAATAAATAATAATTTAATAAATAATTATTTGTTTCTACATCTCGGCTTACGTTTATTCTTCGTTCAGTTTAGGTACCTACAAAATTTTTGTACTGTATTTGAAGGACAGCACTTTGTACAGGTTGAAATTACAGAAATATTACGAAAAGCTAGTTAATAGGTACGTATTGTTCACAGAGGACAAAGCGCAAGCAAAATATGCAAGAGAAATGACGGCAAAATATGCAAAATAGCTCGGAATTTTACAAAGTTGGCATAAATGCACATAGAATTAAATTTATCGGTTCACTATCCTCTGAAAAAGGTCAGAGTTCTTCATAAAGTTCAATCAAGTTTGTTTATTCATCGGATTCTAGACGAGACTTGTTTGTTTGCTTGTAGAAAGCTCTACCTACGTTACTTTGAAGTTTACTTGCGATACATAAAACGTTACAAAATCTTATGCTGTTTGCTAAATAATCTTCGCCGTAACTTCAGTTAAAACTTACAAGGTAGAGCATGTAGGTTGGTAAGTATGTTAAAGCTCACTTGTCTGTACAAGTTGTGATAATAACTACCGAATATAGTATCTACAGATATACAGCCCAAACAGCGTCATCATTATCCGACATAGAAGTATATACACTAATTAGAAGAGTTGCAAAAACTTCTAAGAAACGCTATCAGAATGGACACTATACCGTGAAAAGTAGTACAAATACCGTGCGTTGTCTCAAGAACCCACCATTTTATTTATTTGTGAGGTTCTACAAGACACCTCTAAACTCTCAATGACCATCATCTTCATCTTCGGTACTTATCTCACGCTAGGTGGGGTCGACACAACATGTATTTATCTTCCAGTCTCCTTTATCACCCGTCATGACTCTACTTACACCTATCTATAATTCAAATTACAACAAATAATAGAAAAAAAACATTTAAACTATTCACAATTGAAACAATTGAGCTAACTTTCTTAACCATGTCCTCTTTCACACAATCTTCCACTTTCAATGACCGTTTATAAATCGATAATCGGTCAATCGCACAATTATTTGAACGTAGGTACCTAAAGTGTATAATTGTATATTCTCTGCTAAGGTTGTGTTTGAACAGACGGTGGCCTGCAGAGCTTACAACAAAGCGTGATAGACGGATCAATTGATCGAATCTCCACAATCTTGTAGATAGGTAGGTACACAGTCTCTACCGACAATCAAGATTGGTAGGTATGTGTACACAGTCCGTTGATGAATTGTCTTCCCATCCGGGTGGCTCCCTCTGTAGAGCCAATGTACATACCGTTGTCAAACAGTTTGGTTTGCACGTCTATTCCTGATAATCTGAAATACCTTGGACCGATTGAATCTTTGTTAATTCTAAACTAAATAAGTTAAGTCGAACGACGTAGCTCTTTATATCCAAATAGATTTACAATTTGCAAGCCTTGCTGCGGATATTACGAATATATTGAATGTGGAGCAGAATTTCGCTATTGATTGGTGGATTCTCATTCCACGAGGTAGCAGAGCTGGCATACTTAGTCAGGTATGCTCAGCATGTAAGGTTCTTCTCATCATCATAACCTTTAACGTAAGTCATTTATTGGAAAAATATTGTAAGGACTGTAGTAGGCACGTAGCTTAATTATTTATACCAAATCCCAAGTTCTCATGAACATGTGAGCCAGGGATATGTCGCAGTAAGAACTTCTTACTGCGTTGAAATTGAACGAGATCCATAATTTAACTAATGTTATTCATACCTACTCTTCTAATTTATGAATACCAATCTACTGAAGCTGTTATGCTAACCTAAATTTATCTGCTCTAAGTGGTAAAACAAACATTGAAATTCATCGCGAACGTTCCATAACACAAAGCCAAAGTGATACATTCAAATAAGTTGGAATCAGTTTAACAACACATTAGCGGGATACATTACCATATAAGGGACCTTACAGATTCCGTGTTTTTAATCGGCCGACTTTTTATAGTGGCTTGATTTGAAATTCCACTTTTTACAATATCCTCAACTCACGGTGGTTTAAGCAGCACCGACTAATTAATGTCTACATTTTAAAAGCCAGCAAATAGTTGGGCAACTCTCACTTTTGTCTTGAAACAAATACTTAATAATAATAATATAAGGCCCGAGATCATGGATATGAGAAATAAATAATAATAACCCGCAAGACAGTTAATGCTGGCCATTCCACACAGCATCATCTAGCCTCAAGCTAAGCAGATCTTGTGTTATGGCTACTGATGAGTGATACAATACATTACTTGAATATATATTTTTTAGAATACACCCATACAAAAAATCCAAAATGTACATTTGTACGACCTGCAAATATTTGCTCTGGGTGAGCAAATATTTGCAGGTCGTACAAATGACACAAATAAGTACAAACGATTTTAAAAGTATCCCATGATGGTTCGCTGAGGTTAGAATCGTTCTTGAGTCCCCAAATAAAAGGCTGTATCCATGAGGGATTCCTCATTAATTAATCAATAAAAAGGTACAAACTTAGAACAGGGAAATAATACAACGTAAAACGTTTTTAGGCACTTATAAGCTGACAGATTATATTGATTTTGATTGTCAATCCGATTCTTTATCTCCACGATTTAACCAGGTACCGAAATATAGGTATCTACTTATATTAAAAGTGTGCTTAAAGGGTCTAATTCTGCACATTTAAGTTTTTACAGCTTTCTTAATATGAGAGAACCTGTGGTAAAATGTGAATACCTAATTAGTTGGCAGGTATGGCAATCGTGAACGAAGTCGCGGGTACAGCTAGTGTACTACTTATTATTTCGTTTGTTTAACACTATCAAATGTGCTTTATTTCCTTTAGACCTTACAGGACTCTTAGACACGTCCCAAATTTCAATTTACATAAGTAAAACTAGGAAATAAAGTGATTACTTTGATTTTTCCACCGATGAAAAATAAGGGTATAACTCGATGTGTCATCAAACTAAATAAGACTCGAATTTTATCTAAATGTCGCCACTAGTAGAATTTGAAGTCGGTTTATCGTTTTTTAAAACACGGAAACTTTACCTTGTAGGGTGTTAGTTTTCGAGCTGGAGCAACTATAAGCGGCCAGGCTGACTGTTGTTTCTAAGTCGTCGTAAAGTTGGAAAGTGTGAGTAAAACATTGTTCTCTCGACTTTACGTTGTCTCTGGGCCTGGCTTTGTTGAATGTGTTTAAATTTCAACGCCCTTCAGTTACAGCCTTGGAAACGGTTTAGGTAGTTTCGGCAAGTTCTGCAAGTTTTACTATAATTTAACGCCGAGTAAACTAAAATATGTACCTAGTAAGTACCTACTTCAAATTTGTAACTTTTCGGTATAACAAATGTCTTTTCAAAATCAAACCTAGCCACCATATGCAAGTTATTTTTCAAAATTTTTTAATAAGGGCAGAAGCCTTTATTTACAAAGAAAATTACAATAGAATAATAGAAATAAATAATAACTAGTATTTACAATTGAAACAATTGAGCTAACTGCAGACTGTTGCAAACAATCTACAGGTAGCTCAACTGATCCATATCAATACCAGTCGGAAGCGTCCCCGACACGCTGGCTGCATTGCCCCGCTGTATGGCAATGCTGATGCGCTGTGCCAGATACTGACAAGCTCTCGGGTCACGCGTCGCTTCGACCAGACGCTCAGATAATTTTTTATTAAATTAGTTTTAGTTTTATTTAGGTGGATAAATTATCTGTAAATAGGTGGGATGGTAAGTTTATCATAACTGTCATAATAATCTTAAGTATCTTAATAGGACAGCAACATGTTACGCGGCCTTGACGTTGCAACAGATCATTCAACAGCACAAAATGTGCATTCCATTGCAGCCCATATTTGAATGCACATTTTTGTGATGTGCGGTAGCGGTGTTGGATTAATGTACGCAGAGCTTTAGGCTGACCATAACCGAACAAACGCCATTTGTGATGAGTGTTGGTAACATGTGAACAGACCATAAACAAGACAACAAAGGCTTGGTAGTCAAGCAGAGGCCGCACTTTTGTGATTTTTAAAATCATCTGAGACTTAAAAAATAATGTTTAAAATTCTGATGAAAAAATCCAAAAGTAACCCCTTTTTCTAACGTTTTTTCTAAAATATGAGTAGCGAACTACTGATATTTTACTTATTTTTGTACTTAACTAAAGACACTTAATACTTCTAAACAAATACGCAGAGTTTGACTTGATAAAATGGTTTAAATAACTACAAAAAACACGGGCACGGCGGCTTGGTAGGCGCGCGTTGGCCCTCACGCCTACTGTTGCAGGAATACCTGGCCTTAAGCTGCTAGTTTCATACTTTATTCGTATGCAACTAGCTAGCTCCGACGAGAAAATAATTTCCTCCACATTTCCTGCAAACACACGCCCTTTATTTAGTTTTGCTACGGCACCCCTACGCTCAGAAATGTTAATTATGCTAATTGTGCTCATTTCATTCTTAGTTGAATGGCATAGCGCTATTGGATGGAATATAGCTCTTTTATAATTAACGAGCAGATGTATTCCTACCGTATTAAGCTAAGCGTATGACTTTACAATCAAATTATAACACGATCATTATTTTATTCACTAACAGTCTTTATAAAAGCTTTTTCAAAACACAAATTTCTCAAAAACGTAATGTCCTTAGCCTTTGTAGAAATTATACCTATTACAACTTTATAGGCGGTAGGTCCTTTAAAATTAATAAATAGGTACTCCTATCCTATATTTTTTTAACAGATTAACTAACTACATCAAAGAGAATACATACAGTGCCTTCCCAAGCCTCGATTTCTTTAAAGGGATGTAAAATTGCAGGCACCTATCATCAAGTCACAATTTGTTACGTTTTCAAAAAGTAAGTATCTACTCACTTACTTACATTTTAATTTGTTGTATAAATGAACCCCATTATCATTCTATTAATTTTAAAAGAGGCGCTCTGACCGTAGGTTCGGTTTTGGTAGGTAAAATACTGAATTATTTCGTTTGTCCTCGCTTGTCCATTAGGTCCTTTGAGTGTTTTTTACAAAGGGTTTTCATTGTTGACCTTTCATGGGAATGCCTGAGTGCTTGCAGTGTTATCCATTTACAAATATGGGTTTTATTTATGCAGTAATCTCAAACTTAATATTTACACATAATGACAATTGAATAGATGCTTAGCCGCGCTTTAATCATATACAATTGCCTTTTAATTTGAGTTAATTTAGTGCGGTACAGTACAGCGGTACGTACATTTTACATACCATAACCATAAGTTATGATATAAACAATATCAAAAACTTATGGGTCAAGGCCAAATAAAGGATTATTTACACGAAGTAAAAATATTTAAGAATAAGAATAAGAACATCTTTATTTGTAGCTAAGATACAGTATTTTGTAGTAGATATGCATTTAGTATGATACAGTTATAATTACTACTAACTAACACCACATATTCGAACATATAAATTGAAATTGTAAATTAAGAACTTAAAACAATAACACACTACTTTGACTTACATTAATGAAACTTAAAGCTACAAAATGGCGTCCGACTCAGCATATGTTGTAATAGCCGTAGGCTACCACACCGCTGGTCTTCCGTCGGAACCATGCTGCGGGCGTCACGTACGAGACAAGACATAACATTAAAAAACAGGAAAGCCATCAACAGATTGAAAATAACTGATAATACCTACGATAGATTGATAATTTAATATGAGCAATTTAGACAGAAAGGTGATTATTTATCGGATATTTATCGCATGTTGTTTTGTTTTAAACCCTTATTTTCTTCGCGATGCAGCGATCTTGGTCAATCCTTGGCGGAAACTCCGAGAACATCCATTCGTCCCATGACCACCTTAACCTATAATAATATGATAATAAAGGAATTTTGAGAAGATGCTGTAATAAAAGCAAAAAAAAAAACAATATTTACAAAATAAACAGTAAAGTCAGAAATTCACTTCAATGGCTTTGCGACTTCAAAAAACATCTTTCTGAATGTCTTGTGCGTAATGAACAGAATGAGAGGCAATAAATACAATTTAGGTTGAAATTGAATGCCCAATAAAACATAGGCCTAAACTAAATCATGAGAGACCCCTGATTGATGTAGAGAAGGCCGGAGTAAGTATTTCCAGTGAAATTGCCCGATGAGTACGCTTCAGTAGTTTATATACGGATGTGACAATGGAACCAGCGGCTAAAGTTTTGATTGCTGGGCAACCCTTCTCCCCGCCCCCTCGACCCCCGCTACACTTTGAGCATTTAATCTCGGAACTTTGTTCATACAAGACCCGACCTCATGACTAATACATTTCTTCGGGACAAATTCTTTATCATTTTTATTGCGGTTGTGTATTGAAAACAGCTTGAGGGGTTTAGTGACACGTACTTTGATCGATGGCTTCAACGCAGTTCATTAATTTTAAAATGACGACCGATGTGGCGCGGCGGGCGAAGGTCCGACGAATGTTTGTACGATCTGCAAATATTTGTTTCGAGTGTTCTAGTTATTTTATATGTATAATAAAAAAATATTTATCTATGTATTAAGCATATCAGTCATCTAGTACACATATCACAAGCTCTGCTTAGCTTAGGGCTAGATGATTCTGTCCGGCATTGTTATTTATTATTATACTAGTTTATGCCCGCGGCTTCGCACGCTTTGTTTCTATGGAAACTTTAAAGGTGATTTCTTGCTTCTTCTTCAGCATTAGAATACGGATTCTGCCCTCAGAATCCGTATTCTAATGCTGACAACACATTTTAATTCCGTTAAACTAAGACGTTAGTGAACGTAAAATAAAGGAACTTTGAACTTGTAGGTGTTAACTAAATCTTCGCAGTCGTAGAACATGCTGTAATTTTACATTTACATTTTTAATTTACATTTCCAAATTTACATTCATGCCCAAATCAGCGACGCCTGGGGACATTTAATATCCCAGGCGTCGCTGATTTGGGAGTCCGTCGCCACGCTTCTTATGTGTCGGTCCTAAAACCCAACTCAACTACAAAATCACTAAGGCCTCCCAGAGGCTTTCAAGAAATCTTCAACCCACATAATAGATTACTTTACTGATTTTCTCCACCGGCAATTCTTGTAACTGATCCTGTTCAATTGAATTGAAAAGTATCTAAGTAAAAATCGACGTAGAAAAGTTTCGATTCTTAGAAAGTTTGTAATCCCAGAAAAGACGGGAAGCTCAGTAGAGATGCGAAAAAAGAAAGATTTCGAACTGTACTTTCCTAATGAAAATTTCCTCTAAAGAAACTTTCGACAAACCTTATTATATTGGGGGTGGTTTTCTTATTTGCTATAAGTATCGACTTTTCACAGATTGGATTTATAGCGTAGTACACCGAAAGTAGGAAGATGAGGTGTTAACCTACTTACCTTCCTATTGACCCATCATCGCTTCGATATGCTACTTAAAAAGAATGCTTGTCAATTCACACAGCATCATCTAGATGCTGTGTGAATTGTCAAGCATTTTTTTCCCAAGCTAAGCAGAGATTATGTTATGGGTACTAGTTAACTGGCATACTTAATACAATACTTCACATAGATAGGTAGTATTTTTTATTATATAATGACAACACCCAGATCACCCGGAACTAATATCTGCAGATCCTACAAATATTTGTCCCGAGGCGGGAATCGAAACCGCAAACTCCTGCGTCGCAGACGGACCATAGCCCGCTGCGCCACAGACGTCATCATAACTACCCATAGTTATCTGCAAGCTTCGCAATCACCAAAAACTGTCTTGAACTTCCTTGGGGGTCACAAAACCCAAACAAGCTGCCATCAATTTTCAACGACCATTACCATCAAGAAAATGATCAAACCATTGTCCAATTCCTATGAAATATCACGAACATTAATTTCGGGTTTTCTGATTCACTTTAGGCGGCATCAAAACCTGATACGTCGGCAAAAAAGCCAAGATTGATGAGGGGCTTGAGGGTAACACCCCTTCTGTTCATATTTACTTTACCGAAACGTATTGGAAAGTCTCAGTTTGAATACTTTGGGCGGTGTAAATACTCAAATTATTCTGAGTCACGAAACTCACTTCACTTGAGTTTGCTTCTCAAATTCACTGGGAAGTAATTGGCTGTAAAGTACGTATGCTCTCTTGGAGCTCGAACCTACAGAAATTAATTAAATGTATGAGCTCTGATTGTGAGAGATACTCACGTTGTGTTTATGAAAAACGAAACTCTTCCAACTTAACAGATATTTCTGACAGTGCATATTATTATGTAGGTTTCATTTAAAATACCTGAATACGGAATTTAAATAATTGTGTGTGGTTGTTGTCGGTAAGTTTCTTAAACTTTTCTAATATACAGAAGAGCAACCACTATGTACGAAATGTGATCGGTCCAGGAAAAAGTTTGAAAGTGTAAGTTAATTATTTACATAGCGAAGCCCAACTCGTAAACAAGGCCTTTCATCAAAGCACCTTTAATTAAAATACCTGCTCTACATAACCAGAAATATCAGTTATGTTGGCAACGCTTGGCAGTTAATTAAAAATCTGTCAAACCACGACAAGAATCATAGGCTCCGTTTCGCAGGAAAACTTTTACTAATTTGAGTAAAATTAATTAACAATAGCCTCAAGTAACTGACCCAAAAGGTGTAATTAAGAGTTCAGGGAAGCCGATAAATTGAATGTGACTGTTGTACAAAAAATTAAAAACAAATGCCAAACCTTTAACAAAATAGTTTTCCCCGACAAATTTTTCGTTGTAATTCGGGTAGGTAATTATAGAAAAAAGAATTAAAACAAAAGGAGATCGCCCTTGTTTTTCGTATACTGAAGTGGATTTGTGACGTCAGCGTGGATAATTGTATGAAAAAACAAAAGACGATAGCCACAGCTTTTAAAATAAAGAGCTAATGAATGCCGAACATGAATTGGTAACGTACGTGTAAAGGTAGGGGTAGCTAGGTTAAAAACCACGGTACACGACTATTCTACCCAGGCGAAGCCACGGCTCGAGGGCTCCTTTCAACACTCTGACACGGCTTTGATCAATGATCGATGGTGCGAACGATAGCTCTTTTATAGAGACTCACTATCAAGCTACGTTCAAACTATAAAATAGTCAAAACTTTTCATAATATCCAGAAACATGTGAGTGAACCTTTGTCAATAGCTTTTCAAGTTTCAATTTCTTTAAGGCGCAGACTTTGGTGTAGCCGAGGTAGAGTCACTCTATGCACTCTATATTTTTCATATATTTGTATGTTTTACTTGTCTTTGAAAAACTTAACTCTAACCTAGATACCAATAAACGTTCGTATAACATTATCTCGAAAAATAACAACTAGCAGTTTCTTCGTCGCTTCTTTACTTACGTACCGAAGCCGTAGAAATAAAATATTTCCATGTCACTGTTTAATTTTAAGAATTTGACCTTTTCTAAGTGTGTATTTATGGAAGTGTTAATTTATTGTATTCTTTATTCTATCTATGTTTGAGTTTCCATGTTCTCTAAAACTATGTAGTATAGTTGGCCACAGGTTTAAATACGAAGGACACAGTTGGCGCACTTAATACGGCACTCTAACTTGAGCTATGAATAAATTATCCAGTTCCTATTGTCTTAGTTAACGTTATTTTCTCATAATGCGCTCTAACTTTACTAGTTCACCAAACAAATTCTTATGCTAATCTGATTCTAATGCTAATCGAGATGTATCTCGAAAAGCTGTTTCTGAAAAGTGATTATAACCCTGTTAAATTCTCATTATGAGATTTCAAACTAATTATATTCTGTTTGAACAAAGTTCAACAATTTCAGTTCGAAATTTGCCTCGGAGCTTGTGTTTTTCGACAAGTTAGTTTAAAATTCAGGCTCCTGAAGGTAAAGCAATAAATAATCAAGCTGATAACAAGATATCTATCGAGATTTTGATCATCGTTGAGTAGCAACATTCCATAATTAGAAATGACGAGAAATTCTTTTATAAGTTGCTGGTTGCCTGGGTTAATTCTCAAGGGCAATAAGAAAAGGTCACATTATCCTTCACGTCCCTATTACTTGACACAATCATACGATTCGAAGACCATGACAAGAATATTATAGGTAAGTCTATAATAGTAAACTAGTTTTTTATATGTGCGCGAGCTGCAAGCAGCTCGCGGCGGCTGTGTATATTGTTTGATTTTAATTATATTCCCCTTTTAGTAGCCTACGTCTTTGATTTAATCAAAATCGATAATCAAGAGTGGGTTTTGCGATTAAAAAAGTAAATAGAAAGACGGGCTAACACCAATGAAAAAAGAAAACCCCTTTGGTACACGGAATGGCCGTATCGTAGAGTTAATAAGAAAACTTCTGATTTCATGGCGAGGTCAGTCTGGCCATGTTTTTTGGTAAATTTCTATGTTTTAAACGGCACATCACTGGTATAGCCACCATGTTGTACGGAAAAATTGTTTATCGTGTGTACACGCAAATTTAATAGTCAGGGCGCATACACAGAGGAAAAATTGATTGGAAAATTACGAACCAATACACGATCTTTATTAGAATTTCGAAGCGTTGCAATACTAGGAATCTCAAAGGGCACGTAGGTAGAACGAGATACCGAATTTCTCAACAGTTTCTTTTGCATGAGCTAGTTTGGCTTCTACATATATGAATAAGTTCTTCGTTACCTTCTTAAGATTCGTGCATACTAGTCTAGACTATGTTTGTACTGAGTTTCCTTTCATGAGCTCCGTCTTGTAAACATACACTTTAAACGGTCTCTATGCGAGGGGGCTCACAGGCGACTTCGTTTACCATGACGCAGCTAAAAATAGGACATTTACCTGAACTGTTTGAAGATCTTTAGAAGCTCCCAGGTTCGCAACTTGTGGGTTCGCTTTCACGTAGGTGTTTCATCACGTCCACTGCTGAACATGTCTCCCCAAACAAAAGGGGTTCTGCCGTAATCACCACGCTTGGTGGGATGGTGATTGCAATGGAGGAGTTAAAAATACCAATGAAATGCCATTCATCTGGTAGGTTACCTTAGTCGCCATTTACGATATCCACGGACTGAGTTGAAGGGGTCAATTTTAACTATTTTGCAAAAACAAAATCAATTTGTTAGGCACAAATAAAATGTTTCACTTACTTAAATAATATCAAACCCTCTCTGGGTAACCAAATCACACCTAAGCTTTTTCTAAACAACCGCTGTAAATCTGCTTTTTAAAATAATAAATAAAAATAAATTTCAAAATTGCTTCAGTTTAAATGTGCAAGACAATATGCGACGAGCGACTCGTCTGCGGGACCTATTAATTTTTTTAGCTCTACAGGATTTGAATGGGTTTACCGTAAACTCAGATTTTAGGTAAACGTAGGCGTGCAAATTCAGTTAAAAGATTTTCTGCCAAAAGCGATACTAAGTCTAAGATTTGAAATTTTCTGCTGAAATTGAATTTGTAAAAGTTTATCTTACGATTTGGCGAAGCAGCTCGTACAAGCTGAGAGCATTTACCCTTTAAAAAGAGTTAGTAGGTAATAAACGGAATTCGCGAAGAAAATTACCTTAGTAAATCAGATAGTAGAGCAAATAGTTTTCTTCTGACTAGACTTATCGTAATTATTTGTGTTGCTAGCTCATTGTTTTAATAGTTACGCCTCTTGACTAGAAATAACTTTATTGCGGTCATGACTGCAGAGCTCTGGCGAATCAGCTGCATTGCAATCTGCAGCTAATTTTACTAACGCACTGGGCTACCAAACGTCACGTTTTCCGGCCAATTGATCAACTAGAGTCCGACTTTTTGTCTGAATTGCCGGTGGTTGAGAAACCTTAGTAACCTTAGTCTGCCTGTTGATAAAGCAGACTAAGGGGTTACGAGAGCTCTCAGATATACGACCCTTGTTAGAGTGCTATCGACAAAGTTGTGTCATGAACCATTTACCCAATATTTCGCTTGAAATTTACAAAACAGTTAAGTTTAGAAAGTAGTACACATTTACTGTTTACATTACTGTAGCACTTTGCATTGTAGCACTTAGGACTAACTAGGAAACGATATTATTGCAGATTTTTGTTTTGGTGGTTGGGGAGACTAGATAAAGAGGTTGCCAGTTCGTATCCATCCGACTTTTTAAAAAGATGCACTTGCATCCGGCTTTTTTACAGTTAGCAAGGTAACCCTAGACGCGGTCATTGCGCCGTTTTCGTGGTAAACCAGAAATAACAGGTTAATTGAAACTGGCGCCACCGATTTGATCCAATACACTAATGTGCAGATTACCTCGACGTTTATTTTTAGAAGTAACGTTTCCTTTTTGATCTGTAAATTGTTTGCTGCATTGAAAATAGCTCGGCGTGTGCCTAAGTTTCGGGAATTAATTCGATAATATGGTATTTTTACGACTTCTACGAGTAGGTAAGTAGGTACCTTTAACTTAACATGAAATAAAAAAAAAACTAGTTTAACAGTTATACCATGTCTCTGCCTTACTTTGGGGTTGGATGATACGGTGCTAAAAAAATATATTATATTGTTTTCTCGAGCACCAAATTAATACGTTTATTACCCACCCACCCACATCAATAAAAGGTATAACTAAAATAATAAACGAGCACATAAAAAAACTGTTTGAGTTTTTAGTTTTCACTGAATTAATTTAAATGCGAACGAGAAATATTACACAATACAACTGCCGGCAAAGTATTGCATTGCATTCGTCAGCGTGAGATATTAAAAATTTTAATATATCCCCGGGAGTTGGTTGAAAGTCCACAGAGCCTTTTTCCCAGCGTTGGGATGAGATGAGCTTCCGAAAAAGTTATGAGAGAGTAATCAGGTAGGTCTAACTAGCTTCTGCCCTCGGCTTCGCACACTTTGGTTCAATGGAAACGTTTAAAGGTTATTCATAAATAAATAAATAATGCTGGACAATTCACACAAAATCATCTAGCCCCAAGCTAAGCAGAGCTTGTGTTATGGGTACTAGATAACTGATATACTTAAAACAATACACTACATAGATAGATATTTTTTATTATACATAGTAAACATCCAGAACACTCTGAACAAATATCTGCAGATCGTACAAACATTTGTTCCGAGGCGGGATTGAACCCGCAACCTCCTGCGTCGCAGGCGGACTCTCGCCCGCTGCGCCACAGAGGTCATCCCCTAGGAACTGATTTATGGGATAATTAGTAGCCTATGTATTATTCCAGGTCTAGACCTACATCTAAGCAAAAATTACAACCCAATCTGTTCTGCAGTTCTGGCGTGAAAAAGTAACAAACATACATCCTTCCATACATTCATCCTCTCCAAAATTTCGCATTGATAATATTAGAGTGAGTGATGTAATTTAATAAATAATACTAGGTCCGTGGGGCACCGAAACTCTTTGGGTTTAATAAAATTATCTGGTCGAAGCGACGTGTAGTGGTATGGTAGGTGAGTATCTGGCGCAGCGCATCAGCATTGCCATACAGCGGGGCAATGCAGACAGCGTCTTGGGGACGCTTCCGACTGTAATTGTTATGGATCAGTTGAGCTACCTGTAGATCGTTTGCAACAGTCAGCAGTTAGCTCAATTGTAATAACTAGTTCTAATTTATTTCTATTATTTGATTATAATTTTCTTTGTGAATAAATAAACAAATATCTTCCATAATGAGTGTATTTGGTTTCTGAAAAACCTATCGTTCTTTTTCTTCAATTTCAATGTTATAACCAGGAATATTTATCCCAAAAAACTTATGCAGGACCAAACAAAAATTATCCTAAAACATCTCGGTCCCAATCCGCCAGATTGCGGTAAAATGAGCTTTATTGCCTTTTTAACATCTCCAACAAATGTTCAGGCTTATTTGAACGATAATTCTTCGCGTTGTAGGAAAACGATTGCCTTTAAATACTGATCTCTTGAATGTTCTTTTATTTGGAATCTTTTCTCCTGAGATTTGGGGAAGATTTCGTAAGCAAATAATTACTTTTATCTCAAGACTTTTCACAAGCTGTGATTAAATTATCTTGGACGCTTTATTTTAATTAAGGGAGTAGATCGGTACGGTATATGCTGGCCCTTTTACACCCGTTAATATTACATGTTTTACCCTGGAACTCGCTGGAACTTAATAGGTGGGTAAAATACTGTTTCATTAAACACTTGATTTTATTAAACGAAATATTGAGAAACTTTTATTATATTTTGTACATACTAAATGTGTTCTTTTATATGTATTCTTAAATTATTATTATTTTTTTGAAATTTCATAGGTTTTGTATATTCTTTTTGTAATAATTTAATGACAAAACATTGTTTTTGATGAAAATGTTTTTTTCACAAATGTTTTTTGCTAGTTGCAAGAAACATATGTGAAATAAAAACGCAAAAATACGTGTAAACAAACACGAACAGGAAAAAAAACTTTTAGTTGAGTACTTTTTAACTCAAAATTAAAAAAAAACATTATTTACAAGTTGTACAACCGCTGAGGGTCCAAAATCACTCCTTTTCCGCTTAGTACGCAACCTTTCCGTGGCACCCTGTATAATGGACATTTTCAATTAAAATTTACTTAACAATAAACCTTAATGAAGCAATCACTTAATTTTTCATATGAATAATAAGATAACAATCATTTCTAATTAAGAAAAGCAGCTCTAAAACAAAATACTTTGACAGAACTTTTACTTGGTAGAAAACCTTTCCATTGTACTAACGGGATAATTAATCTGGGCTAAGATTTTGTTGGAATTCCAATCGAAAGTTCAAGAACATTCTCGTACAATTAGGGCTAGTACAGACAAAGCTGAATCCTCGCTGAGGCAAAATGCGTGCACACGTGCGTACAGCAAGGTTTAAGAGAGCCGCCCGCGCTTTAGCCTCGTGGCCCGCTCGTTCGTATGAATATAATTGAGCGAACATTGTCGATCGTGCGTGGACAGCAAGCTTTATGCTAGCCGTTGTCGCCACTGTGTGGACAGCGTGTTGTCCGCCAGCTGTTGAGCTGGACCCGTAAGGGCTCTGGAAGCGATGCCCTTAAATGATGCATTATATGAACGCTCGCGGAATATGATCGTCTACCACGATGTCCACGCATTATTATCAATTCTTTTATATTGGGATAATAGACAGCTTTGTGTTGCCGGCTAAGAATTGGCACCACCCCAACTCTTCCCGCGGGTGTAGTAAGTTGCGACTATGGGATATCCACCGGTGGCGGACAGCAGCACCCCCTGCAGAACAATTCTACCACCGAACTGCGATCCCCAACCCGCATGCCCAGCGTTTCGGAATTTCGTTGTGTCTAAACTAGCCCTTAGATACTCTCAACAACACTTCGCGAAAGCACCCATTTTACTTTCAGCTCACGGCGATCGCGGTATGTTTACTAAATAATCTTGAAATGGCATCATACACGTATTGTGTGTGTAGCCTTGGCCTTTGTAAAGCAATACAAAGAGACGACGAAAACGAGTGTTTCGTGTGAATGGGAGTGGACATTAATACTGAGTGAAAAGTTTCGTTTGGGGTGCGATAAGTTTGAATAAGGAATGTTGTGCTCGTAAGTCAAAATGACGGCCTATTTAAGGTCTATTCATCCGCACCGCAACCTCTTTGGTTCTATTTTGCAGAATATCCCCTATTCCACTCTGATCCACTTTGCTAATATGTTGCTATCAATGGATCAGTTTCCACTTTTTTCCCACTTTGATCCATTGGTCGAGTGGATTAGTTTTCACTGCTTAAATCTATTCCACTCTGACTTATCCATTAGTGGACCAGCAGGCCTAGCCAAATCGCAAACGAATCATATCTATTCTCTTTCTACAATTGCTAACGCTTTAGCGGTTGCGATTAGCGATAGCGAAATGTTGATAGCCAAGTTGACGCGACTGTATGTATCGCTCATTCTACAACACGGATAGAATACAATCAAATGTTTGTCTATGGTTAGCGTTCTCAAATGTCAAAACGATGTCAAAGTCACAGGTTTGCCTTGCCTTGCTGATCTCATTCATTTGTAAACTTCGTAACAAATGCTTTGAATTGTTTTGAGCTACAAAGTGAGTGAAATTAGGTAAAAGTTCTATTTTTACCAATTTGTGACACTACATTATGTGCATACACAGGATTGGTATTACAGTTCGCGGCTTTATTAGAATCCATGGAGAGGTACGTAAATTATAAGTTACTTAGCTTCTGCCCGCGGCTTCACACGCATTTATGGAATAAAAAGTAGCCTATATGTTATTCTAGGTCTAGATCTTTATTTATGCAAAATTGTAGGCCAATCCATTAAGTAGTTTTGGCGTTGTCTTCGGCCAAACATTTTCCCAACGGCACAGACATTCGCCTTTATAATTTTGGTAGGATTAAACCAAAATCTTCCTTTGTTTTAATCTTCCTAATACTCAGTAACACGAAACATAAACAATGACGCGGTATGCAACTTGAACTTGAACCGTCCTCATACTTATGAATGAAACAAACATAGGTATTGATTGTGTTTACTAACACTTTGTTTATAAAGTACCTAGTCCCTTTGTGTTTCTAAAATAGTTTTAACTTTTGTTGTAGCCGAGGTGATATAGCGAGGGAGGCCCCAACAAGGGGCACAAGGCAGACTAACTAAAGGCTATGATATGGCAAGAGCTGGCAGAATCGCTAAACTCCATTGGTGGGAATGTCACAAGATTAACGGATAATATAATGGGATTGACTGCTGATGTCGGTCAACCTACAATTGAAGAGAGAAGAGAGGATTTAATGTTAGTTCATTTTTTGCATAAGATCATCGCTATGTTGTGAAGTGTTTTTTTTTCTTCTTATTTTGGTTTTGTTAGTAATATAATATCTCATATTTTTCAGGAAGGAACATCTCAAAGATGCTCTCTACCACCACCGATCGAAGATTCCATCCCTGAGTTTCACTCCTAAATACCAGCCACAGATGTGATTAAGTTGGAACTTTCTGCAATTTTGCTGCAGATAAGATCATCATCGCTACCTTCAACAAATATATTGTAAACATTAGAATATAGTGTTTTTAGGACCAAATAAAAACAAACAAAATGTATAATACTTTTATTCAAATTTATTTATTCAACTTAATATAACTTAACAGACTTACATCCAAAACGTTATACTTAGGTATACATTAAATTATATCAGGTATATCTAATAACACCTAATTTTTTATAAACTTTCTTTTTTCTTCAACCTTTGTATGGACTACTACTACACTGCACTGTAAGAATTATTTGTATGGTTGTACCTACATACTTCACGAATTGTCGCAAAATTTGAGACTTTTTACCTTAACTTCCAGTAGAATCTCGTTTGTTCCTTTTAATGTAGTTTTTAGTCTTGAAAGTAAGTTTATTTAGACGAAATGTCTGCATAAATAAAGTGTCCGACATTTCTTGTACTATGGTGTCTTAGCACACTCACGTACCTACGTCTTTTTCGGCGATTTTCACGACACTTCTTCATTAAGGGCATATCACAAGGAATGCATTTTGAATTCATAATAGATAGTTGCCCTGTAGTATTTGCTAAAGGGCAAAAAAGTCCAAAAATCTATTTTTATTTCACACTTCTCCTTCACAAACACTCGTATTTTAGAACAGCTGATGCCAAATCCGCCATTTTGTAGCGTATTCTACTGGGTCTCAGCGAACGCTCGCCTAGCGATCACAAACTAAGAATTCGTTTCGTTAGCGGTTGTCAAAAGTGCGGCTTGTCTACCATTTGTATGGGGAATAGCGATCAAGCTAATAGAATCGACAACATTCTATTCTACTCGTGTTGACGAAACGCTTACTTGTAAACTTGGCTACGGTTTCTCGATTCGTTTGTTCTGACTTTGCGTTTTAGAAATGTGATTCCCATACATTTTCTGCGTTTTCTATAGCGTTAGCGATCATAGATTTGCAACTTGGCTAGACTAGCAGAGTGGAAAAAAACTAGAAATTGATCCATTCATGGATTAGCAAAGTGGATCAGAGTCGAATGGAGTTCAACAATGGAGTTCAACAATTTCATAAGTTTACTTATCAAGGTTATTAGACTCCGTAGCACAGTAGGAAGGTTGGTTCATTAAAATACCTACCATACAGCCTGCTTACAGGTACATTAACGTATTGACATCAACATATTTCCTAATCGTTTCCTACCATTTATAGTAGGATAGGATAGGTATTCAATAGGTACCGTAATCTGCTAAATGGCTATCTTTCTCAGAGACTGTAGTCAAATACACTATTTCTTGAAAAGGCTTCCAAACGCAACGAAATGTATGATATCCGTAGCACACTTCCGCTGCGGAATACGAGTAGCGGAACCGCTGGATTAATTCCGCTGCGATCAAGTGTAGTTAGAGTGGCGGAACTATAACGGAAGTGTGGCTGACGTCGTCGGAGCAGATAGAATTAAAGTCAAATCTAGGGATTAGAACAGGCAGTTTCGCTAGTGTTCCGCTTCTCCTACATACGGACAAGACATGGCGAAATTACTGCGGTTCCGCTGTAATGGTTTCACAGCGAAGGTGTGCTACGGGCGTGAAAAGAAATTCTTCAGTTGTTTTAAAAAGGTTACGAGATGGGAAGAGCCCAAACAGTTCCGTTTGCTACTGTTACACACAAAATTATCCGGAGCTTTCGTGATTAAAAAGGCGTCAGCTATACGTCATTCCGCTCATTAAACTTTGTAAGCAACCAAACCTCGTCTTTTTGAGACATGTTTTGTACATGAAAATATCTGCAACCATTAGGAAGCAGGTAAAATCGCGTTAAAAATAAATAAAATTGGTGGTATTGGTATTTTTTAGCAAATACGGATGTTAAAGCATTCACTGCTCAGTATCTACGGTGTACCTGGAGGGGAGCTCCACGAGACGGAAGACGTCCATGTTCATCATAGACGTGTTCATGTGTCTAGTTTATAAAAAACAAGATCCGTCAAGTGCGAGTGTAAATCGCGCGCCGAGGGTTCGAACGTTTGTCAACAAATTTGTACCGAAAGTACCGGTTAGAGTTTTCGCAATTTAACGAATGCCTAAAAAATAGTAAGTACCAACCTACATTTCAGATGGATCACTCTACATGCTTCGGTTAAAGTACTAGTGGTAAATTTTTCGACTTTTTTAAAAATATTTCAAAAAGTATGAACTGTACAGAAATTTGAAAAACTGTTTTGAAATGTCCAAACCGATACCTTTCATTTGATACCCCACTCGGTGAGGTAGCCCCCCTTTTGAAAATTATTCCCATTTATATTATTATATTATTGACCATTTTTCAAATAGTGTTCTTTTTAAAAACTTCTCTTTATTTTTCCTGTAAAATATAGATCCATATCTGTAAACGCTCGATACATTTTACATGGATCGCTCTGCAATCTTCGGAGAATTGGGGGGGGGGACGGACGAATGAGTATTTCTTGGACTTTTTTAAAATGTTTTAAAAAGGATGACACCTACAAAAATTACAAAAATTTTAAAAGATTCATGTATCTTTTAAAATTTCGGCATCACAATTTGTATAGAAAATATTCAATTTTATTTTTCATTTATTTTAACTTATTTTTCTTTAAATCTGTACGTACAGGCGCACGAAATGTATTATTATTTTAAATTTCAAGTTGATAGCTGCTGTTGTTGCTGCGTTATTAAGGAGGGAAAAAAAGGACAGACAAAGAGACCATAAGGGTTTCGAAACCGATCTTCGATCTCGAAACTCTAAAAACTGGCTAGAACGAGTTCGCACAGTACCGAGACGGTCAAACTCTTCATTTATAGGTAAATACTACCGCTGACTATACTGTTTATGGTTTTACTGCTAAAATGCAACAAATCATTCCGAAAAATAAAATCGAGTTTGTGTGAAACTATTGGAACGCCGTCATAGTATGAAAAGTAGTTCCGATGGAGACGCGGCGCTAAATGTATGGAAGGAAACGAAAACTTTTATATAGTTTTCCTCATGGGTTTTCCTTACCTATGCAAAACGCATACCAAGCCAAACAAGATTTACTTGGTAGGTACTTAAACTCACGTTAATGTGAATTATCGACTCGATAGATCCAAATACAGCTTTGGCGGCTCTGGCATCGCTGGTGTAAGCAATCAAATTATGACCCCAACGGTCTCTACTACGAAAACGAGCGACATAGTAGACGGTAGACATTAAGTAATGTTGGGTCAGAGCAATTTTTATTCGTCACGCCTCGTATAAAGTGTAATTTGCACCTGGGGCCGTTAACCTCGCCAGAGATTTTCCAGAGAGTTTTAATTCAGCTAGAATTACAAGGGCCGGTAATCTGATAGGCATATTTTTAAATTATGGTGTGGTATCATTTAAAATTATGGAAATGGCTGTTTTGACCCGTTTTCTGTGTTTGAAGGTTTTATTTTCAACTTCCGTATAGCTTTACAGATATTTTACGAGTTTTTACATTTTATAATTATCACGTAAAACGTGAGGATGAAATCACAGTTGAGGTTGAAATAGCATTGTTTTATTTAATTAAATTCACGTCAATTTTGGTGGTCCTGAGCTTTTGAATGTCTTCATTGAACGATGTATCGATGCACCGTAGACTTAAAAACAGATAATGAGCAAAATCACGTAATAACATAAACATAGAATGATATCACGATAACTGTTAAAAACGGTATGTTTTCTAATAAGCAGGAAGAGGAGGTACAAAAATGTATATTTTTTCTATTTACAATAATTTGCGTCGATTCTACTGACCTTTGATTTCCACACGTGGACTCTCTGTTCCCTCACTCTCATAAGCAATACTGGGGTACGCGCTACGCGCTGATAATCCGATGGGACGGCAGACCGACACGACCGGGTAGAGGCAAGCGCAGGACCAACGGCTTAACGTGCTTTCCGAGGCATGGAAATGAATACACTTACCACCGACTTCATGACTCCGGGCTGCTACAATGAATTTTCCTTGTAAAAAATCAAGGCCAATAGTTGCTATTGGGGAATAGCAACTATTGGCCCAACCCGGGATTCGAACCGAGGACCTCATAATCAGAGACCAACGAGGACTATCTTTTTGTACTGATGAGGAACAGGAGTTAAAATATAATTGTTTAATGAAACAATAATTCGCGTCGATTTTGCATACATGCCATGAGTTTGCGTTTGATTGTCATCATTGAATGATGTATCGATACATCGAAAAGGTCCAGAAAATGTTTTTGCGATTTCGTTATTCGAAACCACATGAATACCCGTACCCAACAAAATTGCAAGGAGACCTCGGGATCAATTCTCTGGAAACGCGCAGACAATGTGCCCAGGTCATGAACGTGTTTTGCGGGGTGTGGTAGACTGTCCGAACTTTGTGAGCGAAGCGAGCCGGCTCTGCGTGCCTGAGCAACGCACAAGGTTCCGTCTCGAGCGAGTCCCACTGTTTGCGCCTGCCCCCCCACGCACCGTCGGCAACAGTCACCCATGTGCCGCGCTCAAAACCACCTAACGAGATAGTTAGAGAACACCCATTTATTATAATAATTTATATTATTATCATACTATTATTTATTGTAATTTTCTTTGTGAATAATGGCTCTGCCCTTGTTAAAAAATAAAAACATCCAGAGATTGATATATTTGCCGACACACTGATAAAACCGAAAACACATTTATATTTAATTCAATTTACTACCTGTATATTGTTTGTAACAGTCTGCAGATAGCTCAATTGTTTCAATTGTAAATACTAGTTCTAATTTATTTCTATTGTTTGATTGTAATTTTCTTTATGATCATAGCGCTTCTACCCTTAAATTCAATTCAAATTTATTGATTTTACTTTTGTTAATACGGGAACATACACCAATTACCTATACAAATGATGAGCGACGGCTCGGCTCGTTAGTGTTTCCACTAGAGCTCATTACTGCCGACGATCATGGATATCATAATGATTCAGGACACTGGAATATGTGTTACTAGCTGCTGCCTACAGCTTTGCAGGCGTTTTCTGCACTGAAAAATATATAATCCAACTAAGACGCATTTAATCTTACTTGGCGTCAAATTAGTTGGAATGATAAATATCTCATTCAATACAAACAAGAATGCATGGTAGCTGCAACATGTCGAATTTGATTAAAACAAAAACTAGACACATCTTTGACATATCAATGCTCTAAGTCAAAATAAATATTCACTTTGTCAAATTAAACATCTATTTGCACAGGGTTAGCAAACAAATTTGTTGCATTTAATCTCTGAATTAAATGAAATAACTACACTTTATAGGGTCAATTCATTACGAAGGATTATAGAAGGAGCTATTACGATTTAACTAAGTTCTCATAGTCACAGAAGACAAGATCTTATAAGGCTCAAATGGGTTCATGTGCGTGATCACATTAGACAAGATCTTAATCAATGTAAACAATATTTTTTTTCAGTGTGGAATTAAAATTAGCTGGCCTTCCTTATGATACCATCGGTCTTCTTGATAAATTTTATTTGGATCCATTCAGCCGTTTAGTTAAAATATAACGGCAGATAGACATAGAGACAGACATGCAGAAAGGCAGAAATATAGAGTTACCTACTTTCGCATTCGTGGAATAAGTATGCATGCAATTGCAATTGTAATTGGTTTTCTTTACGTATTTAGAAATTTTATGCAATAGAATAGAATAGACAATTTGAAGCCAATACTGGAGAAAACTAAGCCGTGGGCTTGATCGTGCCATTATAAATACCAGTACTTAGAGCAAGCCCTTTAAAAATACGATCACAGGCGAGATCGACTTATTATCCAAAAAAACCGAGAAGTAGGTAGCAGGCAAAGCTTGTAATAAATATTGTTGTAAGTTCACAGTATCATCTAGCCCCAAAATAAGAAGAGCTATGCTATGGGTACATGACTGAAAGGTTAACGCCTCGCCACAGCCAGAGGTCGATATCTATTCATCATCAGCACACTGCAAACTGTCACAACACACTGCTAGCCTAGTACAAGCAAGACGGCGGGCGCGAATAATCAAACATATGACGAATTATAAACCACTGTTTGAGTTCATACGAAAGCTCTGTATCTGCTCCGTTTATTAAAGTAACTAAGGCGGGCGCCTAGAGCGACGGGCTCGAGCGAGTTCGCACGCGTAATTTTCAAACGCGCCCACACTAGGCTCGCAAAATGGTTGAAGCCTTATACGTCCACTGCTGAATATGCCTCCGCCAAACGAGAGTTTTGCCATAACCACGCTTGGCAGGCAGATTGGTGATCGAATGCTAAGGGATCCTTCCCTAAGTCGCCTCTTTCCACAACCACAGGCTGAGTTAGAGAGTCAATTCTTACTCAGCGTCCGCCACGGAAATATGCTTCGCCGATATGCTCGGTTTAGAAGACGGGATTCCTCCCACTAGGCTGACACCGCTCTGTAAACTAACTCCAGTAAATAACAGTCTTAGTTATGCCCTGTTACCTCATAGAGTTTACACTCGGCCCTGGGCTATCTAACCCTTGAGGATAATATATTTAGAGCCTTGGTACAGCAGTGTATTATTACGAGACGCCTCAGACTCAACGATGATAAATAAATATGGGTACTCAGCGGCGCGATAACAGAGAAGTGTGGAAGACGGCCTTTGCCAAGGTGGGGGGGGGGCAGTAAAGGCCAATAATAATAGTAAAAATAATGAAAAAAAAGTCTTTAATAACAAATAAAATAACAATCAATAATAGAAACAAATTAGACTAGTATTTACAGTTAAAACAATTGAGCTAACTGCAGACTGTTGCAAACAATGAACAGGCAGCTTAACCGATTCATATCAATACCAATCCGAAGCGTCCCCAAGACGCTGGCTGCATTGCTCCACTATATGACAATGCTGATGCACTGCGCTAGATACTCACCAATTCTCGGGTCACGCGTCGCTTGGACCAGACGCTCAGATAGGTTTAGGTTTTTTAATAATAGGTTTTTTAAATGAACTAGGTACCTACATAAAAGGTTTTAATTTATTTTCTGTAGGCGTTGATACTTAAGTTACTTAGTCAATTGATAGTCCATTTGCAAAACGGTAACTTAGTTCTTAGAATATTCATAAGACGACCTGTGCTGACAGGCTATTTATTTTCTATTCGTTAGCAGTTTAATCTTTCAGAAAAGTCTTCCCTTGTGACAATTTGATCGAAATTTATGTTTGCATCGTGTAAACAAATAAGAGCCTAAGAAAAATCCACCGCCTTTTTGCGATAGACGTAATATTATTTTTCGTTTCACGCTGTCTTGTTTACAAAAGTGGGAATACCTTTCGATTTTATCGAATTCCTTCATGATTGGAAAATTACAGCTTTTTGTAGGATATTTCTATTTTGTTTTTTGCTTGATCCCCTTTTTATTTGAGCACCTTGTGTTCATAAAAGCTAGTGACTCAAAGAACAATTCAAATAAAATGAATAAGATATTATTACACCTATCACTCTCGTAGACGTTCGTAGACAGTTCGTAGCACATTTCGTAGCTAGTGCTACGCCGTAGCAATGAAGGTACTTATATTACCTGCGTAGGCTGATACTGATACAATAATTATTATGAAATTCTATTCTCCTGTCAGTACATTTCGAACAAAGACACTGATATCTATATGTCAATGAAATTGTTGAACTTCCAGTTACATTTATAACGATTAAAAAAATAAGAGGAGGTTCTCAGTTCGGCTGTATTTTTTTTCTATTGTATGTACGTACATACAGGGTGTGGCGTAAAGTGTGGTCAATACTTTACCTACGGGTAGGAAGCATCAGAACTGCAGCAAGGCGTGCATAAAAGCTAGTGGTACCCATTTTGAGCACTTTTTGTAAGAAATTCGAATTAAATAATAAGCGAGTTTTAACCCTACTTGCAATTTTAAAAATTGAACCTTACCCATCTTAACAGGAATTTTCTCTGAATGGAAATTTGGAAATACTAAGTGTTGTACCAATTTGGTATCTCATTGAAGTGGGCAAGTTTTTTATCAGTCGGTCGCTCAGGTGACCATACATTTTTTAATCACCACAGGAGGTCAAATTTTTGGAAAAAAATAGAGAAACCCATTTTTTTTATAAGCATGTTGTAAAAGAAAAAGTGTTTATATGAGTAGCACACAAATGGCAGTTAGAATTTGATAGCACAGTTATCTAAAAATGCTATAACAAAAACAGTATGCAAAAATACCTTTATTTAAGGTTACAAACCTTGGCATCGAAAAGAATGGACAAAGGTATAAAAAGTAAAAAATGTCTAAAATGTCCAATAACTCGAAAACCGTGAGACTTTAATTGGGTACAATTTTTTATTTTTTGAACAATTCTGATGCCCCATACCCGTAAGTAAAGGCTTGATCACTCTGTACAACACACCTTTTATGTTACAGTTGCCCTATCGATATGTTTGCCAATTGTTGACCGATTTTGATGATCATTTCGCTTTTGTTTACAGAATGGTCCCAAGATGGTTTCATAAAGGGAGCTGAGGTGCGTCTATTTTATAACTACACTATGCCCCTACGTCCTGTGTACTACACGTCCTGTGTATTACTAAAAAAAAAACAAGTAAATATTCAAGAATTCAAAGTAAATTTTTAGTAGGTACGTCAAAACATCAAATGCAACCGTTTCAAGACACAATTCAGCGCCTATTTTTCCTTCTCCCTTTAATGCCCTGTAGTTGAAGCCAGGCTGGCGTAAAACGAATGATTCTGAACCGTGGCAGTGACAAGGAAAAATTTTATAACGATTTCCGCCGCCTGTCGCCAAGTGGGTACCAACATCCGACGGGGACCGTTATAGACCCGATTATGTTACAATTTGAAGGCCCGGTCGGGGTTACTGTTAACACGATCACTGCTTTGGTTTGTAGGGTTCTGAGGGGTTAGTCTATTTGACGTTAATGGTTCAATGGTTCATTTATTATTGGTAAAATATAGTATTACACATCAATTAGTATACCTTAAAATATACTAAAGTATGTAGATGGTACCTTCAATTATAAAATTTCAATTACCAAATTATACATTTCGATTAAAACAATAAATAAGTAAATCAATTAAAATAATAAATTAATCAAAGATAATTTCAATGGAATAACAATACTATTTTATTTGACGAATTCGTCAATTCTGTGGAAGGATTGTTCGATCAGCCAGTTCTTTAATTTATGTTTAAAGGATTGCATTGACTTAGCACTCGTGATCGTGGTTGGGATACGATTGTAGACCGCCGGTCTCATAACATGAATCAGTTTGGAGGTTTTAGTAAGGTGCCGCTGCACGGCCCTCAGTTTTTGCCTGTTTCTCGTGATGTAGGTGTGACCGTCACCGAATTTAGTGTACTCGCTAAGGTGGTTACGGGCGTATATGGCTCCTTGCAGGATGACCAGGCAGGGGACTGTTAAGATTCTCAGTTGTATAAAAACGTTAGTAGCGAAACGTGATCGTGACGTCTCCTGTATGTGATTTGCTTAGTTCCCTTTTCGCACGATAGAGTAGAGGCACTGTTTCAAATTGTATGGAAAAAGGAGACGTCGCGATCACGTCTACTACTAACGTCAAATAGACTCACCTCTCTGTACTAGGAAGGGTGCCGTTGGCACTAAATAGTTCCAACGGGACCCGTGAGTTGTGTTATTTTGAGTTTTCCAATATTCCGGCTCAGTTGCATGCGTCTTGATCACAGAATAACTGAAGTACAGCGAGTGAGTTTTCTTTATTGGAATAACGGAACCACATGCAACTTTGCGAATATATTGATGAACTGAAAATAACACAAATCGTGGTAAATACCCCGTTGTTAATGACTCTAAGTACTACAATTATGAAATGCGGTTCCTATCCTACGGAACCTTAAGTATGAGAGTTCGACTCCCACTTTTATAACCAACCACGGCAAACCCGGAAGCGAAAACGAAGAAGAGAAGAAAGGTTAAACGTTCAATGTTTTATTTGGATCACTGACTGTAGCCACTCGTATTTATGGCCCTTATGACCAAACGTAATGTTGATTTCGTAGGGCGAAAAGAAATCGAATATAGTCTAAATTTACAAGGTGATTTAAATTACGAAACAAATTAAAACTAGTATTTTCACTCTAAATGAGGCGTTTCCTAAAAAAAATAAAAAAAATCGCCCAGACTTAATGAGAGCGCTATGACTTTGGGTCTGTCTAATAAATTAATAAGAATATCATAGACGACATGACGTCCCAATGACCCCACCTCTATTCTTCCTCAAAAGATCCGCGCTATCTATTGAGTTCTAAGGGCTTTTTTTTAAAACGTGTCATTGAATTAATTTAAACGTAAGCGTGATATATTTAAATGGATTTCATTTAAACGACTGACCGTTTAATTTAAAATGTATTGGTTATCTAA
Organism: Eupithecia subumbrata; assembly: GCA_949316285.1. NCBI lineage: Eukaryota > Metazoa > Arthropoda > Insecta > Lepidoptera > Geometridae > Eupithecia > Eupithecia subumbrata. The sequence goes on along the minus strand of OX438646.1, from coordinate 10,339,064 downwards.
AAAATCGATTTTGAATGTGTTAAATCTACATACATAAAAACTTAAGTTTCTAAATTATTCACGTGAAAACTGCACCCACGTAGCGCATAGACAAAAAAATATTGAGTAGTAGTACTCAATATTTTTTATGCCTAACGAGAGTACAAATAAACCTGCTGACCAAATAATTAACTATGCTGACCAAACATTAATTTTGCTGACTAAACAGCTATTTATTTACTGATTAACGTAATTAGTTCCCGAACTTATGTTTTATATTTTACAGCCGACCAAAACATACCCTTAAGGTAGTTTTGTTGAGTATACTATACATAACATTCAAAAAAATCTGACGCCCAATCTAGGTTTGATGCATTATTTCTGATTTTTAAAACTTGTTTATGAACTCAACTCCTCACTGAGAAAAAAATAAAATGACGCTAGTGCATTCACAGATTAGTGACAATTCTCAAAATTTGTAAGCGAGCGTTTTCGGCTTCAGGATGCACAAGAAAAAATTACTGTATTTTTTTTTTGCGTAAAGTATGGGTATTGGGCACAGAAAATATGATGAAATATACATTGCGGTTATTTTTATGCAAAAAATAAATATCTAGGTCCGTAATTTTTCCTGAATTATTGTGTTTTCTGTGATTGTATAGCATACTATACATTGATACACCTTCTCTAAAGTAACACTTGTTTGTTATGTATAGCATAATATACATGGCCACTTATTGGGTAGGTATTTATAGTAAAACAAACAAAGTTTTCGCGCATTTTTCTGAAAATAACATTTATGTTAGATAACAGATACCGTTTAGGTACCTATCTGTCGAATTATATTGTATGCACGTATTATTCACAATTTAGTACGAAGGTATATCTACCACTAATGTATTTTATTTTCAAAGAAAATTATAATCTAATTAGGATTTACAATTGAATCAATTGAGCTGCAGACTTTTTATTTTCTAGTTGGTTGCGGGTATCTTTTGATATTTATGAGTTTTTGTTTACTTTTTGGTTTTGGTTTTCCACTTACACCACAGCTGGTGTATATTTACTGCCATAGAACTACGGAATCTTTAGCTTGGGAACCATCAGCCAGAATCGACTGCAATGAGCTGACAATTAACAAGCTGGTGGTTGCAGACAAGCTGTTATAAAAGAATGTACAATCAGCAGCTTGTCTCGTTTGCTACTTGCGATGGATTCTGGCGGATGGTTCCCAAGCTAAAGATTCCGGGTTCTATGGCAGTAATTACTTATACCAGCTCTGGTGTCAGTGAAATATTGTCTCCCCTTCGACCTTCATGGTCATCACAAGTAAAAGTGCTGGATCGTCTAGGCTGCCAAAGACAACAAAGAAAGGAAGAAATTGAACCGTTGAAGTTCCCTATCCCCAAATTGTAAAGCATTTCAATATAATCGTGGGTGTAGTTAGACTTGGCTATCATTCTGGTTACCTTGCATCGCACTGGCATAAAATCTCGCAAATGGTTGTGCTACTATTTGTCGCCTTTGTAATGTTTAGATTTCTAGTAGCCAGCCAGCGAATTGTTGCCAATTATCAAATTGATCATACCTTTAGTGGGGTCTTACGACTACTAGCTTCTAGATCATCTTGGGTACAGCTTTTCCTATTTTTTAGACTGGCTCTGATTTATTCTTCTCGACCAAGTAGGTAGGTAAACTCAAGATCAACAACTTCTCACAACAACTGGACATGCTTGTCCAGTATTATTTATGTATTAATTATTTATCTGTGTTCACTGTTGTAAGCCTAACCGGCAGACTAGAGATACTTTTTATATTTGACCTAATAACAATGTTAATGTACCTAATGTTACGCCTAATCTTACAACAATAAATGCTTTTATCTTTATCTTTATCAATAAAGTTACTTCCTCTTTAATTGCTGAGATCGTAAGTAAAATCTTACTATTACGTATACGAGTTTCCACCCTCTGTCGCGTTGCAGCCCATCCAACCAGCGGGTATTATAGACCCGATTATTTTCACTTTGAAGATCCACCCGGGCCTTACTGTTAACTTGTTGAGATATAAAGCGGCTGCTTGATATTCAAGTGTTCACATTTACATTTATTTACATGAAGACGGCTCTGTTAGCAGGTTCGATAATAAACGAGCCAACGAGGTTAGGATTACAGTTTAGTTTGATGCTTGGTGACTTTGAAGGGTAGAAACGCTTTTCTTTGAAGCTTAAGGCTGGGTAGGCTAGCAGAGGTCGCATTTTTGTGATTTTTAAAACCATCTGAGACTAAGAAAATAGTGTTTAAGATTCTGAAAATAGATATATATAGCCTAAGGATCTAGTCTAGTCAAAGTCGCATTCAGTTACAAGATCTAATGAACTTCACTCGATAGAAAAGAAACCCAAAGTTACCCCTTTTTCTAACGTTTATTCAATACTATGACTAACGAACTACTGATATCACACTTTTTTTGTACTCAACTAAGGACACTTAATATTTCTGAACAAACTCGTAGAGTTTGACTTGATAAAATGATTTTCTTAATCACCATGTTTAAATAACTACAAAAAACACGAGCGCGGCGGCTTGGCAGGCGCGCATATTCCCTTACGCCTACTGCTGCAGGAATACCTGGCCTTAATTACATACGCGAGTTTTATGTCTATGCTTCTTTCCCAGAAGTGTATACCAAATCTGGGGAAAACATCAATAATATATAGGACTACCTGGCCTTAAGGTTTTTTGTTGGTGGGCTTATCTTTACTCTAACTCATTTTTATGGGCTTCAGATTTTTATTTGCTTACTGTTTTACCTTACACTATTGTCTCGTACAAGTTCATACTGATCGCATGATAGGCTTGCGATATTTTACTCCTATCTCGCCGCTGCTGGACGCTTGACGTTGCTATTGTTGCAGGGGTGCTTAGTACAGTTTTGTAGGGTTGTGTTTAACATATTCAAACACACTAACTTTTTTCAACAATTTAAGTGCAGTTTTTAAATTAATTATTGAAAAAAAGTTGAGTTTGAATGTGTTAAACTTTTTTGAACGTGTAGAAGGAATAGACGCCAATTCTGCGTGGGGATCATCCATCGTGCGATCAGCGACAGAATACATAGGTACTCGAGTTAACCTCTCAAGGATTCTTACTATATTAGCTTTTCCGTTGTCATTTGTCATTCTAAATTCAAATCTCCGAAACCAATTAGTTAGACCAATATACACAAAACAAGGTTTTATAGGTATAAACAAAAGACAGTGACGATTATTTCCCGATTAAACTATCTCCACTCTGTAAGCAAACGTCAGTTATACTATCAGTTGAAATAATAGACGTCTCACTCAATAATTATAATAATAATAATAATCACACTATATATATAAATATGCGAAAGTTTAGATGGATGGATGGATGTTTGTTACCTCTTCACGCCAAAACTACTAAACGGATCGGGCTCAAATTTTGCACACAGGTAATTCTAATCCTGGAATCAAACATAGACTTACTCATACTTTTTATCCCATAAATCAGTTCGCATGGGATAGAAATCACCTTTAAACTTTTCCATAGAAACAACGCGTGCGATGCCGCGGGCAGAAGCTAGTATTATATAATATCTAAGCAGCTTCACAGCAGCACTCACGGTTACTTGTATTCGTGGCTGCGGAGACCGAGTACGAAACGAGGAAGGATCCCTCGGCCGCCCACGCCACAAGTGTATGATCTCCTAAGAGGTCGGAGCTTGGAGACCATTAAGGACCATAGAGGTCTATGGTTTAGGTAAATAAATATTGGTCACATACTCCATACTTGAGATCTCAATGAATAAACAATTGTGATTGTTAGAGATCGGATTATTATGCATTTGCATATAATAAGGGCAGAAGCTTTTAATCACAAAGAAAATTACAATAAAATAAAATAAATAAATTAGAACTAGTATTTACAATTGAAACAATTGAGCTAACTGCAGACTGTTGCAAACAATCTACAGGTAGCTCAACTGATCCATATCAATACTAGTCGGAAGCGTCCCCAAGACGCTGGCTGCATTGCCCCGCTGTATGGCAATGCTGATGCGCTGTGCCAGATACTGACCAGCTCTCGGGTCACGCGTCGCTTCGACCAGACGCTCAGATAATTTAATGAATTTGCATATTTAGCTAATTTTCATCGGTAGTTGCTTAATTTACCTAAAATCTTGTGATGATGTATATTTTCGCTATATCTGCAATATTTTTGAGTAGGACAGTTATTGATAATGAAATTAACAAATGAAATCTTATGTTTTTGAGGTCATTACTAAAAGTTGGCACGATCGTCTTTTGTTTTTCGGCCTAATTTATTACGAAAGTGAACGAAAACTAAAATTACGTACGAAGTTGAATCGCCTTTTCAGGGAATGATGAAAGTAGGTATATTTTTAATTTCTTTTAACACTGAAATCTCGATCCTTGAGGTTAAAAAATGTATTAAAAAGTCGAAGTCTTAAAATTCGTCCGAGAACAACCTTTTCATAATTAAGCGAGAGTAGCCACACGCTGAATTTTGCGCCCGGACTTGGAACAGTAAATAATTGTAAACGTCTACAAGACTACAAAATGTTAAATAATTGTTAATTTACTGTCTCATAGCTTACTAATTGTATATGATTTTGAATTAAAGTCTGCTATTTTTACTTTTTACTGTTGCATATTTTGACATTTTTATGCATATTTCGGGCTTTTTATGTTGGATATAATCCAGTCTCTATTTATGAGATAGATAGATAGAAAACACTTTATTATACCACACAAATACAGGATACAATACAAAGAAAATGCTTAGAAAAAAGAAAGCATAAAGGGCGGCCTTATCGCTAAGAGCGATCTCTTCCAGGCAACCTTTGGATGACTGGAAATGAAAGAATAAATATATAGATACCTACTTAAAGGAAACAAATACTTACACTACATACCTACTACATATAATACCTACAAAGATTAATAATAAACATAATGATTATGGTAGGTACTTACGAGTGCCATCGAAGCGTGTTGCGATAGTATCTAGGAAGGTGTTCTGGGGCGCGAGCAGCCCCTTGCGCACGGGCATCGCCCCGCGACGCGCCCTCGCGCTCCTCACACCACCTGCAACAAAAGAAACGCACTGTTTACTCATCATTAACCTCATCAGCCTAAGGTTTTTGTTATTATAGTGAGTAAGTCCTCACACTCTGGGTAATTTCTAAGAAATCAAATAATATCGCTAAAGTCCGTAGGAAGTCCCAGAGATTTTCGACTTCTACGTCACTCGACCTCGTATGGTGTACCATACGAGGTACACTACACCATACAAGTACGGGACCGTACTGAGGGAAGGATGCGCGTTCAAGTCCCGTCGAAATCGATTTTTTTGGGATATTATTTGATTTCTTAGAAATTGTCAGCCTATATTAATCCTCTGCTAGATATAAAATAATAAATAAATAAATCGAATCGTCAGTATTTGCCGTGGTGGTGGCGGTGGCGGTTGTGGCGTCAATTTGAGAAAAATCAAAATTGATGGTGAGGTCAATTCTTACCTCCCTAACTCAGTCCGTGTATGTGGTGAGTGTACAAGCCTTTGTTACCCTGTACTTTGATACTGTTGTTGATAAACTTAAGATGGGTGTTAAAATGACTGACGGATACGAAGGTTGTTTGCTGACTGAATTTATTGATATACTGAGTACATACATAAAAATGCTGATCATTGCTTATTGGTTACGCTGTGGCGCACACAGCTTAGTACAAAGTTATTACCTAAGCTGGCCTACGTGTGTACCTAAATATCTAAGTATAGGTGCATAATGTGCGGGTTGGCCCGTACAGTGAGAGCCGAAGGAACCTAACCAGAGGAAGAGCATCAGATTCCTTCTCTGTTTTATTCAACACCTCCACTGCGATCACCAAGCCGCCTGCCAAAAGCGGTGGTTATGGCAACACCCCTTGGTTGGAGAAGGCATGATTAGCAGTAGATCAGTAGTTTAGTAAAGTTGCTAGGTATTTTTTCTGCTCGTCGTCGCCCTCCTTGTGACGCTCACATATACAACCTTTATCAGCCCGGAGCTGGATATGGGCCTCACCTTATACGCTCCTGATTGGCTTATATCATGAGATAATTACCATAATGCCAAAACTGGGCATGCGGGTTCGGGATCGCAGTTCGCTCACTTGATATGGCAAGAAAAATTGTTCATTTGTTCTCAGATCAACAAACCCTCAAGCCCTTTCCAAAACCAACGCACCACGCGCCAAGGGAACTGAAGCTAAAATGCGATCCACTTGGCTGTGCGTGCGAGGTTCAAGATTTCTTTCAACGAATCCTATAATTCGATTCATTCGGCTCTCAAGACCCTCAGGATTCTCAAGAGCTTGTTAAGCTGATTAACAAGCTTTTTACAAGAACGTGTGCTTGTCGTCAAAGTTTGAGACAAGCCCAGATCTTCGTGGTCTACTGATCTCACAAAGCCAAGTGGTTTCACATATTCACTATTGAGGCATATTGGTTTAACCATTATACTAATGACAATAATAGGCCATAGTAGCCCTGTTTCAATAATTAACCACTAGACTTAGGTATCTAGTGGTTAAATCATTAAGTCTACCTATTTGATAATAATTGGTTTCAGTTTGATGTATCTCAGTGCGGGATTAGGGGGGATTTCAGGGGGGGAAACTCCCTTTATTTGATTCTGATTCTACGCGTGACAATTAAATTGGATTTTTCCCCAGATTTCGCTATTCCAAATAAAACAGTGATGTAAAGAGGTAAACAGTGTCAGATGGTTCTTATCCAATGGGATCGTAAAAATCTACTAATACAGGAAATGGCTTTCTTAAGGTCCTCGTAAACGTCGAATCCATCGAAATGGGTCAAGCGCGTGGGCTACGGATTTTTGTATTCATTCAGTGGTTAAAATGATACCAACTGTCAAGGTCAATGGCCTCACCACACAATCGAGTTATTCCGTATTCGACCCACTGCGTTCGGACCAAAGTAGTCAATGCCATAAAATATCCTGCACCGGCACTATGACAAAACTAACGTAAAATCCTGAAGAAATTTTCGACATAGCATTATTAGATTTCGTGATCTTTCGGTACAGCGTGCATTCGAGATTTTAATTTTCCGGTCTACAGTTTTTCGGTGTTGTGTTTTTTCGATATTCTGGTGTGCGGCCTCATATGTTTTCGGTATTTAGTTTTGCGGTGTCGTGTACTTTCGGGATACCGTTCTCCGGTATTTCGACTTCCGATATTCCGTAGTACAGTCCTTATAATGTCTACTGCTTAACGTAGGTACCTTCACCAAACAAAGGGTTTTGCCTTAATCACCACACATGGCAGGCGGAATGAAAAGAGAAAATTTTCCATCGGGCGAGAAGTCAAACGCAAGAATCAGAATCAGAATCAGAAATATATTTATTGTTAACTGTTGTACAAAAAAGATCTTAGGTATAAAATAGTGTACAGTTTCAACAGCTTATCTATAATAGACATACAATAATTTTTTAAATAGGTACCTATAATACTAGGACAAGACAATTAAATATAAAATAAAACGTCCAGTGTGAATGGGACTGTGCACCGTGGGTTCCGTATACTTATAAGACCTTGCTTCTTCCCAAATTTTATGGTTCTAAGTCAACGGGAAGGACCCTATAAGTTTTGGTTCATGGCGAGAATCAATTTTTTTTTGTGAATTGTTTACAAATTTACGTGCTTCAGTTTTTTCCCTTTACTTGTACTATAAAACCTTCCTCTTGTGAAATTTTATGAATATGCAATTAATTGGTTCTTAATATCCGTGCTATTTAAATAAACAATAAGAATTATTCTCCCCTCTGTTCCTTTTGAGGTATGGCACCCTAAAAACGTTGAGAAAGCGGTGGCTTTCGTACTGTAGTGTCTGAACTGAAGACTTTATTGAATAAAAGTTTAAAACTTTCAGCAGGATTAAAACAATCCGATGCCAAAACATCTGCTGAAATGGGTCACAACAACTCTGATGACAAATTGCAAAAGTGGTGAGGTTGGTAGGCGCAAGTTTGAGCGACAGTTTTTGAGGGATTTATGAACACAACACCCGCATTTGTCTCAGGCCTTTATTGTTCAGCAAAAGTTTGTGAATAAATCCTCTCCAGTAGTTATTTACCCAGGGGAAGCAAAGACTTTACTTTCCAAAGTTTCTATAATTGAATTGCATGAACATGCAGATAAATATATTCATATTTGTACTATGGGATACACACTCGGGCTCGCTTACGAATACACGTAAATAATACATGATATAATATACATTATATATGTATATACAATAATACATTGATTTTTTATACGGAAAACCTCCAGACCCGGAACAAATATCGTACAAACTCTAAAAAATACATAATTAAGGTCGCCTGGTAGAGATCGCTTCTTAGCGATAAGGCTGCTCATTGTATTTGTCTTATTTAATGTCTTTTTGGTGTACATTATACAAAGCATTTTAGTATCGTTTGTATGTTATATAATGTAGATCGTACAAACATTTGTCCCTGTTGAACCGAACCCGTAACATCCTCTGCAGCGGGCCTTTGTTCACTGCACCCCTAAAGTCGTCAAATTGGGTGAATAATTATTCAGATTAAAGGCCTATGATGCCAAAGCTCTGACTTGCTAGAATACCAAAGTATTAACACATTGCAAAGTTTGTAATTTCAAAATTAAAACCCTCCGATCTATTTCCCAAAACAAGATTTAACGAAATTGTCGCCTACTAACTACATAAATTAGGTAAGTGGGTAAATTAAGAGTATAAACTTCCTGGCATTGACAAAGTTAGTGTGCGGTTTGAGCACGGTTCACAATTTAAACTAAAAGCAACTTTATTCGGTACACCATTCATTTGTTCACCGGATTTGTTGCGGATATGTAGAATTCGGACCTGAAGATAGGTCAAGTGTCGCATGTCGCCGGGAACGACAATTTGGGTAAGGTACTTACCTTGAAATGTAGAGAATATCTAAGAAATCCAATATTATCGCAAAACTTTTTGACTTAGACGGGACTTGAACCCGCATCCTTTCGTCCGTACCGGAATGTGCTAACTATGTACAGAATTATAGCAAATCCGCTTAATTTTTTATCAATTACGTTTATAAATATGGAGGCTAAATCTAAAATCTCTTAATGCCTAGTTGGGAATACTTTTCGTGAGACGTTGGGAATGAGCACACCCCACCACGTTGGGAATAACTCCTAGTACCTACCGAATATTGAACAGCTTATTCCGTGATTATGTTATGGCATACCTACTTATGCAACTGTATGGGTATCTATCGAATATCGAAAACCTAACCGAACATTGATGTAAATTTCCCAAACTTACCATTTATACTCCGTCCGAGAGGTTATTTTGTTTAGAATGCAATATTTCATAAACTGTTTCTTTTTAAAAATAGTTATGAGAATCTGTCGACCCGAAAATTATCGGGACTATCGAGAGCTTCAATACTTATCGAGCTGACAGATTATATAAAAAAAGAAAACTTCAAAATTATTGAGTTTGCCACATATAATACAAAAGATACACATAATTAAAAAATATAATAGAGGAGAGGTGATAAAAGTGGTTACCGCTCAACGTGTGCTATGACGGAGAGAATCATGCCATAGCGCTGGTCTTCCGTGGTAACCTTGGTGATTGAGGTGGTTACGAAAAACACATACGTAACTACAAAATAAAACAAAAACAAAGTGGCTGAGACAAATCAAGAAAAAAAGAAACTCAAGGAAATGAAAAGTGGCTAAGAAATAATATAATTTTTCAGTTATTGATACGAACAATACTTTAGCTTTTCAAAGCAGTTGCTTGGCTGCTTAATTTAACAACGCCGAACAGTAGAGTATCGAATTTAAGTGTTCTGTGGGATGACATATGAAACAAGCCCTTCGCTCGTTCCATACATGACCCACGACCCACCGGTGGTGCATTTTGAGTTTCTCACCGTACTACGTTCATGACCCACATAAGGGCCATGCATGAGCCCTAAAAAGTTCAAAGGCTTGTAAGCATGTACCCGCGTGAGCTTTTTTCACTTTTTCGGCGTACACGTATATGCCAAAAAATTTATTGGCAAGAAAAGGACTTTTCATTTAAGGTTGCCAGATCCTACCATCAAAAGTGCGTTTGCACGTAGGGGGTCGACTCCATAACTCTGGCTGCACACGGAACGTGTTAATATATTTCACGACATCATGGAAAAAGGTCAAGGATAGCTTTCTTGGTAGGTGCCAGCTAAAGGAAAATAATCCTGAATTTATTATGCAGAATGAGAAATTCTACGAAGAATTTCATAGAAAGTAAATATGTACCTACTTATTCATGTTCCACGAAAGCTAAAACCTTTTTGGAGTTAATGTCACTTCGCAGAAAATTCATTCTTAAATTTTTTATTGCACTCAAGTAAATCAAACATATCCTAACAAATACTGAACATGTACAAAGAGCAGGCAAGCTTAACCCTAAAAGAGTTTTCTTAGAGCAAACCTATGATATAAAGGTAATTTATGAAACGAGTGTGGATAAATAACGTGTACATACAAGACAGAAAAAAAATATACAGATATTTGAAAACCTACATACAAAACTAACATAAACTAAAAGAAAATAAAATACAAAAAAGAAACTAAATATACTTATGCCTATATCTGCTATGACTGTAGAGAAAGATAATGCTCTTTTACCTTATAGGTACTTAAATACGTAAGTAAAGGGCTGGCTTGTGTTGAGTGGGGAAGGGCATTCCAGAGTCTGGGTGCCAACACAGTAAAAGAATCATGGTAGCGGCAAGTTTATTTATGATTATATATCTACTGATTAAATTTCAATTTCAATGATTTAAGAAGGTTAGATTAAATACAACCTGCTCACCTACCTTCCTAAATCAGGAGTAGATCCTCAATTCGTGCAAAATATTAGTAAAGGTTAGATCTCCCAGGCTAAGGGGAAATAATTTACACCCTAAAACACCGCTAAAATTTAACGCAAATCCCTAACAAGCCAGGATTTCATTAACCACCCGTAAATCTTTAGGAATAATTACAGCTTTATTTAAGGTGACCCATAAACTGTGTGTTAGAATACGCCTGCCGTTCCACCTAATCGTAAAGTTTTTATGTAGGTATCATAAATAATATAGGCACCTAGGTAGGTACTATAAAGTCTTGTGCACAAATACAACGTTTTTCGCTCAGTGTGCATTAGATTTTATCGGGCAGAGTTGTTACAGTGCAGTGTAACTACATATGTGTGTTAACGTACGTGTGTGTGTGTTAACGCATTCAATGCCCAGGTTCAGCGGTGCGACTAACATTAGGGCACGCTCTGGTGCAGAAAGACTTCGGCATGTGCGAGCATGAAAAAGTTATTTGACCGAACAGTTTGGTTTGAAAAAATACCTAGGTTCTTGAAAAGTAAATGGTAAACATTCTAAGAACCTACCTTCGCTAAGAGCCTCGTAAAAAAAGCTAGAAACCGCTAGCAGTCGGTAGACAGATGTCCCACGTAAAAAGTGTTTACGCATGAGCTTTGTACGATTATCAAAATAACTATATCGTACACATGGCCTTTGTTGTAAAAATAACGGTTTTGGGTATTTATTTTTACACCTTCTTGATATCTGCGTTAATCAAGAACGACATAAACAATCTGTGTTGATTTTGCAGGTTCGCCAAAGCAATTATTCCTGTATATAACGTTATGGTTTTGGTAATTTATTAGCGGTATTAATGCTACATTTATATTGTTTGGGATTAAAATATAAATTCAGATAAAAGGGAAATGCGTAGGAAGTACGGAAATTTATTTGAAAATGTAATGGTTCAGTTCAGTTACCTTTAGATTCTTTGCAACACTCTGCAGTTAGCTCAATTGTTTCAATTGTAAATACTAGTCGAAATTTATTTATATTATTTGATTGTAATTTTCTTTGTGAATAAAAGAACTAGGTAGTTATGTATGTGTGGTATTTAACATTTATATTTGTTTGTGAAAAATATTTCGTTTAGATAAGTAGTAACAAATCTCACATTCACATTTTACATGGATACATTCCTTTGAAAGTTCGGAATCGATAAAGTTTAAATTAACTGAGTTATTGGAATTCCAATAAAATCTTTCCAAATAAACAGATTGTTGGTACTTAACTAGATGCTATGTACCTACAAAGCTACAATCCAGTAAAATCTGTCTCATTTTGAACTTAAAGCTAAATAACGGAAGTACAAAAACGTGCTTACGTGAATTTTGAAGTTCATTCAACGTAACATTACCAAAATGCAACGAAAAGGATCAGGAATTTAAAATTTCTGTAGGTTTTGGGACATCTGATAAGTTTTATGTACCTTTAAGATATTTTAATTTGGAATGTGGTAGCCAGACTCGGTTCTAGAATCCTAGATATTATATGTCAACAAAGGCATTTATGAATTACAAATAAAATATTATTCCGGGAAAAAGCGTGCGATGCCACGGGCAAAATCTAGTATTATAATAAAACCAAGCACGTTATCAAAGGCGAACTCGGTCCTCTGTCGCATTAGGCAGCTAATGTTGTGATATGTACGTAATTCCATACATCCGACATCTTGACGTCTAATCCCTCGTAGCTTTTGTAAGCTTCGTGCCTTGGGTTCTTTTTCTGATTATTTGTAATGTACTTTTTACCTGTGGCTTCTGATTTAATTAGTTACATAAAGTTTACCTACTTACTTTCTGATTCTAGTTCATTCCTTATAGCACTGTAGCTATAGAGCGAAACTTGCTTCTGCTTCATCTATTTATAACTTTTAAAATTAGATAGTAGATAGAAACTTCTTTATTGCACACTCATAAAACTAATTTACAAAAATAAACAACAAAAATTACAAAATATGTGACAATTGGCGGTCTTATCGCTCTAGAGCGATCTCTACCATACAACCGTGTATGGATAGGATCGATGGATTGAAGATCGGGATCTGTGTGTATTATGTAGCTAATAAAAATCTTACATACAAATACTATCACGGTTATTAGCACTAAAGTCACAAAAAATGAGATTTTCATGATTGTTATTTGTGATATTTTGAGTTTTCCAATATTTTGGCACAGTTGCTGCGCCACGGAATAACTGAAGTCACTGCGTGTGAGTTTTAATTAGCAGAAGTACCGATCTACCCTCATCCTTTGTCTTTTGCTACGAAAGAAACACTAAGTACTACCGATTTCATTTCTAATCAATCAATCTTAATCTTTATTTTCAGAAATGTCCTAAAATAAAGATTTAAATTACAGACAAGTACCAATAAAACATACAACCAACAAAATAAAACAAAAATAACTAAATCCAATCTAATGTAATTACAACTGAGACACTACACTGAATAGGTAGTTAACAACTTATCGACACTTGATATTTGTCTTTAATCAATTATTATTATTAAGTATAAATTATATAGACCCTAGCTTTTGTTGGTGTACTTAGGCAATTTCCTCCATTTTCTCTCTATCTCTCTCTCAATGTATTTTACTTCTTTATATGACAAGACAGTGACTTTCTCCTTGACCTGACTCATATAACTAATTCTTGGTCCTCCTCTTCCTCGTCTTTCGTCTACTTTTCCTTTTATGATGTTACTTCTGAAGTTGTCCTATCGTATAAGAGTTCCAATCATTTTCCCTCTTCTGTTTTGAATGGCCAAAATCAAAAACCTATTCTCCTCAACTCTTTTCTTTATTCTCTAGTCATTTATTTCCATTTCAATCAATGTACTATACTGAAATTACATACCTATTTTTATTCAATTTAAAACCCTTAGCGAATCCAATATTCTTGATAAACGATGCCAAGTAGCCAACAACATAAAGTAAAGAATTTAATATCGCGCGTGCGGTGACTTCCTGATATTGTATGCAAAGTGATTGTCCTCACCACCCGTCTGGAAAGATTGTGACTTTATGTTTTACTCTATAAAACATTTTAGTAACAAACACAAATTTATGGAGGCAGACCAGACACGTTAGGGCTAGATATTGGTTGCCCCACGTTGGGTGCCACTTTAGGCCCCACGTTGGGTGCCACATTAGGCCCCACGTTTGGGCGCCCCGTTGAAAAAATAGTCTTGGAGATATTAAAAGCAACGTGCCTACTTGGTGTTTTAGCTCAATAAAATCCGAACAAACTGTTTTAGGTACAAAGTATTTGAATAATTAATTTATCTATCTATCCTATAAACCTTACCCAGACGGGGCCTCAACTCTGAGATATCATAAAAACTATAGCGAAAATAATCGTCACTTCTGGGTAACAAGGAGTTTATATTGAGTATCCAAGAGTCGGGGCTCAGAACATGCCAGACGGTTTTATTGAAACAGTGCCGTACAAAACACGTGGACGCGTAATATTAGACAAGTTTCATAACATGATGGTTGGGTATTGTTCCTATTTGTGGGTACGAGAATTGTTTAGGCATAGTAATACCAAAACAAACACTTGCATAGCGCTTGTCAAAAGTCATGATATAGTAATGCGCCGTCTGTCTTTGCTGTGATGGAGACCTAAGCCTTTTGAATATGTAAATCAATTGTGCCTAGCACACTTGTAGGTACCACCTACTGCTAGTTCGACTTATTTTTTGTAACGCAAGAATTTTGTATTTCTCTATTTAACTAAATTCATACTAAATAAAGTTTTTTATTGTTAAAGAAAATAACAATCAATTAATCGATATAAATTAGAACTAGTATTTACAATTGGAACAATTGAGCTAACTGATCCATATCAATACCAGTCAGAAGCGTTCCCAAGACGCTGGCTGCATTGCCTCGCTGTATGGCAATGCTGATGCGCTGCGCCAGATATTCACCAGCTCTCGGGTCACGCGTCGCTATACCTTACTATACCTTACTCTACCAATCGGAATCTAGGTTGAGACATCACTATAATTTACAGCACTGTAGGTAGATAAATTTGTATTTCATAGCTGCTACAGGAGTCCTTTGATCTCAGTTTGAAGTCAGGGTTCTCTCGGCTACTGATCCACAAAGTAAATGAGGTTACTACTGCCGATACTGTGACGGTTTTCATTTCACACGGAAGATCGAACTCTTGTGTCTCGTTATTTTTAAATCAAGGAAGCTGCGGTGCCACTCAGAGCACAGAATCTCAGGTTATAAATAGGTTGGATTTATGCTTGCCTAATAATAAGTAAGAGGCAATATAAATGTCGTTCGGTTTTTCTTTGAAAGTATGACATGAAACATGCTGACATATCCTTTTTAGGCTTATGCATAGATATTTGAGGTTCTTATCTTTGTTAAAAGAAGACATGATTAAACCTACTTGCTATTGAATTTATGCTTGCCTATGCTTATAAGGAAGAGGCAATATACAAGACCAAAATTTAAAATTTAAAAAACCCCCCGACAGATTTTTATGAAACATGGCTGAGAACACTCGGGATAAAATTATCTATAACTCAAAAAAAAAATTAAACGAAAGTCGGTTCATTCGTTTGGGAGCTACGATACCACAGACACAGATACACAGACAGACACGTTAAACTTATAACACCCCTCTCTTTTTGCGACGGGGGATAAATGTCGTTTGGTTTTTCTTTGAAAGTATAACATGAAACATGCTGAAATATCCGTTTTAGGGTACGTTTTAGGCTTATTCATAGGTATTTGAGGTTCTTATCTTTGTTAAAACTAGGCATTATACAACTACTTGCTATCGAATCCCATCAGCAAAGCCCAACGAAAGTTCCAAGTGATCCAAATACCAGGCTAAAGAATTCAGTCAACTTCATGCATGTTATTAGAAAAATATTGGAATGTCGAGTATCTAATCGAGTACTATCTAGTAAGTTGTATTGTGCACCATGACCCTTTTCCTAAAAGGACGTACATTGGTTTCGACCACGGAGTGACCCCGATTGGTTCGGCTCGCTGCCTTCAATATTTATCCGAAGAATTGCGGTTCTCCTTATTATTACAATAGGAACTGGGAAGATTAGGCACCGCTAGAGGGTTTTCCGGTAAAATCATCGGAAAATGAATTTCATAGACGGCTGTTTTTGAAGTGAAATTATAGGAATGTATGGAGTTCTAAGAAATATCTTGAAACCAACAAAAGTGTGGGTAAATAAATAATGTTGGACAATTCACACAGCATTATCTAGCCTTAATCTAAGTAGAGCTTGTGTTATGGTTACTAGATAACTGATATACTTAATACAATACACTACATAGACAGATATTTTTTATTATACAAAGAAAACATCCAGAACACCCTGAACAAATATCTGTAGATCTTACAAACATTTGTCCCGAGGCGGGAATTGAACCCGCAACCTCCTGCGTCGCAGGCGGACCTTCACCCGCCGCGCCACAGAGTTCGGAAGTTAATGGTTCTTTTAAATGATCTATTTCCCGTGGTGCTTATAACAATTGTATAGGTATACTAGTGACCCGCCCCGGCTTCGGACGGGTGCAATAATATACTACAGAATCGGCGCTCCCCGGCCGGTACCTCCGCGCACCGCCGCAACCGCTATGACCCTGCATTTTAAATCTCTAATATCTTCGAAAATATTCATTTAAATTACATGCTGCAAAGAGCCATATTCATCTATATTAAATTCAAAATGTATTAAAGGTACTTAATTGGATGAGGATTCATGCTGTATTGCTTAAAATCGCTTCGTAAATAAACCATTATTTCTCCTAAAAAGTAACGGATAAAAAATGGTTATTGTGGATTATCCATAAGAGATAGACCATCGCAGACTTTTTTGTAGACCTTTTTGAGGTGTACAATACTGTTATACATTATTTTCTCTAATCTAACTCGTAAGGTTCAGCCAGCGTTTGCAATGTAAGCGTAAAAAAATGTGTTTATTTACGACATCACATTAGAAACCTCTAAAATTATCAGTCTTTCTCTTAATTATGCATATATTATACAGTCTTTGTCTTTTAATTATGCATACATATATTATACATATAAACCTTTCTCTTGAATCACTCTATCTATAAAAAAACCACATAAAAATCTAAATAAAGGGTATAGATCTTCTAACTAGATACAGTCTCACCTGATCGTAAGTGACGAAATGTATCACGACTAGAAGTTCTAGAAAACACCTTACTATTCAATATTGTCTTGAAGAGACCCATGCATTTTGTAGTTGGTAGAGAAATCACATTTCACATGCCACAATCACTTCATTGATCTCTGGTAGGTACATGGTTCAATAAACAGATCCAGGTTAAAGTAATTAAACAGGTGGCCACTATTGACTCCTAATTGCATAGAAAAACGAGCCAGCGCGGGCCCTTTGCAAAACTAGGAGCAAGAACCAGTCAATATATATAGTAACAGGAATAATATCAAAATTATGTGGAAGCTCAACCCACGTTCTCAAATAGAAACTTAACAAACAATTCTCATCATTTTCACTATCCCGTTTCATATAAAATGATATCCTCCGAGAGAGATCACAGTGTGTATTATTCAGTAGAGAAACGTGCTGTGAAACCACATTGGAGATTATCTCAAGCAACTATGACGGATACATACTTACTAATAACAATGGAAAAGACGATCAATAAGAATATTATTGGATAGATAGGTCATTTATTAGTACAGTACGTTCATTATTAGCTGACCCCTCTGTTACGTTTGAAGTTAATTTATATGAAAACTGAACTCTTTTAAAAGAGTTTTAAAACTAAAACATTTTGGTACAATCAAGATAACAAGCCATCACACTATCACACTATCACACTATCACATCACACTAATATTATAAATGCGAAAGTTTGGATGGATGGATCTGTAGATGGATGGATGGATGGATGGACGTTTGTTACCTCTTCACGTCAAAACTACTGAACGGATCGGGCTGAAATTTTGCACACAGGTAATTCTAATCCTGGAATAAACATAGGCTACTTTTTATCCCATAAATCAGTTCCCATGTGATAGAGATCACCTTTAAACGTTTCCATATAAATGCGTGGGAAGCCGCGGGCATAAACTAGTTTTATATAACAATATTAATTTTAATCATATTAAACCAAGGCTGATGTAGTTCCGAGACTTGGAACCTGCCAGGGTGGTCAGCTAACGATGTCACTGTATCTAGAAGAACGTAAGAGCGAGCAAAAGTCAAGTAAGTATTTACCTATTCGCTAATACTGGCGATGCTTCCGATGACTACCAAAACCCCTATTCAATATTTAAAAAAAATCTTACAGGTAAGGTACACAATGCTAGCTACGGTAGTAAGTACCTTCTTCATAGATATTGTACAGCCGGGAAGAATACTGAGATTATAATAAATAAATAAATAAGGCCCCAAGGTAAGCAGAGTTTGTGTCATGGGTACTAGATGACTGATATACTTAATACAATACTTTACATAGATAGATATTTTTTTATTATACATATAAAATACCCAAAACACCCGGACCAAACATTTGCAGATCGTACAAACATTTGTCCCAAGGCAGGAATTGAACCCGCATCCTGTGTCGCAGGCCATCGCCAGCCGCGCCACATCGGTCATCATATAGTCATAGTCAATTATATTGCAACGTTCGATCTTACGATTTTAATAATAAAATAATTACTTTAATGAGCAAAAAAACAAGCATACTATAGAGATACATCATGAAATTACAGTTGGAGACATATGTATTAGCTTGGTATTTTTTGTTTTGTTCTGTAGTATCCAAACTAAGTACTGTATATAATATGTCAGACTGTAATGCTGTATCCAGTCCCTTCCACGAGTTCCAGGTAAATTTTATAACATTACAAATATTGCTTCCAGGTTCTGAGGGTAAAACAAAATGTTCATTGCTTGAATAGTATTCCGACTGCTTCTAGACCGCAGTGTTTAAGCAGTTATAGAATATTTGCGAGCTTAAAGAATTACTGAACAATAAAAATGCGCATAATATTAACATGATTCACTGGTTAGGGGTCTCTACGGTGCAGCGTCTGATCTGAATAGCGCTAGGTATTTTGCATCTAGCATGACCAATTAGTCCACTGGGGGCTTGATTAGTAGCTCCTTCATATCGGGTATTTTTGCACGGAGCACTAACAAAAGGAAATAATTAAATAGCTGGGTGAATACCACTGAATCTCTAGGAAAGATGTGATAAAGTTGGTCACATTTTTATAGTACATGTTGCTTCGTGCTTTTGGACTTGTGCCACGTCGTGTTGTTTCGTCCGTCCCATCGAATTATGTAAGTGAGGCAATAGAGAGTGTACCTGTGTTTGCGCACACACTGATTCACTACCTATCATATGTCTCACGTAAATGGCTCGTCTCCGTTGCGACTGGCCGTGGCCGAAAATCGGCTAGGACATTTTTACTATAGAGCCGAAAATAATAAAGTACCTAACATAAAGCCACCATGTCTATAACATTCATTACTTCACAGGTTTTATTGCAGATATATATTTTTAGTCCGACACTAATCTGGGAAAGTAACAGATGTTGTAGTAAATTGTTGCTAGCCACAAATTAAACCCTTAGCAGTTTTATTTGTTGCCAGACCATTTTCGTGGAAACTTTGCAGGTCGTTGAGCTTTTTTGGACGTATCTATGTATGCCCTAACCACCAACCTGCCATACGATTTATTAGTGATGCAGAAATTTTATCGGAGCATTAATGAACCACCCATTGTTCAAAAACGCTCTGATAAACTGCGTTACAAAGAAAACAGCTGCTTCTGTACCAAAACTGCAGGAACATGACAAATGGCGTCATTTACAAGAACATCCCAGAAAGTTATAGGTACTGTTTCGTCTCCGTAGACTACTAAACATCAAAGTTGAACCGTTATTTATACAAAGTACCTAACCTATGACATTTTGAGTGACGATACGACTTGTAGATGTCTATTCTGAGTAGCAATTCAACGTCTAAATAGTGAAACTAGCGACAGCGACGCCAGAAACAAGTCTGCTTGATCATGATCGACTCTAGCTTTTTTTACTATAATCGGACAAACTGCGTATGGATTTTTGACGAACCGCTTATTGGACGAAACGCGATATGGACGAATCGCTTTATTTATTGATAATGGTCAAGCGTTTGGCCACCAACTCACTTAAAGTAAGTGAAGTAAGTGTGCTTTTTGGACGAACCGCTAACAAATCGTCTGTTTAGTGTACCTAAATATCGTGAATCGGGCCAGATTACCCAATAGGTACAGAGAGCTGCATGGATAGGAAACCCTCCTGTAAATCACATTAATATTATAAATATGAATGTTTGGATGTTTAGATGTATGGATGGATGGATGTTTGTGACCTCTTCACGCCAAAACTATATTCTTTATATGAAAGTTTTTCAGCTTAAATTGTACCACCACCGTTTTTACACATTAAGGTTTTTTAAAAGCGTTTTCTTTCCACATTTATAAATAAATAGTGCTGAACAGATCGGGCAGAAATTGGAATAAAACATAGACTACTTTTTATCCCATAAATCAATTCCCATGGGATAGAAATAACCATAAAATGTGTCCATAGAAACGACGCGCGCGAAGCCGGATTTATTATAGCCATAAAATAATGCTGGACAATTCACACAGAATCAACAAACCGTTTTTTAAACAGTTTTTCTACAATTCATAAGTCAACTGTTTCCTCTTTATTCCAAAACTAGTTGATTCTGATCTGATCTGATTCTGATCAACTGATTATATCATTCAACAACATACTATGTCGTTGACATGGACAAATTATGTGACACGAGGTCAACGCTTTTTAGCGCGAAAATGTTCAGCTACCAGCCAGTCCTAAGCCTGGAAAAGTATGAAGGCGTGTAGTTAATTTTATTGTCTAGATTCATAATTCTATTCAATTGCTCACATAAACAAACTAAATTTAAAAACAACGTGGTTTTAGAGGAATAACTACAATCAAATGGTGAGTTCGTTTAACAACTTTAGTACTAGACATTTAACGCGTTAATACTACTTAGTTCACTTCAGTTTACGTTTCGACAAACCAGTTAAAAACGTTAACTGGTTTTTAACTAGTTGACCGTTTATAGAACACGGTTTCGTTTCGTTAACGCAAAAACAGTCAACGACCCACAGCTAGAAAATACCCAGAACACCCTGAACAAACAGCTGCAATTATCTAACTACACCTGCTCAGAAAATTGCTTATTCCTTTTCCAAACATAAAGAAGAAAGTACCTCATTGCAAGCGTACTGAAATGCGGGAGCAAGCTCTATGGAATTTCATTTCTCACGCGTTTAGCGGGAGAGAAAAGTGCATGGAAATCCATTTCTAACGTGTTATTTCTTTTTATTCCTGAAATATCAGCCGATAGCTATGGTTATTTTCCTAATAGGTCAAACGACTTACAATTTTTACTCCGAATCCGCCATATGATATAGGAACAATAATTCAAAAAAAGAACCATGTGAAAATCGTGCTTGAGCGCATTTATTGCTACATTTGAGTTTACAATTTGAATTTACTAGAGTGATTTTAAATATTCTAAAACGATGATTTTCCTCGAAGATTTAGTATAAACTACTATGTATCACTCGGGAGAAAGTGCGATTCCTACCTCGTGTATTTGAAGATTCAATAGAAACACTCCATAGGAATTGGCCACTTTCTCGTCTAGGTGTACAATATACTATTCCCTCTATGTGGCATTGACGTGTGACGCCCTGTATACCACCTTTAAGGGTTTCGAGATCGAAGATCGGTTTCGAAACCCTTATGGTCTCGCTTTGACTGTCCTTTTTTCCCTCCTTAATAACTCAGCAACTACTGCAGCTATCAACTTGAAATTTAAAATAATAATACATTTCGTGCGCCTGTACAGATTTAAAGAAAAATAAATGAAAATTAATGAAAAATTAAGATGTATATTTTCCATACAAATTTTCCATACAATACAAAATTGTGATACCGAAATTTTAAAAGATTCCTACAGGGTCATGTGGAACACTTTTTGAAAAATGGTCAAAAAGGGGGGGAATAATTTTCAAAACTCGGAGGCTACCTCACCGAGTGGGGTATCAAATGAAAGGTATCGGTTTTTACGTTTCAAAACAGTTTGATCCCGCCTTGGGAGAGTTATTTGTACGATCTGAAATATTTGTTTCGGGTTCTTTCTATTAATAAAAATACCTTTCTACTTATGTACTAAATTAATGTTTTTAACACATAATTTATGTAAGTTATCTAGTCACAGCATGATCTATCCACAAGCTCAGCTTAGCTTGGGACTCGATCATGCTGTGTCTAAGAAATACGTCAAAGGTATTTTACTAGGTACTTATTATAAAAATGAAACTTAATTTAATTAAGATACTTCGAACTTGTCAGGTAGGTTATGTATCGATGCAGCTCACTGTACCTACATGTTCGGAACCAATATTCTGCTCTTAATGCCAGATCAGTAGATAATCACAGGAGATTGGACGTTAGCCTTGGCCAATGTCCGATTAATTATAGTGCTCACTGAAAAGCCAATGGAGATTTAGCTAATGGTATGCAGGAATAGGAAATGGATCGAACGTAGGTATTTAAATACAGGGAGGGCAAAGATAGTGAAGCAGTAAACTTCCTAATAAAATAGTTACAAAACTGGAATAAGTATTTATTTTATCATAATTATAAAAAAGGTTGAATGTAATAACTGGCTGGTCGTAAAAAACTTTCATAAAGTTTTCTGTCTGTTACATTTTAATATTCCAAATATGAAATGTCTTCAGTTCCATAATGTAGTAGGTAGGTATCTATTTAAATCCGGAGCTTTCAAGTAGTAATTCGAAGTTTGGAATTCGCGTGAAACTTTTTCCATAACCAGCAGCGTGCTTGGCTGTTTGTTTGAGTTTCCAATAGACTTTACAATATTGGGTGTACGGTCCGATTCGAATATTGAAGAAACCTGTTCGATGAATTCCTTTCATCCACTTTGATTGCGTGCCCTATTTACGAGTTTCTAGTTGCCATCAATAAAATTTCAAAGAAGCAGCAAAGTTCTCAAGCAATAAGAATACGAAATGTATTCTTAAATTATGGTAAACAGTCAAATAATTCGAACTTTCTGGAGTGGAGAGTGGAATAATTGGAATTTTCGCACTGGAGTCGTTAAAAAATTCCGCGATGGTAACTCATTATGTTACGACCTCCTATAGCCTCCATCTTCGTCTCTCCCTTCAATTTTCTTGTAAAATATTTATGTCCATCCATTTAGTCGCACGCCACTTTCCTCTGTTCAGGCATTCTCGCATAAATCTTTGAGTGAAATGACGAGTTTCGGGTATAAATCACAGCTCACTTTTTACGTTCCATTTATATTTTACTCCTGTTTTCTTTTCCGCTTTATTTTCTTTTAATTTGCGACTTTCAAACACACCTTTCAATGGCCATTAGCATTAGGGTCAGCCGAAAAAATTAATCTTCAGGAGACGAAAACAGGTTTTAATCAAAAATCTTTTCTGAAATTCCAACAATCAGGTTACATCCCTTCTTTATTAGGTTTTTAATAAAAAATCTGGGTTCCGTACTTTTGCCCAAAAAAACTGATTTTCACAACCGATTCTGTAAAACCTTTCAGCCAGTGTATCAATCCTGAGTCTCTTTTCTTCAACAGTCCGTAAATCAGGAAAAAACTCTGTAAATCTCGAGTGATTCGTAATCCCATATTGCTCCTTTGTTGCTTGCAACTTGGTGATGAAATCATTTCTATACATAGGTACTTTTACTGCCTGCTTGGTGTTTTATGGTAGGTCTACTTTGTGTGAGGCTTTTCATGAATATTTTAGGTTCCGGAAAATACTTACTTTCAAAGATGTTGCCTTTCCACGTAATAAAGGAAATAAATAATACATAATAAAACGTAATAAAATCTTACATTATTAGTCAATGCACATAATAAACAACCTTTGAGCTTGCAAAGAGACTTTTGTATATGATTCTTTGAAACTTTATTAAAGCTCGCAAACAAGCATTTTGTTCTTAAACTATAGGCAGGTACAAGGTATCAAATAAAACCATCGTGCAAAATCGAATCGAAACAAAGGTTCATGATTTTGCTCAACTAGCAGTTATCTTCGAATATCTTACCTACGTTTCGATACTACTAAAGAGCAACGTTGCTCAATCGGTTTGAAGTCCTGAATTGCGATAATATCAATACAGTTGAAAAGTTGACTGGTGAATAGATATTTCGTGTTAATTTTAATTTGTCAAGAAGTTATTGATTTTTTGGAGGTACTTAGATTTAGATTTATTTGTGTTGTTTAAGAAACATTGTGTGGCCTCAGATTATTTTAAAATCCTATCTTGTCATACGATTTAATAATAAATTGAAAACTAAACGTAAATGGTAAACAATTTCAACCACAATTTTCTAATGTTACCTACCATAATATAGAGTTGTTAAAAAGACAATAAAAATATTATATCGTCCGTAATACCTAAGTGCCTACGTAAATCGGGTGTTGATTGGTTTTTATACCTGTTATTTAAATAACCGTGGGCCGCTTTTAACGGCTATTTTAATGAGTTTTGCGGAAAAAGCTGATTTTAAACTAAAACCAGGTTTGTTAAACGTATCTTTTATCGCATTAAAAGGCATTTTACAATCCAAGATTGATTTAATTTCATTTAGGTTCTAAGATTTAGGTATGTTGGGGAGTAGGTACTTATCTAAAATCTATCATTTTTAGGGTTATGACAGTTTTTCAGAGGACGTGCGTTGTCCTGAAGGAACGTGTTGGTAGATAAATATAAACGTAAAAGATACATTACCTACATAAAATAAATGCATTTCATACATCCATCTTGTGTGACGTACAAATAAAATCTTTCCGCTCGGATACCATTTCAGTGCCTAGTCGGTTGATGCAAAGCCAATATTCAATAGCATATTTTCAATTGAAAAATGTTTTCCTTTATAAGCCCGTTCTGATACGCTTTGAACGTTTCTTTTCCCTCGGGCGTTGTTTAGGTACCTACATCTAATAACGTTTATAACGTTTATTGTATTTGAATAGCGATATTAAACCCTTTATCGGCCCCAGCTCGGAGTAAATGGGAGCTAAGATAGCGGGTTCCTCGTTAAAGGTGTGCTACGAATCTATGAAAAGGCAAATAAGCCCAGGTTTTAAAGGTTACCAGGAGGAATTATAATCAACTAGGTAGAGTTGTTCGCGAGTTAACCCAGATGATAAAATGTGAGGTTTCTGTGCTTCGGGAAAGCTTAAAATAAGCACCTGGGTTTACGGTACCTAATGTAGAAGACCAGTTAGTTCCTCATTAAAAAGGAGGTAAGTACGGTACCGAATTAGGTAGGTACTGGTATCATTTTTAACACAAACCCTTTTATGAATTTGATATCTCCTTTTCAGAATGAACTCGGCCTTTTTGCATTTCAAATTCACTCACAAAAGCCATTAATTCCGTACTATTGAAAAGGTAGAAACGGTTCATTTTGCGTCAGGTATTTGAATAATCTGAATAAATCAGCTCACAAAAAATACGAGGCTCCATAGATTTTGTGCGGGGTGAATGAGGTGAAAGCCGAACCCGGCTGCTTGGTTGTCGAGTGGTTTTTTTATCCGAAGAGTAAGTGAGTGGAGTACCTATTCTAGCTAATTTTCTCTGTGCCTATATTGAACATTAAGCTGACACTGAAAAATTTCCACGAGAACGTGACAAACATAACGTTTCCCTGACGCCATAATCGTATAATGGCTGATATAAAACCCTTCGCGCTTTGATGTCAAGTCAATGTTGTTATTTATGTACCTACCGCTCTTTTCCTTTGGTTCTTTTTTTCAACGAAATGGCACTCAGGATCTATGAAATAAGTCAGGGAAATTCAAACAGCCTACCTATCTATATTTTCGAGACGTGCCGCGCTCCTATCAATCTCAATTGATTTACATTATTTGATTTATTGATTTAATCTCAATTGGTATACTGCTTAACTTGATTTTTACTGAGAGAAAAACCTTTTGGGATACAAGACAAAGGGCCATTACAAAGCCAACTGGCCAATCGGTTATGATGCACTTGTGATTTACATATACAGGGTGTAACAAAAATAAGTAACCAAACTTTCAGGTGGGGTGTAGAATCGAACACTGAATTCAGGAAAAATATTGAAAAAAAATCCCGCCCTTTAGTTTTCGAAAAATTTAATAAATAGGTACGAAATTTTCACAACATTAGGCAATAGACTATAATACATGTGTCTATTTGGAATTAAAAAAAAATGGCCTAAGTACCTGTATTCATCTCTTTTATAAGCCCATAACACCTAAACGGTGCCCTAATGAGCGGCCACCGCGGTCATCGACCCGCGACATCATTGCAGCGGAAGCGAACAGGCTGCACGGCGTGCTTAGATATGGAGCCTACGTACAACAAATACATTCGAATTTTCCTCTAGGAATTAAAAAATAAATAAATTATTGTAAGTCTTTACACACGTTCTATCGCGAAAATGCATAGTTAGTAGGTACATTCATTAAGCATGCACCTTCCTACTAAAAGATATTCACTACTAGCTTTTATTTTTCATATCCTTGACTACCTAAGTACCTACCTTCACATTGACCTTTAAAAACACGGTGAGTAACTTACAATGAACCCCATAAAAGGTTGTTACAATTTGCATTTCCGAAGCACCAGATTGAGACAAGAAAAGGCACAAACTTTTAGCGCGCGAGAGCGAGATAGGTATACAAACTTAGTTCATCCGAATGTTCACCAAATGCTAGGCTTATTGTTAGTTTTGTCAAACTGTCATACCACAGAAATGTTATCATAGGGTCAATGGCCGTTTAGTTGCATCATTGCAAGCGCAAGGTGAAGGTCGCGGCGGCGCTTATCGGTTTTTTGTGCGTAAAAATGGCTCGTATGCGTTATTCAGATATTGAATACCACGAGATGAAAATTGAAATGGGAAAATTGGAATGTATTGGCTAGCTTCCTACATAACTACAACACGTGCTGCCCGCCGGCCGCCGCGCGCGCTGCTGCGATATCGAGTGTCCGGTCGTAGGTGGCCCCCGTAAAAAGATGTTTATCTGCTAAAAAGGTGTACACAAGGTACCTTTTAATCATATTTTAATGTCAAATAAACACGTGCATCAGTCGTTTGCGTAATGTAGTGAAAATTCCGTATTTATTTAATTTTTCGAAAACTAAAGGGCGGGATTTTTTTTTAATATTTTTCCTGAATTCAGTGTTCGATTCTACACCCCACCTGAAAGTTTGGTTACTTATTTTTGTTACACCCTGTATAAGAAACTAGATGGATAATCGTTTGTCCAGAGTCTAAACTAAAAGAAACTCAACGTTTATTGCGATCGGAAATCATTCAGTTTTATTTCTGCACCGGCACCGTAAAATCCTGCATCTTGTAAAATAAACGATTGCTAAACTACACGTCTGTCTAAATTAAATATACAAAGAAGAATAATAGAGAGGTCAATAAACTAATAAATTCTTAACGATGAAAGTTACATGATGGCCATCAGAAAAGTAGACGCATATTTTGGCAGTTCTCCATTTTCCTCTTTTGCATTATTTCACTTCTATTAAGCAAGGAATATAATGTGTGCATTATAGATAATAGTCGGTAGTAGTGTTGTAGGTAAAGCGTGTACTAAGATATCAACAGACTGCAGCGGCTGCTATAGACGGCCATCTACCGTGGTGCCTGGATGTCAATACTGCGGCCGCATTTGTTGTTACCGTATGGCCTAAACATACACTACACTCTATTCATCAAAGTAAGTTTACACGTCATCTATCTACGTAACTGCCGCAAAAAGAACGCTACATAAACCATCCGTCGGGGATACAAAGGCCATTGATGATGATGAGAGGAGTGGTAGAAATTTGAATTAATTATCCTCAAACATCCAACTGTCCATAAACAGCCATAAATAATTTCGTGAAATCTATGGATATCTATTATTTGCCAAGTGTGTCAGGTAGTGTGGTCTGGCAACTAGCCAGATCCGAATAATGTTAGCCTTGGCTTCCGCGTTAATTGGCTCACTTTTTTGGAAGCAATAAAAATTGGTGTTAAAGTGCACAATTGTTTACAAACGGATTACGGAACGCGTTGAAATAGACGGTGATTTTCTACGAAAAGCAATCTTTGAATTTTGTGGATCGCTGAAATGCAATTCTTTCATCAGGTAACCCGTGAAATTGGAGCGATCGCTCGAAATAGGAATTTGATTTCCGAATGGTATGAACTTGCTTAGCTACGTGGAACAAGGGGGAAAACTGCGTCAGTAATACCTGGGTATTGCTGGGGAGAGATGAATCTCACGAACCAATAATGATCTTAGGATGATCGGCATTTACGATACTCTACCTAGATTGATCGTACTTTTTAGGTTTTCGAGATCGGTTTCGAAACCCTTATCTCTCCTTATAACCCTTATCTCGCTTTGTTTGTACTTTTTTACCGCTTTAATATCTAAGCAACTACCGCAGCTATCAACTTGAAATTAAAAATAATAATACATTTCGTGCGCCTGATGGACAGATTTAAAGAAAAAAAAAATTGCATACGAGTAGTGATGTCTACAATTTAAAAGAAACCTATAGGGTCATGTGGGGTTTCATACTAATTTTTCGAAATATTTTGAAACAAGTCCCCATCCCATCCCAAACATTACCCATCCCCCCCTCCCCAATCTCCGAAGATTGCAGATCGATCCATTTTAAACGTATGTAGCGTTTGTAGATATGCATCTATATTTTACAGGAAAAAGAAGAGTCTGTAAGAAGAACACTTTTTGAAAAATGGTCACAAAGGGGGGAATAATTTTCAAAAGGGGGGCTACCTCACCGAGTGGGGTATCAAATGAAAGTTATCGGTTTGTAAATTTCAAAACACTGTTTGAAATTTCTGTAGATAACATACTTTTTGAAATATTCTGAAAAAGTCGAAAAATTGACCTTGTCTTCGAAGAATGCAGAGAGATCCATCTAACTAAATTGTAGTTTGGTACCTACTTTTTTTAGGTATTTATTAAAAAGTAAAGTCTCTAACCGGTACCTCTAATTTATATTTGTATAATTGACAAACTTTCGAAACCCTCGGTCACGTCAAAAGTTACACTCGCACTTGACGTATCTTGTTCTTAATTTTGGAAAGCTTTTGTCGTTCATAAAAAAGCTATGCTAGAAATGGTAAGAGCAGTTGAAATTTGTGTCGATTGAAAACCATTCTGTGCGCACTTTTGCGAGAATGTTCGTTCGGCGCTTACGGTAAACAGTAACAAAGATTTTATTAGTCCACATACTCGTACGTAAGTAAGAGGATTTTGTTTCGGGTGTGGGTAGATACTTTCATGGATTCCGTTTACGTTTTAGATATAAGCCTTATAAAGTTCCAGAACAGTTTGATTGATTTCTGAAACTCCTAATTAAATGTGTTGTTAGACGATAGGTAACTATGAAATTATTTCGAATAGGTTAGCAAGATAACCTACGTGGGTGGTAAAACGACTATAAATAACTGAAAATATATTAAATTAAATTAGGTGCTTAGTAAAGATTAATTCTTTGCGTAGACCTTCTATTCTTTTATAGTTTGCAGATAGAATAGATAGATAGAAAATACTTTATTATACCACACAAAGACAGGAAACAATACAGAGAAAAAAGCTTAGAATACAGGAAGTATAAAGGGCGGCCTTATCGCTGAAAGCGTCTCTCTTCCAGGCAACCTTGGGATGGACTGGACATGAAAAGAACAAAATAGACGGTGGCTCTGAATAAACCTATTTAGATCACTTAATAGAGAATTTTAATTCCGTGATTTAGATACTTAAAGAAAACAAATACTTACACTACATACTATAATACCTACATACCAACAGACATTATAATAAACTTACATAAACATAAAATAAGGTTATCTAAGTTTTACAAGGATAAATAATGCTGATGAAGCAGTTTTTTGAAGATAGGGAGTGATTTTGCACGTCTGCTATCCAGAGCATGCAGAGGGAGAGCATTCCTTATACGGGTAGCTTGTACTGTGAAAGATTTGTCATAGAAAGAGGTGGTGTGAGCAGGGACTTTTAAGATGAGAGTTTCAGAGGAACGCAAAGAAAGCGAGTGAGAGTCGGAGAGGAATACGAAGCGCTTCTTGCGATAGAAAGGGCTCGGAGGATAGAACAAGATTGGATTATTACTGTACAAGAGGAATAGAATGTAAGTATTCCTGCGAAGTCGGATGAGCAACCAATTGAGTTTAGCGCGATATTCGGAAACGTGGTCATATTTGCGAAGGCCAAATATGAACCTGATGCAGAAATTTTGGAGGCGCTCAAGCTTGTTTAATTGATCTTCAGTGAGGTCCGGATAGCAAGCGTTGGCGTAATCGAGAATAGGAAGCAAAAGGGACTGGGCAAGAGTAACCTTAGTGGGAATCGGGAGAAAATTGCGCAGTCGCCGCAGTGGGCCCGCCGATGCGAACATTTTTCTGCTGAGTTCAGCCAATTGCGGACCCCAAGACAACGCACTGTCTACAATTAAACCCAGGTTGATCCACCATGATCATAATGACTAGAATGAGTTAAAGCAGAATATGATTTAAACTTTAATGTTCGTGAGTCGTGTATTAATTAGTTAATAGGTAAAATGAAATAATATGTACCTAGGTATTATGGAGAGAAAATACTGAAATTTCTATAAAGCTTGATAAGTAAAGGGATTATTTTCGACTAGAATCCGGTAGGTATTCGTGGTTCGATTTCAGTGGAAAAGCAAGAATATTTTATTGGCCACTGAATAGAGCTAACGAACTATGGAATTGCTTTGGAATTTCAATCGGGTTCGAAAATATAATAATGTTTTAGATTCCATGGATATTTTAAATTCTGAAAACATCTTGAGACGAAAACGTGTGGGTTTATCCCATCTACATCAAAGATCATATGACTACGTTCCGATATCTTTGACCTACATCAACAATAAACCATAGATTTTTGCTCCTGGCTGGTATTTCCATCAAAATTTATATAGATTATAGAGTCCAAAACCTGTGATAATATAGTCTATAGTTGCCTACCAATCATGTTCGATGGCTTTTAGGTAGGTATGTACCACATTTCAATGATCAGATTCAGATCCACTAAAAAATATCAACTTATATAAAACATCCTGACGATGTTTCGACTGGCCTAGTTGTCGATAGGTTTGCAAAATGACATCTGCGGTTTTCGTGCAGCGATTCGGCGACCGGAAGCGTCCGGCGAGTGTAATGAACGTGCCACGTGTTTATTTTTGTGAACTAAAAAAGATTTATAAACAAACCTATTTTTATTAGCGAGATATTTTTATTTTATGCAACTTTTGACGGTCGTTTAGAAAGGGTTAATTAGCGTCGTTGTACAGGCTTTGGCATAAATTTCACAAGGATTTTTAATGCTTCTATCTCTAGATTCATGCAATATACAATATAATACATACCTATAGATATAATGCCCTTTCTATAAATAACTTTTATTTACTAAGTATAAAAATTTTATAACGAAATTAATTACTTGAAAGGTAAGTAGGTAAATCTACGAGTTTAGCCCTGGCAGATTTAATGAATGAGTTCTGTACAGGTTAATATTATTTGTTACATTTTATAACAAGGTACAAAATGTAACGAATACTTATGACCGAAGCATTAAATGTAGGTTCATTTAATTAAAGGAATCAGTTACATTAATCAGTGGATCATTTGGATGACGCGCTGAACCTCGTTGGTCACGTCAGCATTCACAATGGTCGATCACGATGAGGTTCGCGATTTGTAGTAGGTATGCTATTGTTTTTAATCTGGATTTGCATCTCTATATTAAATCTCTATGCTCATTCCTCGCTTTTAATTTCTGTTCGGTAGTTGTATTGATAATCAAATAGAAATGTCCTAATGCGATAGTTATAAGTTTTTGTTACATATTGTTTTAAGTTATATATTGTTATGAGTTATTGCGATTCGTTATTTTACGACAATCGATTTTGTTTATGAAGAAGTAATCGATTTTGGTTATTTTGCTCAGCATTTTGTAATACTTTACAAACAAACTCAGGCGTCTATATGACTTTATTTTTAGGATCCGAATATTCAATACAATACAAAATATTATTTTTATTGTTTCATTTACTACTTGCTTCTGCCCATAGCATTGTACGCGTTTTTCCGGGATAAAAAATGACAGATTGAGTTGCTGTGGTGAATTATAAATAATTTTTATATTATTTTCAATACTTTTTCATGGAAAAATCCTCTATCATCTTCGCTAAATACCATGTCGGGTCGATAAAAATCGAAAGTCCCGATATTTTTCGAGTATATAGATTCGCATCTCTATTTGTCAAAAGTAACTTTGTCAATGTAATATTTCACTCTGTCATTCAGCCTTCATTCACTAACCTATCAACAATTGGGGAACTTCATAGTCGTGCATATACCGAACAGAAAATAAGATCGTGGACGGACCATAGATCGAGACGGTAACTAACTAAACAGTAGAACAGTTAGGGTCCGGCGACGGATGAATTTCCCATACAAACGTAATACCAAAATGATTTGTAATTTGAGCATATTTTCGCCATGGTCTGCTATTATTTGTATTAAAATAGTATCTAGGTTCCCGACACATTTTTTTTTTCAAAATACCTTTCTGAAATGAAATTAAACCGAATCGCAATTTTACATTAAAGAATGAATGTATTCTTAGTTTTTGTGTAGATAAGTATTTTGAAAAAAGATTGTGGCAGGAACCTAAATAAATACTATTCTAATACAAATAATAGCAAACCATGGTAAAAATATTCTCAAACAACAAATCATTTTGGTACTACGTTTGTATGGGAAATTCATCCGTCGCCGGACCCTTAACTTTTGGATTTGAGTTAAAAATCTTTAATTGGTAAGACAGGACCTGGAACTGAAGCAGTTTTGAAAGACGATGTCTTCTGCAGAATTTGAATACTGTGTCTTTGTTGTGAGCTTCCAAGAGACTTATTTAAATATAAGAGTATTGTGGACCTAAATTACTTTGTAGGGAAAACTTGAAATCCTTGTGTTTCGTTTATGCTCTAAATTACCATCACCCTCATTTTTGTACAGGATGAAGGTTGAACTGATCTTCAACAGCTCTTATGTAAAAGAATGAAAGGAAGAATTCAAAAAAAACATCAATATTTTCCCTTCGGCCGTCTACAGAACCGGAGTTTCAGAACTGGTTCCATACGCGGCTTTTAAATTACTTGTACGGAACTGGTTCCGATCGCGGCTATTAATTTACTTGTATGGAACTGGTTCCGATCGAGGCTCTTGATGTGCTTGTATGGAACTGCTGGACCTCGTTCACCGAAAAATGTTTAACAAGATGACCATGACTGTCTGTGCTGTGTTTTCTCCGCAGGTAGAAACTCTTTTATTACATTGCCGGCTCAATGTACTTATCGAAATATTTTCTTTTGATCAAGTGAGCTGAAGACAGCGCGTTATGGCGCTCACTAGGGGAGGCCTAAGTCCAGCAGTGGACGAATATAGGCAATGATGATGACGATGATGATGAAGTCATCATCATCATCATCAATAGCAAATGTCAAATGTGACAGCGAATGTCAGAAGTGACAGCAAATGTCAAAAATGACAGCAAATTTCCAAATATATAGAAATTACAGCGAATGATAAAAGTGACAGCGAATTGCATAATTAAAGCAAATTAAAAAATTACAAGAATGACAGTTATTAACAGTTCCTAAAAATCACGTTTATTAAAAACTTTTAGGCGTTCTTAAAACCTTCCTTTGGTTCTTAATTGGACCATTAACTGAGAGTCCAGTACGAGTATTTCCCGAGATACGGCCATTTCAATTTTGACAGCTGTCATCGAAAATTTAGATTTTGTTCCCACCTTTCATTTGAACCATTAACGGAGAGTCTAGCACTAGTATTTCCCGAGATACGGCCATTTCAATTTTGACAGCTGTCATTGAAAATTAAGATTTTGTTCCCACCTTTCTTTTGAGCCATTAACTGAGAGTCTAGCAAGAGATTTGGCCGTTTAAATTTTGACAGCTGTCATCGAAAATGTAGAGATTGACCTTTCGTTTCATTTGAGCCATTAACTGAAAGTCTAGCACAAGTAGTTTCCGAGATATGGAGTGTTTGATGCCGAGCCTGTGGCCTATTTGTGTTCTATTCTATTTTTTATACACTGTCATTTTATATACTTTTGACATTTGCTGTCACTTCCGACATTCGCTGTCAATTTCTATATTTTTGGACATTTGCTGTCACTTTTGACATTTGCTGTCACTTGTGACATTTGCTGTCACTTGTGACATTCGCTGTCACATTTGACATTTGCTATTGATGATGATGATGACTTCATCATCATCGTCATCAACATTGCCTATATTCGTCCACTGCTGGACATAGGCCTCCCCTAGTGAGCGCCATAACGCGCTGTCTTCAGCTTGCCGCATCCAGCATCTGCCGTCACTTGATCAAAAGAAAATATTTCGATAAGTACATTGAGCCGGCAATGTATCATTCAACACCGAAATAACAGTTGCAAAAAAGATATCAGTAGTCCGGTTACTTAATTCAACCGGACTACTGATACATCGAGCGACTCAGTAGTTCGGTTGAGTTAATTGTAACTGGACTACTGAGACTACACCGTTTTAATACACCAAGTTTTGTCTAAAAACCATTCGATAGTTATACCGTGAAAGAAAAAGAACATGTCTGCATATTTGACCTCGCTGTGTCTTTACTTCAGTTCCGATCACGGCTGATGGAATACGATGATTACTTGATCGGAACCAGTTCCATACAAGTAAATTAATAGCCGCGATCGGAACCAGTTCCGTACAAGTAATTTAAAAGCCTCGTATGGAACCAGTTCTGAAACTCCGGTTCCGTAGACGGCCGAAGGGAATATTTTGATAAGAGAAGAGCTTTTGAAGCGTCCCAGTGCTTTTGATCGAAAAACGCACAGCGAATTGAAATTAATTAAAAACCTTTAGAATGACGGTAAAATGTAGATAAGAATGAAGTGAATTTATCTTCAAGATTTTATGAAATGAACATTTTGTGAAAACGTTTACACAGTTATAAAAAAGAAAAAAGTTATTGCAAATATTTTGTTTTACATTTCAATGTGATTTATACGGTAAAGGTGTTGATTAAAGAAAAATATAAGAGTTGGCTCTACTCCAGACTCTACCTGTCCGTTAGTTAAAAACAACCTACAATGTGCAGGTGCCTAATAAATACTATCGGACACCTAAATATTACGGAACGTTGGCTACTAAAATATTTGTAAATATTACAGTAGGAACGGCGATAGATTTTCACAGCCGACTGTTCCTACGCTGAACATGAGGCGTTTACTTTTCTGTCAAAATATTCGGTTTTTCCTTTTGTATGCTACTGCTTGGCTATTATATCTGATTTTTAAATATGCCGTTCCAATCTGCTGCCCGATTTTAGGGAGAGTGTAGTCCAGTGAGTTAATTCTCGATTTTTGTCTGAGTATCTAGTCGCCAGGTTAGGGAAGCTGTCTTTTCGGCCTGGAAAATCTGATGCTGCTAGGCAGGATGCTTGTAGGGTGGCGGTTAGTTGGGTTTTTATCAAATGAATAAGTCCTTTTCTTGAGAAAATAATTGTTCAAATATTGTTCGCGCAGAGGGCATTTTTGGGTATACTTTGTATGGAAGAACCCCCGTTTTGTGAAAAATGCTCTATGATTTTAAGTTGTTTTGTTCTAGTATAGCTGCCCTGTAGTGTAGCAAACTTGTTTACGGTATACACGAAAATTTTATATCTAAGGCGTATCCATAGACTACGAGATCATTGGTATTTTGGGTAGAGTTGGACAAGACCTCCCAATGACTCTATTCTTCAGCGAAAGTTTTTAGGTAAATAGGGGTTTTCCCTAGAACGAGGTTACAAGAATCTTTGGGATCTCCTTTAAGGAAAATACCTCATTATCGAACCCAAATGATAAAATCTCTTGTTA
Organism: Eupithecia subumbrata; assembly: GCA_949316285.1. NCBI lineage: Eukaryota > Metazoa > Arthropoda > Insecta > Lepidoptera > Geometridae > Eupithecia > Eupithecia subumbrata. The sequence goes on along the minus strand of OX438646.1, from coordinate 10,302,954 downwards.
ACGTTACTTCGGCAAGAAAAATAACTATTTCACAGAATATTATATCATTGATAAGTTTAATCGGCGTAGAGATAAACCATTCTAAAAATGCACGCAGAGTGTATGACGTTTTGTGGAACGTGCATTTTTAGAATGATTTAGTAAACCAATAAGTTCTAGGTACATGTGTGTTTCAGGTTTAAACAAAAGCCTTCAGTCAGTCAAAATTTGAGCTTGTAACTGATTTTACTGCTGTTACTAGTATTAGTATTATAATATCTGTGCTGCTGGTTTTTCTACAATCTCTACAAAATCAGTTAAAAGCTCAAATATTGACTGAAGGCTTTTGTTTAAAAACCTGAAACACACATGTACCTACAATGCATTGTTTGTTTAGGATATTATATATATATATTCCAATAAAAGGTACCTTGATCAACGAAAAACAACGTGCACACAATGGACCTTGCCCTATTCATACACAATTCCTTTGCCCAAGAAGGAAATTTCATGTTTTCCTCCTTTAATGTCCGCTTTTAACTATGATAGTTTCTATAAAATTATTTTCTTGTATTTTTTTACCTACTTAGGTACCTACGTAGTATGGGAATTTACATCTAAGGAATGTTATACCGGGCAATAGTGATTTGCGGTAAACTAAAAATATAATTATTATCCAACTTATATTATAACCGCGAAAGTTTGTAAGTATGGATGGATGGATGTTTGTTACTCTTTAACGTAAAAACTACTGAACGGATCTGGATGAAATTTGGCACAGAGATAGATAAACATAATAAAGATAAAGATAATAGATGGAATAGCACATAGGCTATATTTTATTTTATTCCAGAATTCCCACGGGAACGGGAATTACGCGGGTGAAATCACGACGCTGCTTGTGCTAAATAGGTACTATCTGGCACCCGGACACCATTGATGTGTTCTAAGTGTAATGCATTTTCGGAACGTAGAATTTATAATTTTTTATATTGAATTTAAACTTTATTAAGCGAACCGAAACTCTATCAGAATAACAGTCAAAATCACAGCCGCTTTCATAAGGAAACAAAAAAAAACAATATAAATGTATGCAGTTACCTCGTTAAGGATCTATCTAGTGGATGTGGTGGTCCATGGATGATCCAGGCAAGGTCATCCAGTCACCAGCTCAGCACTATTGATTTCATATAGAAACAAAGCGTTGCCATGTACATCCTACTAATATTATAAACGCAAAGTTTGTAAGTATGGATGGATGGATGTTTGTTACTCTTTCACGTTAAAACTACTGAATGGATTTTAATGAAACTTTACAATAATATAGCTTATACATCAGAATAACACATAGGCCTCAATTTATAAAGATATTGTGTGGATTGTCCAAAATATGACGATAAGTGTCAAGTAAGTAGGAAAAAATTTACCATCTGCGAGCTATTCTGGCGTGCGCTGCCAAAACCGCTAGAGTTCCACATATGTAACGTGTGATGGAAATGTTTATCTTAAAAAGTCCTACAAAAAAGCCCGCCACAGTATATATCTATATGTTATGTGTAAGCCATTATAGCCTAAATAGTGAACCATAACTACAATAAAAATTGATAATTTATTTCAAATGCACATTTGGTAGTAATAATTTGATTCCTAAATGAAATTGACTTTTATCGCTTCTGGTATTTAAAGTAGATAATATAAGCTACTCGAAATACTAATCCTGCGCAGACGAAGTCGCTGGCACAAGCTAGTGACCTATATAAATACTATGCACTTACGTCGTTAGTTGCCCGCTGGCAGCAGGATCGATCAGCGCCGGCCGCCCCCGGCCATGGATGACCCAAACACCGTCAGCCGCTCACCAGCTCAGCACTATTCGATTTCTGTCACCAATCAAAACACTACACTTTTCAAAAATGAAGATATCGAGTGGTATCGTATACGTTTTTCTTAAGACCTTTTTCGCACAGGGGAAACTGAATTTAATGAGTTTTTGAAGTGCTTTTTTTCAGTGACTCTATACTCTATTGTTACACCCACTCTATTACCTACCTACCACAAAAGTATCACTGAGATATGTAATAGTATTGTTACAATTTTTTTTCTTGTGCTATTAGAAATGAGATGCTTTGAGTAAAATATAATGAATTCTGTTCGAAGAAAGTAACTATAGGTTCCTACTCCATTATAAAATGAGTACAATCAAGGGATCAATGTCTACATTATCTTTCAGTAGGTGGCGTTTCAGTTCGAATTACGTTTATGAGTATCGATCTAGATAAGCGTCGATAATGTTATCTAAGATAGGTCGAAGCTCGAGTCCCGTAGCTATGATTGCGGAATTTACAAACCCGACCAACCGTGATCAACACTCCAGTTTCAATAAGACCCCTTTTGCTTCGATGATTTTGAAAACCACAAGGGCTTCAAACGGTCTTGACGCTGCTGATACAGCATACCTTCCAAACGTATGTACTAATATTGCTTTATACAGTCCCACTCATATTATAAAGACGAATGTAACGAGGTGTATTAATGCGCAAACAACTACGTAAAACTATTAGTAGTTATTTAGTAGGTACTTAGGTACCTACGTAATTTTATGATGAGGTTTAGTTATCAATCTGGAAAAACATTTTACCTCGAAAAAAACGCATGCGAAGAAGGGCAAAAGTTATTAGGTATCATCGTTGGTAGGTATCATCAATTATGATATCATCATAATCGTAGAATAATTATATGAGCTTGGTGCATTGCCTGCATACCTTTGTGATTTAAAAGAAACCGGTCGGCCTATAAGTACGAATTGTCTAGAAGTGAAAGCATATTGTAAAATTCCTGAAGATTCACGGGAATTACGTAATTTACGTGATGTAATGTACTCGTACGTTCGTGGCTCTATCTACTTTATTAGGAAGACATGATACAAATATGGAAAGATCTTTAAGGAAAACTGGTATTAATGCCTAAGCATCCATGCTCTACCACGAGAAAGACTTGTGTGGGTGTGAATTTAGTTACAATATATCAATCAACACGTGCTACGTTTGGGCAATTACGACTTTCCCAGTGGAATTTGTGGTTAATAATCTCAGATCTTAAACAGATGCACACGATATAAAAATATCATACCTACCTATCGAAGAAAAATATACAAAATATGGGACAAAGCCCGTAGAGGCTCAGAAAGCGGCCTTTGTGACAAAGGGTCCTATTAAATAGCATATGGTAAAATCAGACGGAACCTTGGTAAACACTACTAAACATTTTGTAGAAAGATTAGGTACCTATATATAATATATAGGTAATCATAAACTAAGGTAAGGTGAGGTGTGTCTGATAAAAACTTCACGCTAATGTGACACATTTCTAAAATATGTTATCAAATGCAGTATACCAATACAAATTTAGCGAATAATAAAGATAATCTAACCTGCCCTGATAATTAATTTACGATTTTATGTAGCTTTAACTAGATGTAACATAATAGCCACGGAGTTAATTAAGTTCTCGATGTTCGCGGTGTGTTAATTATAATAATATGTAGGTATAAGTTTATAATATGTAGTAAATCTACTTCCGAGCTGAGTCATATTCTAGCATAGCGTAATCCATAACTCATTTTCCTAACACTGGTTTCATTCACAGCATTTTCAACCAACGAAAAACAAAAGGAGGAGGTCCTCAATTCGGCTTTATTTACACCTTAATTGATTTATGTTATTTCATATCTTCGCCAATTTTCGTTCAATTTTGATGATTCTTTCGCTTTTGTATATAAAATAATCCCGAAATAGTGCGATAAAACTTTTATTTTCGAGTGTTTGGGTAATTCTCACAAGGCTCAAAAATACGTGTCCGGCTCGAAAAAAAATACAAAAAGTATCCCTAGCCCTTTGATGTTTTTTTAGGTGTTAGGTTAGACAAAAGTAATGGGGGAGGCCTTTTTTAGTTTTTTAATTTTCTTATTCTAAATAAGAAAAAATAAATAAAAACCTTGGAAATATTGACTTTCGTGGTGCGTCCGGACCTCATGTTCGAGTGTTAATAAATTTTTATATTATCTCCTATTAATAATAGCACTATTTCACACAGGTTCACAAATAAACAGATAGTTACTAGCTTAACTGACACTATTACTTTGCAAAAATAAGTTTTAGTTGATAAGTTACAACTAGATAACTTTGCGTCCGACGTTTGGCGTTGATACCCCTGGCGCGCACTAATTTGTTCATATAAACTGTACTTTAGTAATTGCGTGAATAGTTGTTAGACCGAGACAAACTATCAGTGGCGCTCCATCAGTGGTGAGGACAACACATCTCTATGTCTCCGCGTTCATCTGTTATTAAGGTAAGTAATCACTTTCCGTGGCTTGGTATACCGCAAGTGTTGATTACCATGTAGAATTTAAATTCCATCATACTAATCCTATTGTTTTAATGATTGTAATAACAGATGCCTTTTAGGTTCCTAATTTCGACTGCAGATACCAAAGTAATATATACCAGCAATTTAGGAAATAATGTACGATTTTGTACATATTATTGATTTTCGTGGTATTGATTTTCGTGTTTTCCGTGGACAAAAAGTACACGAAATGTCATTTAAAACAACGAAAACCTAATCTGCAGGTCGATTAACATTTTTATATTGTTAATTTTAATAATGTTTTTTCAGTGAGTGCGCTGGGAATATGGTCTACTCACGAGAAGATCGCTTATTTGCAAAAATATTGGCTGAAAGACGGAAGAGAGCCCGAATCAAGCTTAATCTAGAGAAATATTAGGGGTTAAAGTATGAAATTGCCGATTTGTATTTAAAAATTTTAATTAGTTTTTTTTTATATAACATTTTTATTTAATCAAAACAATTACCATTATTATCTATACACTGCTGCCATAGGAAGGTCATTTATGCCTTTGCGATAGAACTCTAGTGATCTAGATTCGACAAACTGTGTGAAAGCATTTTGTACTGCCTCCTGAGAAGAAAATTTTTTATCACGTAGAAATTTGTCCAAATCAGGAAAAAAATGGTAGTCCGTTGGAGCGAGGTCTGGCGAATACGGAGTTTGACGAATGGTTTCTAATTGCAGTTATTGTAGAGTTAAAGCCGTTTCACGTGCTGTATGCGGTCTCGCGCTATCATGGAGCAATAATGATGAAGATCGATTCATGAGTCGGGGCTGTTTCACTGCTAGTTTTGCTATCATTGTTCGGAGTTCGGCACATTAGACATCTGCCGTTATTGCTTGACCAGATCGGAGAAAGCTATAGTGAATAACACCATGCTGAGACCACAAAATAGTTACCCATTACCTTTTTATTGGTAAGCTTTGCTTTAGAACACTATTGCGGCGTTTGACCTGGGGTCAGCCATTGCATTTTTCACGAACGGTTATCGTAAAGAATCCATTTTTCATCACATGTCACAATTCGATCCAATATTTCTTCATTTCTGTATCGATTCAACAAGGCAAAACAAGTTTCAACACGCGTTTCTTTCTGCAAATCAGTCAAATCATGAGGCACCCGTTTTTAATTTTTTATTTTATTGATTTGTCGCAAATGAGTCAATATTGTTGGTAAGTTAACGTTAAACCATGCCGCTAATTCCTGGGTAGTTTGGCTCGGATTGGCTTCAACCATTTCTTTCAATTCATTTTTATTCACCTGTGTGGGCGGTCTTTCACGTGGTTCGTTCTTCAAATCAAACGTTCTATCACGAATGCGTTTAAACCAAAATCGCACGATGCGTTCATTAGCAGTCCCCTCTCCAAACGCAACATTGTTATTGCGAGCTGTTTCTGCCGCGTTAGTTCCGCGTCGGAACTCGTATTCAAAAATCACTCGAATTTTCGAAGTATTCATTTTTCTTGTCTAAGCTAAAAAAAAATACAACTGGAAGTCGATAATCGAATGTTGCACATTTTTTAAAAGAAGAACCTCATAGGTACCATGTAAAAAGAGTTTCGCTCAAAAATCTCAAACCGTGAAGGTTCTATGTCAATTCGAAGTACCTATTACAATAAAACGGCAATTTTATACTTTAAACCCTATTATTCCGTGCAGAAAGAAAAAGATAGGCAGCGGTATTATCGAAAGAAGAAAGAAGGGAAGATACAATCAGTTAGTGAATTAGATCTTCGTCAACAACGAACTGCTAGAGAGAAGCAGATTTTCCTCTAATAATTAAAATTAAACACAAAAAAATAAAAAAAAATCTGTATTGACTTAAGAGTCTGCAAATGTTTGTTATACTTTCTTAGAAAAAAACTGCAAACATAAAATAATTACTCCTTAATTTTAAGAAATTTTCCATCAACTTCCTATTGAAAAAACATTATTTTATTAATAAACCAACCCGAATATCCTTCTTACATTGATTTTAATATGCTAATTCACACAAAATGTATGTTTCAACGTATAAATGTTCAATATTTTTATATATTTGATTTCGGTGATATGAATACTGATTTCCGTGGATACCATATTTTTAAAATTGAATTACTTCGTAACCATTAAGTCAATTAAGTTCCCTCCACTACCGATAAATTTTAAATTAAATCTTTATTCAGAATATTTCATCATTAGTTGCTATTTCAACAAAAAAAAATGTGCCACGAAAGTCAACCAAAAAATGCCTTTCCGAAGAATGATCCGTTTACTATATGTCCTGTTAAAGTTAACCGTCAAGTGCGAGTGTAACTCGCGCGCCGAGGGTTTCGAACGTTTGTCAACAAATATTTACCAAAAGTACCGGTTAGAGACTTCGCAATTTAACGAATACCTACCTAAAAATAATAGGTACTAACCTACATTTCAGATGGATGAAGCATGCATGCTTCGGTTAAAGTAGGTAATGGTAAATTTTTCGACTTTTTTCAAAATATTTCAAAAAGTATGAAACTTACAGAAATTTGAAAAATTGTTTTGAAATGTCCAAACTTATACCTTTCATTTGATACCCCATCATTTGATACTCGATGGGGTAGCCTTTTGAAAATTATTCCTTTTCGACCATTTTTCAAAATGTATTATTTTTACAGACTTCTTTATATTTTTCCTGTAAAATATAGATCCTTATCTACAAACGCTCGAAACATTTCAAATGGATCGCTCTGCAAACTTCGGAGATGGGGGGGAATGGGTATTTTTTCAACTTTTTTAGAAATATTTTAAATATATACATACAAAAATTTCAAAAACTATTTTGAAATGTACAAACTGCAGATACCTTTCATTTGATACCCAACATAACCCTGTAGGTATCTTTTAAAATTTCGGCATCACAATTTGTATGGAAAATATTCATTTTCATTTTTCATTTATTTTATTTTCTTTTTCTTATAATCTGTACAGGCGCACGAAATATATTATTATTTAAAATTTCAAGTTGATAGCTGCTGTAGTTGCTGAGTTATTAACTTTTTTCCTCCTTAATGAGGAAAAAAAGGACAGACAAAGCGAGACCAAAATATTTAGTTGCAAATTATTTGTGAGCCTTGATATCTTAATTAACCAATAGTGGGACCTAGTGGACCGGGGGAGCATCTGGTATTATGTACCAACTAATCTACCAAGCCACTTCTGGCACACCTGATGTGAATCGAATTAGTGTAAGTAATTAGACATGGCGGGTTGGGAGGGATAAGTTGATCAACTAATAGTAGGAACTTGTATCCTTGTTTAAATAATTTTATGGTTTATTCATCAAAGAAAATAATACCTAAATAAAAAATAGAAAAAGATTTAAAAAAAAAAATATGACTAAGGTATGCGGTTTTCATTAAAATCTATAAGCTACTAATATGATCACTTATTTATAGTAAAGTACCTTACATATCAATTCTATAAGTGATAAAGAATATTACGATGAATAAAAATAAATTAGAATTAGTATTTACAATTGAAATAGCTGGGCTAACTGCAGACTGTTACAAAAAATCTGTAGCTAACATTTTAGTAAGTATTATATGTTATTTACTTGAATAATTACACGTAACTAGAAGGTGCTTTACAGTCTTTAAAATGCGATAATTTAAAGGTTAGTAGGTACTGTTATGTCTAGAAGGTCTAGCTAGAACAAATTTGATTACAGAATAAATTTACCAACAGCAGTGTTTAGTAAGCAAATATCAAATAAAATATTCCCGTAACAATGCCCGATTTACAAGAATTCTCAACCAAAGTACGGTTGACCTATATTTTTTTATTGCCACCATTATTTGAGAAAACCGTCTTATTAAATAAGATTGTTTACGCGCTCACCTTTTTTAATTGAATAACGTTGGGGAAAGTACCTAGGGCTTGAAAGACGTCCAAACAAAAATGTTTCAATGAGGAAGAGGAAACCAGTTTGGATATATGTAACAAATAGTGGGTAAAAAACACGTTTTGTTTCGCAGGATTTTTGAAACTTTTCACTTTCAAAAACGTAACGGCGGAATTTTAAATGTACGCGCGTTTTTCAGGAGAAGTAACCGCGAGTTGCGACTTCAGCGCGCATTCTCGGACTGGCAGAGACGGCCGGGCGGGCGGATGGTGTGGCCCGCTACGACTCTACTAATTAAGCTAGACAAGTCGTGAAATATGATGAATTTTGCGAAAATATGAGCTAAGTCCTTGCGTTTTTGTGTGCAGTGCTATTATTTCGTTCTTTTGAGCTCATAATGGCTTTAATTTAAAATTAGTACAATTTGATTTACGAAATGCAGCAGAACGAAGAAGGTATACTTATTGGTGTTAGATACGAGTACATTATTGATATATTTTACCTGTGGGTTTAATTATTTTAGTTGGCAGATATAGAAACATTCCAGAGATTGTTTAATAAATAAGCTAAATCAAATATAAAATATCTTATTAGTCAAGAACTGGCTACAACCAACCAAATGAGTTTAGCTGGCAACAATTCGCCAGGGCGCGCACGGGCGGCGCGGCGGGCGGCGCAACAGATACGCCACAGGTTGGGCGGCCCGGGCCTCCCGCCCCTCCCTGGACCAATTTACATCCTCATTATTTTATGGTCCACTATCAACAATAACTGATCAAGTCCTATAACAATTTAGGTACCTACAAACAGAACTCTACAAACCGATGTTAAAATCAATTTTACGGATATGAAAGCTATCCAGATGACTTTAAAGCGTTTGTAAAATAGGATTCTTGTTGGATTGTCCTGAATCAGGCGTTGCGGCCCTGGACACAGACGGGTGCAGTTTTGGTGCAGTGATTTATGAACTCTGCCTCGGAAAATAAGGTGTAATTTCACTATTCGGTTTCTCTACTTTTACTGCCTTCTAATTGATAATGGCTAGGCGTTTTACTAACCGAAAGTATCGGCATCTGATAGTTAGGTTCACTATTTGCTATTTTGATCTGCAACCATATACCACCACAAATAAATTGGTACCTACCAATTTTATTCATGGTACTTTCTATATTGAAAAAAACTTAGAAGATAGGCACTAAGATCCAATTTATTCAATGGATTGGATCGCCTACTTATTCAACAAACTACCATAGTTCAACGACGGCTTAAATCCTTTTAAAAACCCAGTCAATAATCCTTTTAAAAAGGCAGCCAAAAAGCGCTTTCAAGAGCTTTAAGAGCTTATACATAAAAATACAGGCCGTTTTTCTAGCCGAGAGAAAAACTGGAATTCCAACCAACCAGCCTTTCTTTTATCTAGAATCTGGCTGGTTGGATCAGCAAGCCACGAGTCACAATAAACTGAGGGTACTAAGGGTGCTAGCTCCTGAGCTCTCATGTCGAATGTTTGTTCGGCCCGTCGAGACTCCATGAGATTGCGCCCGTATTGATTTCCATTACCAAAACACAGTAATGGACCCGACGATAAGAGCCTTAATGCTGGCAAATCCCGATTGTTTCGAACGTTCGACTCAAACAGCGACTGGATTTAGCGTGGATTTAGACTTAGACTAAATTAGGTATAAGGACAAATGACAAGGTTACATACCTACTGTTAGTATTATATTTATGTACCTGCAATAGAAACAAATTAGAACTAGTATTGTAATTCAAACAATTGAGCTAACTGCAGACTGTTGCAAACAATCTACAGGTAGCTCAACTGATCCATATCAATACTAGTTGGAAGCGTACCCAAGACGCTGGCTGCATTGCCCCGCTGCTGTATGGCAATGATGATGTGCTACGCCAGATATTCACCAGCTCTCGGGTTACACGTCGCATCGACCAGACGTTCATGTAATTTTTCATTACCCGGAGAGCCTCTGTACACCACGGCCCTAGGGTTTTGACTTGAGTAGGCTCTTTCGAGGCATGCATACGAACACGACACTCAACAATAAAATATACGACAAAGAAGAAGACCCAATCTGTTGGTTTATGATGGCAGAATAAGATTTATCTACATCTATACTAATATTATAAAGGGGAAAGATTTGATTGTTTGTATTGAATAGGTTCCGAAACCACTGGACCGATATGAAAAATTCTTTTACCATTAGAAGACCACATTATTCCTGATGAGCAAAGGCTACTTTTTACCGCGGGAGAATGCTTCATTCCTACAGGAAAACGGGTAATAGGACAACGGGTAGTAAGAATGCAGCTAGTTTATTTATAAATGAAGCCATCGATGTCACGCTTTAACTAAACAGCAGAAGCAGATTGCAATCTCTTATCTTATCAATCATCTTAATGTAATATCTCCGTCAAACGAAAACCAACTTTAACAAAGTAAACCCAGCGCTCACAATACACTGATCTATGAACCACCGTCTATAGTAAAGATTTCTTACCATTCCATTTATCATCTTATTGTTGCTACCACAATGGCGACCGCCTTAGGTAAGTAATACAGTTCGAAGCTGTTGGTACATATCGAAGGCTTAAAGCCTGACACTGACTGGTGTTACGGAACGTAAAGGTAGGTTTAGACAGGGTCAGTGACTGACTCCGAATTCGAGACAAGTCAGGACTGAACCGAAAAAAACCCAATGTAAATTGAATAGAAGTGCAGCGGTGGGAAGTCAGCGCTGACTTGTGCATTCGCACACGATTATTTTGGGGTCAGTCGACGCCTCCCACAACCCGCGCCCTGCCGCGCCAGCGGTTGTAGGGTGACATCACTTCTCGCTGGTAAATGAAAATGAGCCAGCTTGTTCTAAGGATCGTCATATCTCAATTGCTTTAACAACAAAGCAGAGCAACCAGTTTCGTTCCTGTCGTCAATCCATTTTCTTATCCAAATTCGTTTATTTTTAGTTAACTCATTTTCTAACAATTCAGCTTACTCATTCAACAGCAAAATGGAAAAAAAAACATCAAGTAATTCAATCGTTGTTTCTGCTGTTTTTGCGAAGACATTTTTCTTTCCCACTAACTTCACACACGTGGTGCTCACCGTGAAAAACTTACCACGACTACCTGACTCCATAGTCCATGTAAACAGTTAAAGTCAGTGTCGGCGCCGGCACAGGCGCCGCTACTGAATTGTGCACTGACCCTGTGTAAACCTGCCTGTGTAACACGTTGCATTACGCCCCGTAACGCTAGTCAGTACCCACCTTTAGATAGGTAACTCTTTATTATAAAACAAAAAAAAACAAATAAAACAACGTCATCTCTAACAGCTGATGCAGCGTGCCATCCTTATGATGTTATAATTTTATTTATGTAACTTTGATTTTTTTTACATCTAAAGTTAGAATTTAATAATGTAAACAGATTAGAATTAGTATGAACAATTGAGACAGGAGAGTAACTGCAGATTGTTGCAAACAGTCTAGAGGTGCTCAACTGATCCATATCAACACCAATTGGAAACGTTTGTCTTAAAATAATACTACTTAATGTAAATCGGTTTACTCCTTTTTTTTTCAAATGACTCAAATAAACTTTAAGCAAATTTCTAGTGAATTTTAACAATATGATACGCATTAAAAATGTGCTTATAAAATCTAATTTATTCGGAGTCCCTTACTTCCCCTTCGTTCCCCGTTCTTTCAACCCTTATGTTGGCACTATTTTATGCAAATTAAAGGTTTGGTAGAGATAAATCGACATACAAGATCAATGTAGAGACATCATACTCTATTACGCTATATGCCATGGTATCCATCTCGAACTATATAGATACTTTATCTGACATAGCGTTGCCGTTAAAAATAATCCATCGTATTTTCCAAACGGGTGACCAAATGAGATCCTTTGTTCTGACTTATCGAAATCGGACCTGTTAAATGTATCGTGAAAAATGAACAAAGTAAATTCAGTGTAGGTAGGTATTTCAATATTTGGCTTATCAGTGAGCTTTGAATAAGCGAAGTTTGATGGAGTTTCATTGATTACATTGGCAGTCATCAGCGATTTACTAAGCAAAGCCGCGTCCGTCTGTCTGAAAGCGATGAACTCAAAACTACTGAACAGATTTTGCCGGACCCAGTTGCCGGATTGATTGCCTTGAAATTAATGAAAAAATCTATTGTTCAAGTCAAATAGAGTACAGTCAGAGGAAAAAGTATTTAAATTAATATTAAAGAACTTAACTCTTTGATTGAAAACATTGAAACACGAAATATGAATTTCCGGTAGACGAATCACACGAATGGAACAACCTTACTGCTGAATGTCACGTCCGAAGCAACGCACGTTAGCAATAGCAACGTGCATTGCTTCAAGAGGTGACACTAAATGACACCTTTCAAAATCAAAAACGAACGGATCGGTCATCCTTCGTTTTATGCAATTCTCCTTCTGTCAACATGAATTTTTGAAGTTGGTTATTGACTTAAAGATTGTTTCAGGTTAACAAAAGCACGTAGGTACGTCTCTAGTTATCTTCTTACTCTTTGAGGACAAATTCCAGGAAATAGGAGTGTATTAAGATGGCGCGACACAGCGGATTGTGCGAATATAGAAATAGGATTTCATGTCCTTACAGAGAATACCTTTTTGGAAAGGCGTAAGCACAAAAATCTAATTATTGTTTATTTATTACAAGAAAACTAAACAAATAAGTGTAACCAATTAATAAGTCTTAACGAATCAAAACATAAGTAAGTAATTTCATTAGACTGCTTCCTGAGTTCTCGACAAATTTTATGTGCGAAGCAGTGCACTTTCACGAATTACCAAATTTTTCACAATAGAGAAACTAAAGAATTAATGTTGTAATTTATGTTATTCAAGCTTTTAACCTCAGGGGTCCCATGAGTATTGATATCTAGGTCTCGTTTGCTATACAAATCTCATAGAATGCCCTCATTCCTAGTTACTTTTAAGACAACACCTGGGACAATGAAAGAAGGCAAATTACTGGGTATCTACTATTCTTAAATATTTCATTCCCTTCTGCGTCGAAGTGTAGCAGCATCTTAATATCTAGTTCGTTGACCTTTCGGGCTAGACATCTCGCTGAAACCTAACAATGAGTAGCTACCTACTCCTTACTATCAGATTTCGATATGTTTAGTAGATTCTGTACCTACTGTATGGAGAGATATAACCTCAGACATTGACGACCTCAGTAGCGCGGCGGTCGAAGGTTGCGGGTTCGAAACCTGACGATTTTTGTACAATAGATATATCAGTTATTAAGTACTCCTAGCACAAGCTCTAGATAATGCTGTGTGAACTGTCCAGCATTATTTATTATTCATACGCCCCTAGGGTAAATTGCAGTAATTCTAATATGAAACGTTAACTTTTTTGTTGTAAAGTAAAACACATTATACATATTAAGAATTGGACGAACAGTGCATGGATTCCTGACGAACCGCGTATTGGACGAAACGCTTGTTGGACGAAACGCGTTTTGGACGAATCGCGTTTATATTGTAATTGGACAAATCGCGTTTTGGACGAATCGCGTTTATATTGTAATTGGACAAATCGCGTTTTGGACGAACCGCTAACAAATCATAGACAAGACCTGACATCTTTATGAATATATGATTTGATGTCTGATTTCTCCGCTTTTACAATAAAACCAGAAGGAAAAAATGTTGTAGCGAATCTTTACGGAGGAGAGATTCACTTGAGCGCGATATTGGTGCGAATAGCTACTGCCTACTTATTAGGCCCTTATCTTGGTTGTTTGAAAATCGTTTCCAAAAGACTCAGCTCGTTTGTTCACCAATCAGGCGAAACCGCTGAAAGGATTTGAAAAGGGTTTCTTGGGTTTCCCCTTTCAGTGTTGCGGTTTATGTGTTTCCTTTCATAAAGGAATCACGAACGAGTCTATCGTCTAAATTTATGCTATAGTTAGTTGTGCCCGCGGTTTCGCCCGTATGCAATTCACAATTTCATGGGTCTTATTTTTTTGTGTGGAACCTTTATTATTTTTCTTAAAAGTACCTGTTACATAATAAGATCTCAAAATCGGTTCAGCCATTTCGGAGATTTGCCGGAGTAAACTTAAAATTTAAAATGTTTATACCTTTTATGTACCTACCTACGTAAAAAGTTGTTTTCTTGTTAATTTTATTTAAGTAGGTACCTATTTGTAGATAAACCGGAAGAAAGAAATATACATAAATAACAAGTAAATATACCTACAGACTGAAATTTTCAAAATATTTTTGGTCATCATCATCAACCTATATTAGTCCATTGCTGGACATAGGCCTCCCCTAATGAGCGCCATAGCACCCTGTTTCAGCTTACAGCATCAAGCATCTGTCTGCAGTCTTACGCAGTTCGTCATGCCACCTGCCGTAGGGCGTCCAACACTACATACGTTTGCCGTATCGCGGACTCAACTCGCACGCTTACCCCAACGGTTATCGGTTCTTCCCGAGATATGGCCGGCCCACCGCCACTTTAGCTTGAACAATGCCGATAACTTGGGTTATAAGTACCGTAGATTCTCTTGATCGTAGATCTTGCTAATTTTATTTACCTATTTGTATAGAAAAATCCATGGGCGTGATCACTTACTTGTTGTAATAACATAATAAACAAGAACCAAATTAAAATTTTAACCCCCCACCCCCGACAAATTTTCATGAAACATGGCTAAGGACACTTGGTGTAAAATTATCTATGACACAAAAAAATACTAAACGAAAATCGGTTAATCCGTTTGGGAGCTACGATACCACAGACAGATACACAGATACACAGACAGACACGTTAAACTTATAACACCACTCTCTTTTTGCATCGTGGGGTAAAAACAAGAACTAAATTAAATGATAACAAAATAATATTAAAAACCCCCCGACAGATTTTCATGAAACATGGCTAAGAACACTCGGGATAAAATGATCTATGAGTATGACATAAAAAAACTAAACGTAAATCGGTTAATCCGTTTGGGAGCTACGATACCACAGACAGATACACAGATACACAGACAGACACGTTAAACTTGTAACACCCCTTTCTTTTTGCATCGGGGGTTAATAAAAGGCAATTAAGGGCAACATGGGGAAATCTTTTAAAATACAAAAGCTTTAACTAGCTCCTTGCTGTGACACTCAGTCAGGCTATGTGCTTAATGGCGTTGTTTAGAAAATATTTCTTTTTCTCGTTATAACACACGACTTAGATAAAAAGGCACTAATATAACATACGGTGCCTCCGTATGTTAGATTAGTGCCTTAACATTTTATGAAATAAGATAAGCACCACTTACAATTATTTCAGAAACATGCTCACGTGAAAGACATAAACACAGGCGGTAAGGCGTAGCAAGGTATTAATATGAAACCTATTTAGGTACCTATGCATTATGCGAGGTATTGAATTTCTTCGATAAAAACAATGTTACACACAGAGTTAACTTAGAATTAATATCTACCAACCTATGTCGATTAGGCGGGTAAGTTAGTAGTAGATTAGCAAGTACGTACCTAGTACCAGTGAGGTTTTGCTTCCAAACTAATATTACACAAAGGAACAGTTCATAGTACAATAGGTAGATCCTTAGTTCGACGGAAGATACAAAATTATATCCAAGTTACCTACAACTTACCTACCTGAAGTTGGGAGTAGTTTGGCATGAGAAAGTAGTTAACGTTTAATCAAACTTTTCCTAATCGGTAGGTATTAGCTAGTTTCTTTTATCTTTTTGTTATCTTACTCGGTCGTTTAGTTTATCGTGAAAGACTTCTTCACCAATCTCGCTTGAAAACGGTGACTTCGCTACTCAAAAACAGTGAGCAAAATCGGGTTTTGCTCACATGTGGAATAATAGTTATTTGTTCGACAAGTGGAACCGATTTTTTGTTGAACGTGCCTTTATTAAATCCCGAGCTTTTGAAGCAGTTTAAAATACAATCACGAGCGTAGCGAGTGGCTCTAAATCAAAATCAAATGCAAAAACTCTTTATTTCCTAAATACAATAAATGTGCACTTAGAAAAGGTCAAATTGTAAAACTAAACACTGACACGGATAAAGTGATATTTTTGATTTCTGTCACTTCGGTATGTAGACTAAAGTAAAGAAGCGACGAAGAAACCTTTAGCCCGTTTGTTGTTACTTTTCGAGTTGGAGAAAAACCCGTCCCAAGCTTTTTTATCTTCTAGATAATCTGATATTTTATAGTCAGCCTTTTTGCACAGCAAGGTTTTTACAATTTGTTTGAATTTATTTACTGATAAGTTTTGCAACTCACTAGGAGTTTTGTTGTAGAAGCGTATACATTGCCCTTTAAAAGATACATTCATTTTGTGTAGCCTAATTGTGGGCACAGCCGCGCAGCACTATACGAGTAAGTAGACTGCTGAGCTAGCGAGGGATTTAAAAGGCACGAAACGAAAAATATTTGCCCTTGAGTTAAACATGCAACTTTTCACCACGATAAAATATTTTGTTATTTATAAAAGAGGTCGAATGTCAGAAACTCGTTTTGGTCAACAACATTGGAGGGCAAAAATGCTACAAACCTTTTTCAAAACACGAAAGGACGAAATATTTTTTTTATGAAGGTAGCATTGTTCCAAATTCAAATTACTTTTTTCAATAAGTTGAATAATATTCTTTATTTCACATATGAGCAAAACCCGATTTTGCTAACTGTTTTGAGCAGCAAAGTCAACGTTTTCAAGCGAGAGTGAGTTTCTGATATTCGACCTCTTATCAAAGTCGTGGTCGTAAGAGATCGAATTAAAAATAACCGATCACCGTATTAGTAGTTGCAGGTATCACACATGCCTAGATTTCTATTAACTTCTATCAAGATACGAACAAAATAAAGGGTCCCATAATGAGTGAATGATCATCCTGAATGATCAAAAGAATGCAAAAGTTACCACGTCTTGGTACACTATAGTGTACCAATGTACTTGTTTCGATATGGCAGTCACAGTATACTGTGACTGCCATATCGAAACAAGTAAGTTGGAAGGAGAAAAGTTTTTATATTACTTGTTGTTGCCCGCGACTTCGTCCGCGTAGTATTAGATTTTTTAACTTCTAGCTTTTTGCAAAATTTCAAGACAAAGACTGATACCTAGTTGCTCTAGATTTTGCTCTAGATATTCGATCTAGCTTATCTTAATCAGTTTCTAAACTGATTAAGAAAGAACAGTAAATCCTATTAATATTATAAGGAAGAAAGTTTGTGAAAACTGAATTTTCGTTACCTAGGATCTCCAAAACTACTGAAAAGATCAAGATGAAATTTGGCGTACCTACCTATGTTTAGAGCATAGCCTTACTTAGATAAATAGGCTACTTATTTATCGAAAAATACGTGTATGAAGCCGCGGGCAGAAGCTTGTTCTCATTATAAAATATTCTTTCTAGACATTTCCGCTTAATCTAGTTAGCTTATGTTTTGTTTCTTATCATCAACAAACTTTATTAAATTTGTAATGTGTGCGCAATGTGTACCTATTTCAATAAAAAGTTTTTTCATGTATCAAATCAGTTGGGTTTTTTTACTTCGTCGTCCATTTTTATATTAGGGACTGAAACATGTATAACCTTAATGTAAGTACCTACCTATTTTGTTACCAGTGGAAACTTTCTAAATAGCCCTCAGCTTAAATACATGTACTTAATCCTCATGGCGTTTTTAGATACAATGTTCCTTACTTAGTACTTTACGGGTTGTAAGTTTCCCTAAAATTCAAAATTCTTAAGAATTCTTAAAATTTTAAAAATATATACATAAATATGGGTAGTACTAAGTTAACTGTTTAGGTCGTACAACCGAGAGTCACAATTAATGCAAAATTTGGTTACTTTTTGTTTTACTCACTTTGGGAAGAATTCAAAACCGATCAATCAATATCTTCCCGGAAAAGTAATAAAGTTGAATGATTATTGGTAACGGAATGATTCTTTTCTCGGCAATTTTATTTTACGGAGTGTTAAATATGTAGGTACCTTCCTAGTGTTGTGTTGGTAAGTAGGGTACTGCTCAGGTACTTTATTCCATTACAACGTACATTATTTCACAGCACCTCCATAACGTATATGTTAAGTAGATGATTTTGTCGAGAAATAATATAAATAAATAAATAAATAATGCTGGACAATGGACAATTCACACACCATTATCTAGCCCCAAGCTAAGCAGAGCTTGTGTTATGGGTACTAGATAACTGATATACTTAATACAATACACTTCATAGATAGATATTTTTTTATTATACATAGAAAACACCCAGACCAACGGAACAAATTTCTGCAGATCGTACACAAATTTGTTCCGAGGCGGGAAATCGAAACCGCAACCTCCTGCGTCGCAGGCGGACCTTCGCCTGCTGCGCCACGGAGGTCGTCTCATATAGGTAGGTACTTTAATAAATGTTCGAAAGCGTAAACGTGATAATCATTCTTTCGTCTTCAATAGATTATTATCAATCTAAACTTAATGCTTAACTTTGATTTAATCATTCTTTCGTCTTCAATAGATTATAATCAATCTATTGAAGACGAAAGAATGATTATCACAGCGTACATATACATATATACTAAGGGTATTATCGAGAAGACACAAAATTATAGATAGGTTGTGTTATGCTAGGGGGCTTATAAATATCTACAAGTATAAGTAAATAGGAAAGTAATTCAACATTATGGAATACTTTTACACACGTATTCTCATAATCGTAGAGGTCTACGAGGCACGTAGCACCTATACTCATCCGGTCCGTCGTCGTAGCTCTTTTCGTAGCAGCAATATCTCTTCTCTACATAGTATAAAACAAAGTCGCTTCCCGCTGTCTGTCTGTCCCTATGTATGCTTAGATTTTTAAAACTACGCAACGGATTTTGATGCGGTTTTTTTATAGGTAGAGTGATTCAAGAGAAAGGTTTGTATGTAAAGTACATGCATAATATAGTAAAGAAACACTGATAATTTTAGAGGTTTCTAATGTGATGCTGATGTCGGAAATTAACACATTTTTTTGCGCTGAACCCTACGAGATAGATCAAAATAATGTACTACAGTATTGTACACCTTAGAAAGGTCTACAAAAAAGTCAGCGATGGTATATGTTTCTTAGGGATAACCCACAATAACCATTTTTTATCCTTTACTTTTTACGAGAGATAATGGCTTATTTACGAAGCGATTTTAAGCAATACCTACAGCATTAATTCTTATCCAATTATGTACATACCTTAAATACATTGTGCATTTAATATAAATTAATATGGCCATGTACAGCATGCAATTTGAATAAATATTTTCGAAGATATTACATATTTAAAATGCAGGGACATAGCGGTTGCGGGCGGTACGGGCCGGGGTGCCGATTCTATAGTATATTTGGTATCAGCATTGCACCCGTGCGAAGCCGGGGCGGTTCGCTAGTTCTAAATAAAACGTACTCGTAGGTCATTTAGAATAAGTTTGACCTTTTCCTTATTCCAATTAAGCCAGAAAATGAAATTAGAGCCTAAATTTCTTAACAGGTAGGAACATTCTTAGATGTTACGGCATGTTTCCTTTAGGATAGGTACCTACCAACTATTTCCCTCTACGCTTCGTAGAATCGATTTCTTATTTGCTACGCAGCCGTAGTAAAACAAAAGTAAAGTACCTACCTACCTACCAATCTAAATACTTATAATTTCCTAGCGGATGTCTGCTACGCCTCGTAGTTAAAATAACTAACTGGTTAAAAAATGAAATATTTAGGTAGGTAGGTACCTACTAGGTACGGTACGTAACACAAAAGTGAAGTGGACATCTCGTCCGCGGATCAGTTTGAGATTCGGACCAGATGTACCCTAACCCGTAGAAATACCTCTAGTCAGGCTCTCTCAAAGGATATTTCAAGACCCTGCGACAGTTAATTAACGCAAAAAAATACTGTCTGCGAAATTATTTCAAGCTTTCCGACGGAATTATATATTGGAGTTGGGATAAAATTTTACGATGAAGCAGAGGATCAAGATAATTAACGACAAAAAAGGCGATGAGTGAAATATTTTCAATGGTGAATAATAATTTGTCTTGGACTTAATAATAAATTAACCTGTGTAGTAGGAAATATAATATGCAATGCACCAACTAGATATTCTTTTGCATACGATTTATAAATAAGTAGCCTTGGAATTTGATCTTACGAGCGAAACGACATGACACCTACTCCTTCATACTTGGTACGACAATTCCTTGTTCGGTTTGGGCAGATTCTAGTAGCCTACGTTACACAAATCTTCTTTATTACACCTGTTTATAAAGTTGCTTATTCCTTTTCCAAACATAAGGTAGAACGAACGTCATTGCAGGCGTAGAGATAAATTCTAAAAATGCATGCCGAGTGTAGTAGGTAGGTACCTATGACGTTTTGTGGAGGGGCGTGCATTCATTACGGATGTAAGCGGGTTAACTACGAACGAACCTTATTTTTGTTGAAAGAAAGTCAACGTTTCATCCCTTATATCCGTAATGAATTCGTCAAACTACGATAGTTTTATAGTAAAAGGGGCGTGGCGTTTAGAATGGTTTATCTCTACTAAAATGCGGGACGGAAAATCTATGAAATTTCATTTCTCACGGGTTTAGCGGGAGAGAAAAGTGTATGGAAATACATTTCTAACATGTTTTTTTTTTAATTTTCTGAAATATCAGCCGGAAGCTATGGTTATTTTCATAACAGGTAAAACGACAAATAGGTTTAACTCCGAATCTGCCATTATGATATCGGCCTCTTCCGTATATTCGGAACAATAGTAATAAAAAAAAGAACCCTAAGGAAATCAAAAAAAGAAAACGGTAAAAGAGCATTTTCTACTATCATAAAGAATTATGTATTTTAGGATTGTATTTTATAATATATATTATAGAGATACCATTACGGTAAATGTTGATCAGGCGCGACTCACGGCGAGTACTTTGTTGATCCAAAAACACATGTTGATCCGAGCCTCTTTTGTTGATCTATTATGCATTTCCAGGAACAAGTGTGGCTCCGACTAGATCAACATTTGACCTCCCGTAGCCTTAGGCATTATGATACCATTTGTTGATCCAATATACAAATCCATTTTGCACAAGTTGATCCGATTCAAATGAACCAATCAGAACGCAGCATTGGTCGAAAATGGCTGCGACGTTGCCGCTAAGTCTGGTGGAGGGGTCGACTCGTGTAGAATCGTACTGACTAGGTAACGCCATGTTCCATGACATTTATTATTTATTGTGACATCGCGTTCCCTAGTCATTATTTAATTATTCAAAATCCATTGCGTACAACTTTCTACGGTCAAATGTTGATCCGTCAATACTTTTTAGCGATGATTATGTAACTATTTTGTTATTTTAGGGTTTCGAGATCGGTTTCGAAACGCTCATGGTCTCGTTTTGTCTATCCTTTTCTCCCTTTAATACATCAGCAACTACCGCAGCTATTAACTTGAAATTTAAAATAATATTACATTTGTGCACCTTAACAGATATAAAGCAAAATAAACGATTTAAAAAAAATAGAGTGAAATTTTTTAAAGGTATCGTTTTGTAGAGTATTAAAATTTCTGCAGGTTTTATACTTCTTAAAATAGGTAAAAGGGGGGAATAATTTTTTAAAGGGGGATTACCTCACCGAGTGGGGTATCAAATGAAAGGTATCGGTTTGTACATTTTAGAACCGTTCTGGAAATTTCTGTAGGTAACATTTTTTTTTAAATATTTTGAGAAAAGTCGATAAATTGAACATAGCCCCCTAATCTCCGAAGTATGCACAGCGATCCATCTTAAATGTAGGTCGGTCGGTAGCTACTACTTTTAGGTAGAACCGGTACCTTAAGTACCCACATATTTGTATAATTAACAAACGTTCAAAACCCTCGGCGCGCAAATTACGCTTGCACTTGTCGAATCTTGTTTGTTTGTGTTACTAACTGAAACCTATAACCAAATAAACAGTTTTTTTTGTGATTTATTTCTTGGTATTTCGCTATAGGGGTTCATTTTTACCTTTTGAGGTACGGAACCCTAAAAACTAAACAAGTCTATAGGATCACTTTGTTGTCCATCTGTCTGTCTGTCTGTCGGTCTGTCCGTCTGTCAACCCTCTTTTCTCAGGAACGCGTGGACGTATCGAGTTGAAATTTTCGTCAAATACTCAAATCCGTAACTTCTTGAAGCCGTGATATAAATAAAACTCCTAAGTCAATGCATTCAAAAGTTGCAGCCGTTTATGTCCGAATATTTTGAGATTTCCAAGGGAATCACAAGCACACAAAACCTATACCTGCGGGAAGTACCCACTTCCCGCAGACCTGGAATCATGAAATTTGGTGAGGAGCACGGTCTTATAGCACAAGTAATGAAAAAAATCCGAAAACCATAAATTCGTAATTTATTCTCTTTAAAAAAATACTTTTAATGCTCGCCATGGACCAAAACCTATAGTGTACTTCCCGTAGACCTAGAATTATGAAATTTGGCAAGATGTAGCCCAAATAAAGGAAAAAATCCGAAAAAAGGAAATTTGTAATTAATTCACAAAAAAAACTTGATTCTAGCTATAGACCAAAACCTATAGGGTACCTACTTCCTGCTTATCTAGAATCATAATATTTGGTAAGATGCAAGGTCATATAGCACAAATAACGAGAAAAATCTGAAATTAGTACGTTTGTAGTTTATTATTTAAAAAAATATAATTTTTGATTCTCTCCCTCGGCCAAAAAATACAGGGTAGGTACCTGCTTCATGTTGACCTAGAATCATGATATTTGGCAAGAAACAAGGTCTTACAATTAAACGGAACCGTTAGTGCGCGAGTTCGACTCGCACGTATCGTTTTATTTCTTTATAGCTTTTGTAATTGTTATGTATCATATAAATTATTTAATTTCATTTTGTTTTCGCCTAAATATCTACGTTACACCTATCAGGGCCCACAGTAGTGGACCGTGTGGAGTACACAACCTCCACCAGGAACCCTTTTCTCGAACCACCTCGAGGCGGATCTTGTTTAAGAAGGGAAAGATACCCATCTTAAAGAACAGACTGAGAAAACTCTCCTGAATAACTACAGACCATCACCTTATCGAAATTGTTTCTGAGTGTACTTATCTTGGGCAAATTCTGCAATCAGGGCAAATTCAGGCCTCCAGTCATGTTAAAATAGTTTTGAGAAGGAGGCCAAGGAGATGATCCAGCTAGGGTGGGCAGTGTATGGAAAACTATGTCGAAACTTCTCGTCATCAATACCGAAATGTTTGAATGATAAAGCTTTGAATCAGTGCCTCCTATAACCGTCATGACCTACGGAGCTGAGCCGTGGATACTCACGGTAGGGCTGGTCCACCAGTTCAAAGCCGCTCAGCGAGCTATGGAAAGATCTATGCTCGGAGTCTTTCGGAAGGATAGGATTCGTAACGAAAACGTCTGAGGGAGAACCAAAGGTAACTACCATATCTCGCGAAGAACCGACAACCACTGGGGTAAACGTGTCCTTGAGTGGAGACTGTGACTCGGCAAACGTAGTGTAGGATGCTCTCCAGCCAGGTGGGATGACAATCTGCGAAAGACTGCAAGTAGATGCTGGATGCGGCAAGCTGAAGACAGGCGCTATGGCGCTCACTAGGGGTGGCCTATGTGCAGCAGTGGACTGTAGATGATGATGATGATGAACCTACCTTAAGTTGGGGATGATCAGTGAAGATCGTATGTAATTTATTTTAGCCGAATTATTAGCAAATATGTCTTAATTCAGCCGAAGTTAATTTCATACGGTTCATTCACCTCACGTCCGCTCTCATAACCAATAACTATAGGTACCTACATGTTCTACTCAAAAGTGGTCGGAACTACTTAAACATGTAATTTGTCAGTTTCACAGTCGCGGCGTTGCGGCGTTGCCGCTTTGAAAACAGACGAAGTAGTCATTTGTGGCTCCAAAGTCTGCGGATCAACATTGTCTAAGCTAATGTTACGCGTAGTTAAATATGTAACGGATGTGAAAAAGACGTTTTAGTGTAAAATTTGTGACCGTTAGTGGATCAACAAAATTTTGATATTTTGGGATATTTTGAATGCGAGTATCTCGATAACCAGTTAATGTAGATCTAGCGTTGCCATGTGCTCTTCAAATGTGGATCAAAGTATATCTGTTTACTAGGTTTAGAGTCGAATGTACACTTGAAATAGGTGGATCAACATTTCTTAAGAAATCGTACTGGATCAACAATTACCGTGAAAGGTTCATTATATAAATATATATTTATATTATATTCCAATAAATGTATTTATTAGATTTATTTAGTCATTATTATTTTAATATAAGTATGTTTACTATAAGTATATGTAAGTACCTACCTATTGTAGATTTGTACACTTCCTCTACCTATTGCATCGCCTCTCCTATAAGGTATAAGGTTTGCTGGAAGAAAACTCTTTTTCAGGGTTAAGCTCGCCTATGTACATATCCTATTTTATAAGTTCATTTTTGTATTCTGTTTTTTGTGTACAATAAAGAATTAAATAATTAAAGAAATCGCACGTGCACGTGCTACATTTGAGTTTACTTTATGAATTTAATAAAGTGATTTTGAAGATTCTAAAACGATGATTTTCCACATAGGTGCAACACTATTGTATCACTCGGAAGAAAGTGCGATTCCTACCTCGTGTGTTATAATATATATATATATATATATATATAACACTCGATTGGAATTGGACAGTTTCTCGACTAGATGAACAATTTTCTATGGATTTAGGAGATTCGAGAAAATATGGTTAGTACATACCTAATACCTAAGTTATTTCTTCTTCGCCTCTTGCATAGATTGCGTTAGACCACCACTGGGTTAATAACTTCTTTTCTTATAAAAATCTAGGCCTTGGTCCTTTTCGAAATAGATGGGCATTATGAGATTAGGAAATATTAATTTTGTTGGAGTACCTACCTAGGTTTTTTATTATACAATCGAAACATTTATTTACTTTTCATTTTATTTATTAGTCACCAAATCATTTGAACAATCAATGAAAACGTTACATCGAATATACAATTTAATAAACTATAAGATCTTATGAAATAAAACTAAACAATATACTTGGTTTATGACAATAGTTAGGCCATCTATTGACCTATCAAGTAGATAAGTACATAAATTAAATTCACCATGCGCAGCATGCAAAAACCAATGCTTCGTATATTAGGTACATATAATTCATTTCCTGAAATTTATATTAAAATGATGCCCATCTCAATAAAGCACGAAGGCACCTTGCCAACTATTGACAATTTCATTAGTTTTCAACATGATTCACAATCAATTATTTATGTTTAAAAATACAGTTTTTCCTTTACAAAATTAAGTTGACAGGCTGTAATAATGATCGCATACGTTCATCACTATTTTTAAAGATTTCATAGTTTTAAAATAATTACACGACAACACCAAATAATTCATAAATAAAATAAATTGATTTCATTGGGTTATTTATTAAACACCTGTAAAAATGTTTACGATTTGATGACTTAAATATTTTATTACGATCACAAGGGTGATTCGTTTCATCTAATACACACGTAAAACCCCTGTGCAATTTAATAGTTATCTATTAATATAAATACCAAAGTGTCTACTCTAATTTGTACATTCCATGTCTATAAATATTGTCTCTAATGTGAGCTTTTCTAGCCAATCAAGTAGACAAAGTTAAGTATTCATAAATCGTAAGCGTTTTACAAAACTAATACTACAAATGCATTGTTTTCTCTAAATAAACTTTTACAAATAAACTAATTTATCGACGAAGCTAAAACAGAAAAGTGCGTTTTATAAGTAAATCTGTAAACCTGTGAAGAGCAAAATGAGAATCGCAGAATAAGTTGTGGGCAGTGATAGTTTTAAAAAAGTATTGCCATAAACAAAGCAATAAAATGCGAACACTAATTACTGCAACATCTTCATGGAAGGAACATTAAAATCACTAAAGGAAATAATACGTAACCTCTAAAATACGTCTACACAAACAAAAAACCTATCAATAGGTGCAAAGTTACTTTACGGCTGGATATCTTTACAGATTTGAATAATGTTAGACACAATTGCATTCTTATTTCTTTTTAGGATTAGGATTTTTGTGTTGGTAATTTCAAACCTGCAAATGAATACAGCCCATCGTATTCTCGTGTAAAAATCTAATCTTTTTATTTTCTAACATAGGTAGGTACTTATTACAATACTATGGCAGGCATTTACATATCCAAGTCGAATATGAGATCGTTTTTGAACATGACTTCTAAATATAGACCTTTGTTTAGGTTATTTGGGTTGTAAAGATCTGTTATGTGCTGGATGTTCTCACAAGTGGTCGTATCTGATTTTTGGCTTTCCGAGGACATCTTGCTTTCCGATTTTGTTTCCCATAACTCCGTTCCTGGTTTTTCTTTGACTTCACCGTCAACGATGTTGAGAATAGATTTTGAATCTTTATTGTCACTGGGGGTGATGAAGGCGCTGTCGTCAGGCGTGTTTTTGAAGTCTGTATCAGCATCCGAGGTATCCGCGAGACCGCTGTCACGACGCTGCTTCAGCACTGGCTTTTTGGGTTTTGATGTCTGAAATAGAAGGAAAGGAACCTTGATTGTATTTCTTTATTAACAAAAAACAAAAACTATTCTTTAACCAGAGATGGTTCGTCTAGTGTAGGCGGCACAGCGCGTTGCCACATATTTGGCAAGTAGTTGTAAAAAGTTTTATTATAAACATATATGATTAAACTAAGAAATCAAATAATATCCAGAAAATTCAACTTCGACGGGACTTGAACCCGCATCCTTTCCTTAGTACGGGAATGCGCGAACCAATTGCGCCACGAGGTCAAGTGACGTAGGAGTCGAATAACGTAGGAGTCGGCTCTAGCGCCGTTAGTTAGTGGATTATTTGATTTCTTAGAAATTACTAGAGTGTGAGCGCTAACTTACGCACTATAATAACAAAAACATTGATGAAACGAAATATCATGGAAGTAAACTCAATGATTATTGTATTGTTACAAATTCTCTTTTGTTACATTGTTAAATGAATGAATTTTTTACTAGATAACAAACGGAATCGACTTATCGTTACGTTTTGACGTGGCTTCATAACATCACGATCTTAGGAAGAATTGTTAATTCTTACGGCTTTCTTGTAAGTACGTGAGCTTTGAATGAATTTCTTGCAAAATGAAGTCGGAGCTGTAATTTGTCCACAGGTGGGTAAAGATCATTTCGTAGGGATCGTCCAGTGCATCGGAAGCCGAGCATAAGGATTTGTTGCTTTATATTAATTTCTTCAGCGTCTACTGGATCAGCATATCTATCTGACGATACCGAGACCGGTATTTCGGCCGGCAAAGTCGCGCACTTTGCAAATACCTACCTATACCTATTGCCGAAACAAAATCCGAAAGCAGTGGACGCTACTCATCGGCATATTGCAAATAGAGTGGTGTTATTTGAAAGATAATGGAATAATTAACAGCTTCGTTAGTTAACATTGATTTTAAATGATTGAAAACTTCTGTCAAAAACGTCAATTAAAATGGTTTTGAACAAAGATTTATCGTTCTTTGGTTTCGAACAACACATGTCTTAACGCGATAGCTTCAGTAGTTTTCCAGAAAGTAACAATCAAAGTAATTAAAATTGCGTAGGTAAGTGCAAACGTTATCTGAATACGTCGGACGGTGCTACTTACCTGACCTTCATCGATAGAGTCACATGATTGGATGTTAATTTCGATACAAAGTTATACAATATGTTTAATTTGAAGGAATCTTCAAATAATCTTCCGCTATCTCGAAGCCCGTTCCCGGCCAATTGAAAACTTGCCAAGAAACATTAATATTACTAAGCGGTGGATTAGTCTTTCGTGTAACAGTGTGTATTGACGAAACACGTTACTACGGTGATGGCTACATAGTTTTCTGGCCAATTATTTAGCCACCAATTTTAATGGACAGGTGAAATATTGTTTTCAACAGCTTACGTTGGATTAAGTGCTTAGGTTTTTATATCATCCAGTATCTAATTATGTTGGACCAATTGTTGCTAAATTCGAGATTGAATATTCGAAAAAATCTGATTTTAGATTCGAAGTCTTAAAACATGGCTTACAGGAATAGACGTAAGAACATCGTCTTCAGCTTCGCTCTCGCTTTTCCGCCGATCTTGACTACGCTTTTTACTCTTCTTACGCTGATTCTTTTTCTTCTGCCCTTCTATGGACGAGTTATACCTGAAAAAGATACAAGAATGATTAAGAATTTCAGAAAACCTATTGGAAAATGCCAGTAGATCTTATTTTATTCTACATATCAGAAAGTAGGTTTCTAGACACTAGTCAAACTCGATGTAGACTGTTTGTAAACAAACTACGACACAATAAATGACTCACTTACTTGGCGTCGGATAAAATTGTAAGCAATATTTAATACTAGTTTCTGCCCGCGCGGCTTCGCACGCGTTGTTTCTATGAAAACGTTTAGAGGTGATTTTATCCCAAGGGAACTGATGTAAGGGATGAAAATTAGGTAGCCTATGTTTGATTCCAGGATTAGAATTACCAGTATTCCAAAATTTCAGCCCGATCCGGTCAATAGTTTTGGCGTGAAGAGGTAACAAACATCCATCCAACCATTCATGAAAACTTTCGCGTTTATAATATTAGTGTGATATGATAAGGAAGGATCTCAAAACGACAAGTAATATAAATTGCCTATAAAAGACGCGGCAACAGAGCGGTTTGTTTACAAACATTCTACATCGAGTTTTGCTGAGTCTGGCTTAGCCAAATCCTGATTAACCCCCGACGCAAAAAGATAGGGGTGTTATAAGTTTAACATGTCTGTCTGTGCATCTGTGTGGTACCTATCGTAGCTCCCAAACGGATGAACCGACTTTCGTGTAGTTTTTTTGTGTCATAGATAATTTTATCCCGAGTGTTCTTAGCCATTTTTCATGAAAATCGGTAGGTTTTAAAAAAAATTAATTTTGTTCTTGTTATCAGTAAAGTACCTACGTACCTACCTTAAATAAGAAATACCTAATTGTTGGAATACATTGGAACATCACAACACCTTGCGAATTAGTAAACATTCCCAGGTATGTAAACAGCTGCTGTTTGCGTAATAAATCGATCATGCATGAGTTGTGGAAAAGTTGAGTCTTTGTTTTGCACATTATCAATGTTATCATAACTTTCGTAAAATTGCGTGAGCGATATAGAGATGAGAATGTAATCCAAATCCATACCTACTTATATATTCTGTTACCTTTTCATGCCGAAACGGTTTAACGGATCTTAACTAAAGGTGAAGTGAATCCCAAAACCCACGTTTTGACTGTACGGAAAATCAAGTTTAAGGCAAAAAAAACCTTGAATTTTTTATATTTTCTTGATAAGCATCAAAAGTTTAGGATTCTAGTTAGTAAGTTATGGGAGTCGAAACACGATTGACAAAACTTGACTCGATCCAAAAAAATCGCAAAGCTTCCTCTAAATCTTCATTTTTGCACAAATACTTCTACGGAAAAAGCAGTTTCATTTGCTGGTTACTTAAGTTATGATATTTCAATAAAATTTCGTCTACGTGTTCCCTAATAAGTACTTTAGACGATTATGGTTTTATTTTTTTGCGAAAGAGTAGGTATTATTTTAGAGCAAAAAACAACAAATTTCTAAAAAACGACCAGTAAAATTGCGCGCGGGCTGGCCATTCCGTGGCTTTCGCCTTCCTTTCACGCCTTGCGCGACGTTCGCTCGTCCTTGCCTCGCAAAACCGATCCCACTTCGTCTTAATGAAATGATACAGGAGGAAAATGGTATCCCGGACACGGATATAGGCTACTTGAAAAGTGCGTGCGATGCCGCGGGCAGTAGCTAAATACTAGCTGATACTGATACTACGTCAAGTGCGTCAAAAGTAGCTTGCTCTAAAGGTACAAAGATAGATGGGAAAGCTATGGAATCTGGGGTAAAAAGGACCCTTTCTACCAATCCAGTAAAGTTGACACTGTGAGTGCCTATAAAATGTTAGCTTTAGGTATTTGGTTGCCTCACATGCTTTGATTATCATAGCAGAGTGTTATCATCCCGTGCGAGGATGTCAATGATCAACGGTAAATTGGCTAAAACGGCCGCTACATGTTTCCCTCTCATAACAAGGTGAAAATTGACAATAGGTGTACCTATAGAGATCGTTTCGCAAATTATTTTTAGGGTGGATGACCTCGTATTTATAGATCTTGAGTGCAGCTGCTTGTATTTGGCAGAGGTATGAAAGTATTATGAGATGGAGACAAGCTGTGATGAGAATAAACAGATTATAGGACTATTTTCAGCTGTTATGGACTCAACACACTGAAACTCCGATACAACCTGGGGGATGGGGGGGGAGGTAGATAATGCCACTGACAGCCACCTACGAGGTTTAGTCAGCTGACTTGGCAACATTGGTGTGTAGATTCCAAAGATTGGCTGACTTAGAAACAAATGCATGTTATGCAAGTTAAGGCTTAGTCAGGTTACAACTTCCTATTGATAACTACATAAAGATATAGCGGAAACATTCATATGTTCACCTCGCAGTAAACTTGTCATTGTAGCTAAGCACAATGATAACCCACATTGATAAGCAGCTATCACTAGCAAAAACATGCATGAAAATAAATTACTTACCTATAAAATTGTTTTGAAATAACATCATTAAACCTAACAGTCTTCTTCAAACTCGATTCTTCGGGGATACAGTCGGAGCTGAAGTAGTCCATCGAAGATGCAAGATCCCCAGCACTTGACTCAGAGTAGCTTCTCATCATGGAGATTGGCTTTCGGAGAATACCCTTAGCATTGTGGTCAGG
Source organism: Eupithecia subumbrata (assembly GCA_949316285.1). Taxonomy (NCBI): domain Eukaryota; kingdom Metazoa; phylum Arthropoda; class Insecta; order Lepidoptera; family Geometridae; genus Eupithecia; species Eupithecia subumbrata. The sequence goes on along the minus strand of OX438646.1, from coordinate 10,271,699 downwards.
GCTGGTTTCTGTCCACACAATATCCTTCTCATCTGTGGGAGAGTCATCATCCTCATCATATTCTTCATCATCATGGTTAGTAGAAACCACAATGTTAGTTTGACTTCCCAAGTTAGAAACTTCTATGTTTGGAGACACATCCTCTGGGTTTTCTGAATTTTTTCCTGCAGATTCAGGCTTTGAAAGCTGAGATATTTCTAAGAGCTCACTGGTCATAGACTCTTCACTTAAGCCAATCTGGAATTTCTGGGGAATTTCTCCCGAAATCTCAAGCTGAAGAATTACATTGTTGTCCCAAGCTTCACCAGATGCATTTTCAAATTGAATGCTCTCATCAAATACAAGAGAAGCTGCATAATGGACTGGCACAAAGCCTGCGCCAATGGAGGTGAACTTGATGTACACTTTATTGCCATCATTTTTAACTTGAACTGAGGCAGGTTCTGTGTTTTTCACATGGAAGGTAAATGCAACTATTTCATCAAGCACATTATGGGTGTATGGTGGCAGTATGTATCCTAAAGAACTGTCAAAGAATGAGTCTTTTTCGGCACAGGACTTGGACACACTGAGTGGAGTAGATTCACAGGGTGCGGGACTTGAAGACAGTTCAACAATCAAGTTAGAGCTTTCCTCTTCACTTTGTGACCCAGAGCCCTCACTTTCCACGCCACTGTCTACTTTCAAAGAGTTATTATCACTGGATAAGTTTTTCCTAATCACTGGTAAAGTCACTATGAGCTTAGATTTAGATTTGTCAAACTTGGCATTGCCACATAAATCATTCACTGAGTAAGGGAGAGGGATTTCAAGTTTGTACTTGGCTGGTTTCTCAGAGACCAGCGTGAGGAACTTTTCTTGGACATCCAGGGTGCAGTCGCGAGTAGACGACAGCAGAGGCAGACTTATCTCTACAACAAGCTGACTGGGAATAGCAGAGTGCTGCTTGCTGTCCTTGTGATAAGTAAAATCTTGCAAGTCTATATCCCTTTGCTGTTTTATAACAAACTTAGGTATAGTGTAACCTTCATCAGATTTGTGGGTGAATTCTGTAGATTTTTTATTAGTTTTTCTGGGCTTTGGAGGCACCGTTTCTTGCTTTGCAGGTTCCTCTGAATAGTTCTTTTGAGGATACAATTTCTCAATCATCTCTGGAGATAAATGCGCGCACTCTTCTTCCGTCGGCGGCTTGTAATCAGGGTCTTCTTTCCGTATGACTGATGGAGTAGTCATTCCCTTGTAGTGTGATTTGGGAAAGCGAGGATTATTGCAGTCCAAGTGAATGTTGAAAGTGCTCTTCAGTGCATCAAATGCGGTCTTGTTTACAAGTTCCCGAAATTGTTTGTTTACTTCTGCCATGCGCAGCGTGTACGAGTGGAAAACTATGTCGTAAATGACGCAACGCTTTTTTTTACCATCAAAATCATCCCGTGGTGGTGAGATGGTATACGGGATGCTCCAGTTCGTACCCTTCTTCCCATCAACCTCTTTGACCTGATACGCAGGCTTGCCGACGTTATCGTCGCTACAGATATTTATAAATGCTTTCCGGTCACCAGCGACGCTTGTTTTTATAACATAACCCCCTTTTGGATTTATGAATGTTACATCGTAGCCACGCTCTTTCTCGAGCTGGGTCATTTCTTTCTGAAATAGCGCTTGGTTAGCCGGGTCACGCACTTCCTCGACGTACTCGCCGAGTAGGTCTCGAAACTTCTTTTGCTTCATGGCATCCTGAAGTGCGTCTAGATCGCTTCTTGTAAGCTGCCTGTCGTCATCGCGAGGTGGTACTCCCGTAGCCATGTTGCTAGATCGCTTATTTCACGAAATAGTTACTAAAATAAACACAAATATTTACGCATTTACAAAATAGATTCAGCTGACGAAAGAAATGGGCAACGATAGAATGAAATGAACATAGAATGAACGAAAAATTTGGCACCGGACCGGAAGTTAAAATTAGTGAATGAACTGAACCACAGATACAAATATTTCTCAGACTGGTTGTCTCTGGTCATGCATGCCAGAATCAGAATCTATACCTATATATATATAAATATTATCTTATAGCCTCCACACACAAAAGCCGTGGCCAGGCCGGAGGCGAAGGCGTGCGAGTTGTATCATATGAATTTATATGAAAGACTACACACACACCGCAGGCGGTGGCTAAGCGGTGCACGGCCGTGGCGGACCGGCTCAGCGACACAAACAGTCGGCGTGCGCGAAGCGGCGGCGGCGGCGCGGTGGCGAGGCGGAGGCGTGGCGTTTTAGCGTTGTATTTTAGCTAGTCTAAGAGTATAAGGTTCCTTGCTATGGAGTGTCTTCACACAGAGCGCACGCCACGCGTCGCGGTGCGGAGGCGTGCTACTAGCGGAGTTACGAGTTGTATTAACTAACAAAAATTTTAGCTTGTGCCCCAAATAAAGCGCTAAATAAAATGAACTATGCCAAAAAATGTATAGTACTAGTTCAACCACATCGTTGTTTATACGATTGCCATACAAAATATTAAAAATATGACATCCTTACAATAAAAAAGGACAATGTTCACAACAATGCAACGTCGTGACCTACACACACAAGGCTCCAAAACGCCTCCGCGACGCTACGGCTCTCGCACGCCTGCAATGTGAACTCATCCGCACCGCGAACGCCACGCCTGGCACGGCTACCGTCCGCCACCGCTCCGCTTCCGGCTTCAGTGTGTGACGACTTTTTGAGACGAATGATTTGATTGTTCATTTGTTTGTGTGTTTGTATTGAATAGACTCCGAAACTACTGGACCGATTTGAAAAAAATCTTTTACCATTAGAAGCCCATATCCCATATTCCTGATGAACATAGGATAGGTACTTTTCACATAAAAAAGCTTCATTCCTACGGGAAAACGGGTAATAGGTAAAGACTTAATATGTCTGACTAGCTGCATTTTTACCAAAGTAATATATTATATTTACCAAATGTTAACTGTTGTGCAAAAAAGATCTTAGTAGAAATTAGTGTACAGTTTCAACAGCTTATCTAATATAGATATACAATATTAAGTTTTAAATAGGTATGTACCTGACTATCTGTGATTTGATTAGATTTTTAATCAAAATTAACTGCTTGATACATCGATCAGGGCTTGATAGTGTATATACGTGGTGGAATTAACAACAGGCAGTCAAATTATTTTGATTTGTCAATGTCATAATTATGCATTCAACAATTTGAACATTTGTTTATTTAATTTTGAGGTTATTTTATTTTCTCTTTTCGTCTGGTACGATTCCGATTGATTCGCACTAAAAAACGCATAATTCTATGCAGATTCTTCAAGAGATCAAACAATGTCAAGAAATATACATAGGCTGTTAACACAAACACTCTTTCATCCCAAACCGTCTGTACCCAACATAAAATATTACAGCAGATGGACCCACAGGCAACCAGGAAAAGTAATTCTTCCTTTTGAGCCTACGGGCAAAGTAAGTCTCAAAAAAGAAAAGGTGATTGATTTAGATCCCAGCGTATTAATAAAATCGCAATCGGCAGTCCCTAAACCTAAGAAGAATGTTGCTGATCAAAAGGACCAAAAGGAGCAAATCGCGGAAGACAAACCAGACTCCACTATTGATCCTCAGAAGTCGAAAAAGATAAAGTCGAATAGGGAAGAAAAGCTTAAAAAGCGCAAGTTTTATTTGAGCCAGAAGAAAGTGTTCGATGACAATGGGGAAATTTTGTACGAAAAGCTGATTAATAATGATGGAAGAGTCAGGTACGTAGCCAACTGTGTCTTTTTAGTAGACAAATATATGAACCTTTAGTTTATATATTTTGTGTATTGTATTTATTGTTTCAGCACCCTGTTTGTTAAATTAAAGACAAAGAAGGAGCGAATGCGTTCTCGGCAAGTACTGGTAGAAGGATGGAGGCTTATCGTAGATGGGCTACAGGCAAAGTGTAACTTGAACTATATCATATTTAGCCGAACTGAAGACTTAGAAAGAATAAAGCCATTTCTACCTACAACTGGTGTAGTGTTGTACAAGGTGCCTTATAAGGAGCTTGAGCTGTTTTCTGATGTTGAAACTCCATCTGGAATCATCGGTTAGTAATGGCAAATAGTAAACAATACATTTCTACCACATATAACAGCGCAACGACACAATCTTCGACCACCCGAGGTCACTCCGCGAAGCCTGTGAAGATCCCAGGAAGATTCTGCGCTTCTAGACGGAGTTAGGCTGGTTGTACTAGCAAACAAAACACGCACAATGGACCAACCCGAGTCTACGTGCGGACACAAGAGTACACACACCATAACCATACCACATATAAGTTTTAGATAAATTATGTTAACCATTGCAACTACCAAGTCTCAGGCAAATTTTTCAGAAGCAAAAGATGGCATCACAACTTGATTAAAGTCTGAGACATCTCAACATCTGTGTTAAGAGAGATCTGGGTGCCTCTGTTATAGAATTTTACATGCATAAAGAAATAAATATTTCCTGGGTTTATTTAATTTGGATATCTTAGTAATTTATCTTAAATTCACAAATTCCTTACAGGAATCTTTGAGACACCATCTGTGGAAAAAATAAGTAAGAGAACAAATCCATTGCCCCTTCATTTCTTATGCGACAACATCAGGATGGCTGGAAACTTAGGAGCTATTCTCAGGGCTGCTGTTGGAGCTGGTTGTGCTAAAGTATTACTAACAAAAGGTTTGTTACTTATCCTACTATTATTATGAAGCCGAAAGTTTGTGAAATCTTAATTTTTGTTACCTAGGATCTCCAAAACTACTGAACAGATCAAGATAAAATTTTGCGTATGTTTAAAGCAAAGCCTAACTTAGATAATTGGCAGTAGCCTATTCTCTTTATTATACCGAAAATACGCGATATAAATAATAATTATATTATACCGAAAATACGCGTGCGAAGCCGCGGGCAGAAGCTAGTAATTTTATAAGCCAAGCTAGTAATGTTAGTTCAAGACAAAATAAATGAAATCATACAAACATTGGCTAATCCGAAATACGAATCGCTGATTAAGCAAAAAAAAAAACTCAGCACAACTCAGCTATAAGAATTATTACCAAATCATCCCAAAGTTGTTCACATGTGTACATAATACAACTTGCATTTACATAAACTTTTGAGATGTTTATAGCTCTAAAAATGCAATATTCTCAGGTTGTGTTGATGTCTGGGACCCAAAAGTGATTAGAAGCGCAGCAGGAGCTCACTTCAGGCTGCCAATTCAACATTCCATTGAATGGGAGGAAATGTCTTCACATCTGGACCCAACCACATCTATATTTATTGCTGACAGCAATGCAAAAGTATGCTCTACTCTACTTTGTTACTTTAGGTTTAAATATCTTATAGATAGGTGCTATACTCGGTTTAAGTCCAAGATATAGTGTACATGTATGTATGAAAACTTAACTAACAGACAACCGCAAGGTAACCATTAAAAACAAGAACAAAAGCTTTAAATTGCGTAATTACAAACACAAGAAGTTGCAAATTTGGATACGAAAATGGATGAGAGACAAATGAAATGATGAATGAAAGCCTGGGGGCATAGTGACAGTCAACCTACACCTCACTCATAGGTATTCTAAAAGTAAACATAGACAGACATATCATTTATTTGCCACCACATAATTATACAAAATATAAATTAACAATTTTTAATGAAAAATATTACACTTCATCATTTTATCAGAGTTGTCAGCCTGACCGTCCCACTGCAAGATAAATGCTATTGGGGACAATAATTCTCATAATATATATTTTTTTTCGGATTTTTAGATCTCTGAAGATGAATCGGAGGATTTTCAAGATGTTACTGCCATGCAGATTCCTGTGCTGCCTTACTATGGAGTAGAATTCTCATCAATGAAACACATCACTCTGGTTATTGGAGGTGAAACTGAAGGCATCAGTGAAGAGAGCTATGCGTAAGTTAGAATTATAATTTATTTAATTTAATTTATTAAACATACAATGTATTTTAACCTGTAACTGCCACAGAAGACACATTGGTACCAAAAATATGTGAGAGTACTACTAATATTTTTATACTACCCACGCTCACGTTCTGTGCACCTTGCAATATTTTTATTAGATAGAAAGTTCATTACAAACTGCTAATTTTCCGGCACCGCAAACCGCATAACGCAGCGAACTGCGTAGTGATCAGGAGACCAAAGCTATATATACGTGGGATATCTTTGAATACACAGTCAAATTTTTAGATTTTTTAAATTACCTTCTCACCACTCACAACTTGTTGAAAAAAAGTAATTTGAATTCACAACAACTTCATAGAAACAAAAATTCGTCCGTTCATGGTTTGAAAGAGGTTTTTGGCATTTTTACCATCCAAGGTTGTTGACCAAAATGAGTTACTGACATTCGTCCTCTTTTATAAACTACAAAATAATTTTCTCGCTAGTGAAAAGTTGTATGTTTACCTCCAGGGCAAATATTTTTCGTTTCGTGCCTTTTAAATCCCTCATAAGAGCCACTCGCTACGCTCGTAACTCTATTATAGACTGCTTCGCTAGCTCGGGATTTAATATCGGCACGTTCAAAAAAATATAATTTTGCCCACTCGTTGAACAAATACAAAATTTCTATTTAGAGCTCTTTAAATAGTCTATTCTATCGAAAAACAAGGCAGTTCATGTATTTAAACATTTCAGGTTAGCAGCTCAAAACAAAGGTTTCCGCCTCAACGTTCCCCTTCAAAAAGGTGTTGACAGTCTGAACACAGGAATGGCCACAGCAGTAATCGCATTCGAAATCAGGAAACAACTCATCCAAACCTGGACCAAGATCAGGGACGACAGATTACATGGAGTGGCTACGTAGTTATAGGTACTTTTATTTATCTTTTGGCATGTTCAAATATAGGTGAAAATCTGTAATTGCTAGCCTAAGAGAAATCTAGTAAGATGTAGAGAGTAAAGCCTCCACTCCACAGCCGCGATTTTGAAGTGCGTCTTGTGTAGCGCGATTTGTTGCGATATTTATTTGCAGTACATTTTGTAGTAAGACGCATAAGATCTGACATACTGCTGCGATTTCGCATTTGGCGCGCTCCGTCTAGAAATCGCGCTTACAAAAACGCAGCGGAATCGCGCCACAAAATCGCAACAAAACGCGCGACACAAGACGAATTTCAAAATCGCGGCTGTGGGGTGGAGGCTTAAGGGCCTAGATACACGGGCAGCTTGAAGCAGTAAGGATCGGCTGCTTCAAGCTGGCGTCTGCGTAGTGAACTACAGTAGGTATTCTATTTACAGACATGTACAGACAGCGTCAGAATTGAGTAACCCCCTGCATAACACATGAAGGTTTAAATCCAAACCAGTTAAATGTAGGAGTTTTAAAAATCGAAAATTAATTATATTATATTTAGGTACCATTAAAACAGAACGAATGTATAAAAAAAATATAAAAAAATCCGATTCTAATCGGCAGTGTGTAATGCAGGGGTTACTTAATTCTGACGCTGTCTGTACATGGAACCGCTCGAGCTGTTTCGTAGTTCTCTATGCGGTTGTAGCTTGAAGCGGATCTGACTGCATCAAGCTGCCCGTGCATCTATACACTAGCCAAACTCGACGTACAATGTTTGTAAACAAACCGACCATATACTTAACCCAAAATTCACTCTGTTGCTGCGTCTTTTTATACACAATTTACATTACTTGTCAACTTGAGAGCTTTCAATAAATACTGCTAACAATATTGTATCTGAAGCTCGAAGCCAAGCAAGTGAGTTTTAGTTATTTGTGTCGTAGTTTGTTTACAAACATTGTACATCGAGCTTGGCTAGTGTATAGATAATTCTACTGCATGCATACTCTTAGTAAATTTACCCATAGCTTAGATTGATCACCTGTATTTGAAGACTTTTTTAGTTCCTTTGTTAAATTTATCTTATTATACCGTAAGTATTTAGTATTAATACCAAATGAATTATTATACCTACTGCAGAATAAAGTAGAAGTTGATTTGAAACTATGTTTCATTTTAGTTGTACCTGTAGTTAGTTTTCGAGTTAAAGTGGCCATAACAGCCTGTGTAACATTTTCAATCAGTTCAGCAACTAAAAAAGTTATCTTGAAAATCATGTTTTACGGTTCAAATTGCTGGTTTTTTGAAATATCAAAGACTTTAAAAAAACCGTGATGGGTTTTGTTTAATTTTCCATTCCAACAAAAATAAACAACTCTTGCCCAATAAACAGGATTTGCAACTACTTATTCTAGCCAAATTCGAATTAAAATGTTTGTAACCAAACCACGGCACCAAAACTTAAATTTAACATGTTTAGCGTTGAATTTCAGATATATTGTAAGCAATAATGTACAGAATTTCATTATTTTTCTTGTATGGATTTCAAATTAGTGAATTATTAATTTCTTATACAGGGGTGGGCTTTTTGAGATAGGAGTGGATGGTTCAAAAAAAGATCCACTACCATGGGAGAGAAAAGTCGTGAAAGGAGTCATGACCTCGATTTATAAGAAAACAAAAACTGCATGTTCGATTTTTTAAAATTATTCCTTTTGAACCGATTTTGCATTGAACCGATTGATAATATAAAAAAAATATGACCCTGTACTTTTGCTCCAACGGTATATGGATTAATCTGTGCTAAAAAATGCACAATTGAAAATGAAAGGAAACGGCTATTTTTACAATTTTAGTTTGATTATGATTACCTACTAAGATTAATGTGAAAAAGTAAATAATCTTTTCGAATAACTTCTGGTGTGCTTGTCGCTAGCCAGGATATTTAGCACGTATTTTAATCTTCAATAAAACAACATTCCTTATGATATTTGAAAACTACATAATAAAAAAATCCGTAACAAACATAATAAGCAGTTTTTATTTTTCATCATTTATGAGCGCGTGAATTTTCTCCAACTCATAGTTTCTGATTTGACCATCAACGCCCATCTCAAAAAGCCACACTGTATAGCTCTACTAGTTTATGCCCGCGGCTTCGCACGCCTTTTTTTCTATGGAAACGTTTAAATATTATTTCTATACCATGGGATCTGATTTATGGGATAAAAAGTAGCCTATGTTTGATTCCAGGATTAGAATCACCTGTATGCAAAATATCAGCCCGATCCCGTTCAGAAGTTTTGGCGTGAAGACGTTACATCCATCCATCCATCCTTCCATCCAACCAAACTTTCGCATTTATAATTAGTATGATCATTATAGAGCTCGTATAAGTTTCAGAATCTTAAGTATTTCAGTCCTTATTTGTATGGCTTTCAAACGTTAATTGGCTGCGGTAGGCACATTTGATTTGAAGTTAACAGTCTCAGGCACCGCTCCGTAAGCCTTTAAACGTGAAAGGAATTTCAAGCTTCCGTACTTAGACTAAGGAGTCTCTAACGGAATATCAGGAATGAGATCGGATTGGAATTAACCTTAGTTTGCACCATGGAGTTTATCTGAAAACAGCCAGTGAAATTTCAAATAATAATAATAATGTTGGACAATTCACACAGCATTATCTAGCCCCAAGCTACGTAAAGTACCTATTTACTCTCCCACGTACCTAGTCTATACTGACTTATAGATACTATGTAAGATTGATTTATAAGTAGATTTGTGAGAGAAAATAAATATTTTTATTAATATAAGCTAGGCAGAGCTTGTGTTATGGGTACTAAATGAAAGTTTTGTGATGATCATGTGATGTTGTCGTCATAACGAAACCAAACATTGCTATCGTAAATACCTAACTAAAGAGCTCAGAGAAAATGTTGAAATACTGAGATATACCATACCATATCAAATTCAGCAATAAAAAGAATTTTTAACTGACTTTTAAATAAGAAAGAATTTCTATGTTCTTCGGCTGGGAGGTATGTGTGTTATGAAAATGATATTCCAAAAATTTTATGTATGTTCGATTTTTCCGTCAATGGTGGACTTATTTTATTGGTTCTTTCACTATTTTACGATAGAAAATGATCCCAAGATGGTCACATAAAACCCCAGATATTAGTACTTCTTAAAAAATTAAAACTTAAAAAAGTGTTCATTTAAGGAATTTGAAGTCAATTTTAAGTTTTTTCAAAACAATCAAATTATGACACCACACTTTTGGCTGTTTTAGATTCCTTAGGCCCGGCCGGTCTCGTTTTCCGCACTGCGCCTCTCTTATTTGGCAGCAAAGAATTAAAGAAAGTCTAAGTATACATTCAGTTAGGTACCTACCTAACTTGGAACCTGCTCGTGCTTTATACAACATCGTAAAAGACTAGCCATGTTTCGTCAAAATACCTACCGTCATCAATTTGACAGAAGACCGAAGACCAATTTTTTTAAAGACGTCTAACATTTATGTAACTTATTTACCTCTTCGGGTTTTGAAAAAAATATCTGAGCGTCTGGTCGAAGCGACGCGTGACCCGAGAGCTGGTGAGTATCTGGTGCAGCACATCAGCGGGGCAATGCAGCCAACGTCTTGGGGACGCTTCCGACTGGTATTGATACGGATCAGTTGAGCAACCTGTAGATTGTTTGCAGTTAGCTCAATTGTTTCAATTGTAAATACTAGTTCTAATTTATTTCGTTTGTTTGATAGTAAATTTCTTTGTGAATAAAGAATTTCATTTACTTATTTGTTGAGATGAAGAGCACCAACAACGAAATTTATTATAGCAAAATAGAGTATGTAAAGAACTGATTTTTAATTAAAGCGGGTCTATCCTTCACATGGCTAACGAGCTCATAGCATTAAAACGAAGTGGGATCGGTTTTGCGAGACAAGGACGAGCGAACGTCGCGCGGGGAAGGCGAGAGCGGCGGAATGGCCAGCCCGCGCGCAATTTCACTGGTAATTTTTTAGAAATTTGTTTTTTGCTCTAAAATAATACTCTTTTGCAAAAAACTAAAACCATAATCGTCTAAAGTACTTATTAGAGAACATGTAGACGAAATTTTATTGAAATAAGATAAGTAAGTAAGTAGCAAAAGAAACTGCTTTTTCCGTACAAGTATTTGTGCTAAAATGAAGATTTAGAGTAAACTTTGCGATTTTTTTCTATCGAGTCAAGTTTTATCTACCATGTTTCGACTCCCATAACTTACTAACTAGAATCCTAAACTTTTGATGCTTATCAAAAAATTATAAAAAAATCAATGTTTTTTTGCCTTAAAATTGATTTTTCGTATTGTCAAAACTTGGGTTTTGGGACTCACTTCACCTTAAAATTCCTTAGTGAGTGCCCAAGTACGCAAGACCATGATGATGCAAGAATTCTTTGTAGGTTAGGTACAGCTCAATGAGCGGCGAGGCTATAGTGAACGCGTTAAGTAATTGATAATTCTAGCCAAATTACCTCCACTGCTGAACAAAGGCCTCCCCAAACCCCACCACAAATAGCTATCCTGAACCACCTTCATCCATGCGTTAATTGTAATTAGCTAAATGGGCACCTATCTCCATTTCCATCATCCCCACCCTGTCTATTGTCAGCGCGAAATGCAGTACACGTTCCCAGAAATAGGTAGGTTACTATTGTTCGAGTCTGTATTGTCCTCAATTTACATGGGTAATTTGCCAACAAGCGTAATAGGTATAGCAATTAGCTATGTTAGCTATTGTGAATTGAGGCAACTTGTACCTACGGTTGTATTGAATTCAGGACGAAATGAATGAATGAATGAACACTTTATTGTACAAAATGATGAATAAAAAATATAGTTCTTATATCTAAGTTAAATAGAAACACTCACAAAAGCTTAAAGAAATTTCTTCCAGGCAACCTTATTACTCGACATCGTATTAGGTATATGCACTAACAAAGTGGCAAAATATGCATGCATAATATGCACTAAAAAGTCCGAAAAATGCACTAAAAGCTCTCTCAAAGACCGAAATATGCACAATGCAAAATCCAAAAACCATTTTTTATTGTTATATATTTTGACTAGCTGTACCCACGACTTCGTTCGCGATTGCCTCACCTGCCGACTAATTAAGTTCACATTTAACCATAGTCTCTCATATTATGAAACGCCGCCGTGCAAAAAATCGTGTAGTGTCTACGGGGGATAGCATGTTGTCATCTTAAATCCCATTCTTTATCCACACGACTTTTAGCTACGACTCGGCCAGCGTCAGTGTTAAGAAGTGTCATACTCGTTTCACTTCTTACTGATGGTTCCGTTCAGCTGGGGCCCTATTCTGCTATACTAATCGCTTCACTATGACAGGGGTATCGACACAGAATGACACGTTTGGGTATTCCACCTCAGATGAAAGAAATTATGATGAATGCAGATGATGAAAACTATTAATATATCTCGCACGCACCATCTGGAGTTTTATAAATCTAAGGATTCTACGTGATGATTCTGCGACGATTCCATTGTCATACTGAAGCAATTGTATTGCAGAATTGGGTTCCTGATCCATTTGACTGGACCACCGTAATTTTTTTTTCGTTAGTAGGTAGGTACAGTTGGCTGTGTACCACAGTAAAAAATATTTTTCTGTGGTCTAGTTAGTTTAATTGGACCACTTACTGCAACCAACCTTCGGTAGTACAGTTAACTGGACCAGCTAAACCACCATATATCATGTAAGGTACAAAAAAATACAAAAACTTAACTTATTTTTCCAAGACGCCTTAGTAGGTAGGAACCTAACTAATGGGTGCGTCTTGCAAAAATACATAGATAGGAAGTTACCTACCCTCTATCTACTAATTTTTTTCTTCTAACTCCAGATTATTTCATCAATCTACTGATTTTCTACTCGACTTTCTACTGATTTAGTCAAATTCGATCTTGCAACACTGTTTCTAACAAAAAGAATGCATGAAATCGGACGACGTGTAGACCCGTCGTGATGCGCGGTTAAATAATTCTACTTTTTCCTCTCTCCCAGGGGAACCTTACTGAATTCCAGGATAAAATGTATTCCATGTCCTTCCTTGTAGTATGAAATCAAAACGTGCCAAGTTTAATTCCAACTCATTACCTATGTAGTTTCGGCGTGATGCGCGGTGAAGGAATTTGACTTTCATCCCCTCTGCCAGGGGAACCTTACTGAATTCCGGGATAAAATGTATCTTTCCTCATAGGAGGTATGAACTAAAATCATGCCGAGTTGTATTCGATTTCATTAAGTAGTTCCGTCGTGATGCGCGGTTAAAGAATTTTACTTTCATCCTCTCTCCCAGGGGAACCTTACTGAATTCCAGGATAAAATGTATCCCATGTCCTTCCTTGAACTCAAATAGTACCAATTCAGTCCAACTCATTCTCAGTAGTTTCGGCGTGATGCGCGGTGAAGGAATTTTACTTTCATCCCTTCTCCCAGGGGAACCTTACTAAATTCTGGGATAAAATGTATCTTTCCTCGTAGAATGAAATCAAATTATGCCGAGTTCCATTCGAATTCATTCAGTTGTTCCATCGTGATGCGCAGTTAAAGAATTTTACTTTCATCCTCTCTCCCAGGGGAACATGACTGAATTCCGGGATGAAATGTATCCCATGTCCTTCCTCGTAGTATGAAATCAAATCGTGCAAGGTTTCATTCCAACTCATTCAGCACTTTCGGCGTCATGCGCGGTGAAGAAATTTTACTTTCATCCCCTCTCCCAGGGAAACCTGACTGAATTCCGGGATAAAAAGTATCCTATGTCCTTCCTCGTAGTATGACCTAAAATCGTGCCGCGTTTCATTTCAATACCTTCAGTAGTTTCGACGTGATGCGCGTTTAAGAAACAGACAGACAGACAGACATGAATGAAAAAAATTACAGTTTTGGCTTCAGTATCGATAATAGAGTGCCCTCCAAAAAAAATTTTCAAAATATCTTCAATGTACAGAATTGGACCTGTTACAGTTTTATTATAAGTATAGATTGGTATTTTTCCAAATTTTCCCGACCAAATTTGTGACGTTTGTTACCCAGTATTAATTTGTTCCCCGAAAACGACCTCTGCGTTAACTGACGTCATTGGACAAAATTTAAAATTTGGCGCCATTACATGAGATACCTGTTTAGGGGTATGTATGACCTGTGCCGTGTTGATATAGGCATTTATGTTCTTCATATGTTCAAGACTCGGATTTTTGTGCAAAATAGCGTCTAACGTACGAATCTTTTCTGATATCGAATTAGGAAGGGCGTTAGCCAGTTCGATCATTGCTTCCAGTAGTTCTATTGATATAATATATCAATAGAAATACTGGAATATAATATATCATATATATAGAAATACTGGAATATAATATAAAATATATCAATACTTAGAAATACTGGAAGCAATGATCGAACTGGCAAACGCCCTTCCTAATTCGATATCAGAAAAGATTCGTACGTTAGACGCTATTTTGCACAAAAATCCGAGTCTTGAACATATGAAGAAATAGAGGAAGGTTTTTGGTTTCCAATTTTTCTATGGCATCTGGTAACTGTTAGAAATGTGTTGAGATTAGGGCGATATTCTGTATAATAGAAGCGTTTTCAAATGTCACCTTTCTTGACTGAATTGCAATGCAAAAAAGCCTCAAAACTGTCAAATTGACCAACTACTTGTTTTACGGCCTCAAAATTTTCGGCATAGAATAAAACGGCCTTAAACGAAGTAGGCCCATCGAGTTATTATGGGTTCTGGCGGTAATGCTAGATTTGGCAATTGCTCTTTGTAAGACTGCACACGCAACGGTACTTTTAAAAACACTTTCTTTGTAGAGGAAATCAATTTGTTATCATTATCAAAGGTATTCTTGTCGCGAAATATGCGACATTGGTAAAACACGTTAAAATATGCATTAACGCCGTATGTCTAAAAAAATCCGATGTCTACTTATTACTAACAAAACAGATACAAGTAAATTAAGAGTTGGTAGTGCACAGATTTTAGGAGCAATATATACAATACAAATAAAAGCATATCTAGAGCTTGTATGTATTATACATACACATATTAACTATGAAATATCCCTATAACAAAACAAAACAATAACAATGCCGCAAAAGGACGTAACCATCATTAATCTAACCGCTAATAATTAAACTCACATCAAAAGTAACAGAAGGAACAGAGTAAGAAAGAATGAAATAACAGTTTAGACAGCTGAAGATAGGAAATGGGACTTGAGTTGGGATTTGAAAGAGTTGATGGATGGAGCAAGTCTGATAGCAGGCAGTTTGTTCCAAAGACGTACACTAAATGATGGAAGTTATGTAGGTAGATCAGCTGTGTGGTGCTGGCTAGCTGTGTGCCGGATTAGAATTTACACCACCCCAATTCTTCCCGCGGGTGTCGAAAGAGGCGACTAAGGGATATCCACCGGGAGCTGCGATCCCCAACCCGCATGCCCAGTATGGGTATTATGGGATTATAGGCATTACCCCCCCATGAGATCAGTCACTAAGGCGGTTATCAGGGGGAGGCCTGCGTCCATCAGTATACCAATATAGGCTGGTGAGGTGAGGTAGGTAGATCACAGGTAGATCCTTCATTGCGTTCATAAATCCGCCTGTCAAGCGTGGTGATTACGTTTTCAAAACCCCTCTCTCTTTTTGGGAGGCGGGGGCTTGTTCAGCAGTGGACGTATGTGTACGTTACCATATAAGTATTTAGACTTATAAAACTGCTCTCACGCTGCCCTTTCTCCGTCAACGATTATAAATTTTAAATAGGCTTCGACGAGTTATTGATATGCAAGTTTACTTATTCTCTGACCCCATATTTCTGTCTAGACTTCGAGGCAAGGACTTTTCTTGTGCGGAAATATTCGACATAAAAGATTCTTATATTTCGTCACTCGAGACAAATGCCAGATAAAATCAAGATAGGTACTACATTGTTGCTGTGTGGTGCCGGCTTAGAATTTGCACCACCCCAACGCTTCCCGCAGGTAAGAGTCGATTAAGGGATATCCACCGGGGGCGGGCAACAGCGCCCCCTGGCGAACAATTCTACCACCAAATTGCGATCCCCAACCCGCATGCCCTCATGAGATAAAAGACAATAAGGTGCTTATCAGGGGAAGGCCTGCGTCCAGCAGTGGTCCAATACAGAGTGCCACTACATTGTTTTCTTATGAGTGAAATCTTCTATAAGATAGGTAGAGTGATAGATCCACATCACTAAATGCGATCCTGTGTACGTCAGCCAAATTGGCTGGCTTAGCCAATAGTAGATCGGTAGTTGTTGCAGCGTGTACCGTAAATACCGTCATTATCTGAGCTAACACGTGTATCGAATGGGATTCACTGAAATTTTCTAAAAAAAAACGACTTTGCAACCACCGGACACTGGTTGCAGTCTAATCATCACATCATTGATAGATTTTATTGCATTAAATAAATACCGGTTGTCACCCTCCATCATGGTCGAGTCGACTACGGTCGATTTTGTACCTACCAGCCATTACCCACTGGTGGGTAGCTAGGCCTTTCTTATCGGTCCATTATCGCTTACCTACCCTCCGTCAGTAGGCCCATTTTATCGATTATAGCTTGGACACCTCAAAGACAAATTCCAAACTACTTTATTTTCATACGACAAAATGTATTAATGAATCGTTCTAAAAGATTTAGATGGTTTACTTACGTGCATATAATGCTGGACAATTCACACAGCATCATCTAGCCCCAAGCTAAACAGAGCTTGTGTTATGGGTACAAGATAACTGATATAGGTACCTACTTAACTGATATAGCTTCAGTTTCTCATTAAACCTGTCGTCAAATCTCTATTAAACCCACGAGTCGAGATCAAAATACAATTATTTGTAAGCCGCTATATCGAGAACTGAAATCACACGGTGAGCTTCGCCCGCCCTTGCGACTTCGATTTAGGGCGGCAGACATCACGTAGTCACTCCGCATAGAATTGGGCACTAAAAGCTCGATGACGTCTAAAGAATAGGCACCTACATAAGAAGATTAGACTTTGTAGGTGTATTTGCGATCGAAATGGAGATAAAGAAAAAATGGTAGGTACCAACAGGTTTTGCCATTAGATACTCAGCTCATCTCGCAGTGTGATAAGAAATCAAACTTCTTAGTTTGTGATTTCTGTATGTAGATTATACAATGTACATAATCTTGCAAAAATAATGTTAGTCATAATGTTGATTTGGAATGCCCTATACCGCTAACCTGCTCCTTTCGGGGCTATTATAAAAATACATTTTTCGTTAGTGTGAAGTAGAGCTTTATCTTTAAACACAGTACCTACCTATTAAATAATTATGTTCCTGAAAAAACTGTCTTTCTGAGATCTAAGACAGTTTCTTTATAAAGGCCCGGTCTAAATCATTAATAACAAGGCTCTATCTTTCAGGTTCTAAATTAATCTCGCGTTTCTTTCCCCAATTCCAATTATCTGAAGGGTAGCTTTAGTAACTATATTAATTTAATGGATCTAGGTCAAATCTTGTTTAAATCTTGTTCCAGTTAACTACTTTTTAAGGTTCATACGTTCATGAGTAGTTTTCACCATTGTCGCTCGAAAACGGTGACTGCTGCTCAAAAACAGTGAGCAATACCCGGTTTTGCTCGCTGTTTGACATTCCACACGTGGAATAATAGTAGGTATACAAATAAATGAATAAAGGATGGATTTAAAGCAAGGACCATAGATGAATCAGGAGCAAGTGAAGGATTCTAACGACTGAAAATCGGGCGTAGGGGAATGTTATAATAGTTATCTGTTATAAAAGAGTGCAAAGTTGCTTTTTAACCGCGTGCTCAATTTCGATGACCGAGCAAGCGAAGGATTACTATAATAGAATCACGAGCGTAGCGAGTGATCAAAAATTAGAATTCTGAGCGTTAGCGAGGGATCAAAAGAACACGAGGTAAAAATCTTCGCACTCGATGCAACACGAAACTTTTCATCCCACCTCAGCGAGGAAATGATTAAATGCAAAAAAAAGAAAATGGCGCGCGCAAAGAAAATTAAATAAAAGTACACCAAGAAGGTACCGAGTCCGAGTTTTTAACAAATTAAAAAAGGTTGTATGATAAATTCAGCACCATGGAGGTAGAAGTAAATACGTTTAATGATGTTTTGAATTCACAAACTTAGTGCACACGATGTTCTAAATTCAATTTTACTTTATTCTCTAGCGGATAAAAACGGCTTTTGCTTTTGCACGCAGATATCGAAGAGCAAAAATACTCTTTCCGAGATGGGGGGATGAAAAGAATATTATTCAATTTGTTGAAAAAAACAACAATGCAACCATCGTAGAAAAAAATTATTTCGTTCATGGTTTGAAAGAGGTTTGTAGCATTATTACCCTCCAAAGTTGTTGACATTCGACCTCCTTATAAAATTTACTAAATATTTTCTCGCTGGTCGTGATAAAAAGTTGTATGCTTAACTAGAGGGTAGGTAAATATTTTTCGTTTCGTACCTTTTAAATCCCTCGCTACCTCAGCAGTCTACTTTAGAGCCACTCACTACGCTTGTGACTCTATTCTAGACTACTTCGCTAGCTCGGGATTTAATATCGTCACGCTCAACAAAATATCGTTTTGCCTGCTTGTTGAACAAATAGGTAACTATTTTTTCCTCACCTCACCTCAATTCAGATTGTCCGACCTCTTCAAGATAACATGGTATCCTTTTATACGTTACTTACGAAACTGTGATATCGTCACTTGTTACTCGTAAAAATGCTAACATTTTCGCGATGGGCAAACCTGTCATGTCGAAAGCTGGTTTATTTGCATGTACCGTACGTTGATAGGACATTGATTGATTGACTCTTGAGTCTAAATTGATCTCTGCCAACTAGACTCATATGAATGACGGAAAAATAACAATTCCCTATTCGTACTTATTCGAGCGTAGACTCAAGTTGGCATACTCGTAGATATGAAGATGCTCAGTAATAAAGAGGTTCGTATTTTATGAGGACAAGAGTCCTTGAGAAAATATACAACCTACTTACATGTTGCCAACAAAACTGACGTCAGTGACTGCGTATGCCTGCAGTACGCCTAGAACGAGGCTGTAACATCAATCACAGGATTAAAGTTGACGTCATGGCTAGCCTATATCCTACATGAGATATGCATGGCGCATAAATTACCAGTTGACATCCTTTTGGGAGACCAAACGCAACAATTAATGGTATCAAATTGCTAGATGGACTACTTATAGCTGGACATCGACCCGCTAGCTTGAAGCTGGAAACAGACTGAGCAAACGCCGCGCAACGTACGCGACGAAATGTAGGGAACGTCGGATAGCGTGGCGTACGATAAGTGTGTCTCTAGGCCATCTACAAATTCAAGTATCCAGTGAGTGAGGGTGAGTCTATTTGACGTTAGTAGATCGTGACGTCTCCTTTTTTCATACAATTTAGTACAGCACATCTATCATGCGGACAACCTATGCAAATTAATTGTACCTATGTACAAATATCGTTAAATTTTTATGTATTGATCGTTATAATCCCGCTATTACTTTAACCTCTCGGTGACAAGCTATCCGAGAGGAGTATATTAAAAATCAGCGCTGCTTGCATATTAATGCATTACAGCTAAATGCTGAATTTACTCCTATTGTCTTATTTTATTAGTTTTAATTAAGTAGTATAAGTATAGTTTTATTTTGTGTATTTTCTGAATTAATGCTTGGTAGGCCAGCAGAGGCCGCATTTTAATGATTTTTAAAATCATCTGAGACTTAGAAAATAGTGTTTAAAATTCAGAAAAAAAGATATTTATTATTTAAGGATCTAGTCTAGTCAAAGTCGCATTCAGTTACAAGATCTAATGAACTTCACTCGGTAGAAAAAAACCCAAATTTACCCCTTTTTCTAACGTTTTTTCAATAGTATGACTAGCGAACTACTGATATCACACTTTTATTCGTACTCAATTAAGGACCCTTAATATTTCGAAACAAATTCGCAGAGTTTGACTTGATAAAATTATTTTCTTAATCACTATGTTTAAATAACTACAAAAAACACGAGCGCGGCGGCTTGGCAGGCGCGAGTTTTCCCTTACACCTACTGCTGCAGGAATACCTGGCCTTAAGGCAATAAATGATTTTCTATTCTATTCTATTCCATAAAAAGAGGAGACGTCACGATCACGTCTCGTTACTAACGTGAAATAGACTCGCCTCTCAGATCTCATAATGCGTCGCGTACGTTGCGTGGCGTGGGCTCAGTCTGTCTCCAGCTTTAGTTGGCCAACGTTTCCCACAGGGTGAACTATAAAATACGTAAGCCATAATGTGTGGATGCTCTGTGTAGAACTATCCAAACTAGCACTGGATCTGGGTATTTAGTGTATTTAGTGGATTTTATATTTTTCAGGTTCATAATACGCATATGTTTTGAAATTTAATGCTAAGTAGATCGCATGGTCGTGGTTTAAGTTACCTACGTTTTTATTGAGCATTGTCTTGAGTCCTTAACCTGGTTTATCAACGCCTGGTGATCCTTATTAAGGCTTACCTTCACCCAATGTAAACAAAGTCTAGAATATAGCTTAGGTTTTCTCATTTTCCCAGAAGATATCTACCTTAATTCTTGTATTTTCAGAAATAATCTTTCTGCGTTGGAAACATCGCAACAATGTTGTATAATAAAGTACCTATAGTAGTATAAAACATTGTTGCGATAGTGTTGGTAGGTTTTAACGGTAGAGCGACGTACAGTAGGTAACATACTGAAGAAAGTCCCGTAAACTTTCGGATTTAGGTGGGTATGGTACCTTTGAGGTTTGCGCTTGATAGAGCTTTAACCGCAAAAGTTAATCAGGTAAAATCCTCTCCTAATAATACTGTAACCTTTTCACATGCCACAATAGAGGTAAAGGAACGTAAAATCTATTCAAGAAAGTTACTTAATTCTGTATACATACAAAATTCCGGCTTAATTCCGGTTCCACATTAAACTTTTGCTTTAAGATAGATAAACCTAACTTACTCTACTGCGCTTAGATCAAACAAGTTTATTTTCAGTTCTTTTAAAATAACTAAATTTTAACGAGTAAATCTGGAACTCTAACTTCGTTGCAAGTTGCGAGTGCTCCAACATTCCGCACTCTCTCATCCTTTGAATTTTGATTGCATAACTTTATGAACATCTTTTGACGTCAGTCTGAAAATTCTTATCATAGTTTCATAAAGATATTACATAAGTAAGGATCTTCTGAATAACAGGTTACCCTTACCCAAATAATTCGAAAAAAGCCTAACCAATATCATAGGTGCGAGTATTTCACGAGGCATAGACGTGGCCTATCTCAATCGGGTGGATGGAATTAGGGGATTTTTCAAAGGAGAATTCGTAGCTAGTTAAGGATGTGAAATGTAGGAAGGAGGCGTCGTCGGTCAATACTGGAGGTGGTGCGGTGCGGAGCGGTGCGCAGGCGTGGCGGGCTCCCCGCGCGGCTCTCGCTCGGCCCACTCACGCAACTCGCGAGTTAGCCGCCGAGCGCTGCGATCGCGCGGTGCCCGTCCTCCGAGCGCATCCGCACGCGACAACCATGTGTCATGTTTTCATCACAGAAGCATACCTTCCGCACTTTACCCATCATTCATGAATGACTAGTGCGACTATTTGACTCCATAAAATCGCGAAAAGACCTTCCGTTCGCGAACCCACCAGGACAGCTTTCGCCGAGTCTGGTTTTTCTCGTGGCCGTTGACACTGCATCGTGCGGATCCCGCAGTGCGCGAGTGTGTGATTAATTCGCTAATAATTCAGGGAAGTCAGCTGAGACGCGTAAACATTGGTCGAACTTTGACGAGAATGTTGATAATGGGCCCGGCGCGTACTTAGACGTTGACATATCCTGAAGACTCCAAGATGCGGCGATTGACTCTACTGTTCCTGTTAACAGGTATGATGCATGTCTTTATGAACTTAATATTACGTAGCTAATCTTAGACCCTGTTGATTTAGACTAGGTACCAAAAGTCGTAGCAAAAAGCTTTTTTCCTTAGCCGACGCGCCGGCGGCATTGAAATTGTTTACCCAAACAACACCCTTTTGGGCACTAAACTTGTTTTTAATTAGCCTTTTGAGATTCGTTTCTTTATTTGTTTTGCCTGTAAGCACAAAATAATACCCCTTGCCTGTTCTTTAATGTACTATATGTTAAACTATTTTTTTAAATTTTAATGGATTTTGTACTACAGTACATTCGTTGTATGAAAAGCACGTTGCTTCATTATAATATTTTATTTTAAAGTAGGGACCTGCACTAAAATCCAATCGCGATCGCCTTCATTAAATTCACTGGAGTTCTTATACCTTTACCTCCATTTTACCTTTGCAATAACATCATGCATGCAGATTCTCATACATCAAGCTCCTTGAAAAATAAGTTATAACTTTATAAGACTGCCAAAAGACCCTCGCCCCGAGTGATTCAAAGAACAAATGGGACGGTTTGAGAGAAAAGGGCATTTTTTGCGTACGAACTCATTTCTACGAACAATTGCGGTTGCTCTTGTCCTCGTATTTTTTTACTCAATTCTAAATTGCTTTAAACGGTCCTTCGTCGACGTTCCTAATTTTCTCTAATCCTTATTATGAATAGGTTGTTGCTTGTTATTCGCCGCATCTATATTTGTTTCGTAGGTATATATCTAGATAAAAGATTCATTCACAAAGGTTGCCGAACGAGATGTAACGTATAGATAGATATTATTGACGAAAGCATATCCATTGTTACGTGGACATCTGCCGGCACCATCTACGAGCCTATGGGAATCGGTTCCGCTTCGTTCGATTGCTTGTGATGCGGTATTTATTGTATTAATTAAATGTTTAGTCATTCCTGGCATCGCCAAGAGCAAACGTTTAAGTAATTTAGAAACTAGCTAGCCGTGTTTGTACCGGTTTAACATCCCGTGATTGGCAAAGCTGGTTCGACACATTCGTTTTGCAGAGCAGATGGCAAGCTCGAAAATCCTCCAATCGTATTCATGCGAAGCTAGGATTAAGGTTTTTTATTTATGGGAGCCCACGACAGGTGTTCAATGCAGGTAGAGCCGATATCGTCCGTACCGATGGGCCTGTTTTTGTTATACAATATCGCTCAATCAATGCGCGAGTCAAATAGCTGGTGCAGCAATATTGCTGCTGTATTGGAAAAATGTCTGTCTGTAGCCTGTAGGTGTAATAAAACCTCAGTTTTCCATTTGGCGAGCTGCAAATTGCCAATAACAATTCAATCCTTGTTCGGATCCTGAGCTTCGCCCAGTTTGCGTTACTTGATATTATTTTATAGAAATATCGAGATAGAATTTTTCCTCTTAGGTAGGTACTGAATTGTGCTCATCCGAGCAAAGTTTTCTCTCTTTTACATCGAAATTGCCATTTCAATAACTTTGGGCAAGCCTTCACAAACAGATTTTTATAAATCACTAAATTTTGGGCTAAAGTAAAACAGAATCAAAACTTTCTGTCATCAATCTTGTAAGAGATACAAGCATTTTCGTTGAAAACAAATTTTAAGGTTGTATAGAGTTTTATAACCAAATATAAACCTAGTATATTTATAATAGTTGTCTTTATTACCGGAGTTTACATTTTGATCGAAGAAATAGCGCGTAAAATTCTACAAATCCGCACGGCTCGACTGGGCGCTTAAACTAGACTTTAAACTTGAAGCTATCGGCTCGGCTAAGTTATAACGGATAGCAAGATTAAAACTTTACTTCCCAGCTTCCAACATTCAAGTTATTAGACAAGTCTGGTGCAATATTGTGGCGCGTCAAGTTTCTGTTGTTTTTTTTACTCCAGCGGATGTGGAATACACCTGGCGTTTGTTCCACGAGGCCCTTCTGGCTAAAATGTAGAGTTTTTGTTGCCCGCTTTTAAATACGAACACACTACGTATTTTTCTTTCGTTTTATAACTTCTACTGTTAAGTTTTATTTAGTTGAAGTTGTTTTACGACAAAATATTATTCGGAATCTCTTTTCTTCTTAGCTCGAAATATCATAGCACCTATATAATTCCACCTCATCCCACATTCAGGCAACATAAATAAACACAGGTAATTAATAGCACAGCAATCAGGGCGTCGCAAATCCTGACGTTTCCGGACACTGGCTCGCTAAATTCTCATCTCTCCGCTTTATGAGCTGTTTCAAAGCTCTCCTGAAATATGTTTATCCGCAAACATAATTTCCCCAGAAATATTGCGCTCCGGTACCAATATCTCTTCATTTAAGTATGGTGGAACAATACCGTTGTTGGCTTGGTTTCTGATAACAAGGTATACTACACTACATAGTATGACATTCTGCCTGTAGTGTAAACGGTAAAGAATGCAATGTGTTTACGTCTATTTCGGGTTGCTGACAGAGAGGGCATAATATCAAACGGCTGCAGGAGTCGATAAGTGGCGAGGCGCCGGCTTTCATCTTACTTTTGGTTGTGTGAGCTTGTGTTTATGTGTATTTACGCTCGTTGGGTGCGCAGGCGACTGTGGCTTGCTTGTGGCACTCCATATTAAAGCTATCAATTAAATGTGAGTTTTATGGCCTTGGCTTATGTCGCACTTTGGTTGATTAGAACTCACACGCGGTGACTAATCTGACAGATGTGTCAGAAGACTAATACATTGGATTAGGGCTTACTATTGCCGGCGGCAGTCTTCAGTGGTAGATCAAAGAGTTGTGGTTGTTGTTTCTTCTGTGGCGATGCGCCAACGCAACTGCAATTCAAAGGTCGCCACATTTATTTATGCGTTTTTTGATTACGATGTCGTTTCATTCCCAGCGTCGGACGCGCCTTTCTTTTTTATGGACGACATAGTTAAGAGTTATGGTTGACTTTAATCTTTAACGAATCTGCTTTATACTAATTTGGTGTAAATTAATTGGACACAAATCTTCAGTTTTATCATCGTGCCATAATGAAATCGTTAGGATAAGTAGAAGTTCTTAGTTTGTACGGTAGTTGTTTAGGTTATTACTATATTTAAAACTGTTTATGGTATAAAATCTGACTTGTCTAAGTGCTTATTTAGTAAGCCTAAATAAATAATAAAAGCCTAAAGAATAAAAAAATATTGAAATATGAAATCTGAGTTGTTCCTATTTGCTACCCTTTAGGCATTTGTAGAAAATTTTAAAGCATTCCTTGTAAAACATTCCAATCTTTATTGCTTCCTTAAAAATACATTAACACACAAATCTAATTACAAGATCGGCGAAAACTTGTTCCCGACATTCTTGCCGAGATTTCCCGAGTGTAAATTGAGCTGCTTTTAAATTTCCCTGAAGGGTCTCGGACCGCGAGAAATACCTCGTCTTCAGTGTAAATAAACATGTTCCAAAAGTTTCCTCATTTGTTGCTTATGATGAAGAACATGAGATTGTTTGGAGCAAATTCTAAGTATATGAACATTTCGTTCCTTGGTAAGTTTGTTTTGAGACAATATCTCAACTTGAATGTTCAGATAAATTAACCAAAGTACTTGTTTTTTGCCGATAATATTGACCCCTTGATCTATTTAGTTTCATTTGATACGAACATAGTCGATATATTATGTATTTTATGGCCTACTTTATCTGAATGCCTAATATGTATCTCGTGTTATCTATCAGTCTAACTTGTAGTTTTATAAAACGTTTTCGTAGTTGTTCATCAGCTAGTAAGATATGTAAGACCTAGTTTTCCACAAATTGCCAGAAACTCTTAATATTTCCGCCTGTTTCACTTCAGTTGGTGAGTCTGGTATGTTCTAAATTTTTAAGCCATGGCAAACTTGTTCAAATTCGCTGTCTAAAAAATCTGTATAAATAAAGATCATTGAATATCTTCATTAAAAAAGCGTTCCACAAGAATTTTAACCCCAAAATCCTTTACAAACAACACTTCGGCAACATTAATCGGCTTTGTTCGGTTATCTGAAATTAACTATCTCACGTCGTTTAATCTGACAAGTGGCCAAGCTATTTCCCCTGTGACCCCGTATTGGGCCGACACTGTTGGCTTACGACTAATAAATAATCTCTACAGTGTCTATAAAAGTACCTAAGTATGTTTGTACGCACATATATTTTCATCCTTACAATCGATTCAGTCAAGTGATATCAAGAATAGAGCTGGTACTCCACCAGGCATTTAAATTCCACTTAAAATGCAAGACGACGAAAAATTGCGGCGACATACTTCAGTTTGCCCTAAGTTGTCCAAAACAGGAACATTGCCGAAATGGGCAGACAATGAGACGAGCGAGGGAGAAAAACGAAAAGAACCAAATCAATAAAATACACAAGAAAAGCTTATAATCGGCATTCCAAGCATCGCAAATATGGAAAGCGATTTCTTGTATGTTACAAGTATGGGTAGGTTTGCATAAGTAGGCACACTGTGCACTAGACAAAACTGTGTGTCTTTGTAAAATAAACAGAAAGGTGGACTGTGATGAACAAAGACAGTACCTATAGTCTAGTCAGTCAGCCAGTAATTATCGACCTTGAGAGAGCATGAGGGTTGCGAGCACAAGGCGGCACGTGCACCGAGTAAAACGATAATGATAGAGTACCCATGAGGGAGGCAAAACTGAATAACTAATTCAAGTCATTGCGCTTTACTCTGTATAATGGACCTTTTTGTGGTGTTCTTTGTGCTAGGGTCAATTCAAGGAAACTAGTACAAAAATATTTTGAAATCCTTTCAGAGTAATGAGAGGTTGTCATTCACTGAGATTGCGTTACCATTCAATGTAGGTAACTGGGTGCCAAAGTATTGTGGAACTGGTTTTAATTACTATACTTGCTCCGGAGTATGCCAATATGAAGTTAATGACAAAGCTTTCGGGTGCTTAAAGGTTAGTTGACTTGACTTAAAGGTCAAAGGACCACGTTGTGGTTTTCGAAACTAAACTAGAACAGTAGGTATTGGGTATGAAGTTTGGTAAATGGTGCAATTTATTTACCCTAGTCAGGGGATCATAGCCTTTCTACCCAAATATATGTCTCTGACAAGTGCAGAGTAATGGGAGCACTAATTGGTTTTACCCTGCATATCCACTCGACGTAAACTGATAACACTAAGTAGTAAATCACTCAAGTGGGCGATGGAATTTATTTTAGTGTGTGAAACGTTTAACCTTTTATTAATTCTGAAGTTCAAGTTCAGGGACACGTACAGTATTCACTGGACGCGGCAGCAAATGTTATGTGTGGGTACCTAAAGCTAAAAAGCAATATGTTCGCCATAATTGGGTCAAAGAGGTGAAGGACGGTCTATGGTGGGGGAGGAGCCCACAGCACCCCACGAGCGTTATTCCACGCGTACGAATAGCTATATTATAACACCACATTCTGTGCTGGAAACTTTATGGAAATGCGACTCACGACCTCTTTGGCTGAGAAAACTTGGCTTCGTTTCGACTCTACATATTTTTAATTTACTTACTGCCAGCGTAAATCTAAGCTGTGCTTTTTGCGGTACCAAGATGATCACAAAGTCACCACTGGCATTACAAATCGATAATGTAACTCAACTATAGCGCAACGAGTAGGGGTCGCGTAGGGGTAATAAAATTTGATTACAGAACATCATAAATCTTTTTTTTTTTTCATTATCTCCGTTGGCATCGTCCGGGTCGTCAGCAACGTACGGGGATACATCCAAATCCCCATGTTTTGACACACATACCCGCAGTATTTATGATACTTGCTCGCCTGTACCCAACCGAGATTTATGAAGTGCGCATATGTGCTTAGAAACTGGAATTGTGTTTACGCAACGGGAATCCGTGTCATGCCATTTCCAAATCCGTATTTAATTTTTAATCCGATTACATTACGCGATCCCTGTTGACCTATTTGATTCGCAATCAAATCGCATAGAAATTTGGATTGAAATGAGATTTCGTATTTATTTTGTCATTTGCAATAACACTGTTTTAACGTTTACAAAACTAATAGGTACAGTTTGGATAATTGTTCGATAGATAATTTAATTACATAATTCATGTTTGTTTTTCATTAATTCTATAATGGAATAGAGCTTTTCATTATCAGTTTATATCTCAGTGATTTATTTTCGTTCACACTCCTATATGAAAAGAGTCTATTATGTCCTCGAATAAGTTTTTGTTATCACAGTCGTCCCCTTTATATTTAGTTCCAAAAATAACAGCTCGCAGTCGCTATAAAGCTCGTGGCTTAGCACAGTGACATGCGGGATCCATGAGTCATCCTTTGGGCTTCCATTAGCTACATTGCTGAATCACGTTCGCTTTTTGCATACCTCTATCACTTCTATACATACTTACTCTAAGGTTTGAGTAAGCTCTGCATGCCTTCGCTTTTTTCTCAAGATGGTAGTGCACTATAATGTGACTCGTTTAATGTTTCAGACGCAATATATGAAACAGGAGACGTGTGTTTTAGCTCGTAGCTCTCTTATTGGTGTCCTCTTTCTGGTGCGTCTATGCTATGATGTCTTATCTCGACAGAGTAGGTAAGGTACCCTTTGCAAGGTATATTCACTTACTTAGATGAGTCGTAAAAATCAATGCTGAAAGCGTCGTGACGCTATAACCGAGCTTTATAATAGCTCATAAACCTTATTAAGTGCAATAAGCTTATCATAAAACGATCTCGCGTTCTAACATCCTGGCTTTCAAGTGAAATTAATGGTATTTTGTCATGTAGCCCTGCTTCAATTCAATTTTCAACATTGTTTTATTTAGCCTTGGCCTTTGCGAGAATGCAGTACCTACTGTTGACAAAGAGCGTACCTAAGATTATTATGAAAAACGTTTGTGCGCTTTGGAATTTGAAATTTCCAACTTTCCCGACACGAGGGACTCGAAATAGGCTGCAAACATTTGATTCTAGATAAGCGATGATTAGAGTTCCATGTCTAACTTCCGAACGACGGGTAGGTACCGGTCACCGCCGGATGAGACGAACACGGAAAGCATTTTAAGCGCTCGTCCCGCAATATGCTGCGGTAGGCAGCTCTTAGGTCGGGAATATTAGATGACAACCGGCTTTTAAACTGGGGTCCGACTTTACATTTTAAAGAGCTAAAGCTAACTTTGTTATATTCTAAAATAAGCTAAATATCGTGTCGCATGTAGGTAGGGTACCATATTTTTGGGTGATATCAGGGCAAATAACTGACTTTTTACATATAAGTATGATTTTAAAGCCGGCCTGAAATTGTGCATGGATGAAGAAAGTACAAAAAGAATTTTATGCTCATTGAAGCTAGACAACACGTAACTGCTGTTTTATTAATTATTACTTGCCTATAGTGTTTCTTCATACAATTTTAACTCTAAAGCTTAGGAACAGAATTTCTTACCTTAGGCAGTGGTCCGGCTATTCTCGATGGAATCTCTAACTGCGGTCCATTGCTACATTTATTTTGAGCACGACCTATCGATCCTTTGTTTTCGGCTTTTCGGCGCGGCGGCAGCATTATGTCATAATCTTTGTTGTTATAGCGCTTTATTGAAGGGATGTTTATGATCCTCCAGGAAGCTGACTTGGTTCTTTACGAAGGCTGGCTTTTAATTTCTTGAAAGCTTTTTGTTGGTCTTTTTGATTCCTTCTATAAATACACTAAGAATACCATTTACGCATTTACTTACGCAGTAGCTAGTAGTTAAAACCTATGCCTGTAATTCTGAGTGTCAAATATGAATTTCTATGAAGAAACCATGCAGGTGTTTCATCTTTGTTTGCGAGTCCTACTTTCAAATAGATACGCATGTTTGTGTGTAGTAGGTATGTACTTACAGCCTGGTTGCTAACGCACCAAGTATTGTTGTGCCTTGCACAATCGACGATAAAAACATCGTATTTACATTCACCATCGTTGTATGCTGTATTCTCGGTTCCAAAACGCTAGGAACTTTTCACAAACATTCCGACTGTATTGTGTTGGGTCCGACCGATAAAACACCTTTCCTAGCATGAAATAAAACGGTTGTAAATACTTTGATACTCGTATATAACCTTGGGTTACCGTTTGCGGTGGCGCACGAAGCCACATAATGCGGTAGGTAGGCATGTAAGATATCTGATCTAAAGAGAAACCTGAAACCCTTTGGTAACGTCCCCTTTATAACGAATTGCCAGACCAATTCCGTTGAGAGTTTGATTAGAAGGAAAAATGTTTTGTATTTTGTTCTGCTGTCTTGGGAGTTGGAACCCTAGGGTAGACGACAGAATCATAACTTTTTAATTTTTAACTAAGATTATTTGTTATTGAATGATTATTCATAATTGATTTGGTTTATGTGTTATTTGCATGCTTAATCATTAATATTAATAATATTTTAATTTAGTTTATTCGTTGTATTTGAATGGAAGAGCAGGACATCCTGGCACAAGTATATTTATATACTTAAAAGGATGTCCTACCAACTGTTTAGCACGTAATGTAAAATATTTTTATACAAATAAACAATTTTCAATTTTCAATAAGACGAGCGTGAATGAATCAAATAAAGCAAGTTGTTTCCTAGTTATAATAACATATCTCAATGGCACCGATTGGAATAGGTATCCGACTGACCGCTATAACTGAGTATCTTTTGTATGTACTTTCGTTTATTCCACCAGCATAGCATTTACCCTAGAACATTACAGTAGAAAGACTACTTACTCCAATAAATAAACTTTTATTGATAGTTTTTAGTGCAGCAATGGTCATCTTCACCCCATCTAAACGATTAATTCTATATTTACTGTGCAACTTTCGCAACGAACTATGTATATGTGAACTTGCTGAACTTTGTTAAAGATCTTTTGTCACGCGATGAAAATTCGATTATAAACTATTAATTGCTGTCTTAAAAGCAATGGCTAAGACGCTATTCTCTAGTAACAGTGTTTATCTGCGAGACGAATCGATAGAGAGGGCATGCCAAGGGTTCACTATTTGATCGTGGCGTCAGCAACTCTGGCGCCACATCCCTAGGGGTTACAATGTCCCCTTCGAGCATTTGTTTCTAATGATATCAGGATTATAATTTATAATACAAGTAATGGTAACGGCTTTTCTATATCTTAGAAAGTACATTTATGTTACACGCGTTCAACTTTTTCGATTTATATTTTACGATTGTCTCTGTATTGTTTGTGACTGGTAGGTAATTTTTTTCACCCGGGGCTTGGTAAAAAGTTTATTTTTCTCGGGGCACGTTATCCAGTAAATTTTTTTCAGTTGCGATGACAGAAGGTAGTAAATTTTTTAAATACATATAAATCTTCTGTGCTAATTATCTTTGCGGTGCGACCAATACGTATATTTAGGTACTTAGATAGAATAACGTATTTTAACAATTGGTTTTCCTATTTACCTCTTCTAACATGACTATCCACTCAGTCACTCTCATATAAAATTAATCAGGTCGTTCTACAACACATTAGTCCCTAGAGGTCGAATAAACCGAGTGCTATAAAGATATGAATCGATGGGAGAGTTCTGACCCAGATGCGACTCACGCGATTTTAATGTCAGCTTTTATACCACTTGTGCACAGACGTTCCCTCAATAACAATAGAACCGGAGCCGCATTCTCATTATGTATCTTCTAATGTGTATCTATCCCTGGCGTCTGGGGACCAGATTAAACAGTCTCAGCACAGCATCAGCCGGAAAGCTGGCTTACTTTACACAATAGAACCGGCTCTGTATTGTATATGTGTTAAATATATAGGTACTAGACTGAATTGTCCCTCCCTGTAAAATTCTAATTGCTTAGCACAGAGTTGCAAGAACTGCTGCCCGATTTTAATCACGACAAATAAATGTTTATAACATCGAATCACTCTTCGAAGGTATATTGTTAGGTCTATCGTGTCACACCACTTTATTGTGAACCGGAGCTAAATCACAGTCAAAATATACATCTTTATAGTGACTGAGCTTTTTTCCCCATGCTATGATCTGACGTAACGTTCATCTAATACCTTGCATGGGCATCTGTGTCCTCAAGAGTATCGAGGGGTCCACCCCACCCTAAGTGTCCCCAAGTTGTTTATCTATCTATCGATCCGAGTCAGCGAATTGGACCAATTGGCTAGATGTAGTGGAGTGGCTAAAAGCTTTGAGGACTGGGTTTGCTGCTGCCACTTAGTTTGTGATTTCATTGGAGATGATTTATACATTAACCTACAGATAAGTACTGGACTTGGAAGCGAACTGACGAGGGTTTATCAGATTTAGGTTTTTGATGTTGAGTCATGTTATTGCCATACCAACATCGAATCGAACTTACCTCCATAAAAGTATATGGAATGTAAGCAAAATAAATTACTTACCAAAAAAGGTACCGCAAGAACAGTATTGGGCATATCAATATGCAAAGTTATGCATACATGCCCATATTCATCAAAAACAATAGATCCTGGTATTAAATTCTCAGTAATAACATGGTAGGTATGAATCAACTTTATTAAAATGCTCATTGCGTCATGTGGCACGTAAATAAAATGCACGCCGATATGTCGATCTCAATACTTCATTACTTCAATCGATTGTTGTTCATACATTTGCATTGATACCTATTATTATACTGGACTGTATAAACATTAAATTATACAATTACATGGCGCCAGTCCATAAATATTAGGTCTTTACATATGAAATTGGCGTTTTGTATGGGAGGAACAAAAAGTCGAATATTTTTTAATATAATATATTTAATTAATCAAAGTATGAACCATTATTTTCTATGCACTTTTGCCATCTTATAGGTAGTTCATTGATCCCTTTACTAAAAAAAACCAGTCGGACGGGAATCAATAAAATCTTTGAAGGCGATTTGGACTGCCCCATCGGAGTTGAATTTTTTCCCTTGCAAGAAGTTATCCAAATTTCGAAAAAAATGGTAATCTGTTGGAGCAAGGTCCGGGGAGTACGGAGGATGTCTTAGACTTTCCAATTGAAGCTCTTCTAATTTAGTAGCCGTCTGTTGCGCAGTGTGTGGTCTAGCGTTGTCGTGAAGCAGCAGTGGCGTGGAGCGATTGACCAGCCTAGGTTGTTTAGCCGCTAGCTTTTCCATCATGGTTTGCAATTGCTGACAATAGACATCAGCCGTAATAGTCTGGCCAGATTTGAGAAAACTGTAATGAACAATACCGGCACTAGTCCACCAAACGCTTACAAGTAACTTTTTTGGGGTTAATTTTCGCTTGGGGCAGGATTTGGCTGGCTGGCCAGGATCCAACCATTGCGCTGAGCGCTTCCGATTATCGTAAAGAACCCATTTTTCATCACAGGTAATGATTCGGTTTAAAATACCTTCATTATTGTGCCAGTTTAGTAATGTAACGCAGCAGTCGACGCGCGTTTGCCGGTTTGCTTCAGTCAATTCGTGAGGTACCCACCTTTCAAGCT
This sequence comes from Eupithecia subumbrata, assembly GCA_949316285.1. Taxonomy (NCBI): domain Eukaryota; kingdom Metazoa; phylum Arthropoda; class Insecta; order Lepidoptera; family Geometridae; genus Eupithecia; species Eupithecia subumbrata. The sequence goes on along the minus strand of OX438646.1, from coordinate 10,238,306 downwards.
TTTTAATCTTCCCAATTTGCTTCAAGTGAATTAAAACAGTTTTATCACTAACACCGCAGCCTGCAGCTAACTCGGACGTGGTTTGCGATGGATCCGCTTCCACAATAGCCTTCAACTCTTCATTATCAACTTGAGTCTCAGGCCGTCCACGGGGCTTGTTCTGCAAGTCGAAATTTCCAGAACGAAAACGTTGGAACCAAAAACGAACTGTGTTTTCTTTTGCAACACGACCGCCATACACATCATTCACCCTTCGAGTTGTTTCCGCAGCACTAGTGCCACGGCGGAACTCGTACTCGTAAATAATGCGATATTTTAAGTTTTTCATTTTGTAAAATGAGTGACGCAAACAGAAAAAAACAGAAGAAAAAAAAACAAATGAATGACGATCATCGAAGCACAAATACACGAGTCTATAGCTGTACAAATTTGAATTTGGAATTCCTTACCAAAGAGGAGAAATTTGTGATTAAAGTGGCCAGTACGAAAAACGCCAATTTCATATGTAAGGACCTAATAATATGTGTAATTTTGTACCTAAGTCTTACCAAGTTTGCATGTAACAATCTATGCATCTTTTTCGACTTTGTTAGGCTAGGTAGGTACTCTCTGCTTATTATATTATTCTAATCTAATAAGCTTTTTGCTAGATAACTCCACCACACGCTTAGGTACCTAGTATAAAAGAAAATTAAATAAATTTAAAAACGATACCTATATCATAAAATACTATAAATTCTACAGCCACAATTAGTCAGGGGAGGTCCTCAACGACGAAGGTAGGGGTCAAAAGTCAATCATCAATGAAGCCCGTCATATTGTTTACTGCTTAGACGAAATGGTAATAAATTCTTTACGAGCACGCATATTAACAAGTCTGGCGAAATTGTTCGTATCTGGGAAGATACGAGCTGTTTATTAACATTTGATGAATGTCTGACCTAGTTTAGAAATTGAATTAAAGTGATACGAGTAGAAACAATTTACGGAGAACGCATCCATATAAAATTTCTAATTAAATCTTAGAGAAACATTGTTGAGATTTTACTCTTTATTTGTTTGTTTGTGAACGAACATCTGCTTGTATTGTACCTACCTACTTCCAGATTTTACACGTGGTATTTTTGTGTACAACGTTTCACCACACTGCTGTTTATTTTTCAGCTCAATATCCTATTTGCCCGTAGGAAAGAAAATTAAATTTTATCTTTCAATATTCCACGCTCTACAGTCAACAAGATACATGCAAAATGCAATATGTCGAACAAACATTAGAGTTTACTCCGTTGCTCTTTCTAAAAACCTTATTTTATTGGAAAGTTCTATTTGTACTCGATGTAGGCATAACATGTATGATGAAGGGTAACTGAAGGGTTCTCTATGTTTAGTTATGATTTTTTTCTATATTTCCGTGTGATCGTTAATAATTTGTAAGAAATCAGAAATCATAAACTTTTATTTCATAAGACTTACAATATAAGCCCTTGTAAGTTTATAAATAGCAGGTATCATAGTTCTCGAAAATAGAAGTAACACGTCTGTCAATTTCTTTCGTCTGTAAATTTCTTAGCTTCAAAATAATAAAAAAAAAAAAAAAATTTTATAAGAGTCATTAGAAAGCGTAATGTATTAAGGCAAACCATTTGAAGCGTATATATCGTAATTTGTATGAGTACCTATTCGGATCAGAGGACCCTATTCACATTTGTAGACTTCGAACTAGTTTTATCGGCGACCTCTCAAAGGGATATCGACTATACACTTGAAACTATCTGTCGGCCTTTGCGGTTCCAACTTGTCAATATCAGTTTCCATCGCAAATGTTCTTTTCCAAAGCTTTGAGAAAACTTTAACGCGCAAAGAACGCGTTAGCACTTTTATCTATCTCGAAATACATGAAGTATGAGCAAAAAGCAAGCTTAACAATGTTCAAATCCTTTTTTAATTTCGGTAAAATAACTTGCATTCGGAGCACTGTACACCATGTTAAGTGATAAAACACAGCATTTGCTGCATCTACCGGACTGCTGTTATTGCGCTGTTGCGATGCAATTTTAAGTCCATTAATCTTTTCCTAGCTGTTTTGCCGCTCCACTCACTTGTGCTCCCGTGTACTGCATTTTTGTAATTTATTATGAGACACTATTAAATTTGACTGCAGTGATAAAGTGTTCTTGTCTTATGACGACAAGACGAACAATAAAGCCATTCCATTACTTATGCGATACTCCCTTCAAGTTCAGCCTCCTCATCCAATTCCAAGCAGATACGAAATTGTGTGTATAACAAATGGAATTGTTTCTCCTTAACTTGAAGTAATTCTTATCTCTCCAAGTAAAATTATCTCGAATACAAACAGCGTAAACTTTAGACGAATGAGTCTTCTGCGTATCTAGATGAAATATTTACTTTGACCCACAAAGCTCGCGGATTTGTTTATAACCACCGCAACCACGGAGTAGGTACTAATCAAAAACGTTCCTCTGTGAAGATGGTAAATAATTATACTAATATAATCCGACTTTGATGGCGTTAGGTGGCTTTAGTAGCTTTTGGTTCGTAATTATCATCACCATTTAAAAGCTCAATATTAAATTTTAATGTTTGTAAACTTTGGTCGAGTAAGCAATTAAATTATCTTTGATATAGCTTTGAAGCCTCGGTTTGTGGGAGTCGTCTAGCGGACGGCCGCGATGCTAAAGCTGGCCATTCATAAGATTTACAACCTTGCTAAAGTTAACGACGCGCCCCGCCATTCCAGGCACGCACTGTTACCACCAAACTTGTTTTAGACAAAAATTAAGTTTTAATGCTACCAGGAACAGCTGAGGTTAATATTATCATGGCGCGGGCGCTTCCGTTAAACTTATTAAGTTTTCGATTACGAAACGGGAATAGATTATACGGAAAAATCCAGCTCTACTGTTACGAAACTCGTAATCTAATCCACATTATAATAATATTCCTGGCGCACACTAAATAACAATGTAACCTGATCTTGCTGATTTCAACGCAAGTTGTGGGCTTCACTCCAAGATTATGCGTTTCATCTAAAAAATTCTTCCTAAAAAATTACCCACTTAATCTAGCTAGTACTTACTAGTCTAGTAGATAGATAATATTTTACCACTCGAAATTTCTAGAAATCAACCATAAAATATGTATTAATTTTAGCATCGCGTGCATGTATTAGAAACAAGAAAAGTTTGGTGGTTGGGTAAACTTGGTTAGTAAGTATTTGTTCAAAAGAAAGTGGTTATCGGAATAACTTCCTCTTCATAAAATCTAGCTTTAAGCTCACTCTTAAATCTTCAATATCCAATGAAATAATCTTATAGTCTCACAGACTAGCTTTGCTAGTTCATTCAAATGGCGCCATTGTATAATGCCTTCCTTGCATTTATTTGTCTAGCTGCGCTTTGAAACCTCACAAACATTCTGCACGTGCTTGCATTTCATACCTCCGCCGTCGCTAATCCCAAAGCTGCCTATACCTGATATGTGAAACCACTATAGCACATTGCGTTGTATGCTTGTGTATAAGCGACGCGCGTGCCGTAACATAAAACAGCTTCTTTTGTTAAGGAAACGATCGGCTATCGGCTTAATCGATCAAGTATTAGCTAAGCTATTGTGATGGTTGTAGAGTAAAGAGTAATAGACTAACTAAATCTAAAACTATAATTATGAACTTTTGAGGAAAAAAACCTTAGGTCGAGAAAAAAAGTGATAGAAGTGACGAAAACTTATCGATGGATTCTTAATTTTAGGTATGTAGAGTGGGAGCTCTAACACCGCAGGGCTAACCTGGATAAGAGTGGCGCAGGACCGTGTGGAGTGGCACAAAAGTTTGGAGGCCTATACCCAGCAGTGAGTGAAGTCGGGTTGCAGATGATGATGATGATGAGAGTGGCAGCAAAGTCTACTATACGCTCCTACTAGAAGAAGATAACGATACTTCTAGAATAGACGTAGCCCACAGATGTATGATTATTTTATTCATCAGCTACAAAGTCAAACCAGACTAGATCTCGAATCTCTACTCCTTAAATTAATTATTTAGGTCGAGCGACCAACTCAATACCATCAAAAATTAACCAATCGAAAGCGCAGACTAGAGCCCACGAGGTTTCTTCAAGAATTCGATTGTCTACTTATTGCTATTTCATTTACGATGATTTTGTTTCAATTGTAAATACTAGTTCTAGTTTATTTTTATCATTTGATTGTAATTTTCTTTGTCAATAAAGATTTACGATGATTAAAGTTAATTAATTCGAAAGGTAAGATATAAGAAAAAATTAAAGAACATTGGGAATCTCAATTCATATTTTATGCTAGAATCAATAGAGTCAGATAGTACAGCTATCAGCTTTAATAATTTTCAACCCTCCACACTCATAGGTAGTGTCCGTAATTTCGAGTTGGCATCTATTGTCGGCCAAAAACAGGTCAAACAGCGGTTGCGGCTTGCGAATTACTGGACCCATTTCGTTTACAAAATACTAAGTGCCCAGCTTTTGTAACCAGCTTAGTTACACGACCTTTCGCCCGTTTGCCCTCTAAAGGACGACAACGAAGTCAAATTTCTCAAATCGATTTAGTATTCTCTAGCAAATGTTAGGAAAAAAATGCTGTCTCCTGACTACATTAGCAATGAAAATATAAATGTAACGTTACATTTATTAGGGTATATTGTAGATTAAGGTAAACGTGATCCCACGCGAGGTACCGATATGTAAGGATCGGCAGACTCTCACCTTTGATCCATTGATCCGGCCCCGCTGGAAAAGCTAAACTTACAACGCTCTCAGTTCATCACTCTAAAAGGAACATCTTACTGCAGCTTCTTGGAATAGTATCTTTTCATCTCATAGTGTAGCGTGAGTAGTGTGTCGTTTGTGTAACGATGCTGTATTGTAGATATGGTGCCACGCAGTCTAGCCATTCACTGACGCCGAGACGTTTTGGAAGGGGGCATAAAGAGAGGGTGGTCGACTGGTCGTAAGACTTTGAAAGCTTCACGTACACAGACTTGCTTATAGCGTTTTTAGGTGTTACATTTTCGACACTTTCTTGCGGCAGTTACAGCCGAAACGTAATTACAGTGTCGTCGAATTGCGTTCTAATGTTCGGGGTCTGTTAAAGATAACCATTGCGTCTTTCTTTCCCTAATTCAGGACAATAAGGCTGAGGTACAGTTGAGCAGGATTGTTATTACCAACTTTATAACCCTTTCTTATTTTTACTTTCATTTAATATCATTGCTTATCTATCTTACCCGCATTACTGTCTTGGACTTTATTTTCTAGTATGCGGCTAAACGCGGAAGGCTTGCGCATAACACGCCCACAACGTAGGTACGGGTGTAAAATTTTACGGTTTATTTTATTGCATGTCTTTGGGGTCAATAAGAGAGAAAGATTTATATATTCCTATCCCAAAGTTATGTAGGTTTATGTGTGTCGAATTGATCTATTTATAACTCATGAATTCTCCGTGTACATGATTCATTGGTATCTAAAATCTATTCTTATTTATAAATCAGAAATCAAGACTTTGTTACCTTTGCTTTGGTAAGAATCAAATCGTGTTGATAGCTTTTCCAGCTCGATCATTATACTCTCATCATGCATTTCTCAGATTTTACAAACAAGCCTTGCTCATGCTGAGCTCGTTACTCAGGTTCCTTGATTCTTGGTCCGCATTATCCTTAAGATTAAACTTGTTATAGCCTAGTTGAGAATTACTTTAGCCTGAAATGTCTCTAGGGAACATTTCTTAGTCTTCCGCGTCAAGTTTGTACAGGCGCCGGCACCGTAGATAAACTTTTGACACTATTTTCTGCAAACTCCAGTTTTGATTAGGTCGGGAAACTTTACACTGGAAGTTTGTACGTACAACTTTAGTCAGGCATGACTAAGATAAATAGGTTCTAGAATTCGGTAAGTTAAAATGGTTAAAAAAGAATTGTATATATTTTGTTGGTAATTCTGATTTTCTGTTTCTCGATTCTCTTAAATCTTCAGTACAATCGAATCTCAAGCAGAAACCGATTCAAGATTGTGAATTATCATATACCCCATAACTTTATGTTACGAGTCTTCCATCCTTAACACTGTCCATCTTGACTACCTTCTTAATAAATCATCCCATGCATGATGGAAATCAATTAATTGCACAAAAATGCCTGCTGAAATGGCATGCCGTGTGTGTAGGAGACCAAGAGATCGTTTTGACTGATAGGTTCTTAACGTGTTTAGCAGTACATCACATTACAATCCACCAATAATGAGGTAACATGGCGTGTAACCGTGATTAAGCGGCTCAGTTCAACGGGTGCTCGATCAATTGGAACTGATGCTACCCACACGCGAGTGACGCGGGCTCGGAAGCTGCCGGGATTTATACTAAGCTTCTGTTTCGGACCCATTGTTTCTCATTCCATTCCGTTTCTCACCAGTTTATACTTTGTTCACAACATTTCAATTTGTATGCTGAATTGAACAAAATGATTGAACAAAATGTTTTGATATAAATATAAAACCAAGCGTTCGCATTGTATAAATTGACTCTACTCCGTTCTGAGTCGAACTTATTTTCTACTAACTCTGGCTTCAGTCTCAAAACTTTATATACGTTGATGACTCTGAAACTTATTTAACTTGAGACAACTATCTTTAAGCTTTCTGCTCGCTGAGAACCAACGAGATAAACTTCATCTCGTGTGTAACATTTAATCTCAGGATTATGATAATCCGTGATCGTAATTAGAAAATATCCCGGTTGTATATCAGATTATATATCTAATTAACTGTACGTAACTATTCAAATGACTTAAGTGTGTCTTAATCAAGATTCCTAAAAGCATTAGGGCTTAACGCTATTAGAGTGGAGAACGTCGTAACGTAACATAAGGCGCCTTCGTTACGAGCTCCTCATAATGGAGCGACCTAATGTCGAGAGCTCTTCAGGTAGAGCCCTTTTTAACTCGATATTAATAATGGGTACCCCTTAATTTCCAGTCGAGTATCATTCTTTATTTTTGTTGCTTCCGAGATCATTAATGGTGGCGTTACGAGCCGTTAAGCTTTACTTTAAAAATTAAAACATTGAAGTCAATTTTGCCATAATACACAAATTAAATTCTGATTCGGCTGAAAATTTTCAAATTCAAACAATAGGTAACAGAATCTCCAACAATACCAATCCACATCGGAACGTATTGTTATTTCATTTTACACTCATGTTCTGAATGGAACGATATTCGCGAAATCCGAACGAATGGATGAAGTATTCAAATGAGTTCAGTTATTAATCCGGGGTATTCGGCCCTTTAGGTGCAGCGTGCATCGGCCGCACTGACATTTCATTTAATAGACTGCCAGCCGCGAACTGCCGACCCGTTCCGTACACGCATGATGGTAAAAATAAAATCGTCCCATATAGTAATATCTGCATTATATAAATTCCTGTATCGACATCATAAACTCGGCTTTAAATAAAAGACGAGCTTAATAAAGCGCATAAGCTTTAACATATTTATAAAAGACTGGGTTGCATGAGTTTGTTACTATAGGGCGGTGTGGTGACAACAACGCGCGCTTCAGCTTTCCTAGTAAGTACCTATATCTCTGCTTTGTACCCACCATCAAAGATTCTCATATTTACGATAATATTACAGTTTTAGCGTATATAATTTCTTTTTATATGTATTATCTATGAAATATTATTTTCTGTGGCTTGTTTCTAAGAGCCCACACATTATAGAAGTAATGTATTTTTTGTTTATATTTTGTAATTGTATCTTATATGATATGTATTGTATTTTTGTTGGTGTAAAATAAAGTATTTTTGTATTGTATTGTATCTAGGTACCTATAATACCTACACGAGTTTTGAAAGTATACGAGACAGGAAACTCTATTAGGTATATCTAGTAAAATATGTATTTCGGACATCACCTCCAATTTTGAGATACCCTATAAATTTCTACTGGAAATTTTACGATGTCTCTTAAAACACTTTTGCATACTCGTGAATTCATAAAGAAATACTTACGCCATTCTCGTAAAGTGCGGTTGGCCTATTTTTAAGCTCTTATTAATTTGTTTTAAACTGCAATATAAAAACTTCGCTTGAGCATTTTGATTGGCAACTTTGTTAAACGATTTTAAATCAATTTAAGTGGCATTGGAGCTTAATGAACGACATCGATACTCGCTGAACAATATCTCGTCAGTCAACCATTGTTCTTTTTGCTTGACTGAGAGGGGGGCTATAGATGCGGGAATCAACGTTATAGCTTCTAAATGATTGACAGTGGCATTGTAGGTATGCTAGACACAAAATTAAATGTAAAAATTGTCTGTAATTATCGGCCACCGATGTTTACTCCAGGGTTAAATGATAAATATGCGTACCTATGTATTGAACATTTGAACAAATAAATGTACTTCCAAACATACCATTTTGAACACTCACATTCTTTTGATCCCAGAAATTATTACATGACCCTATGAACATAACAAATAAAACCGAACACTTCTGTTTAAGAGCTATCAGCTAAGTAAGTAGGTACCTAACGATACGATTTGCAATTAGAAGAGTAAAGTGTAGTTCTCTGGTGTAACTAACCTAGTTGAATGGAGTACAGAAAGCAAAAGCACTTTCTGATAAAGCTGTGATACAAAGCTATGATCTCCCATTTAGATTTCCTTGCCTACAATATGCAGACCATTAAATTAATGGTCTAACACGATACGGTTTGAAAATCACGTGCATTTGAATGATTTATCGTAGCAAACATTTGCACGTTCCGAAATTCAAATTCAACTGCCACTAACGAGGATGGTGATGATAGTATCACATCTAATTTGTTTGCAAGGGAGTGTAATGATTTAATCAATTCTACCACCCATGATACATTTAAATACAATGTTTTACTTACAAGTAGCCCTAGCTGATCCATATGTAAATGACCTACATACCGTATTTTATTATGTGTTTACGCTTACACGTCTAAAACAGTGCGTGCTCGTGGAACTTCCTGTAAAGTGGCGAAGAGAATAACCAAAGTTGCGGAAATGTTGACGGATCTATAATTATTGTAATGATGTTGGTACATAGGTATTCATTTCTTACCGAAGATATGAGCATACTTACCTATGCCTTGAATTCTGATCCTAAATAAGAGAAAACGTCACTTTTCTTCGGTTTCTGTTACCTAGACCATTAGGTACTTACATATTATGCCAAGATTAGCATCATGTAATATGCATGATCATGTTTTATGTTCTTTTGATTCGCATTGCAACAATTTACATGTCTCTGTTTTGAGTAAGATCGGAGTCAGGTGTCGGCTTTTGCTTTTAAAGAAACTTGAGGCTGCTGCGCTCGTATCGGCTCTCTTATCGCATCAAGTTGCCATAACTATTAGTCGTTTATGTGTGGCTACGCTATCGAGAACCTGTAGTTGTTTGGCATGTCCCTAGTCGGGTGCGCGGGCGCAACCAGACGCATTCTCGGCGGACGCAGGGTCAACGGTCGCCCTGCTTGTGCCTGGGAACCGACGATAAATATTTGAATTTCAACACTTGATACATATGCTCAGCAAATTGAGTATGGTAAGCTCTGGCATCCGCAGGAGTTGTTTAGATTTCGTATAGGCTAATGAACTAGGAATGTAAATATGACAAGTTTTACAAACAAGTCTTAAACATGCCGCCCGCAATTTACATCGGAAATAAAAATATTATATTCTGAGTGCTTGTCTTATAAGGAATATTTAAGTACGCTATCCCATTCAACATTCATATAATGATGGGTTGTTAAATGATCGTCGGCGGTCAAATAAAGGACAGAACTGTTGAGATATACCCTCATAATCTTAAAGTAATGAAGTGTCGTATATTTCTACTTCATTTTATGTAGATTTGGGTTTATTTAACTCGAATCTTAAAAAGAAATCTTAGACCGTCTTTTGTAAAGAATAATTGAGCAGGACATCGGTGATTTAACATTCGTGGGTCAAAATATGTTTTAATGATAATTTTCCGGTCATAAATATTAATGAGACATTCCTTCGAGAAATTGAGACGGGCTCCTCCTGGGACCAGCCCTCTGTGGGTCAGTCTGGTACCAAAAGCGATGTTTTATTATTCACTCATGAATAAAACATTTGCCTCAAATTTTCAGTGGAAAAATATCAATTGATTTAACTTAACTGTGAAATAACACGTAATTATACAACCAAATTATACAGTTCATTTCATACTTTATGGTTTCAATTAATGCTTTATAAACAGTTTGTATTCCAATCAAAGCTCGATCTTGATAGTGTAAAGTAATTTCTCGACGTTCATTCAAATAAGCCTCAGGAAATTACCTACATCTCGGGTTAAATGGGGGCGCTCCCTCTAGTTGAGTGCGTATCTCACAGCGCACGTATTAGTAGTACCTATTCGTATAAAGACAACATTGTCTTCAAATGGCGTATTGTCATGACCGGAAGGGAGAAGGTAATGTTTGACCGCGCACGTTTTGAAAAGCCTCGATAACTTCTCTTGTGCGAGGAATGTAATATAACTTGTGGTACCCCCCACTGTCCTTATCTCGATCTAATTAACCATTTCACCACTATTCGTATTCGCAAACCTATTCAGAATAGTTTCTAGCGATTTTTCATCCAAGCGCGCGCTAATTAAAATCGTTTGTTCTACTAATTGGAACATTTCGATTGGTCGAAGCCATATAACTGTTTTAGCAATATCATAGCAATATGAAACTTGTATGGGGGTCATTCGACGTTCTGTTGAAGTATACCAGTACACCTTTTTGCTAGGTAATTGATTTCTGGCGTAATGTGAAGAGTTGATATAGTATAGATTGCGAGTCACTAATGAGCAGGCGTGTTTCGTGTTGAAGCTTAGTTATGTTTCAACAAACTAGCTAGTTAACCCCCGACGCAAAAAGAGAGGGGTGTTATAAGTTTAACGTGTCTGTCTGTGTATCTGTCTGTGGTATCGTAGCTCCCAAACAGATTAACCTTTTTAGTTTTTTTTTTGTATCATCGATAATTTTATCCCTAGTGTTCTTAGCCATGTTTCATGAAAATCTGACAGGGGGTTTTTAATTTTTTTTATTTTGTTCTTGTTTTCTAACTTATTTCTATCGTAAGAAAAGTTTTTCATAGAATATCCAAGTCGACACGATGTTGAGTACGTTGTTCAAATATTGTCTTGCGCCTTCCGGACACCATCTGCAGACGACGCTCGCTACGCTAAGATAGAGATTATAGAAATTGAAGCTAAATCAACATCTCTACAAGTCGGGCTCTGACTTGTTTGAATTGTGTTTTGAGTTTGTAAGCACTAGCTACGGAGCTTCAGATAACTTTGAAGCTTTCATTCTTATTGTGAGTTCTTGGCGCTTCATTGTAATGTAAAACATTTTCTTCTTGATTAACAGGCTCTGTTTTCTATTTCATTATCTTCGATATGCTTTTTATGGGAGAAAATATGTGAGTTACATCGCCAGATAGCTCTCGCGGTATAGCAGCACAGCGGCTTCGATCAGTGATTTTCTTTGAATATACCTTCTTTGAATAGGTATAACTTAAAAAAGAGTCTGAAAGTGCTGAGCAGAACTTCTGTCTGTTTAAATCTGTCCTTGACACTTCAGCGTTCCTTAAAACTTTATCAAAACGCTGCTGATGCTGTATAAATTATGTAGATTAGGTGTAATAATATTATTCCAGAGTCGTGAAGCAATTGTCTTACCTAGGCATTTTGTTGAATTATTCAAAATGTAAAAATTGTTTCATAAATCAACGTATTTTCAATAACTTTGAAAGTTTTATGGTCTGCGCATAATACGAACGATTCCTAGTTTCCAGTTAGCTCTAACTTTTTGAATGGTATATTATTGTCCATAATGCAAAGGTTTTTTTACGTTAATAAATCTTAAAGCTCATATTCTTTAACATCGGTACGATTGAAAATACAGTTATTGTTCACGGGTAGTAAACACACAGTTGTTACGTGATTTCACGAACAATTTCACGTGTTATTTATTGTTGGGATATTCACTTAACGCTCGTAATTCTTCATTTGTAGGTACTTACTTACAGCTACAATTTATACAAAACACCCAACTTCATTTTCGTAATTCACGTTTAATTGCATCAGTTTTGTTTGAGCACTGGCCAGGTGAAGAGTAAAGCTAACATTTACTTTTATGGACGTTTCAAACAGGGGCCAGTTGGCTACCCGGGCACTTCGTCTGTCCTTCTCTGACCAAAGAGTAAATACTCTTTGGAGGCATGCATTTGCTTCATCAAGCGAGTAATGCTAATGCGTTTTGAAGCACCACTCGAGCTTCGCTTGGTTGCCCGGTCTATGGACCGTGTTTCCACCTAACTAATGTAAGCAGGTACTTAATCATGTACTCAATCAGATTTCAATCACTCGTCGTTCAAACAGTAGTGCTTGCGTAGGTAGAGCTGTCGTGACAACTTGTGCCTACTGCCTACAGACTCAAGAGACATGCAAATACGATGAACATTCCAATGCTAGTTTACAAAAAGCTTACAAAAATACTTAATGAAAACAGTTTAAGGCATCTTGTTTCGTTCGCCATTAATTCAAGTCTCGGTTGTTATTGCCATTTGACTATGCAAAAGCACTCGAACATTGGTTAGCGTGGTGGCGTATTTACTCGAACCTTCGATACTGGGAATCGAGAATACTTACAGCTAAGCAGAAAATTTGAAGGACTGTTTCAGGGATCGCGGAAATGGAATCCCAAGTGGTTCTTGAATTCCCAAAGCAAATTGGTTAAACTTCGTGAGGCGCCTATCAATTTTAGAAGAAGACGGTTCCAATTAAACTTTGCTGCGCGCTAACGTACCCTGCTCCATTTAGCTGAATCATCAGAAACGCACTTAACATTTTGACAAACTCGTTGTTTAAGTCTTATAAGGGCATGACCACGATTTTATTCTGCTTAAGCATTTTATTACTGTTCGAGCATATAATCGTATAAATGCGAGCGTATTAAAAAACTTACTTAGCAACACTATATTATAGCTACTTAGTATGAAAGATAAGGATCACGCAAGCAAGACCGCGAGAAGTAGCCAATATTTCACAATATTCGTGCCCGGAACTCCCGTAATTAAGTAAATTTTTACCATATTCGCCAGGTTACCAAGCTGGTTCCTTTCCATTTAAATCTCGTTCTTTATGTTCGTTACGTTGCCGACTTAGTTACCGTTTTTGTTAGCTCCGCCTCAACCTTTGTTATTTAAAAATGGAATACATTTTTTGAGATTCTCTTTTATAAAAGCAATTCCAGGCTTTTGTCCAGCCCGGTATTCCCCAGGTGCCCTCGGGCTTTTGAATAAATTGTACTACCTTCGAATACGCTACCTGCTTATAGGCACTCAAAATATTGCATGCATCCAATATTGACCCAGTGATATCATTGAACCTAGTAATACCTACTTTGGTAGGTACATTCGTGAGATATTCTCGCGTAATACAACTTACTAAGGTTGATGTGGTCTTATGTTGCCTGGGCTGAAATTGGCGTGAAATATAGAGTGGGTTTGGCTGATATATAAGTAAAAACTAAAAATAGTGACTTGGGTTAGGTATGACTAATTTCACAAAGAAAGTTAAAGACGAAAGAAAACTTCGGTGCCGTTCCGCAAAAGCTCGGAAGATGACAACACAGATCATGCAAACTGATAGAGCATTAATTAGCGTTTGATGCTGAGGATAGAGCACGCTCTCAATTAGTCTAAGCCGTAGTTTGTTTACTCGGTTTGCTTACACAGATTTCACGGAAGTGGAATGCCCGTATTATTTATTGTTAGTTTTCCGGGAAAGTTTATACGCTCACAGAACTTTCAACAGCTTCTCTAGTCTAGTATCTAAAAAGGCAATATGGAAGAAACTAGCTAGAATATTCGAGCTAGGTCCCTACCTAATAACCTAAAGAAGCGGTTGTTTCTTCCACATTAGGTTACTTTAACTAATAGGTTACCTAAATCTAAATGACTTTACTATAAAAGCGACCGTAATCGCAAACCTACCAAAAATTTACTTTGCGACTAAGTACTCTATTTATTGTAAGTCTCTACATTTTAAGGGGCGCTAGAAACCAAACTCATCTTCTTGACATCAAATTTCTTTTGACACCATTAGGTAGGGATTACTGGAGGGACATTCTTCGTAAATCCTATCCTATCCTATATTATCCTACTAATATTATAAATGCGAAAGTTTGTGAAATTTGATTTTTTTTTACCTAGGATATCCAAAACTACTAAACAGATCAAAATGAAATTTGGCAAACATTTAGAATGTAGGCTAACTTAAACAATATGCAATTTTTTTAGGGCCTTTTAGCCATCTGTTTATAGTTTAAAGAAGGGTTTGACAAATTATACATCACGTCCAACGAGAAACCAAAATATAGATAAAAAGTCTTTCCGTCCGCCCGTTCGTCTTTCATGCAATGTTGTCTATTTTTGACAAAATACTGATTAAATTTGCTGTCATGGTTCATATTTTACAAAGCAGCTAGCTTTGTAAAATATGAAAATTAAATAGAATGTTTTTCTCCAGCAAAGAAACAATATAAATAAATAAATAAATAATGCTGGACAATTCACACAGCACTATCTAGCCCCAAGCTAAGCAGAGCTTGTGTTATGGGTACTAGACAAATATCATTCAATTAATTGCTAAAGTACATTCTATGGATCAAATAATATGCTTCGTGTTGTGTTAGAAAGAAGTCACAGACGTATTCGCTTTTTCTATGCTAATGTTTTTTCCATTCATTGATGTGTATTTTAGTAAGGTAGGTACCCTACCGACCACGCTAACGAAGTTGCGGGTATCAGCTTGTATAATATATAACAATAGCGAGCGTATCCATCCAGGCAACTAGGTAAGTATCTCGCAGTTCTTCCAGTCTTAGTTATCTCTACATTTTCATATCTTCCTTAGTTTAATTAAACTTGCACGATTTCTCATCATATTATTGTGAGTCTCTACCAGTGAGTTGGCAACCGCGTACTACATCATTAGTCTCTAGTACAGACTCTACATTTGAGGTACCCAGAAGACTTACCTGTATAATCTTAATAACAAAGACTTCCTCGATGTGCTCTCGCTAAATTAGTATTATAACTCCTGAATTATTTATACGGCGGCACCTAGGAAATTTAGTATTTTTCCTGGGATTTCTAATTAGATGGGTTGGCTGTTGGCAGCTTATCCAGCCAATTAGCATAGCAAACGAAGGAGCTTACTGGCGTGCGGTGGCCGTGGTTGCCATTCGACCTCGTTATTAGGGGAGGCTTGCATTATAGACGAGCACCGCTGCACAGATGGTGCTGAATTCTTTGAAATACGCTCTCGAGCGAGTATACACTGCCGTAATAAGAGCATTACTTGTTGAAATTATTACGTTTGCGCTGTCGGTGGTTGCTATTGGCTCATCAGCATTATAATGCCTTTACTCTACCACAGATATCATAATACTACAGACTACATATGGCCATTACAGATACTGTCAGTGTAAATACATGATAACAGTCCACATTTTCTAAAACCTATTGGAACTTATAATAACTTAAAGGTACCAGCATTTTGTATTTGTATGTATAGAATGTAATTGTTCCTATAGCCTCGGAATAAAAAAAATGTTTAATATTTTCCAGTTAAAGTTTTCTCACAATTTTTTTCGGGTGTCGCTACGTGGGGTTAACTGCAGAATGGAGGTCCTAGCTTTGATAGACTACCATTTACCTTCCTCAACCTCAACAGCCTGTATTGATCCACTGCTGGACGCAGGCCTCCCCCTGATAAGCGCCTTATTGGCCTTAATCTCATGGGGGGTATTGCCCCTAAGCCCTTCGCTGGGCATGCGGGTTGGGAATCGCAGTTTGGTGGTAGAATAGAATTGCTCTGTAGGGGACGCTGCTGCCCACCCCCGGTGGATATCCCTTAGTCGCCTCTTACGACACCCGCGGGAAGAGTTGGGGCACTTACCTTATTCTGGTTTAATCCTCGTGTTAATGTTTCCTGAGTTGAAATGCGCCATTTTCACTGTTCTAACAACCCATGCTCCAAACCAAACAATCATAATTTATGTCCCCTTTCATTTGTTTGTTCAAATCAAGGAATTCAAAAACATTGTGCTCAAACAGTTGTTCAGTTGAAACCCAAATTAAACATTTCTCTTGATGACGCCTGGAATGGTCCTTCCGCGAATGTTGAAATTGCTTACTCCACAAGGTCCACTTTTACGTTATTTCTCAATCCCTGAAATATAAGAAGGGAGCGTAAAATTTTACGCGTTCTCCTAATTTATATTTAAACAAAGTCAAACATCAAGGAATTTCTACTATGAAGGACTGTAAAAATAAAAGAACGACTTGGGTTAGGTTTCTCTTTGTTGTTCTGAAATGCAACGTGATTTGGTTATTTACGTTATTTCTATGTTTTCAATTTCAAAGAATGTAATACTGGAACTCGTTCCAGTCACATAAACGTAACAAGGGTGTAGAGTCCGCTGGGAGTAACCCTTGTAAACTATTTTATTTAGTTTTCTCACTGTTAGAAACGGATGGCTACAGAAAATATAAAATAGTGTTTGCCTCTAGGGGTTAGACCTTCGCTGAAACATAAAAGTATAATAAGAACATTCAATAGGAGGTGAAGGATCTAAAATATTGTACCTATTCAAGTATTTAACAAGCAAACATACAATGAACGAAAATTTGCTCACGTATTGCTCACCATTGCTCATGAAAATTAAAGGAATTAACTTAGGTTCATATCCTATCTTAGCAGTTCTAGAAAGAACGATCACTTTGTCTCATTTGTCTGATTATTCTCTAGCTATCTAGCTGGAAAAAAAATGTTCCTACCTGCCTATATGGACGGAGAAATATCATAGTACCTACCTACATAGAAGTATTTTTGTGTTTGTTATAATAAATCCTAAGGGCGCGACCGTGGGAAAGTTCCCTTCGTGCATGTAATATAACATCTTCATAAGCATAAGTGGCTTTTGGGTGGTCGCTTTTGATAAAAAAAAACCTCCAGGAAATAATTGTTATGGTTTATGGAATATCCTGTAACATGTTCAGCTAACCGTATCCAATAATGTAACAAAATTATTCCACCAGTCACCAAATGGAGCCTGAAAACGTCAAAGTTCTTCGAAACTCATTAAAGTTTCATAAAAATGGCTTCTCAAAGAACTCGGGTAGGTACCTGTAATATTTGTTATTATAGCAAATAATGTAGCTCCGCGGTCGGGGAAGGCGAAGGTAAGTTATCGATCATGGTCGACGCACATTAGCGCGATACGATCACAACACTTGTCGGATCACATAAAGACGCCATTTCTGTCGTTTGGGATGATAGGAATTGGTGTACTTACCTACACCTTACGTACGCACCTTGAACAAAGCGTGCCGGTGGGATTCCATTGAATTGAAAATGAAGAAACATTGTAAGTAGATAACGTTTGTGCCGAGAGAAAATGTTGATTTGCAACTTAGTTTGCTTCAAATGAGTAGTCTCTTTCTAATGAATAGGTACCTTTATTAATGAAGATTTGTTTAATTGAACCATTGAATTTCAAACATTGAAAAACAGCTTAAACTGTTTGCTAATTCAGACTTCAATCGAAACATTAAAAGTAAAACCGAAAAAGATAAAAGCGAACAAAAAGTTTTAAATCAGAAATAAAAACTGTTTAAATTGCAATGCTTGCATAAAAATAGAGCTTGTTTGAATCAGAAGTTTGCTGCAGCAAAGTTTTTGTGTTGTCTGTTCAGCATTTAGCATTGAAACTGGCGTAGCGTGTTTTATTTTATTTACTGTAAAGATCAAAGTTGCTGTTGAATCCTGTCGTCTGGCCGAGAGGCTGTGAATAGACCGGCTAAATAGGAAAGCTGCACGGACGGAGCCTGCATTTGCATAATAGACAAGCTACGCTGAAACCGTAACAACACCAATTGAACTGCGAACAGAAACGGATTTGTGGAATATTAACACTTTATGAGGAAAACAAAGCACGATGGATTTTCGTAACTCACGCGATAGATTTTGGTAAAGTAACGAAGCTATGGTGGACGGTTGCGTGAAACTCGGTAGAGTTACAATCACGCTATTACTTTTTGTTATCAAACTTCCGAATTAATTTGCATACTTTGGTGGAAATTTTCTCTTGTAAAAAGAGCGAACCTATTGAAGTTTTCTCGTAAATCTGAGCCTCATTGTAATAATTGACGTTGATTATTTTTTTATAAATGGGGATGCTGTATATCAGCGGTATAGATATGATAATAAGATTATATAGGAATTACTAGGTATACCCTCTTTCTCATACATTGTGGTTGGTACCTACTGATTTGTATTTTTCATTGTTTCAGGTAAAACAACAGTTATGGCTGTATTAAACGCCCACCTCCATTATATTAAAGTGCCGTTGGCACAAAATAGAGCTTTACCGAAAGCGTTGCCCCTTTTATAGCCGAAATAAACTTAATGACAGAGATCGTAATCGATTTATCCTGGCAATTTTATAGATGGTAGTTAAAGTATGCTGAATATTGGCAGTGGTTGGGTTCACAGATGAACTAACGACTGTCAATCGTCAACGTCCCCCTTTGGCATCACCTTGATACAATATCCCAAACCAATATCCGCGGCCAATAGCAATCGTCACCCTACACTCGAGACATGCCGTTCGTTTCTCGTTCAGACCCGTTCAAGCCACGTAGATTTTAACAGGCGACCGCAGTTTTTATCGCATTACCCCGCTCTTCGCGTCATTTGCGAAGCCCCAAACCGTCCCGGTGTCGACAATGAACTTTTTATCGACGTACCGCTTTTTCTGGCGTGCATGTACGCATCGTTTGGCTGTCATAAAGTTCCAAGGAGCTGGTTGGCTACCGAACCGTGTCGCTTTTCCAGTCTTCGTGATGTTCCGGTCGTTTTGTCTGCTGAGTGATTTTTTATCAATGCTAGACAGATTACGACCCATGCCGTATTTTGCATCTTTGTTGATTTCAATAGGAAGTTATTTTTTCGCCATTTTTCCTTATTTTAGCTTCTTACGAGAATATTTGCCATCCTTTATATGGTACCATAGAAAGAAAAATGTTACTGAAACACTGCCCTATCCTGTGTTCTTTACTGACGATAAACAACTCGCTTTAAATTTGTGCAACTCCAGATAACTGCGCGTACTTCGTGCAAGTCGAAGATAAAAATAATTTAGTAGTCTCTTGCCGAACTACGTTACGTTATCTGACTTCGCTCTCTGCGTGTTTATCCAGACCCCTCACAAAGCAGGCCAATATATCAAGTTGTCGAGTCGACTTTAACGTGAGCCGCAACATGTTGCTACACAACCTACGATTTGTCAACTCACACTTCACAATCCCTCTACATTTTACCTCCAAAGAGCTTAAAACTTACTCGTGAGCTTGAGCCAGTGAATCAAACAGATTGATTTCCGTAAGTCCATTTATAAAATGCAAGTTTCACATAGGTACAGGCTAGAAGTGCTTCACATAAATCTAGCCCCAGATCGCTTGTCCGACAGTAGTTCAGCCGGAGTGGGAATGAAATAAAAGTGCACAAATCACGCGTGAAATTGAGTTCGACCCGCTGAAGTCATTGTTCGCTTCGGAAAATGGCTGCCAACTGTCAGCCCATGAACGGACGTATCAGGAGCTCTGCGAGCTCTTCACGTCAAGACTATCACGTTTTCTATTGGTTTTTCAGAGCTCTGAATTGACGTCTATAAATTTCATTATTTAATGGAATTCTCGATGGTGTCGTATTTAAGCCAGTTATGCCACTTTTGAGAGAGTGTCAACTTTCGCACTTTAGGTTTGAGCAAAAAATGGCTAAATCGCTCTAAAGATACATAATTCAAAAGTTGGGGCTCTGAAGCCGACGAACGGGCGTGGATGTGTGCAAAGTTTCATGTTTTCGCCGCGAACGACGCCCTCGAGGCTCATTTATCTGCCAACACAAGGGAAAGAGATAATTAATTGAAATTACGCTGTCAAGTTCACGTAATTTGCACAAGTCGTTAGCACATTTTGAAGAATTTGCGAAGATAAAGTGACATTTCTTAGATCTGCACACCTGGATACCTACATACATCCATCATAATGTGAAAATATATTTTGAATCAGGCGCTCGTGATATCGTGGCACGTTCGTTTTGGTAAGCATTATCGGACCATGCGCTTGTGTTCCCTTTCGGGATATTCTCTGCTTTCGGTCAGCGTCAACCTAGATTGCATCTTATTGCAAATCGAAGCAATATCGAAGCAGCCGTGGATCACACTGCAGCCGTGCTTTGGAGAAGTCGGGTGCCAGAGGTCATTTCCATATTATTCGTGACACGTCCGGCTATGCAAATGCTGCTCGTGCCAACAGTCGGTTCAGGCGCTTTGGAAATTCTTTAAGATGGCTGATATAAGTGACGGAATGCAATAGCTGCTACGTCTGCTAAATGGCTTCTACACCGTCACTATATGCAACAAGAAATAGAGTAATATGTTAAATGGTATAAATACCAATATACCATAATATGGAAAAAAAATAAAAAAAAATAGAGTAATATGTTAAATGGTATAAATACCAATATACCATAATATGGAAACCTTTCTAGCTTGCATCAATATTTTGAGATGAAATAGGACTTTACTCGTATAATATTGCGGGCCGACGGCGACGCCCATAGATTGAGGCTGAACTACAAAGCAACTAGATTACGTATCTAGTCACAAATAGATATAGGTACCTAAGGAGAATGCTTACACAGAAAAAACAAAGCATAAACCAAGCTACGAAACAAACTAAGCTTCAGGGAAATTTTCTACAAAAAAAACTACAACATTTCAACGGCAATTCTTATTTGGTTGGTAGGTAACGTACTATTATCTACACTAATGTTATAACATTCTACTTATGTTTCCAATACTTGACTTATAATTACTACTGTTATAGCGCAGTTAGCAAAACACTCAATTTAAGCAATTTCACATGATGGTATAATATCCACATCGATATCGTAAAATCTCATTATAACATCAATAAAACGCGACCAATTAACCTGGCGAGCCTTATGTCAAAATCCTCGTACAAGTTGTATAAAATTTTGATATTAGGCTGGCTTTTGAAAACAGTTGGGTTATACGTGAAAACTTCGTCGAAACTACTAAACTTACATACACAAAACTCTTTGGTAAGATCTTGTGCCAATTAAATAAAAAAAGAACAGCGCGCGCTCGTTTTTGATTGGCCCTGCGCGAGCAGCTGCGCTCTCATTGGTTAGATATTAATGGCGGCAAGTTCACTGTGACAATACACGTACGCGTGAATTTAATGTTTCGCAATGTGTTTTGTTTTTAAAATACAAATTAAAAGTTAAAAATGGATAGCGAGGTGGGCTAAATATTCTATGCTCAAGTCCACACTGAGTATCTACAACAATATTGATATCACGAAGTATTCAAAAGTCATAGCGTTCCTGAAACGCAGTTCAGAAGGACACAAGGGAAAAAAGTCCTTGACGTTTACATCAGGTCAAATAAAGATGTTCCTGGAAGATTCACAAGATATTTTGTATCTTTTTGAAAAGGTAAGTGTATTTTAGTTCTGTTATTTAATCTACCTAGTACTTACGTACTACACACGCAAGTTATCTAGACACTCCGTTTAAGCGCTTTGTGTATAAATTTGGTAGTAGGTACCTACACTTTACTACTTCATAAATCATAGTTTTTGCCTTGGCTATGTACCTCAAGCTTATTATATCGTTTATTGTTACAGGTTGCACTAATCTTCGGCATAATGGGGGCATGCCGAAGGCAAGAGCTATACAACATCCAGTTCGATGAAGTCTCTAACATAGACGACGACAGTACAATCATGGTGAAAGTTTTATATATTCCGACTCCATCTACGAGCTCTACTGCTTGCCCCGCGGCCGCTACAGCTGCTGGATCAATAATTAACATTAACTTTCAAAATTGTACCATCCAAAATTTTAACAATTATTATAAATAAACTATTGTCAGCTTTTACTCTTGTTGTTTGATTAATTGCATTAGTGAAGATAAAGTAGTGTATGCAACTGCATATAACACGGGTATTAAAACACTCGTTACTATTATGAAACTCGCTACGCTCGTTTCATAAACTCACACTCGTGTTTTAATACCCTTCATTATATGACAGTTGCATAAACTACTATTTCAGTTTCAGTCCCTACTAAATCGTGGATATCGTAGTAAATGCTGTGTACAGCTGCAGCTCCAATTTATGTCTAAAATGAAATGGCTATCGACACTCGGCCAGCTCCTTCATCTACACCTACTAAGGCGCCATACCCTTCCCTTTATAGCCGTTAATGGTCATTATTAGTTCAGAACCACAGCAGCCTTTCAGTATGTTCAAAGGACTTGCTATCATACTCTTTATGTATAGGCTGCCTCATTAGGTTGATTAGGTTTCCTATGTCCCAACGAAGTTTCTGATTCATAAGATAATTTACAAGTACAGTACGGATTACGATTATTCATTATATCCTTATCAACTCTACTTTGGTTCTAAAAGTTTTTATTTGTAATTTATGATTGTATATCCGTAGGGACAAAATTTAACTCACATAAAATAGTATTGAGAACCTAAAACCATTATGGTATTTTAAAACTAACGTTCTAAAACTGTTGTGCACGTGTTGTTCACACGGATTATACTTTACCTTTGAACGAATACCCTAAACCGAAAAATCGCGCAGCTCGGGATAACCTCGATAAACCGATTAACTTTACCTTTGTGGATACGGGGGCAAACAAAGCAATTATGCAAATGATAACACCAATCTACCTCCGCTGTTATCTACCATTATTATACCTTTTATATGGGTTCATCTCTGAAATTGGTAAAGGTTTTTCATTTTTCAGAGATACCATAGAAATCTAGTTGGTCCCTTTTAGAAAGATCATCACATCAGTGAATTACAAAAAAACTTGTGCCTCATAATTAGTGAGTCTCGTGTGAGTAAAGTAAGGTTGGAATTATCCGCCATTCGAATATAAAGAATTCCCAGCCGAGAGCGGAGCGATTTTCCAGTTTACTTCTTTGGCATCACTAATGTGCTCTCGGTTTAATTAAATTACATCTCGAGCAATCGGGATGTGCATCCGAGCTCGGCACGCTCAAAGACCCGCCCGGAACGCGATCGCAAACTTCCATTACGAGGATGCTTTAAGAATCTCAGCACAGCCTCTTTCAAAACGGATCCTTATTTTCAGAAAAACTTTTGTGCTAGAATAATGCCACTTTTGTATCTTCTTATTTTCTTTTTCATTACGTACATTTTGTCACACAATCGACAATGGTCGGAGAAAATTCCACACATTATCGCTACAAGAGATTGTTCGTTTGGTGAATGTGTCGAGTATAAATCTCTCTTGATCTAGAAGCTAAGCTTTTCGTCTGAACGAGGGACCAAATCAAATTGGATTTAATCGTGTGATAAAACAGATGATCTCCACTCGGAAAGCTCTAACTCGTCTTCAGTTTTATTAGGATTGTCTTCATGAGTCCTATTGATGAAATGTTATGTTTGTACAAATATCAAGAGCATATTGATTTAACCAATTGAGAACAACTGTTTCTATTCAGCCATGACATAATGATTCATTGGATGCTTTATTTACATGGTGGATAATTAATAGGTAGGTATATCAATCGATTATAAGAAAATATTGCTATTGAATATCTACCAATTCCTACTCGTTAGTTTATGTGTCGTCGTTGTGAAATCGACTGATGTGAAAATCAAGTAGAACCGTTTTAACCAGAGAACATTTTAAAGTCCATAAAACCAAAGACTCGGAGAATATAAAAGTCAATTAGAGCGAGATCATTAATGAAGTGAAAATGTCAAGTGGCAGGCAACTGTGCTGCCAAGTCTGTATGACTTTTGGAAGTCTTGCGCCAAAAGTTACAAATTGAGTAAAATTGTATGTGGAAGTTGGAAAGTTTGCAGGTACCTTGGGGGATTGTGCTAATCAGAGTGTATGTTGATGCCCTTCTATAAAGGAAAAGTTATTCTCCCGTAAACCCCGCATACCCAACAATAATGCAGCTGCTCTACAAAAGCATGTTTTGCATAAGACCCCGACGACAATAACTCTAAAAGCAAAGAGAGTGCATAGCTGCATCTAGCTCCGCTTTGTGTCGACCTCATGAAGATACTCCGCAAATGGATGAAAAGGTTCATCCTGATGAAACAGCTTCAGGAAGATTTCAAATCGACCCTATTTGTTTATCTCTCCAATGTTATCGGTCTGGTTCAACGTTTCATGGAAGACAATTTAGGTGACACAGTTTTGTTCTAAAAACTCACTAAGTTTGAACTACCTTCTTGAGTTTTGTTTCTCACATAAGTAACGAATGTTCTCTGGGACCGTTCCGGTGGGGATTTTTGAACAGTTTCTTTTCTAAACGCACAGAATGCACAAACCGCACGTTCCGGCACTCCTGAATGGATTAAGCTTATAGCAACTTGTATATAAGTGCTAAGGTTCGCTGCTACGGCTTATTCCCAGAGGTCCATGTTCTCTATTTACCAGCGGGTCCATGAAAATATTTCTAAAATTTTAAATGATCATACATGAATTCCCAACGGGTCCATGAGATTTAACTAAAGTACGGTCAGTAACAACAATACAAGAGGGTATTTCTTTAGTTAGCCACACCGTGATCGCGGTTCTGCATGCTGTCGAATGTCGATGAAGAGTCTTCATGATATGAAGACTCTTATTCAAGCGATAAGAATTATTTATATCACTGTTCACAATAACCGATGCATGAACATTGTCGGAGACATGTAAGGAATAAAATAATCGTGAGTAATCACGTAGTTTACAATCAACCTGTCTCATTGCGGGCAATGTATGCCTGTCTATTTCATTCAACTGACCGCAGAAGGTTCAACTCAAAGGAGAAGGAGATTCTGCTGAGTGATTTTCAACTTTATCCTCGAATATTAAAGACGACAACAGTACGTCATAATATGAATGATGGTGCACCATAAGCTGTGACGATTGCACATTCAGCGGTGGTATCCCGCAGCGCGTGCGCCGACGTCTCAGCGGGAGACCACGTTACTTACTGCAATTGGTCACGAAAACAATTTCACTGACCGAATAAACTCTAATTTAAAATAGTTCTTACCTATTAAACTTCGGTAGGTACTCTCTATGGGTAGGTAGGTATACCTATAGTTATAACTGCATACCAATAGGTACCTTATTGTTGTTCTAGATAATCATATGTAGTTAAATAGGTAAGTACTGCATCTCGTCTCGTTTCTCAGAACAGAACCAACCTACCTATTACATGCCTACCTATATTTTATGAATGCCACATTGACATCGCGGGTAAACTAAAGGGCATTTATAATATAGGTCGTGCAGTTTATCATGTGGTAATTTGTAAGCAGATATGATATCTATCTACAACAGAAACGTTGCTACATTCGTTAATACCTACTCTACCTTACTTACCTACCCCAATTAGCTTTTATGTGTTTGTAGGGTTTTCATAAAGCGATTTTACTAGGTAATATTTCTTGGCCAGTGATTTTACGATATTACGAGGTTTACCAAAAGATTACCAAAAGAGTACTCGGTCGCTTATGATGAAAAGTAGGTATAACTAGGTTCATACTTTGGTCATAGGCAAAGTTAAATTAGTTTCCCTCGGTAACTGAATTTAAGCTTTACCTGTTCCAAGCTTGCAGAGTTGACTTTGCTGCTTCTGCTCGTAATCGGACTATTGTTTGGTGTCTATAGTTTCCTAAACTTTTGATTAGAAAGTGTGCTTTTAAAGTGCCCCTGGCTAGAGTAGGTCCATAGTAGGTTGGTATTGTTGGTATAAAGGTTAATACGTAGGTGGAACTTTCATTACATAAAACCATATAAAACTAAGATTTGCCTCAAACATTTGGTATAACCTTTTTTAGCCCAGTATCTAGGTACTCTTTGAGTTTAAAACTAGGTTGGTACTATACTAAAGCAATACCTATAATTGCCTACAATAAACCGCGTTATTCTGAAACAAAAAAGGAATCCCTATTTTCTCCATTTTGTTAATCATATCACAAAAATGTCTTAAAAATTTTCCGCTTTTTCCCGTGTCACACGTCTCTTCCTACAATGTAAAGGAAATAAGCTCATATTTGTTGCTCGGAAAGATCACGTAACACATAGAATGGAGTAATGTACTCGTACCTATATGTAAACAACGTTAGCTCGGGAGATGTGAAGTTAGTATAGCCGATGTCGTGTAGCGAGTCTTCTCTTGCAATTTACATTTTCATCCAACAAAGACCCAGCGGTCTTCGTTAGGCAATAGCTCCTTATCCTGCATAATCCTATTTACTCGCCTTTTATAACTTCGAACATTGTTACCGTCTGAATTTACTTGGTTCACGGTTATTGAACGACTCAGCGGTATTAAATGAATCTGTAATTCAATGTTATTTTTCAATACCTATCGATATATATCTTCTTTCTAGTGGTAAGAGCTATCAGTAGGTCCCGAAAATATAATATAAGTGCTAGTTTCTATATGTTATAATTTTAACGGTTATCAGAACCAATTACATTGGGTAATTAAAAGAAAACAGAATTACATTTGCGTTGTTTCTATGGAAACGTTAAAAAGTGATTTCTATCCCATGGGAACTGATTAATGGGATAAACTTTATTGTATAGCCTATGTTTTATTCCAGGCCTAGAACTACATCAATGTCAAATTTCAGCCCGATCCGTTCCGTGACTTTGGCGTGAAAAAGTAACAAACATTAATACATCCAAATATCTATCCCCTAACCATCCAAACTTTAGCATTTATAGGTGTAGTAGTGGGATTTCATAGGCTCTTGTCTATTAAAAACCGGTTTACCTACAGCTCCTATCTGCATTCTTTATAATACTCAAAACTCCCCATTCTACGAGATATTCTTATCAAAACGCGACACGCGTCAGAGCATGTATTTTTTAACCCACCGCACGTTATTTAACAAGCCACAAAGTAGACAAATGAGGGATACACAAACAAAGATGAAGGGATGCCTGGCGCCTTTATTTGCATTCTGATGGGTGCGACAAGTGGTATTGTGTCGCTACCGTCCCGACGGCCGCGCCTCTCTTCCACTCTTTTATTAATTACCAGCTTACAACAATCGCACTAAGTGATTGCCCGTGCCATTAGAGAGATAGGAACAAGATAATATGAAAGCAAACACGTTTTCATTTGTTTTTATGATCATTTTGTTCGTATACGGGCAGGTTTTATTAGCTTTGATATCACCTTTAACAACCATCACATTTATGAATATGTAATGTAATCGAAAAGTTTGCATAATTTTATTATGACAGGCGCAAATTAAAGTAAAGCATGACTGAAACCAAACCCATTTACGCAGCCAGCCAGAATGTCACCCATATCACATTGATTGACCACATAAGCACCACATAAGTAACTATTTGGACGGTTTCATTGCATTAACTTAATTAAATTGGAAAAGACCCTTTCCAAAGTTAATTAAAAGTAAACCATTTAAAAGCTGTTGTTTGTTGGGTTTAAAACTAAAAGTCAACTTTAAAGCCTTCAAATTACGAGGTAAACCAAGTTGCTCATTGAGCATAAAATTGAAGGCTACCCGTATTTTCTGGGAAATGTTGTGGGGTATTAGATTGTTTGTAGCTGGGCTTAGAGAAATGTGTATCTCGCAAGGCCCACGCAATACGTTAACAATGCAAAAGAGAAGCGTGGCGAAGTCTGCGGACGACAGATGGTTAATCACCAGGAATGTTTGACGATTCGTCTCATGCCAGCGATGGACATCACTTAAACTCAAATATACTACAAATGGTTCCTGTTACTAATTGAGCTTAATCTGTTCCCCGAACAACGAAGCCACCTACGCGGGATAAACTTGCTCTAAACTTAGAAGTTGCGTGAGTTATCGCTGCAAAATTTGCCGCATCGCTAAATTCAGTTTCAGCAAATTATCAAGTTGCAAACAACTTTATTTAATTCCATCTCGGATAATTATGAAGGTAAAAAATCGTAATTTGCCCAGTGGAACATATTTAAGCTCGGTTTTCCTGTGCTGCAAATATTTAAGCGCGAACCTCCGATTTCGCTAGATTTCCTCTGGGATGTGAAACAAGATTTTCATGCCTACTTGTCTGAATAGAATGTAGCTATCCTGAATTATGTATGGGAACATTAATCATCTAGAAGGGATATAGAGGCGTAGGAGCCTATAAGAGCTCTCGAGTGGAGCACCGCATAAGAGGTTGACGTCCCGGAAGGTCGCCTCGAGTGCCTGACGAGCTATCACATCTACAGCAATGCATTCAGTGTACGAAAACCACAAAGTCACGATCTCATCCCCTTTATACGTTCTTGTAAGTGGAATTCTACCCCTTTTAATATCAAGTGTTAAAATAAAAGCGTATTCAGTTTTTTTACATCAGGACCGCAACGAAGTTTGTTTAAATCGATTGTAGAACTTAATTTGAAACGGGAGATGTTTTGACTGTTTGAATTGATTGTTTCAAATATATATAAGCGCTTTGGAAATAAAACAATCTCGAAGTGTAAGAAACTCAAGGCTCTATGGATATTACTAAATTTTATGTAAACGGCCTAGATGGTATTGAAAACCGTAAATCCTTACCCATAACACGCTTCGGTAATACTTTACGTCTTATTGCTACAGTTGACAAATTCCAGCTTCTATATCGAGCTCAGTTAAATTATCTTTGACTGTGAGTCAGGTTCCGGGAATCTTCGCCTTCTGTAGTAACAAATGCGCCATTGACATAATATGGGCTTGACGCGACTTAGCATTTGAAATTATGCGTCCACTTGTGCTGTAAATTATGCATGATAGAGGTAGAATTTCAGAGTATCTATGGCAAGTCTTACAATATAGATTACCTATGAGAACTTATAGGTACCTACTTACGATACCTGGGTGCATTGGTACATACCTACTTTACTATTTTGGGTTGGTTTAACTTATGGTTTAACTCTATATAGTATTAAATACTAATCCTGAATCACAGAGTAGGCATGCAATAACTTCTCTGCACATCCAAATAAAAGCTCCGTAAAAGCTCACATCACTAAGTACAACCCTCCGGACGCATATAAAATTGATTTATTCATTTGCGTTAGCTTCTAGTTATTTAGTCTCGTGTTTGTGTCCGCAGACATTGTGAATTCCTCCTCGATTTTGTCGTCTCTGTCTCGTCGTTCGTTACTCGGAAAACACGCATGTTCCTTTTATTGCACTTTTTATTAGTAATTCACACGACAAACAATCCGGCTGCGTTGACCGTTGTTTGCGCAAGAATGTCATGTGAGAAATTCCAGAACTTTTACGCAGACATTTCTTCAGCCCACTAAATCATTTTTGGTTCCTATCAAACAAAATAGGTACCTACCTAAAGGCAAAGAAAGCACAGTTTAAAAACTGAAAGTTTAGATAGATAGTTACAGCTAGGTAGGCACTGTTTTGTGGCACAAACACGCTGTTATACGAAAAAACTTAAGAACAAAGGTAAACACGTGATAAGTTCCTTCTCCGAGAAATAATAACGGATTCATAAGTCCCTAAGAGGTAGGCACAGACATTTCTAATGCGAATTCTGTGTTCCATTTCACCTAGTTACCTATTCAAGTACTTTTTGTACAAAAGGTCTGAAAAGTAGGTAGGTGAATACAACATCAGAATAATGAAAATTGATGTAGAAAAAACTTTGTACCTAAAGGTATCAGATTGAATTAACTTACATTCCTGTGTTAAATTGAAAAAGGCAAACAATTTATTTAGCAAACCACCCCTTGTTCGGCGAAGGGTGGACCATTATTTTTTACGCGGCCTACCCTTACCTCAATTTTTCCAAGTTTATTGTCGTTTCATACAAATTTTATAGGCTATTCTGGATAGGTTTTACTTGAAGTTTTACTTTTGTATCGTATTTCTAAGAATGGACATCTTAAAGTTCAGGCACTAACGTGTATTGTGGGTAAACTTACGAGTCGGTTCCTAATGTGTTCTGATTTCTAAGATGATTTTACTTGAGTCAAAATTAAATGATTCTGTCACGAATTCTTGATCGAAAGCATCCTTTATGCACGCGGAGTCACGTCGGCGTTGCCGATCGATCTGTTTATTGGAAGAAAGAACGTATACGGAATACGTGACATCATTCATTTTTTTCAACACTAGTAGGGGAGACCGAGGGCAGTTGAAACAATTTTGACATTTTGCTTCGTTTACCAAATTCTATCAACATTAACCGTATGAATTTAGTGGCAATCGATACTACATTTCAAATCCTCCAAATGATTTGTACAAAAAAAGTGTAAATGAGAACTATGTGTAACTAACTTAATTTGAACGTAATAAGAAGTTTTGTTTCACTCCCCTCATACTGAGGTAAGTTGAAACAGGGACCGAGGTGAGTTGAAACATTTTATATTTGATAAAAATAAAGTAAGCAGATCGTATTAATAAAGGTATTTATTAAAAATAAACAGACCACGTAATTTTTAATTACAATTTGTACTTAACTGAGCAAATCTTCCATCTTTTTGGGGTTGATGCACCAGGATAGTGAGCAAATCTTAATAGCTATGTACTTATATAAAAAATTCTTTGACAAAACAGTAAACTTCGTACTAAATTATTTTTAGGAACTTGTAACAAAAATAATTTGCTGAATAATATTCAGTTCTAATTAACAAAAGTCACATTCTTAGAAAACTAAATATTAAAAAACTTTCAGTCGTTATATATTTATTAACATCAGTCTCATTTTCCTTATTTCGAAGACTAGGTTGATGACAATAGCTTCACAGAGTTAAAGTTATTGAAACATAATTTAAAATATTACTCGGATAAGCAATTATATCACACATAAAAAAGTTCGCCCGCAGTGCAAGCTTCATGAGCCCAACTTTTACATTCAAGACATTGAACCCATCTTTCTTTTCTTTGGAATCAGTAGGCATCCTGAAACATAATAAGCAAAATACATAAAGTGCACTGCGTAATCAACCATACAAAACAAAAACGAGGACAGTTGAAACACTCTGTTTTAAATCCCCTCAGCTGCAGAAATCCTCCCAATTTTTATAACATTAAAAACCAAGTAGGAAACACTATGAAATAAGCTGTACTAACGCTGTCATTTGAATGATTAATTGTTAAGCTTTCAAAATGTATATAACCTGAATCAAAATCCAAACGCGTTACCATAATATAGAAGTCATAAAAAAACGTTAAAAACTTACTTTTCATTATTTTTGCGATGTGCTGGCAAGAACTACGCAACTGCGGGCCAATAGTCACAGACGCCAACTGAAGCGCGGGCGGGTGGTAGGACGCGGTTTATTTGCGACATTGCCAGTTTGCTAACGGTTCTGGGTTTCGCGATATCACTGCTGTTTCAACTAACCTCTGTTTCAAAACCCCTTGGTGTTACAGGAATAAGTACCTATCTATACACAAAACTTAGACGCTCTCTCTCCTTTAGCAAATATTAAATTTATATTAAATTTTGTCAAACCTGACCATTGCTCTTATAAAGTCTGCAAGTATGTAACTAGGTTTAAGAAAATGTATATGCACATTTAATTTAGGATAACATTTTCTAGAAAAGCTGCAGCCCATTCCAACCATTCCCAATATTTATCGCTATTAATTGCCTGTGAAAAATGCGGTTGTGAAAAGGCTCGTTTGTTTGCGTCGTTTTTTTGTTTCTATAAATAAACAGCGGTAACCAACCATTGTTGTAAAAAATTAACATTTCCTCTGAAAATTGGATACTGTTGATATATGGGTTAAAATGGAACAATAAATTGCCGGGGTAATGTAAATGATCATCGGTTGTATAATGTCAAAAAGCCATACGCTCAGAAAGACGAATGGGTAAATATTTGGTTGTTAATGGAGTCGGACACATTACGCGTTATGGACATCCCATCTATCACAACAGGTAGGTATTGTGCGTTAATTGCTTTGGATAGATGACTACAAGTGTTGAATATCATCATCCAACTTTGTTATTGACGTTTGACAAGCATACTTGATGAGATGGCATATTTGTGGAAGCCCTTTTCTAC
The DNA here is from genome assembly GCA_949316285.1 of Eupithecia subumbrata. Classification (NCBI taxonomy): domain Eukaryota; kingdom Metazoa; phylum Arthropoda; class Insecta; order Lepidoptera; family Geometridae; genus Eupithecia; species Eupithecia subumbrata. The sequence continues at coordinate 10,206,025 of OX438646.1, read as the reverse complement.
GGCCAACTATTATTTATTAAGTAATTTATTATACTTATCAGTTGATAATTAGAAATTTGTTGAGTAAAATAAGTCATAAGTAATACTTTATTTTTACTTATTTTTACTCAATAAATTTCTGAACATTCTGATTCATCCCTACCTACATTTAAAGACTTCTAAAGAGGTCTTTGAAAATTTAATCTCGTCTTTATCATTAGTGAGAATGACCTGAATTCAAGAAAGAATAAGAGCTCACTAACGAAGGCGCTAAAAGAAGGGAAGTAAGTCGCGAATATTTACCGGTTTCATTCATCAATTGAATTTTCCCAGGAATGGATCTTTTTGAAGCGGTATTCAAGATCAATAACATAAAAGATAGTATTGGAAGTGGACGCCTGACCCGTATCTCAGGCTTTACTTGTGTGGCAGTTATTACTTCCCTCCCCATCTCACAATGAGGGTGCAATCGAAGAACGCGATATCAATTCGCAAAACTTCTCTTTTTGTAGAGTTGCGGTCTGAGGGAAATTAAAGTAGGGAATTCGTCGCCAGCGGTAGATATTGCTGCTACCAATATTGCTTGCTCGTTTCACTAATAACCTTTTCATAGAGTCTCTAGGTAGGTAAGGTAGTCTCTTTTTCTGGAATTGAGTTATTCTTCGTCCCACCGAGCTTTAGAAGTTCTGAGTACAACTTTGAAGCTTGATCGTTCTTTTCTAACTTTAACTTCTTTAGAAGGCTCTACATTTCACGATTCACGACCTCTTTGAGAAATATGGATTCTTGTCTCTCTACAACATTGTAACAATTTCGCGAAATTGCCTCTACCTTAAAGCTCTGTGTGTTAAGTAAAAGGCTAAGGAATTTTAAGTAATTTATTTAGTTTTATAGAAAACAATGTATGTGCTCGTAGCACAGATGTAAAAATGTGAAGTAAGTAAAAATGGCCACCGGAAGTGGGCAATAGAAAAAAAATTAATTCTAGTGTTGCTATTACAAAAGATTAAAATACTACTAATTATTCATAAATCTTACTATTTTATGTTTTGTATTGAACATAAGTTGGGGCGGGCAAAGTGCCTCAAACATAGGTAACTGGGTTAGCAACGTTTTATTTAAATTATTTTACAAAAATAGTTTGAGAAAATGTATATAACCTTTATAAACATAAATATTTTAAGTTATTATCAACACGGAGGGTGTGACACAATTTTACAAATTTATTTTTTAATTAAACTAACTTATTTTTATATCTTAAATTAAGTAACTTAATCTAAATCATCTTTCATGGGAACTGGACATAATTTGGTATAGGACCTTAAGTAAACATTATTTTTGGGCCCCATTCTCACTTCTGCTACCCTGACTCTACCGTCTGGGCCAGGAATAGTTTTAACAATGCGCCCCATGGGCCAATTTAGAGGAGAGATGTCCTTTTGTTTGACAATAACCAAATCTCCCTCTTTTAAATTATCACTACTATATTTCCATTTAGGTCTATTTTGAAGGGAAGTTAAGTAATCTCTGGACCACAGGTTCCAAAAATCTTGTTTTAATTTTGAACATAATTCCCAAAATTTCATTCTGTTAATACTTTTTTGAGTCACATCCAACTCTGGGTAGCTTGTAAGTGCGGTTCCTACCAGGAAATGGCCTGGGGTCAGGTAATTTAAATCTGAAACATCACTACTCAGAGGAAGAAGTGGCCTTGAATTTAAAATTGACTCTATTTGTGTGAGTACAGTATTGAATTCTTCAAATGTCAAAGATACCTTACCAATTACTCTCCGGATGTGATGTTTGGCACTTTTCACTCCGGCTTCCCAGAGCCCGCCAAATTCGGGAGAGTAACTAGGAATGTACTTGAACCTAATAAGTTTTGTGGAGCAAAAATTCTCAACATTGTCTACATGACATTTGGATGAGTGTAGTTCATACAATTCTTTTAATTTGTTTTCAGCTCCTTTAAATGTTTTTGCATTGTCACAGTAAATTAAGGATGGCAATCCTCTCCTAGCTACAAAGCGCTGAAGGCATGCCAGGAAAGCTGCCGTAGTCATGTCACTCACCAGTTCAATGTGGATTGCTTTTGTGGCAAAACAAACAAATAATGCGACATAACTCTTTTTTGTTATTGGTTTTCTGATCCGTGCTACTTTAATGTCAAATGGACCGCAAAAATCTACACCCGTTATTTCAAAGACTCTACCTGTTGATATTCTATGTGAAGGTAGAGAACCCATTAATTGCTTAGCAGCTACTGCTTTAAGGCGGAAGCATTTGATGCATTTGTGGACAACTTTTTTAACTTCTCTGATGCCGTTTACTAGCCAAAATCTTTGAGAAAGAGAACTTAATACTAGCTTTGCACCAGCATGCAGTAATCTTAAATGTTCCTTTATAATGATCAAATTGGTAATGTGGTTAGACTTTGGAAGAATAATCGGGTGCTTTTTGTCATATGTCAAGTTGGTTGCATTTTGGAGGCGACCACCTACTCTTAGAATGTTATTGGAGTCTAAGAAGGGGTGCAAACTAGCCATATGATTTTTAATTTGACTACCTTTCTCTAACAATGGAATTTCACTTGAAAATGCTCTATGCTGAACATGTCTTATAATGACTAAGTTAGAAGACTGTAGCTCTTTTGGCATTAGTGAACCAACTAATTTATCATTTGGATTTAAACTGTTGTGTTTGAAACGCAAAAGTAGAGCAATGACTCTTTGAAGTTTGTTGAAGTCAGAGTATTTGTTAAATATATCATCTGAAACTTGAGCAACCTTTTGTTGCAGATTACACACATTAATGTTGTTGATTGTGGGGGAATCTTCAATTTCTGAAATTGAGACAGCAACATCCTGTTTATTGTTTTGTATATTATGCTGAAATTTTTTATCTAACAATAAGGATGGACCAAACCACCATAGCTGGTTTTTCTGTAATTTGTGTGGAGCAGTGCCCCTTGATAGTACATCAGCAGGGTTATAGACCCCTTTGACATGACACCACATAAAATCTTTAGTTAGTGTCCTGATTTTGTTGACTCTGTTGGCGACATATACGCCTTTTGAACTGTGGGAATTTATCCAGGCTAGAACCACCTGGGAGTCTGTGTATAAAAACACTTTTAATTTTGCATATCTAATTTGCATAGTTTTATTGACTGTGGAAGCAAGTTCTGCAAGTAGGAGAGCACCATTGAGCTCTAGATTTGGAATGGTAAGTTTTTTATTGAGAGGTGCGACACGAGACCTAGAACATAATAAGCTGACATTAACTTGGTCATCATTGGATAAAACTCTAAGGTAAAGGCAACAACCAGTTGAATTTAATGAAGCATCCGAGTATCCAACAAGTTCCACTGACTCTATATTTTCTACAGCAATATTATTAATTGCTCTAGGTATCTGAATAGTACCCATGTCATTCAAGTTCATAGAGAACTCTTTCCAAGATTTAAGTATGTTATCCGGTAAAGTAGAATCCCAGTCCACTTTAGACTTCCAGATCTCTTGCATCAACAATTTGGCTTGTACCACTATGGGTCCTATAAGACCAATAGGGTCAAATATTTTTCCTATGAAACTTAGAATTTTTCTTTTTGTTTTAAGCAGATTATAGTCATCTGCTATTGGGCATGAAAACAGCAAGGTGTCTGTATTAATATTGTATTTCAAACCTAATGTTTTTATTATATTATCTTTATTGAGGTCAATTTCTTCAAAATATTTTACATTGTCAGGAAGGTCTTTAATTGACTCTGGGAAGTTGGAACACCATTTGTGCAACTTAAAATTGCCCAACTTCATAAGCTCTATAAGTTGAGTTTTGAGCTCCAAAAGTTGCTCTACATTATCAGCTCCTGTTATGACATCATCGATGTATGTGCTCAACCGTAGAGCTTCTGCAGCCCTTGGGTACCTATCATGATAGCGATTGGTTAACTCTATGAGACATCTTGTGGTCAAAAAGGTAGAGGCTTTCAAACCATAAGTTACTGTTTGTAACTGTAAGCAAATAATGGGTTTGCTTGGATGATCTCTCCAAAGAATGTTCTGCAATGGTCTAAATTTTTCATTGATAGAGATATTTCTGAACATCTTCTCTACATCACACATTATCGTATAGCGGTAGGTACGAAAGAGTATCAGTATGTTAAATAAATTATTTTGAACTATAGGTCCATTTAACATAACATCATTCACTGAGAGACCGTTTTTAGATTTCATGTTCCCTCCAAAAACAACACGTAATTTGGTTGTTTTGCTACCTTCGTTTTGTACTGCATGGTGTGCAAGAAAATACACTGGATCATTCAGTAAATCATACTGACTTATGTCAACTTCTCTGGCATGACCCAACTCTACATACTCATCAATAAATTTTTTATATTTTTGAAAATAGTCTGGATTGGTCTCAAACTTTTTCTCAAGTGTGTGAAATCTTTGCAAGGCACGTGAAAATGAATCACCAATATTTAATTCTTCTAAAGGACATTGTAATGGAATATCTACTGAAAACTTATTATTCTCTAATTTCACTGAATTTTGGAAGATTTTTTCAGCCTTTTCAAACTCTACATTTTGATCAACTACCTCTTCATTAGTTTTTTCAGATAGCCAGAAATTTTTCATGATGTTTTCTAAGCTATCATCAGTCTTTTCCTGCACTACAAAGTTTGAAACCAAATTCACACTTGACAAATTAATTTTACATTCATTTTTAATTGTACCAGTAACTACATAACCAAATAATGTGTTTTGTAGTACAAGACCATTGTCTAATTTTATTACACCATCAATTATGACTTTAGAATAGAAATCTACCCCTAGTAAAAGGGGAATTTCTGATGGTTTGTTGAAATCATTATCAGCAAGCTGCACATTGGCAGGAATATTGCATTTTTTAATATCAAAATAATTTTGAGGTAAATTTGTAGTAATGGTATCTACAACATGACATTTTATAGAACATTTTACATTGTATAGAGTGGATTGTAACATTATGTTAGCACATTCATTTATTTTGTTTGGAGTATTGCCCAAACCAATAATGTTTGAATCTTGAGCCATAGGGGTCAAGTCCAATTGGTTTACAAGTGAACGCTTCACAATACATACTTGGCTACCACAATCAAGTAGAGCCTTAACTTCAATTTCTTGACCAGCTTTGTCAATGAGTTTCACCTTCATAGTAGGCAATAATATGTTTGTTTCATTTGTGGATATGTTAGAATGTAATGAAATAACCTCATCTTCCTTGGGCTCATCCTCATGCAAAAGAGTATTGTGACTATTTTTACAGACCTGACATTTGAATGAATATCTGCATTTGTCAGAGTGATTTCTCAGACACGTAGTGCACAACTTTTTATCAGTAGCAAACTTTATACGCTGTGAGGCTGGAGCCAATTTGAATTTAGGGCATGTATAGATGGGGTGATCATTGCTGCAAAATATGCAAGATCGTTTTGAATTTGTTTTGGTTACAATATTGGAAACCTTGTTATTATTGTAATTTAATTTTGACTTACCTTCATAGCAGGTATTCTTCTGAGGAGAGCTATCCTCCAATGCTATAGCTCTTTTTTCTAAAAAAGACATAAATTCTTCCATAGTAGGTAAATTGTCCGGAGACAACCTGTCGAGATGGTACGCCCTGTTAGTATAGCTATCGAGCTTTCGTGATAATATAGATATCAACAGCATATCCCAGTTCTCAACAGGTTGCTTCAGATTTATCAAAGCATACAGTTGTTGACGCACTTCAGATATGAATGATCTGATACTTGCCGCAGTACCCTTTTGCATTTGGGGAATGTCCAAGAGCAGACCAATATGGTTTGAAATAATTCGTGTTTCATTGTCAAATCGTTTCTCTAATAATTTTATAGCTTCAGGGTAAGATTCATTGACAAGTGGCAAGTTAATAATAACAGCCAATGCATCAGCAGTTAAGTATTTTCGTAGGTAAAACAACTTCTGTACGTTCGACAATGAATTGTTTCTATTAATGACAGCGTTAAACAAGTCCATGAAAGGCTTGAACTGAGCAAAATCTTTACCATCAAATGATGAAATTTCTATATTAGGCAATTTGCAAGTAGAAATGGAATGCCTTTCAGAGTCTACACTGGTTTTCAATTGTCTTAATGCTACATTGATTTTTCCTAAGACAGAGAAGTATTTGTCTTCAATTTCACCAACACATTCTGTATCTTTATCATCTAGGTTCAATATATCTAAGTGGACACTCTCATAGTTCTTTAAAGTGCTAATAAGTTTCTCCTTGCGCGCTTCTAAAGTGTCTATGGTGGAAGACGCGACGTTGATAGGGTCGTTTATAAAGTTCTCAATACGAGTTATTGTTGACTTACATAGTCCTCGCTGAGCGCGTAACCGCTTTAGTTCAACCTCAGTCATGGTAAACGAACGTAACACTACTAACTTACGATTCACTTCTTTACCGCACTATAACAACGCATTACCGCACTGATTGATGTAGATTTAAACCGCACTAGACGAATGCCGCACTTTTTGAACACTAGACTACCGAAAACCTCGACGAAAATGGTGCGAAATCTTTATTTTGATTCCAAATATATTCCAATGTTGTTGTTTACAAACTTGATTGATTGAAGAAAGACAGCTGGCTGACAGTGACACTTGCTTGACCTGACTCGACGTTTGACGTTCCGGACTCGATGTCAATGGACAATCTCGGATCTTGTTCGTTCTTCTTGTCTATGATCATAAATTTTTCGAACCACCGTCTTCTGAATAAAATGATGCCAATGATTTTCTTCGAAAATATTGATTCCGCCGAACTTCAATGGATGAATCGACGATATAGCGCCGAAATATAGGTCCCCGCGACTCACAACCAAGCGAGTCTGCGAGAATTAACTTCCGCGTCCTTCCCCGCCCGTAGCGACCGGCACTCCAACGACTCGTTATTGGAAGTCGTCGAAACACAATGTACGATACGCGTACACCGGAGAAAACACTTTTACTGTTATTAGACACTCGAAGGACCACTGTTATTATTTACTCGAAGGACCACTTTACCTGTTAAGTAAAAGGCTAAGGAATTTTAAGTAATTTATTTAGTTTTATAGAAAACAATGTATGTGCTCGTAGCACAGATGTAAAAATGTGAAGTAAGTAAAAATGGCCACCGGAAGTGGGCAATAGAAAAAAAAATTAATTCTAGTGTTGCTATTACAAAAGATTAAAATACTACTAATTATTCATAAATCTTACTATTTTATGTTTTGTATTGAACACTGTGAGTTTTCTTTGTTCTAAGTGTGTCACGTGCTAAAGCTTTTTATTATCCGTACTCCCCCTCCATCTGAACTAACTCTTAAAGGGGGATCGCGGGTTGGGAGTGTTGAAACAGTGCCGTTTCCTTGCAAATGAAGCGATTCCTTCTACTCACCCGCATATGTGAGATACCCTTAATCGTACAGAGATTTGTACGTAACAGATGTTTACATTCGTTTTCAATATCCCCAAAGATTCATCTCATTCGTCTCATCTCGCGTTGACTTACAGAAACACGTATTGGCTTTACGAATCGAACTCAGCACGTCTAATAACTCTTTAACAAAAGTATCGTAACCCACCGCATTGTGAATAGGATAATAATGAATTCCGTGAGGGGGCTCGTACAACAGAAACGTGACACAAATCCTGACCCAATAAACGAGAAAAGGCCTAAAAGCGTGACACAGGCCATCCGTCATATCCAGAGCACCCACTCTCGCCTTCACTCTAATCCTACGTTACATGATTTTTTTATCTCACTGTCTTGTTGCTTTTATAGTAGACCTATTAGTAGTGTTTAACTAAGAGATTGGACATTTAACTAAGAAAATAAAGCTCAGTTATGCCCTGGTTAAATAAAACGAACAAATTAAAAATATCGATGTGGTTATAAACACAACAGTGTAGGTTTAATTGATGTCTCACAGGACATGAATGTCATTGGAACAGTGCCAAAACTTTGTGCTTCGACGCCCTTTTATCTCTCGTCGAAATACTAAAATAAAATACTTATTTGACATTTTACACATGTTACGCTATCTTATTCTTCAATGTCGTGAGCTGATTACATTTTTTTCTTTTGTTGCAGGAACGGTACTCGCAGTCGAAGTCCATTTCGAGAATAAAGATAGCGGTTTCTTTTTGAAGCACACCGCAAGATGGAACGGAGCAGGCCCGCCTCCTGAGCCGATGGGCACAGCGTTACCGGGCGCTCTCTTATCTCTTGATCGATTTACGGTCCTACAAGGCTCCGCACCGGCCTCGGTTCGAGCAACTTACGGACCCTTCTCAACTAAACAGACGGTGCCCGCTCGATACGCGGTGCCAGACCCTTTAGAACCACCAAAGAGAAATGCTTCCTTGACGGAATTGCAAGATGCGACTGCGCATAGACTAGATGTGTCAGCTCACCTCGTGTTCCGAGAGCTGCCAAGGGATGCTCCCGTATTACGGGTTTTGTTCCACACGGGAGGAGAAGGTGGGGCGCGGCGCTCTGCCGCTAGACCTCGTCGTGTTTGTATCACGCTGCACGCCACGCTGAGCTCGAGGACTCTGACGGCGACTTGTGGACCCGAAGGCGAGGAGGGCGCATGTCTGGCCGAGCTGACGGTACCAGCGGCGTGGTGGCCGGCGGACGGAAAAGGCAAGCGGCCGCCCCGGACCGTCCGACTTGCTTACAGCGCGGCGGAAGCCAGTGGAGATTCTGGAGAAGATGCATGTGGCAGGGTTTCCGTTCAACCAGCCTGGCCCCTTGGCTTTGTGACCCTGTCTGGAGCCCGCGCGGGCTACCGAGAGGCACGAGCTGGTGATGCCGCCTTGATGTTGCCTCGAGCGCCATTGTACCCACACTCTCGATTACATCTCCCTTTCGTTGTACGACGGGACACCAGTCACACCATCGGACATGTTGTTATCAGGTTAGTTATTCTTACAATATTTTATTATTAGTAAATGTTTCAATGCTACAATGTCACTGAACTCATAAGCGTGAAATTAAGCAATAATTGATGTTGACATGTGTGCCCATCGCCACCCAAGCCGCTCGGCGCTCGACATAGCGGTCCACAGTGGCTTCGAGAGAAAAGCTGTCACCGCCCGTACGAGCCACTTCACGTCAGCGACGTCAGCGATTTGAATAAACGTTTCTGTTTGTTAAACCGTACATATATTGCATAGGTATTCCATCCAACTTGACTGGTTTATTGCATGTCAACGCAGGGTACCTACATGCATCTCGCGTAGGAGGAAATATTGAAGTTGAAATGTGTGTTTTGTTAGCACAGAGTCATCATTACAGAAAGTTGTCACATCTCCCTATAAGAGACTCAAAACGAAAACAGAATAACAGTGTACGCAAAGAAAATAATGGCCCTTGTAAACCGCTTGGAAAGTTTTAACTGGCGGCTGTGGATTGAGAATGAATGAGAGACGCCTGCAAAGTATGTTCACGTTTACGTTGAAGTGCCGGCCTGCGGTCGGTTCAGAGTTTTGGACGAAGCTTTCGACCCCGATGCACCAATTAAAACTTTACCCATCACGTTCTGGTAATGAGAGTTTATTACATTACAAACAATATTGTTTAAAAGCTCTCAGTGGTAGACTTTTCCCTCGAACTTCTTATATTAAATGGTTTTCTGCTTTAAGCCGGCTTTTGACTATGGGATATAATATAAATTACATCTTGTGCTATATATTACATCCCGCGATTGCTATTCACACTGTAAGATATATATTTTGGAGCACACAATGATCAGTTTACACGTCTGCACACGAACGCCAACATTCAAACGGAGGGCGAAGCGGGGGAGGCGCGGTGTCCGGGGACGTGAGGTAAAATATACACCTTCAAATGACCTTCAAATATCGCTCACTCGGTCGAAAAAATATTTATAGTTTGGGATGTAATATATATTATAGCACAGTGTAAACGGTGCCATACAAAATGTATGGTGAGCGATAAAATATTATATCTCGGGATGTAATATATATCCCATAGTCAAAAGCCGGCTTTATATTATGCTCCTCCACTTATATTTTCGTCTAGACGATCTATATTATAAAAGTTTATGCTGTCATTTTGCAAGCTACTCGTACTTGTAGACCAAATTAAATTAATGAAATTGTAATAGAAATTGCTTAAATGTTATTCCCATTTGCAGTAATTATAGTCGGTGCTAATCAAATAACTCGGTAGGTATCTAGGCCTGGCTTGCCACCGTTAATGGTCCGATAGGTGCAGATTTATTTTATGTGCCATCGCCGCAGACGTGGCCAGGTTTCGTGCCGAGCCACCAGCACTCACAGTAAATTACACCGCTTACAAAGCTATTTGCGAAACGGCACTCCAAAGAATAGTTCTCGCAAATTTTGATATACGCCCGTTGCACGTGCCCGTAATAAATGCACCGGTCTACAATAAGAATTTTTCTACTCTTTGATACATTAACAGTTACCTAACGAAGACCCGGAACGTGGAAACAGCATTTACCTGAGTTGTGCATAAATTAGGGCCCGTAGCGCCATAATTCGAAATGGCCAGTCTGCGTAGTAGTTTGACCGTTAATTTAATTCATTGCTGCTGTAAAACATTCTTCTTTGTTGCTCGTAGTTCTAAGTTTGTAATGTCGAGTATTTTAGTTGGTGGTTTGCGGTTGGGAGGTCCTGAAATCGCGTGATTACTAAGTACATTCGGAAACGTTGCCTGACGACAAGCAACATCGTTTGTTATTTTTTATAAATTACGGTAGGTAATATTACTATTGAATGATTTATACGGAGTATCAAAAGCTAACCGAGCGCTTTACAGAAGGCTCTATCGATTTCCCGAAGTCAGTTAATCGCGACCATTGATCAGACCTCGAACAATTGCTCCGCTTTGTCACGCAGTCAGTGCACGTTTATTTCGCGTTAGTAAAGTTTTCTTTTATTGTGTTGGTGGAAATCTCGCAATCGGCCGCCATTTATTATCTGCGCCACCTGCTTCCAAACTTCATAGATACATGTGTCGGTTTCTACTTCTGAGTTATGACTACGAGCTGGCTCCGGGCGCGGGTACCGCCGCGTGTGCCTAAATGGAAATTTATAACGTCTTCGCTTCCCACCCGAATAAATTCCGGCTTTAGCGTTACGTGTGACCATGTTTCGGAAATGCATCTCTATACATAAGTATGTAATGTGGAGTTGACATTACATTACATGGGAATGCTGTGCGTCCCAAAATGCTGTTTACAAGCACGACTTATTCATACGTCTTAAATTTCAACACGGCATAGCATAAATTATCATTTGTTTGAGCCATCTAACATCGATCGGAGAAAGCCATGGACAGGACATCCACCGAACAAAACAAAACTTCAAGTCTAAAACTCTGTCGTCACAGTTTAAGAAGACTAAACCTTTCTAAATTTTGCCGTAAAGTTTCCAACAACAAACTAAGCCAGCTAAACCTGTGGTTTTATTCCAGGATGAAGGTAAAGTCCGGGCTGCGGTTGGTTAGTGTGACGGCGGCTAACTCCCGCTGGGCAGTCACCGCGGAGGTGAAGCCGCGAGCAGCGACCGTTACCGCCACTAGGCTGGAGCAGCCGTTGAGGGACGACGATGATTTTGATACGTAAGTTGTTCTTTTAGATTTAGATATGTAAGTTGTTTTTTCAGATTTAAATAGTATGTAAGTGACGGTGTCGCAACGCACTTCGACTGTCTGTAAAAATAACTACTTTTTTACAGCTCAAAGTTCGGATTAATGACAGAGCCTCAGATATCGCTAGTAACTCTACCGACATAATAGAATTTAGATTGGACTCAATTTTATACAATTCACTTGATTTGTTTCTAGCGTCGTAAATTGCAGCACCAATACCTTCACTCATTTTAGAACCGTCTGTATACAATTGATACCAACCCCTATACACTACGTTAATCATGTGCAAGGAATATTGTTTGAGTATTCTTGGGTCAGATTTATTTTTGGATCGATTTATACCTTCCACTTCGGTTACAATAAAATCCGTGTTTATTTGTGATACCCAGACATGTAGCATAAAGGAACACAAAGAGTTTTTGGTAACGATATTTTCAGATTTTGATACTGGTGTTATCCAAATAATTTTAGCCGCTCCACTGAGTGACGCGGCAATTAAATTATTTAGGTTAATTTTAAATACAATTTAGTTTTAAGCATGTAGTTAGTTCGTTAAATTACGGGACTGACATAGTCAGCAATGACTCAAAGTCCCACAAATAAACATGAATATGAAAAAAAAAAAAAAAAAAAAAGTGACGGTGTCAATTCAGAAGTCGCCAAAACTAAACTAAACTAATTTGACAGCGCTAAAAATGTTGCCGTCCCTTTCGTAACGATCGAAATAAAAAGGATGGCATCATTTTTAGCGCTTTCAAATTAGTTTAGTTTAGTTTTGACAACATCCGAATAAACACCAATGTTGTTTTATTTGTGTTCAAAAAGTGTGTAGGGATGATTAATATTGATCGTAACTTGATCTTGGGTGTAGGCAGACGTTCTTCTATGCTGTTTCCTAGGTAACTGTGTTTGCACTGAACAACGGTCACATTTAGTCAATGAAAAAGAGAACCCCTTTGGTTCACGGAAGAGCCCTATCGTAGAGTTAGCATGAAAACATCTTATTCCATGGCGGGGTCAGTCTGGCCATGTTTTTGGTAAAGCTCTATGGTATGGCACATCACTGAGATAGCCGCCATGTTGTAGTTACTGAAAAATTGTTTATTTGTGTACATACACGCAAATTTTATAGTTACGGCGTATCTATAGACTACTAGATCTTTGCATTTAATTGCATGTTTATGTTGACAGACATTGGTGTCAATTTAAATTATGACAAAACTAAAGTAATCTAACTCGACAGCACTCATAATAATGCCATTCTTTTTATTTCGATCGTTATGAAAGGGGCGATAACATTTTTAGTCCTTTCAAATTAGTTTAGTTTAGTTTTTGTGATATCTGAATTGACAACAATAGTAGGAACAAAGTAAGTAGGTAAACCTTTTTATGTTCTTAGTTTTCAAAACAACGATACCTACCAACAAAACAATGTTGAAAGTTTATTCGTGGTTGCAGTAAGTACCTTTTTCCCCAAGGGTATAAAAACCTTAACTACATTCAACAACGAATCCAAAATAAGGAACTAGGGTGTTTCGGGTGGTGCTACACAACCCATTTAATGAAGCACCCGCACGTTCCAAGAGCCCTCACTCATGTATTTCTCTGATATCTGTAACAGCTATAAAAACCTTGTAAGCGCATAAAATTCGAAGCCAAATATGCAAAGGTACTACGTTTTGCATATGGAACGAGATTGCAATCTAGTGGTCGGAGATAGTGCGGCAGAACTGCGCTCCACTGACTATCCGGACATTGCTTCGCGAGCGAATTTGCAGATTCATTCCATTTCTATTTCGCAACTGCGCCTTTAGGCTATTCGCGTTCCCGACACTATTATAAGTGGGTCAACATTACAACCTATGCGATAATAGTAGCGGTACAAAATACAAAGCTCTTTGTTTTCCCGAAACAACGTGAAACTTCGGGTGACAAAAAAACATTGAATTTGGACAATATGGAATGTGTGCGCGCCAGGAAAAGAATTTTTTAGAGAGTCGATAGGTATTTTTACTAGACAGGTACCTGCCATTTACTTTGCGTAGGTATTTATTGTATATCATTAAGACATCAATGATATTGCCGCATTGTAAACAAAGTTAAGATAAACTCGACGATATGTAGTTGTCTAAATACTAGTAGGTATTCATTCATTCTTCCATCATCCCGCATGCCCAGCGTGGGGATTATGGGCATTACTCCCCAATGATGAATAAAGCCAAAAAATGGCCCCCAGTTCCCGGCCGCCTCGCTATTCCTGGCCATGGTAGCGGCCATGGTAACGGCGGGGCAGGGGGTGCTAGGAATCACCAGGCTACCTCAGGCTACCATACATTACGCAAACCGACCCTGGCAACGTTCAACGGACGCACTCTGAGGCTTGACCACCATCTAGCGCAGTTGGAAGTGGAGTTAGAGAACATTAAATGGCATGTTCTGGGGTTATGTGAAGTCCGTAGAGAGGGGGAGGACACCATAACCCTAGACTCGGGCCATCTTCTCTACTTTCGCGAGGGTGATAAAACATCCCAGGGTGGCGTAGGTTTCCTCGTCAACAAGGCCCTCTCTAACAACGTCCAAGAAATCTCCAGTGTGTCGACCAGGGTAGCGTACCTGATCCTTCGGTTGTCCAAGCGGTACACCATGAAGGTCATTCAGGTTTACGCACCGACCTCGGCACACTCGGATGATGAAGTGGAGGATATGTACGAAGACATATCCAACGCCTTACACAACACCACTAAGGCACACTTCAACGTTGTTATGGGGGACTTTAACGGCAAGGTGGGAACCCAGACTGGCAACGAATCCCGAATAGGCCCGCATGGATATGGAATTAGGAATCACAGGGGGCAAATGCTGGTCAACTTCCTTGAGAAAGAGGGGCTGTTCTTAATGAACTCCTTCTTTAAGAAACAGCCTCAAAGGAAGTGGACATGGCAAAGCCCCGACACTGTGACTAAAAATGAGATCGACTTCATCATGACGGATAGCAAGCACATATTCAGAGATGTCTCAGTGATCAACAGGTTCAATACCGGATCTGATCACCGACTGCTCCGAGGCTCTCTGAATATCAACTTGAAGCTTGAAAGAAACCGTCTGATGAAGTCCACGCTCCGACCTAACCCAATCCAAATCATGGCGGGCACCGAGAAGTTCCAGCAGCTTCTCGGGAATAGATTTGTTGCCTTGGATCCCACTGATGACGCTGACGAGACCCTACACAATCTGGTCGAAACGCTGAGGGAAGAGGGCATCAAGTTCTGCAAAAAGCAGCGCACAGGCAAGAAATCAAAACTCTCAGATGAGACTCTCGGGCTGATGACAAAAAGACGGGAAACCACCCAAGCGACTTCGTCAGAAAGGTCAGACCTGAACAAGCGAATTGCGAAGATGGTACGACGCGACCTTCGGAGCTCCAACACACGCCTCATCGAAGAGGCTATAGAGCGAAACCGAGGGTCCAAAGTATTCACTCAGCAGCTTGGCAGGAGCCACCTGACGAAGCTGAAGACGCACGACGGAAGGACCGTATTGTCGAAGCCGGAGATCTCCGCCGAGGTAGAGGATTTCTATGGCCGTTTATACGCTGCACATGCCCCCCATTCCCGACGAGACGACCATGATTCTAGAGCCACTCTGACACGCCACTATACCGACGAACTGCCAGAAATCAGTCAAGACGAGATTGTGTTAGCTCTGAGGCAGCTTAAGAATGGAAAAGCCCCCGGTGAGGACGGAATAACATCAGAGCTTTTGAAAGCCGGAGGTGCCCCTGTTATACAGGAGCTACAGAACCTCTTCAACACCGTCCTTCACAGTGGGAGAACTCCAAAGGCGTGGAGCGGGAGTTTGGTGGTGCTCTTTTTTAAGAAGGGAGATAAAACCCTTCTAAAAAACTACAGACCCATCACACTCCTGAGCCACGTCTATAAGCTGTTCTCACGAGTGGTCACAAATCGTCTCGCCAGGAGACTCGACGAGTTCCAGCCACCGGAACAGGCCGGGTTCCGCGGAGGATTTGGCACCATAGACCACATTCACACAGTGAGGCAGATTATACAGAAGTCCGAAGAGTATAATCAGCCTCTGTGTCTGGCCTTTGTGGACTATGAAAAGGCCTTTGACTCTGTCGAAACCTGGGCTGTTCTGGAATCCTTACAGCGATGCCAAGTAGACTATCGTTATATCGAGGTGCTGAGATGCCTCTACGAGGCCGCCACCATGAGTGTCCAAGTACAGGGCCAGCAGTCTAAACCCATCCAACTGCGCAGAGGAGTTAGACAGGGGGATGTTATATCCCCGAAACTGTTCACGAGCGCGTTGGAAGATATGTTTAAGACGCTGGACTGGAAAGGTAAGGGCATCAACATAAACGGCGACCACATCTCACACCTGCGATTCGCTGATGACATAGTCTTAATGGCGGAGTCGCTAGAGGAGCTGAACCAAATGCTGGACAGCCTAGCCTCAGCCTCGCGACGCATCGGTCTTGGCATGAATTTGGATAAAACCAAAGTCATGATCAATGGCCTCATTGATCCGGGACCGGTCGTCGTACATGGCCACCTTCTCGAAATTGTTTCCGAGTATACTTACCTTGGGCAAATTCTGCAGTTGGGTAAAAATAATTTTGAGAAGGAGGCTAGGAGGAGGATCCAGCTGGGCTGGGCAGCGTTTGGGAAACTACGTCGAGTCTTCTCGTCATCCATACCACAATGCTTGAAAACTAAAGTTTTCAATCAGTGCGTCCTACCCGTCATGACCTACGGAGCTGAGACGTGGACACTCACGGTAGGGCTGGTCCACCAGTTCAAAGTCGCTCAGCGAGCTATGGAAAGAGCTATGCTCGGAGTCTCTCTGAAGGATAAAATTCGTAACGAATACATCCGACAGAGAACCAAAGTTATCGACATAGCTCAAAGAATAAGCAAGCTGAAGTGGCAGTGGGCCGGCCATATCTCGCGAAGAACCGACAACCGCTGGGGTAAACGTGTTCTTGAGTGGAGACCACGACTCGGTAAACGTAGTGTAGGACGCCCTCCGGCCAGATGGGATGACGATCTGCGAAAGACTGCAGGCAGATGCTGGATGCGGCAAGCTGAAGACAGGGCGCTATGGCGCTCATTAGGGGAGGCCTATGTCCAACAGTGGACTAATATGGGCTGATGATGATGATGATGATGATGATTCATTCATTCTTCATATCAGCCTGCTTTGTAAGACACTCACGCTTGAGATAGATCATTGTTATTATTGTATTCGTATCTACACAACTTACTAACGAACCACGATATATAGAAACGTAGGTATACAATTTTGCTGTACAAAGTAGCTAATAGAGTTTCATATTCTTACAGAAATAAAACACATTTCTTATTCGGTGTATTTCGTAATGAAATAAAGCCCCTTTCTTATTTTCTCAGCCGGGATTTGTTCACAATTTCGCTCACGACCACTTTGCATTTGCTGAGAGCCATAAATCGGGGCGAGTTCGCGCGCCTAATGAAACAACGCGTCACGATTCCGAGTTATCTTTGTTTATACAATTTCATAGTTTAGCTGAAAATGAGACCGTAAGCGCTCGTTGCCTACGTGAATGATTATTGATTTATTGTGACTCCGTTCCCCTTTCTGTTCGCCCTGCACGACCCACGCCCTTTAAAAACCTTGCGAGCGAAAGGTTAAGTTATCGCGGGGCTTAAATTTGTAATGATTTACGTTAGCATTTGGGTAATTAATTTCTGTATTGTAGAGACGTCGAGGATAGCGGCGCAGCGGGGCCCGGGTGGGAGGAAGTTCTGACCTGGTTGGTGGAGGTTGGAGCTGAGAGCGAGGACGCAGAAGGCTCTGAAGGGGAATCAGGCCGAGGCTCGGCTCGCATCAGTTGGTCAGCCAAAACCTCATCCACATCCAACCCTACATCCACCACCGAAGAACCACCGCACGAGCACAGGGTCAACACAAGACTAGATATCGAAAAGGATGACATTCAAGCTGTGCTTCCCATTTCTAAGGTAAGCTTATTGAACATTACGTAATCAATAATGCCTTTGTGTACCCGAAACCTTTTGTATCGCATAGATGGGTAAGCAAGTACATGCTGTCAGGGATCGGTAGATAACTTCCTCTGCCAAGCCTTTATTTTCCTCAATATTCAATATATCATTTTGATTACAAATGATACAAAGGTTGTTCAAATAAAGGTTGCCGTTGGCGTCTAAACCGTTCGAGAGCAACGAATAGTTTTTTGACGTTTACATTGTTGTAGAGACAAATGCGAAAACCGATTACAATCTCCGACACCCACTCAATTATTATAGAGGTGTCCGGTATTAACAATTTATTAAGACATCGATAGCGTCAATAAATTAGGCAAACGGTATTCCATGTAATTAATAGCACCAATGGGGCTCTTCGGAATAACATCTCTATTGTGTTGCGAAGGTTCGCCAGTATTGTCCGCGTCGTAAAAATGTAAATGTTACGTTATTTAAAAGTCATGCTTTAATTTGTGAAGTTTTCTTAGGATCGTAACAAATGGCGGTGATTATCATCTAATGGTGCACTCTTAGCATGAATGAAGTGGTGTAATGGGAGCTTTATCGGGTAATGGGGTCTTACACGGGCACGCCCACGGCAGCGCCAGCTGCCTTCGATTCTGGAAGTATTCGCCGCGTAATTGGTTCAAGCTCCGGCTAAATTGTTCGGAACTGCTAATTGGGATGATTTAGAACGGATTATTTTTGGCTTTGATATACATTCTTATGTTTTGCGCGTTATTCGTGTGGGAGGATTTAAGATGGGTTAAGGGTTTTGTAGGTAGGTACATAAAATCCTATTCATCATCTGTTATTTTATACCTAAAGTATAGATCGCAAATCTTTATGAGCTATCTTTATAGCTATATGTACGGGCGAGTGGCCGCGCAGTAGCTTATTTTAATTAAGGTGTCAGAGGACATTGCCGTTCGAAAGTACAGTCGAGTCGAAAGTGTCGAAAGTGTTTTTTCATAGGATATGTGTGAATTAGGTGAGATTCAGGTCGTGATTGTTCGAACTAATGAAAAAGCTTCATCGACAAAACGCGCTTGCTCCGCATACTATATCATGGACTTTGTCACCAGCACATTTTTATTTATATATTTAATCCAGATTTTATTACTATTTCTATGTAATATTTGTATTTTATGTTATAAATTAGTTAGTGTAAGTGTTTATTTGTATGACCGTTCTAATTGAATATTTTTGTAATGTCGATAGGTGTACTCCGGTACAGTAATGATTATGCACTCAACTGTACCATGCGCAGTTTCACATTCGAGGCTATGTTCACAGAGCTCATAGAGGTTTGCGCTCTCTATGCACGCCATGATACGCAATTGTTTTTACTGAACAGGCACATTTGGCTACAATTTTGTATCAAAGAATTTACAAGCAATTATTCCACATAAAGTAAGTATGAAATTCTTGACTCATTTTAAAACGTTAATTGCTCGTTATTGAAGCCTTTGGAATGGACCGGTCGTTACATTTTTGGTCATCAATCATTTTACGAGCAATTGAGACTGATTACAAGACGGAAACATTGAGTTATTAGTACCTACGCAACGGTTCAATATTTGAACAATTGGGTCAAATTAGTTATTATATAGGTAGGTACTATTTTTTAAGTTAAAAATGTTAGTAAGTATATATAAGTTTTCATTCAGTAAATAAGTATAATTTTATGTTGTAGCGCCCCAATGGGGTTCATGTTATGATCTCACTGACTGTATCCTAAGAACCTGAAATGTACACATGAAACAATGAATATATCAATCAGGCGATTGTTTCGAATTGAGAATAAATAACCTAGCAAAACAGTAAAATATACATAGATCACAGAATGTTAAAAAAACTGGCCTAAAAATAATGTTAAGTCGTGTAGATAGGTAGACAAAGAAAGGGATTGAATATGACAGAGGGATATCAAGATGTCCCGCTTGCTGAATCACAAATACAATACAAATACTCTTTATTGCACACCAAATAAAACAGAAACACAGGACAGGAAAAGATAAATACAGATAACGTTGCAAAATTGGCGGCCTTTTCGCTATGAGCGATCTCTTCCAGGCCACCTTTGGATGGACTGGAAGCGATGGAACAAGTGTAGACGGTGGCGTGTTATACAAAATTATATTTGAACAAAAACTGATAGATACATTTGATCAAATCTCAATCAATCTTCAATCCCGTTCTTTATATACTCTACGTGACTATACAGTCAATCAAGGAAGACACCATTTTCAAAGGCAAATCTAAGTCAGACCCAAATGTCTTAATTAAGACTTTCTTTGAGAATCAGCAAATTATAGGAACATTCACTAATCAATATATCACTTCATGCACTACATCACTACTAACATCACTTCGTGTGCGGGCCAATCGTAATGAAGAGACTGGTGCTCATTTATAAAGCAATTAGTTTATCTCAATATTAGAGGCGATATAATTATATCTGTGAGCACCTCACACAGGTATGCCCCGAGGCGGCAAATGAGGTTCATAAACGAAACGCGTGTTAAGTCTACACGTGTATCGAACTTCGTCTAAAGCTAATACTCGTATTCAGAAGCTTTTTTCTCCGCCAAGCTTTACAAAGTACTGTACTACGTAGGTAAGTACTGTACTAGTACTGCGTAGTGCGTAGCTGATGGTGAGATTTGGGTGGAACAGGCCAAAAGCAATTTTATGTACAAATTTTACGTTTTGTTTGATTTATAAAATACGAAACAAAATTTTTAATAGGAGCTAAATTAAAACAGTTGCTGATTGAGAATGATTATTATAATGTAAATGAATATCTAATGCACAATTTCTAGAATAAGACATTTCAATTATAATTTAGACACTGGCATCATTTTTTTTTACCAAATAATAATATAAGTTATTTTTTTTCAAGGCAGTTATTAATAATAAGGTAATAAGTTAATTTGCATACTAAATAAGCTGATCATCTTCAGGGCTTCGCCCGCGTGATTTTTTTTCTGGTTATGGACACCCTAGCGGTATGAAATATAATTTACGGCCTTTTGTCATACCATAAAAGTACCTAAGTACTTTCATAAAAAATCATAAAAATCGGTCGAGCCTAGATTTATAAATATATAGATAAATGTTATCTTCGTACCTAACCCATTTTTCGCAAAATACCTAAATGATATTTGAACTTGAGATTTAATCAATCTGTCAAAGATCGAATGTGTAGCATTGAATATTAGAGCTAAGCCTACATGTCGTTAAAGTAAGCCCCAATCATTTGATTAGCTTGGAGCAAGACGTGAGGTTGCTTCGAAAGCGGCCGGCACAGCCTCCTCATATCCGCACTGACAGCTCGCTTACTCTATACGTCGGCTAGAAAGCAATTAATCCAAAGTGATTGATGAAGTGCATTGTGCAAGCAATATTTGGCCCCGTGTCGCTGCTTCGCTCCGTCTAGCACAGAATAATCCTATTACCGAGGTTAAACTTATCTCGGGAATTACGGGCAACGCGATTCTAATTAAACGCGGAGAAAAGGCTGTATTTTAACTTTGCAGACACTTAATTGGCTAGTGAAATCTGATTCTAATAAAATTCCGCGCTCGGATTTTTAATGGCTTTTTCTTTTTAAGCCCGAGCTCGGTAAAGGTTTGTCCTCGGCTGCAAGTCAATTATCCTGGAACCATTTATCCAAGCTGACTCAAGGTTGCTTTCGATCCATTCTTCAGAGTGCCAATTAATTTTTCTTGGTCACTTTGCGTCATTACGTCCGGTGTCATTGACTAATGTTTTGGCGGCGGTATAAATGCCAATTATAAAATTGGGGTTGATTTTGCTTCTCGAAAGCATTGTTTGTTACTATCTTGACATCTGGTATTTATACTCCTAAGAGAATGACTTTGATTAATTATGAAGTGTCCTCTTTGTCTTTAGAACTGGGAAGTCCTGAATACAGCAGTGCTGACTGGCCGTCAAGTATCCCAAGCCATGAAGGTGTTGATCGTCTCGCAAGCAGGGCAAGTTGCTGACGTTACGCTGCAAAGTTCTTGCCATTCTGAAGACGAGAGCGTTCTGAAGGTGAGTTTCTTGAACTGCGTCATTTGTTAATTCTGCTTGAGAACTAATGACAGCAGACATTAGCGCTGCTGCGATTTGAAACGGACTGCAAACTTAATGTCAGGTTAATAAGTTTAGCTTTGAGGATACTGTTTTGGATTTTACTTTTTAATATTCTTCTCTTAATTATTTTTCTTTCAAAGATTTTGAAAATAGCCTTTCGACACAAAAGTAGTAGGGAATACATTCTTAGTACCTAGGTATTAACCAAATTTTATTTATTTGGCACGGATAGCCTAAGGCATTCCTAACAACATTCATATTCAAGTCCTGACTGTATCTTACTGCATTGGAGAAAGAACAGGGAATGCGAGACACGTGCGTCAGACGTGGCTAAGTTTCTGATAAATAATTCCCAAGTTTTCGACGACAATGTTGACGCAGTATCGGCATTTGTAGGTACCAAATAGAAGAATCCCAACCAAAGTTGTTTACATACAAGTTTTAAAAAATTACAAAATCACCGACGATTTTAACTACCTATATGCAATCATGATTTTAGAGCATCTTCACACTGATTTTCATCAAATATAGCTAAGATCACCGCCAGAAACATTAGCAAAAAATCAACATCAAAATCTGAACATTCTTTTCGGAGATAAATGGGAACACTGGCTTGCACAAACACAAAAATCTGCCCAGGGACGAGTCAACTTTGCTGTATATTTTATACATGATCAGATCTTGCCTTTAACGGACATAAGTAGGCACCTATTACCTTCTCCGTTATTTCAGGCGTAAACAATAAAATATCTATCACATTCCATAACTTCAACTCGTTTGAAGTTATGAAATATTCTTTAAGCATAGACCTACCTATTTTCTGGAATATTTCATAACTTTAAATAACTTGAGCTTCTACTTAAATCAACTTATCCTTCCACAGGTGTCCTCCTCATGTAGCTCAGTGTACGTAGACGGATCAGAGATCCGCGGATCTTCGAACGCGTCCGTGATAGTCAAATACGGAACGTACACGGGGCTCGCGCGGTTCACGGTCTGGATGCCGGAATATCCGCTAGAGATAGATGTGGATGATAACAGGCTGTCGCAGATCAAAGGTACTTACTTACTCTTCTCTCTTTCTCTACTTTCTACTATACATATGTGCATCATTCGCTAAGGTTTGGAAAAGGTTGCCTGATATTATTTTCAAAGTTTTAAAAATATTATTCTATTTAGTCCGTCGTCAGTTAGATTATTTATCAGAAGATATTGGACACATATTTTTATTGTCAATCAAACAGAAAATCCCAAAAATAAAGCGCGTCAAAGTTTGGGAGTAAGAGCTAGGGACGTCACACCTTGCTAAAAAGTCTCGTAAGCTGTGACGTCTCGTGGACCTTTAACCAGTTATATCTCAGACTAGCTAGAATTTTTAGGACACTAGCCTATTGCAACCTGTTCTACTACACGTCTCCTGGGTCTCATTAAGTCGGAAGTGAAAAGGTGATACGAGTACATCAGCCACATCATCACTTTCCATCAGGTGAGATTGTGGTCACACGAAGGTCTAATAATTATATTTAAAAAAGTACTTACTAAAGTACGTAGAATTAACTGTCAGGCTAGACTTGCTTTTAGCTTTTAGCGTCAGACATGAAGATCTTATGAAGAAAGAATAATTTCTAGTCAGATTTTAAAAATTAAGGAAATAAATAAATAATGCTTCCCAATTCACACAGCATACTCTAGCCTTAAGTCCAAATAGATGTTTGAATTTATGATCTGATAAATTTTAATGACAACCATCGAAGCAGCAGACGCATAAAGAATTCGGACCATCTTTCGTTTGGACATTCGTCGATGTGAAGATAAAAGTAGCATGGAATTTACTAATCGTTTGATCCACATTTTTGTCAATTCAGCACGTCGCGACAACAAATGGAATCCAATTAGTCTCACAGGGAAACTCCGCCGCCTATTTATAGGCAATCCTGATGACAGGATCTAATAAAACGTAAAATTAATTACACAAAATGAACCGTTCGTTTATTCCGTTCTGAATACTTGCGTTAATTTGATTCCATTAGCAGGATTCCAGGAAATATAACTAAATCGAGAGTGAAAATAACTTCACAGCCGATTCGATAGATAAGAATCACGACCGTTCCTATCAATCGCTGAGGAGGTTATTGTCCAATTCTGTGCCGTTACCGTAAATTCTCGAAACAACCCCCAGGGTTTGATCTATTTTTATCTTCCCACACGTAACTCCGTATGGCTCTAGAGTGAGCGGATCTAACGGAAATTGTACCCTATTTCGGTAGGTGTAGATGAGAAGTGGAATGAAACCGTGGCAGGATTTGATCATTGCTATAGATTATTTGCACATGGTGTTAAAAGAAAGCTTTCATCTCCCTGAAGGCATATTATGCCGTGAAATCCTCAGAAGAAAATCGCATATTCTCGAAGGTTATAAGTGTACCTATTTGCCTTTCGCTATCGATAGGTGAGTTACTCGGGCAGATGGAAACGCGTATAAATCTCGTAGGTACTTGTGGATAAACTCCCTGCAGATCAATTCTACCACCGAACTGCGATCCCCAACCCGAATGCCGAATGGGGATTATGGGCATTACCCCCCATGAGATAAAAGTCAATAAGGCGCTTTTCAGGGGAAGGCCTGCGTCCAGCAGTGGACCATTATAGGATGTCGAGTAGGAGTTATCAAGAAATTATTTTTGGGTGGTGGCAAAAATACTTGTTGTCACTATCCCACGTAAAGTGGCATAAGGACCAAGAGGTGATGATTTGACCCTAGAAATGATTAGAAGAAAAAAAAGCTTGGGCCGGGTTTAGCTCCAACTCGAAAACTAACAACCAACAAGGTAAAAGTTCCCTGTTCGCTTCTTTACTCGACCTTAAAAAAGGTTGAATTAAGAAAAAATCTAAGTGACCACTTCTTTTTCTACTTAAGTAATTTGAAATATCTGACGGGCCTGTACCTGATCCTGTTACTAAGATCTAAAGGGTTTTGACTTTTGAGTTTATTTATATCCAGCTTGTACGATCTGCAAATATTTGTTCCGGGTGTTCTGGGTATTTTATATGTATAATAAAAAATATCCTTCTATGTAATGTATTGTATTATGTATATCAGTCTATTTAGTACCCATAACACAAGCTCTGCTTAGCTTGGGGTTAGATGATGCGTTGTTGATTGTCCAGCATTATTTATTTATTTATTTGTGATGTTCGTGCAGGTTGGAAGGTGTCAGACGATGCAAGCACCAAGGACAGATTGAAGCGTTCGCTGACGTCCCGCGGGTGGGGAGGCGCCAGACCAGATGGTGCCAACTCTTTGTCGGAACAACGCTCGTGTAGGCTCAGATACCAGCAGAGCAATGTTGAGGTTTGTACCTTTTTGTAGGAGATGGAATATTTCTTTCAGAAGGGAGTGTCATGGACAGATTGACTCGACAAAAGACGATCGCCAGGAGGTATCGTGTATATTTGGTTTTTATTTTTGCTTTTGTGGACAGTACTCGTAACTCGGAGTATATGTACCTATAGGTCCCTAAATAAGTAGGTAATCTCGTGACACAACACTGCAATCCAACGCAGTAGAAACGTTTTTAAAAACGAAATGTACTGTACGCAATTAATATTTTAGTATAAACATTTTATCGACTAACCATCGAATCGATCAATGTATTTCCCGACTCGATTAACGAACCGTGAAAATTTAAAAAAAACATAAACTTACTAAGTACGACTTGACCGTAGAATCTTTAGTGGACCACTATTCTACAAAATCTAATACCTATTCCTAAAGAAAGTAGCGGCAATATCGGTATACTTACAAGTACCAAACGAAACAAAATCCGTTTGAAAACATAAACAACGAATCCCACCATCAATTCTATTGAAAGTTATGGGGTTGCCCGACCTCGGTCGTTAAAAACTTGATTCACGTTTCAAAGGTAAATCGGGCTCTGGGAACCAAAAAATGCAAATGGCTTTTGCACGGGAAAAGTCGGGAATTACATTTTTACTAGACCTGTACACGACTTCGTACTATTTCGTGAAAAAGTAGAGTCGTTTTATAGTCTGTTGCTTTTTCAATTTTGTGGTAGATTATATAAACTTTCATCTTAGTAAGTTATGTTCATTTAGCCGATCTTAAAGACTCGGAGAAAACTAGAGTATGTTAGGTTAGATGTTGTTTAAGTACCTATGTTAGGTTTTGTTTTAGGAGTTACTAATTGACGGAATGATTGATTGGTTCACCCAATCTACTAATACCTCACAGGACACGCACACTCTTATTTCATACTCCTTTCATGAAATATCTACTGCATTATCATCTTTATGTTCATAGCCTAGTTATTTTTATAATGTAGCTTATGATACCTTATTATTATTATTATAGTATGATTATGCACAGAGGGCGTAAAGCACGTCACAGGCGTCATTGAATACCGAGCGAAGCGAGGGAGTTACTAGAATCCTGAGTGCGAGTGGGATTTAATTACGCCCAAGAAGAAGGCAGCTTAATGCACGAGGAGTATATTCTACGGCATTAGTTTTTTATTTCGCCTTCTGAACAGAGCTAACGATCGATCAATAATCGAACTAATTTGAAGCTCTCATTGTACGGATCGCCATACATATTTGGAGGTTTTAACCTCCATATAATATGTATGGAAATGTTCTCCAACGAGACTCGAACTAAGCGATCTCATTAAATATGTTAGAATTTGGTAAAACTGCTGACTTGCTTTCGGTTAGGGTTACATGACGTTTAAAGTGCGTTTTACGAGCATGAAGTGTGAAAATAAAAATATCTTATCGTCACCACTAGGTATACGCCAGATTCCTAGCCAAAGACCACGATTCGGGCCGCGTCTCCTACTTCGTTTCCCGCCGCACTTGGCTCAAAGTGACCGAGCTGGTGATGACTCTCATGCGAGTGGCAGACCCTCGCATTGCATCGCTGAGAGGGCGCGCCTTGCAAGGGAGGAGCACTGGACGGACTGAAGTGCAAGTTCTGTCGCCAATCACTGGTAAGTGTTTCATTCATTCTAACCAGGGATCACCCACTGCAGATAGGCGCATTTGGTGCAAAGTAACTGAGCTGGTGAGTCTGATGCGGTATGCCGGATTCTCGCATCGCATCGAGGACGCGCCTTGAAGGAGCACTGGACGTAAAGAATCACCCGAAAGTTCAAAACTATAAATAAAAAATCTGAATCTTTTTATTGTCATATACAAAACCAAGAAGTTTGGTACTTACAATAATTTCATCAGCTGCATTAAGATACCTATTTGAACTTGAACCTAAGTGGCTTTGGATGCCAATACAATGTCGATAAGCGCGGGATGATCTTGCCAAGTGAGCAACAGGCTGACTAAATAGGCGAAGTAAGATAAATGTAGAGTACTTATTGCAGTAGGTACTTTGGGATGGAACGATGGTTTTATGATATCCTGACTGAAATATGGTTATTTCTTCACTGAAATTTTTATGACCCACTTGCACACAAAAGCCTCTTTTGTGACTCATTACAATAAAGAAGTGTCTGCTCTGACTCATCAGAGTAGTCACTTCTCTACTCAATATTTGTCATATTTTTTGTCTAAAGTAAGTATAATTGTGAATACTGATTTGAATCACTGCCTTTATCCAGGTCGAGTTATCGGTCTTCGAGAGGTTCGAGTCGTGAACGATAAAGTGACTATTTCTCGTCTACTCGTGCGCGTCATTTCTGGACTTCAACTCAACATCTCTCCGGACACAGCTATCGAAAACGGATACGTTTCTGAAACAACCGTAACTCGACGACTTACGGCTCAATATCAGGTACGATAAATTGGAATAAGATAAGTAAGCAGTGTTATGTATGCTTACTATAAGTAGGCATACATAACACACCCAGTTCAGTCTAGTGCTAAAAGGTAGTTTTTCTCGTCGCCAATAGTGTTTTGTACACCACGTTGGGCGCCAAACCGCTATAAACAACAGTACACAATACAATATAACATTGTTATTTCACAGGAGGGTCTGCTAGACATAGATCTGGAATTCTCCGACGGAAGTCGCACTGCGTTACGAGATGTGGCCGTGTCGGATTATTATCTCCTCGTCGAAAGCCTTGACCCAGAGGTCGTGGCTTTCGCTCCGATGCTGGCCTCAAAGCATCCTCGAGTCATTGCAGTTGGAGAAGGTATGTGTAGTGTTCCATAGATATATTGATAACGTTAATTGTCAAAAATATTACCTACATGATTGCAGGTAACTAGAGTCTCAAAACCTAATCAACTCTTTGTAATTTCATAAAAGAGTAATTAATTAATTTTTTATTTGTTTGCGATCTTTAGACAATGGACAAGGTTTTAAATTACGATCCAGTTTACAAAGACTCGGGTTTTTACCCGAGTCTTTGTAGACTGGAACCATTGTTTGTTGTTGTAAAATAAGTCAAAATTTAAAAGGCTAAGCTATAAAAGCCTTTGTTCGTGGCCTTTAAAGTGTGCTTTACGGCAGGGAAAATATAAATGTCCCATACTATGACGTCAACAATCCTGGACGGGTTCGAAAATATTAATTAATTTACTTTTTTTAATTACTTTTATTTTTCACACACTGACTGATCATCAGCCATCGCCAGATGAGTCTCAAATACTTGTACTTCAAATAATGTCTAAGAATTATTTTATAGAAACTGTGTTTCTGTGTTTTTTAGGAAGCGGCGAATTACTCCGAGTTACACTCCTTACTCCCGAACAATGTCGTTCCGGCCCTCTACGCCGAGTAGCTTTACCCGGCAAAGGAGATACTAAAACACCAGCGAACATAAAGAACATACCTGGAGCGTTAGCGACTGCTGCAGCCAGTGTGGATGTGGACTTCAGTGGAGGAGATTCACCGCAACGGCCAGATACTCCGCAAAATGACGATATTATGGCGAGAGGAGGGATCAGGAGTGGATTGGCTGATCTTGGCGATGTTCTGAAAGGTTAATGCAAAATCCCGACCGGCTGCGCCAAGCCAGATTAGACAATGTCAGATTATAATAGTAACATAAGATGATGAAATGAGAATGTAAAATAGGGTATTGCTACATTTTAGTCGTAAATCTTTGTAAAATGGACCATGAACATATTTATTCATTAATCTTGTTTTTGTAGGCCTTTCACCCTTCAAAGATGAGAACAACCACGAGCCAACGGTGCAAGCACAGCATTACAACTCTATCTACCGCGGGAACGGCCTCCATCCGAGACATCAACAACCACCGCACATGACGCCTGTTGAAATTGGTAAGGATATAGCTTTTATCACGTTTTTGGGTCACATTATACTAGTTACTCAGTAGATAATAATGTTTGACGAATAATTTTGCAGAATTTAAAAAAGAAGTGATTTTTCAGGAATGTACGTTCTGCTGGGAGCTTTCTGTCTTGCTATTTTGGTAAGTAACATGAAATTAACAATAGGAACTTCCAGTCCACTTTCAAAATATGCTCAAAGTTTACAAATACAAAATAAATACAAAAATACAAATTATTTCTATATTATTTCAGAAATGTGTGACACAATTGAGTTAGATCACTGCCTCCCGTGGCAGTTTATTTAGATAGGTTGAAAAGGCTGCCATTTAATTCATTTTTCAAACGTATGTTTCAGGTATTTGTAGTATCATGCGTGGTATACGCTTCTCGCCTGAAACCAGCGATCGCCGACACCGCAGTGACCGGCGGACGGAAAATGCCGACAGTAGCCGAAGGCGGTCGAATCCAAGTCGCGGGATTGGTCGGAACTACCCTCGGGTTGGCGAGAGAGAAGCCATCTAGGGAGTCGACTACTAATGCGCATGATTGGGTGTGGTTGGGTAAGTTTATATCCTTTATAATTTTATGAAATAGTTTTTACTGAAAAATATACAGCTTGGCTTTGAATGTCTTATATTTGATTCCAATCGATGATATGGCGCTCATTAGGAGAGTAATTTGTCTAGCAGTGGACAACCAAAGGCCGATGATGGTAAAATTCCGCTCCCATCAGCGTGGCAACATAGATACATAATATTGAATAAAAGGACCAAGTATTTGTTAATGACCACTTGTGGTTACACCCTATATCTATCCTCATTGTAAGTATAAGGAAAGTAAATACATGTAAATTTACCGTAATTTAGAAGTAGGTATTACTTTGTACTTGACTTTTACTTTTACTTTTTCCCCTAATGAGCGCCATAGCATCTGTCTTCAGCTCACCGCATCCAGCATCTGCCTGCAGTCTTCGGCAGGTCATCATCCCACCTGGCTGGAGGGCGTCCTACACTACATTAGCCGAGTCGCGATCTCCACTCAAGAACATGTTTACCCCAGCGGTTGTCGGTTCTTCGCGAGATATGGCCGGCCCACTGCCACTTCAGCTTGCTAATTCTTTAAGCTATGTCGATAACTTTGGTTCTCTGTCGGATGTTTTCATTACGATGCCTATCCTATATGCTACGGCTCCATCTGCGCCCTAACGCGTTTATAACGCGCTAATTTGAGCATCACGCAGATGTGGCCAAGGTTTTAACGTGTTCATTTATTGCCGACGCTAAAAATGCACCTTGGCTACTAGTACCCAAGGTGCATTTTTAGCGCCTTAATTAACGCGTTAATGGACATTAACACTAACGTCAACGCTAAGTGGAGCGCAGAGAGACTCCTCAAGAGTCTTACAATAGGTTAAATTCAGACTTCATTACAGGCCGAGCGACGATCGAGCGCAACGGAAACCGAGTGCCGGTGAACCGGAACTCAGCCCAACAGGTCGACAACAGCAAGGAGATGAGGATCACCAACAACCCTCTCAACTATAACTACGTAGATCCGGATGATGCGATCAAGGTATTGAATTTAACCCTTCAAGGATTTTTGTAAGAATATCCCTCAAGGATCGCGCCTCCTCTGAGGTCACACGCGCGCTTTTATTTTCTGTCTGTCTTCCAAAGTATTGTCTTCTAGATTATGGACAAGTATTTCAGAATACGCTCTAGTTCACTCAGATTCAAGTACAATACCTGTTATTGAGAAATGAGTCTAATTCAAATACGATTGAAATTCGCCCATTGCTCGCGGTCCAATTGGTCCGCTTGAAGCTTGAATGCAGGAAGAACATGGAGGACCAATGAGACCGGGATTAATACCTAAACTAAAGAAAATATCATCGCTTTCCTTAATCGCATACCCAACGTGGATTGGGGGCCGACTCGGAAAATGAAAATTGAAGTTTCGTTTTCGTTGTCGTGCAAAACCAACTCTTAAGTCGCTTGCATAAGATTAGCGTTTGCACGAAAACGAATCAGAAACTTAGATTCCGTTTTTAAGCGTACGGGCCCTGGAAATACGACGTTGAAATAAAGTCGTAACGCGTCTACTTTTTGTGTGACTTTGGTATGCGGATCACCAGTCTCAAATGGGCAGCCAAGCTACCTGGCTTGACGGAAAGACGATGTTTGGATTACAGTAATTACGTTATGGTGGCCCATAAGCTCAACGACAATGCAGACCACCCGCGTGATGATCCGACGAAAGCCGTCAGAATAGCAGGGAAAGGACAGAATGGCGTAATAGAGAGGAGGAATAGGAGGAGGAGTATTGGTACTCAGCAGTGGGTGCTCACGGGTTAATTAGATGAAATGAGATATGACTGTCCACTTGTAACACAGTAACAGTGTAGCTACCACCATTAGAGGCAGAGATCTAGCATTGTTTTGGAACACATTTTTTAATAAATAATACTGGATAATTCACACAACATCATCTAGCAGAGCTTGTGTTTTTTTTAGTACTAGGTAACTGGTATACTTAATACAATAGAATACTCACAGATATTTTTTACATATTTTAAATAAACGTTATGTATGTTTAGGACAATGGAAACGTCATGGTGACGAGTTTCGACAACCCGAATTCTATCGAGCTGCCGTCTCAGAACGACCGGCGCGAGAGAGTTATCGACTCGACGACGTATTGCAAGAAACCTTCATCACGCCATGCTAGATCTCAGTCGGGGGATGGACATTGGCAGTAAGTAGCTTGATAGAATCATGCCTAGATTTATGTATTTAATTAATTGGATTCATATTTATTTTGGAAATGAACGACGCGACGCTCAAAAAAAAAAAAGTAATATTTAAAAACAAGTACCTACCTAAAGTCTCCAACCAAAGTATGACGGATTTCTCCAAAAAGGAACTTGCTGCTTTAGTAGCGCCATCTAGTTTGGCGTTGACAAACCCCAAATAATTGGTATCTTTAATAAGTGCTGCTAATTGTCCGATTAGTCTGATTATTGGTGAACACCAGTTACGATGTCACTGACGCGGTATCGACGCAATCCTTTAAGTTTAGACTTAAGAAATGGTTGATAAAACAATGCTTTTATACGTTGGATGAATTCTTTGCACGTAAACGTACGTAAAATTATATAATTTATTTGACATACTTCATATTAATTTACAATTTTAAATTGACAATTTATTTTATTTGGCTTATTGAATTTTATGTTGTATATTTTTCTTACTTATATTATTTTATATTATTTATTTAAAAAAATTTACTTTACTCATAAAAACAATGAATTATTCATAAAAAATAGACATGTAACCTAATTATTGTTACGAATAAAGAACTTGAACTTGAACTTACGATCGACGCGGTAACGGCAAAAATTTGATTGAGAAGCTGATTACTAAAACTTACTAAAAATTGATGTAGATGTTTAATGTATGTTGATACGCTTTACTAATCTGGAATAGGGAGTTTCTCGAGCCTGTAGGTAAGTACCTAACATGAGTAGTGGCCGGTGTGTGTGTTAAATAATGAGGGTATAATTTCCTACACTCGGTCTGCAGGGCGGACGCCGGCACCGAAGACTACAGGCCTCCCGTGCCTCCGCATCGGAACTCTACGCCGCAGCCCCAAATCCCGGTGCCGCCGAGAAACGCCAAAGTAAGTGATGTAATAATTGTAATATCGACTCGACCCATTCTTAAGAAATAATGTTTGTAAACAAAAAATAATGTTAGTAAACACAAAAATCTAAAATTCTCGTTTTGGTATCGGGCTTGAAATATAATTGTCAGCACTATGCATTGCAGGAAAGGGCTAAAATCGATTAGTGCAAAGTCAGATTAAAAATCAACATTATGATAGTGATTTTAAGGTTATGTAGGTAGGACCTACCTACCTATGGAGGCCATGTTTGTAAACATTGTATCTTGAATTTGGTCCCAGTATAGGTGCGGCGCAAATTCTGGACGGAATGTTAAGGAGAATTTGACCAGCGGTGGCACAATCGGGACTAATAATAATGCAAAATCATAAAGAAATATACATAGGCCTACTGTAAATTATAAAAATAACTTTTCCAGATTTTGCCCGAGACCGTCATGCCTCCATCTCGACGCAGCCACTCGCGGAATCACCACAAAAAACACGATCGCGACCATGACTCGAAACGATCTCCGGAGAATGGCCGCCGATCCGACCGGTAAGATATGATACTTTTTTAGTTTTACATGCTGTAACGAAATAGTTCTGAATAAAATTGCTTTGGTTTGAGTTTAATTCGTCAAATACCTACTGGGTCTTCTTATGGCCCGTCCGGATGTTGGCAGCGAATTCGCAAACGTCCTTTGCGATAGCAGATTTGACAGCTTGTGAAAGTCTTAGCTCGCCATGTGGACTATCATAAGACCTCGTAGTACCTAAGATAAAGCAATATCAGATATAACCTCCGTACTTTAATAATGGGATTGAGAAAGGCTCGATCAAATCGAACTGAGCAGGACAGCATGAGAGATGACTTCATTTTTAATCCCATTCGATAGCATGCAGGTATTTGACGACCTCTGTGGCGCAGCGGGCGAAGGTCTGCCGGCGACGCAGGAGGTTGCGGGTTCGATTCCCGCCTCGGTACAAATGTTTGTACGATCTGTTGATATTTGATCTGGGTGTTCTGGATGTTTACTATGTATAATAAAAAAATATCTATCTACGTAGTATAGTTATCTAGTACCCATAACAAAAGCTCTGCTTAGCTTGGGGCTAAATAATGCTATGCGGATTGTCCAGCATTATTTATTTATTATTTAAAGCTTATACCTACCTACCACAGTTTTAGAGGTATCTCAAGATATTTCAATTTACCACTTTCTAATATAACATTTCCATTCCAGAATTATTGATTTGAACAAAACGGACTCACCCTACATCAGCCGAGACATGCACCCATACAAACGCGATTCCAACCCGATCCGAGACGAATTTGACGACCCTGTAGACAAGCTTGCTAAGGACGACTGCGCGCGCCTGTTTGAGTTTGATAACGACGCCCCGCTTATAATGGAGAACAAGGATTATAGAGAGATAGTGGGCTTGAATAGAGGCACTGAGGATTCCCGCCGCACCTTCGCTAAACCTGAAAGCCCGGACTATATGCACGACTCTGGAATAGGTTAGTATACCATTGATTCTCATTATCTCTTTGAGTTTGACAATGATGCTTCGCTTGTAATAGAGAACAAGGATTATAGGGAGATAGTGGGCTTGAATAGAGGCACTGAGGATTCCCGCCGCACCTTGGCTAAACCTGAAAGCCCGGACTACATGCACGACTCTAGAATAGGTTAGTATCCCATTGATTCTTTTTTCTTTGAGTTTGACAATGATGATTCGCTTATAATGGAGAACAAAGATTATAGGGAGATAGTGGGCTTGAATAGAGGCACTGAGGATTCCCGCCGCACCTTCGCTAAACCTGAAAGCCCGGACTATATGCACGACTCTGGAATAGGTTAGTATGCCATTGATTTTATCATTACCTCTGAAGTTTGATAATGATGCTTCGCTTATAATGGACAACAAGGATTATAGGGAGATAGTGGGTTTGAATAGAGGCACTGAGGATTCCCGCCGCACCTTCGCTAAACCTGAAAGCCCGGACTATATGCACGACTCTGGAATAGGTTAGTATGCCATTGATTTTATCATTACCTCTCAAGTTTGATAATGATGCTTCGCTTATAATGGACAACAAGGATTATAGGGAGATAGTGGGTTTGAATAGAGGCACTGAGGATTCCCGCCGCACCTTCGCTAAGCCTGAAAACCCGGACTATATGCACGACTCTGGAATAGGTTAGTAGCCCATTGATTCTTATCTATCTCTTTGAGTTTGACAAAGATGATTCACTTATAATGGAGAACAAGGATTATAGGGAGATAGTGGGCTTGAATAGAGGCACTGAGGATTCCCGCTGCACCTTCGCTAAACCTGAAAGCCCGGACTATATGCACGACTCTGGAATAGGTTAGTATACCATTGATTCTCATTATCTCTTTGAGTTTGACAATGATGCTTCGCTTAAAATGGAAAACAAGGATTTTAGGGAGATAGTGGGCTTGAATAGAAGCACTGAGGATTCCCGCTGCACCTTCGCTAAACCTGAAAGCCCGGACTATATGCACGACTCTGGAATAGGTTAGTATATTATTGCTTCTCATTATTTCTTTGAGTTTGATAGTAACGACTCGCTTAAAATAGAGAACAAAGAATTAGGTAAAGGGAGATAGAGGGCTTGAATACAGGCTTTAAAAGTGTCGGTGAGCTAATTAATCTCTCACTCATACACTCTTTCATTCCTATGGCTCAGCAACCCTAGTGCATTTTGGTCTCTCAGATGACTTCTCCGTGCACTTCAGTTTAATTATTATTTTGTGAGCTTATCTACTATTTCTGTTTTTCAGGATTGCCGGAAGTACAGATGAGGCACAAGAGCAGACCTAAGGGAGAGTTCGTTGACGCTACCAACCAGAACAAAGGTAAGTAGAAACTAAAATTCCAACGTACCCACTCGGTCTCAAAGACTTCGTTGCTGGTTGAACTAAAATTGACCACCTGGAGTCGTATTAGGAGTAGTATTTTGCAGCATCTTGCTCACAAAGCGTATCTCCCGGTTTCCAGACAGCAGTTCCCCTGAAGTAAAGCGCGCTACGATCGTTGGCAACCCGATGTTTTCCCGAGGCGAGCCGACCGCGCCCGAGGCTCTCGGCATCGACGACCTCCATATGGATTACGACCAGATTATGCACTACTTCCACAACCTAAAGGTATAAACGTAAGGGCTTGTTCAGATGAAAGCGCGGTACCGCCGGTTCACAATTTTCTAAGTACCTACTTGGTAATTTCAAATGAAAGTCAAACATCATCGCCTCAGACAAGTCCCACTGTACAGACTTCCTCAAAGTTCGCCACCATGAGCGGTCAAGTAAAGACAATATCAAATACCATCATAGGTACATAAATAAGATGGAGAGCATAGCTTTGCAATGCAATGGTTAAATAATGGTGTACGTATAAATAAATTATTTTGACCTATAGCTGGGGATGGTGGGACTGGTTTTGTTAAAAGAGAAACAAGGAATTATAGGACCAAAGAGGTCTCAAGCTTCACACAGTTTTCACAGACAATCACAGTAGTAAAAAGACACAAATAGTAACTCATATTTGTACATTAAACCTTTGTCTGAATGCTCAAATGCTAGTGCCCAACAAAGACATGATTTGCAATAATAGTGTGTCAATGATAAACCGGCAGTTAAGCGCCTCATCTGAACCGCTCTAACGCTTCTAGTATAGTCGCTGTCGCTTCCATCGTGCCCACTGCGGTTCTATGTCGAATCTTCTTATGAATAGCCTAATTCTATGCATTTAATCTAGATCACAGATTAATACTATACTTACTAGTCTAGATTAATGTTTTATACCTTTTATACATATGCCGTACAGTATTATCTATGTTAAGTTTCACTAAACAGTTCACCGGCAAGGGAATGGGAGATTTTCTGTAATTGTTGGTAGAAATTACTGGTACCTATTGCACGAAAGTGGTTTTAATTGGAGGCTTATACGCAAAGTCGATAATCAAGTAATTTTTACCAATAGTTGCTTGTTGATTAGATAGTTTTATGTCGGTGAACTTACCTAAGCCAAAATAAGAAACCTACCTACGGTTTCGAGTTACAGCGCACATTCCACTCACTGTCTCCTACCTAACCATTCATACCTTCCACGTAGAGAGCTGCAGCAATCTCTTATCACTAGCATCGTAGCAAATCACGATCTTCTAGAAACTGTGTGATTAGATTCAGAATTTGACGAATTTTAAAAATCTTTCGCAGGAATCAAACGCCTGAGTAGAGCAGATCATTGCAAAGATCCGGCAGATATTGTCTACGTATAATTATCAGCATATCAGCAAAGCTCCAATCGCCGTATTCGATGATGCCGCGCTAGATGATAGTACCGTTGACAAACGCAACAACAACTCACGTAACGAACACATTTATGAAAACATTCGCAATGGGAATGAGGTCGCACCCACGCAAGTGCTCTGCGACTCCATTTCCCATAAAAATACTTTCATGAAAACTCAACTCAAGTTCTTACTAGACCACTTGAGCGAGTCGTACGAGTAACGTTGCAAACTGTCAATGTATTATCCTCAGTAGATAACAATATGTGTCTTATTGTGGATCCTTGCAGTGATCGAAAGCGAAAATATACCTAATGTAACTGTTTTATAATATTATCGTTAAAATATTTACTCTAGTCAACTACAAAGCTGCACATATTTAAAGTACCTAATAATATTATTGTGTGCATGTAGAAATACTCGTAATTAAGTAGGTACTTGTGTCAGATATTAATTCAGCTGATTTAGGTCATTTGTAAAATTTTGCTAAGTTTTTAAAATCTACGGGCTAATTTTCGTCTATGTGTATCTATCTACTGAAACCCCTTAAAGATTCCATACAAACCAAATAAATGTAACTGCATTTCTTCTAGAACTGTACATATTTTTCCACTAGAAGGTAAAAACGCTACCTCACTTTTAACTTATAGCTTAGCTAATAATAACCCTTGTGTACGCAAATGTAATGTAAACTATGGATAGTACTATTTATTTTGTAAATTAGGCAGATTTTGTTGCCATTTTTTAAAATATAAAACAATAGTTTAAGACTGCAACATGCCAGTGTTTAGAAAAAATATATTTAGTTTTAAGATTAGTAGTTTAAGGCCGCCGGTACTAGTCACGTTTACCGTTATTAATCTGAGCTAATTATTTTGCTCAAGTGTATACCTACAACTATTGCTACTGGCACAACTTTTAAGGCATTTTAATCTAAATAGATTTACATCTTTTACACGGAAAAACAGCTAAGTTTGAACCTCAGTACACTCTGGAAAGACTTACAAAATACAAGTACACTTCTAGTGTTATCTACCTACGACTGTGTATTAGGGATTGGTTACTATTATATTGTATGCAGTCAATTTAAATATACGCCATATCAATAAAAACCTAGCGCTTGTATGATATTGTAAACACTATTAATTTATTGAATGTAAATTGCATTTACTTGTAAGTTAGTGTACTAGGCTTTGTAAATATTGTTATGAAAGTTATATAATTTATAGGTACTATATGGAGTTGACAAAACAGAATATAGAGGATAAATGTGGTAGAAGACGCTTCATAAAGACAAAGTAGCGTTGCACTATATCATGAATTGTCTGTTATATTTACACTAAATAGTAAATGTTTTGGTCTAGTTATATGTGTATTGATGTGATCCTTAACTATTAGATGCCAGAATAAAAAAATGTAAACTTCTGCTAAGATTTAAACAATTATAATATCAAAAACGCCTACCATTTGTTCAGAATTTTCACAATTAAATTTAAAATCAAATATTCAAATAGTGTGTTTGGCTTTTGTCGTTAGGTTAGGGATGAGTCTTAGGGATCTAAGTACTATGCTGTAGTGTTTGTTACTATAACATTTGTTTTTGTTGAGTTTTTGCCATAATTGTAAGAAAGGAATTTATAAATTATTGCTACAAGATTTATACATGTATGCAAACTGAGGCTTATCACGACGATCCTTTCATGAAAATGTCAAATTTAAATAAACCATTATAATGTATCTATCTTGTCTTTTTTTTAACCAGTCCCATCCTTTAGCAGAATTCCTCATTTAACCTAACCAGCTATTGGTGTCGATTCTCTTGTTTTAGAATTAGCTAAAATTAGATAAAATTAGGATTTAGGTATGTCAAATAGACGAAAGCTATTCTACGTTTGAAAATTTAGACTTTCAGGTTTAAAATTAGGTTGACAGGTCTAAAACAACTCAACTTAGTTAAAATAATTATAACCCTATTCCTAGCATTGCATTTAGCTATGATTAGAAACGTCTAGCTAATTTTAGCAGGCATCTAATTTGGTCACCTATGAAAAAAATTAAATAAGGATTTTGTGGTATTTTAAGGATCTGTACAAAGAATACCATAATTTAAGGTCAATCTAACTTAGAAAATTTAGAAAACGTAAAATTTATGTTACCAATCAAATGAAAATTTAAAAAACGTAAAATTTATGTTACCAATCTTAAAACAACAGAATCGACATCATTGTTTAATAATTTGGATGAAGAAAACTATTCTGTAGGTTAAAATTTTCTATTAATATTAACTAAGCTAAATAAATTAGTAAGTATTTACAAATGTTTACCGTACCAACGGTGATCAAATGGTGAAAGCATTTTATGGCAACCACCCATATTGTTTTGTATGATGTACTTCAAGCTGTATTTATTCTTGTTATTTTCTTCCAGCCACTTTTCATTGGCAGCATTTTTCTCCATGATTTCTTGGGACACTGCCATTGCCTTGAATGGTAACCTATCCACAACTATTTGTAACATCTTTTTTACCTGTAAATAAACAGAATTTGAATAACTTTTATTGGTCAGTTGGATATTGACTTATTCTTTCTACACTTGAAGTAGGCATCCCTGCTGAGCCTGTGAAACAATCTAGTGGTAGCAGAAAGTGGTAGTCATAATATAATTTTTCTAGACACATACAACCTGAGCCATCTATTGATGTGAGACTCATTCAGATTTTATTTTATACTAGTTTATGCCTGCGGCTTCGCACGCATTTTTTCTATGGAAAGGTTTAAAGGTGATTTCTATCCCATGGGAACTGATTTATGGGATAAAAAGTAGCCAAAGTTTGATTCCAGGATTAGAATTACCTGTATGCAAAATTTCAGCCCGATCCGTTCAGTAGTTTTGGCCTGAAGAGGTAGGTAACAAACATCCATCCATCCAAACTTTCACATTTATAATATTAGTGTGATGTGATAGTGTGAAGTGTAATTAATCGCCCATTATGAGGTTAGACTAGCAGAGCTCTGACAACTTCTGGATCGTTTTTTCATGACATCATCATCATTAGCTTATACTATTCTACTGTTGGGCATAGGCCTCCCCTAATGAGCACCATCATAGCACCATGTCTTCAGCTTGTTGCATCCAGCATCTACCTGCTTTCACAGGTTGTCACCTGGCCGGAGGGCATCCTAGACTATGTTTGCCAAGTTGCAGTCTCCACTCAAGAACATGTTTACCCCAGTGATAATTTCGGAAATAAGTTTATAATAATGTAATTGCAATCATCATGTGTTATTTATAATTGTATTTTGACGTGTAATTTAATATTTACCAATAAATTCTTGATTCTTGATTCTTGATGATGGGTCACTCTGAATGATGGATTTCAAAAACACTTAACATAGTATCCCATTCGCTACCCAGCCCAGCTGAATGATTCTCCACATTTTGTCATGTAATTTTAAAATTAACTGGTCCTTACCTCAGCATATTCACATTTTCCACCAATTTCCAAAATCACCCTTCCAGCTTTGACAGGTGTGACATAATGATCGATAGCGCCTTTTCCTCCTCCCATTCGCTGGCCCTGGCCTTTCTTTGTAACAGGTTGCCATGGAGGATCAACTCTCCATATACCAAACATTATCTTCTGGTCAAGATGTCTTGCAACAGTCAAACGGGCCATTTCAAAATGCTCAAACTTCAACCTCCCTCCTCCTGTAGCCTGAAATATAATGTAGGTACTTAGTTAAAAAGAAAATCACAATAAAATAATAGAAATAAATTAGAACTAGTATTTACAGTTGAAACAATTGAGCTAACTGCAGACTATTGCAAACAATCTACAGGTAGCTCAACTGATCCATTTCAACTTAGTACTTAGTTATTAAAAGCATGTAAATAGGATTTATTGAGCTGGTGTGAAAAGGTGGAGGCCTATGGCCAAAAGTCAACGGGCCGGAAAGTTGAAGTAGCTTTGTTAAACTGCAGAATTGCGTAAGTCATCAACATCATTCATAACAGATCTGAGCACCTCACAAGTATGTGTTATACACTGTATAAAAAAATTATTGCAGTTCAGTGGGTTCAGTTAGTATTGATAAATAAACAAAATTACATAAATCTTGTACTGTTTACTTTTTTTGTACTGCAATAAATTTCGAATTTCCCCGACCACTATAAAGAACAATAAAACTTACAATAATACCATACTGTTTCAGCTGTAATGAGTTATGCAATAATTCAGGTCCTCTCATGTACCGCAACCTTTTCTGCATCTTTGGAGGTTTCAAGTTTGGGGGATATGTCGGCACCTTTTCAAAGACACGCAGCCTTTGTCTTTCGGGTATTTCAATATCTGCAAAGACACAAAAGGCTTATCCTATAGGCAAGAAAAAGAATAGAAGTCGTTTCTTTAGAATCGTTATTAATAAAGGAACTTACGGTCATAGTTTTTGGGAGGTGGAAAATATTTCAGTCCGGCTGTAGCAGAAAGCTGCACGCACTCGGGGCGTAGTAATCCTGGAAACAGAAATGTTTATTATTTATTCTTGGGCGCAAATACTTAGGTATTCTACCATAAAATAAAAAGTAGGACTTTGTTTGGTCTAGCTAGCAGCTAGACTATGTAGGTATAAATTGTAAACTAACTTACCGACAGAAAGTCGAAGTGTTCGTGAAAGCATGTTTACTATGAGTTTATTTATTGAAAATTATACGTTTTCCTAATCCCAGAGCGCAGCTAATTATTTTGTTTCATTCTTTCTTGGTTTTAAATGATAAGATAAAATGAAAACAATAACCTCAAAACAAATCGCTATTTTACCGAACGAAACATCGTTGTTGACAATGCCAAACGAGCTTAATGGATACAGTTCTTGGCCACCAAACGGGATT
This sequence comes from Eupithecia subumbrata, assembly GCA_949316285.1. Lineage (NCBI taxonomy): Eukaryota > Metazoa > Arthropoda > Insecta > Lepidoptera > Geometridae > Eupithecia > Eupithecia subumbrata. Next base: position 10,164,057 of record OX438646.1, on the reverse strand, counting down.
TAGACACTTTCTCACTAAATAAGATATAACGAGCCAAAGCATTCACATTCACAAGCAATATGTTTTAATGAATTTAAAATACATTTTAATGAGTATTTCCTTTTTTTATGATTCCAACATAGGTACGAATCAAAATTTATTTTTTAAATTTAAAATAGGTACATAGAGAGTGTTGGTCGCATCAATAGAATTTTTCGATGGTTTGTGTGATAGATTTTGCGCGTACAGTGCGACCGAAAAGAGTAGAAAATAAATGAGGGCGCTGCTGTCGTTTAGATGGCAACACGAATACTACGACGCAAATGTTCCTAATGGTCTTGTTCCACTGCGATTAGTTTTTTAGATGTTGGATTACACTGAACACCTTATTACACATTAAAACAGTTATTTTAATGCAAATTTCGTTGAGGTACCCAATGTTTATTTACATTTGCGTGACATTATGAAAATATTTTACATTGATTTCGTGTTGCCAGAGCAAAGGTTTAGTTTAGTTCCATTTTAATTAATATCTACTCTTTTCGGTTTTTTAGGAGTGAAACTTTTTATTCTTTCGCGATTTGTAAACATAGTTAATGGTTTAATCGGGTATTTATCGCGTACCTTTTGTTTTTATATCCCCTACGTTTCTACCGCGTTACAGCGATCGTGGTCACGGGGCGACTGGATGTACTCGGAGTTACAGCCGAGAATTGACGGCAGTATCCACGACTACCCTCAATTCGTCTTCAGAATCAGGAATGTCCAAGTTCACACTACGACACACTACACTGACCGTATCCGATTGCAGTACAGTCGGATTACGACGCACACACATATTAATCACAGGATTCCACGAGGAAGAGAGTAGGAATGGGTCGTCGACTTCTTTTCAATAGACGAAACGAGACCGTTTACCGTCAACGATGAACTAGTTCATAAAACAGTCTACTGTTCGACCAGTTTATGCCGTTTAGTTCAGGACATGATCGATCGTTGAACGTTGATGCACAGATTGGTAAACGACGACGAGAATTAAAACGATCATAGGTAAACGGTTGCCAATCGACGACGCGACGTATGAACTATTTTGACGACCGATGTGGTGCAGCCGGCAAAGGTCCGCCTGCGACGCAGGTTGCGGGTTCGATTCCCGCCTTAGGACAAATGTTTGTACGATATGCAAATATTTGTTTCGGGTGTTCTGGGTATTTTTATATAACTAGTAGTTCTACGAACAGTAGACCTCGCGATCACTATACTTTTTTTTCAACAATGAATTTACCTAGATACCTACCTACCTACCTAGGTACCATGTCTTTCGGCGTTAACTCGCTTGCAAATCGCCATGCCAGTAGCCAGTGTGAAATAGCACGGAGCAATAGTGTTATGTTATCGTATCACTTATCAGAATACCTAAGCACCAGTTTATTATAGGTAGGCCTACCTTTAATAGTGGTGATAAACTTGTCATAAGTAGGTAGGTATTAAAATGTAAGTAACGTTGCCTCTTGCTTTTTGACGCGTCAAAAGAAAAATCCCATAGGTCAGTAGGTAGGTACCTAGGGAACATACACTACCTACCTACCTTCGGGATAGGTACCTACCTAGGTAGGTAGAGATAAAGCATTCTAAAAATGCACGCCAAGTAAGTAGGTACCTACCTATGACGTTTTATGAAGAGGGCCTGCATTTTTTGAATGGTTTGTCTCTACCTGGATAGTTATGCCCGAAAATCAGAAATAAATAACCCTCCTAGGTACCTAACCTACGCTTGTGTGCATAGTGCAACTTACCTACCATATGAAGATAGGTAGGTAATTGTTTAGTAGGTAATGCCTACTAATAGAATAATACATTGACATGCATATTGCATTGCAATAGAGTTTACTTTTACAAAACACCACTTACGCCGCCGCCGATATACAGTCTGGCCTGGCGCATGGCGAAAGAGAGATAGTCATATTAGCGAAACAAGCAAGTGTGAAGAGAGCAGAATGCTTGATAGACGAGTGGCTAGAGAGCGAGAAACAAACAGTTTCGTCAACGCTCGACTTTGGACTGGGCGATGCAAATTTCGTTCACGAGTAAACTGGTTCATCAGTGGACTGTAAACCGGTCTAGCAGTCGACGGCAAACAAACAGTCTACAAAAACAGTTCGTTCATTCAACGACCACTCCTAGAAGAGAGACGAAAACCATCTTCACGGTTAAAATTCGGGTGTTCTTGATCTCAATCGCCTCTCGAACCATCCTTTTGTAATAGTGGCGTTCACGGGATAGAACTTTTGGGTCATGTAGCTCAATCCAGTGGTTGCTTCCTGAGTCTAGCAGGTGTTCCGCTATCGCCGACTTGTATGTTTGCCTATTTTTGACCGCTGCTATGTGCTCTTTTACCCTTTCGGCAATGGTTCGTTTAGTTTGCCCTATGTATGAGCGGCCACAGCTACAGTCAACCTTGTAGACGCCTGGCATTTGTAGAGGTATGACATCTTTTGGTGTTCGTAGTTGCTGAGAAACTTTTGTGTGGGGGGTGAGAACCGACTTTATTGAAAACTTTTTCAGGATATTTTTAATTTTATCCGTCACCCCTTTCACATACGGCAAAAAGATGGGTTGTCTGCTGACCTCAGGCGTTCTTCGGCTTCTCCGCTTTGTGTGTCTTGGACTTACATAGCCGTTCTGTTTGAGAACCTTCTGAACATGTCTGAGTTCATCCTCCAGATGTTCAGGGTCACACAGAGCGTTAGCTCTGTTTGTAAGTGATGACACAACGGACTGCAAGTGGTGCGGATGATGATGTGATGTGGCGTTCAAATACCTGTCTGTGTGAGTTGGTTTTCTATAAACACTGTGCGCTAAGGAACCATCTGGTCTCACTGTCACTCTGACATCAAGGAAGGCTAAGGTCCTGTTTTTCTCCAACTCGTGTGTGAACCGGATGTTCGGGTGTATGGAGTTCAGTGTCAACACCAATTGCAGTACTTCCTGTTCACTTCCTTTCATGATGCAGAAAACGTCATCGACGTAGCGCTTCCACAGTTTTACACCGTTGGCGGTAAAATCCAGCTTACTCTCAAAATGTTCCATCCAGATGTTGGCCAAAACCGGGGCTACTGGGCTACCCATGGCCACCCCGTCGATCTGGAGGTAGTGCTGCCCACGGTATAAAAAGAAGTTTCCGTCCAAACAGTGTTCAAGTAAAACGGCATACTGGTCTGGGAGTTCGTTGTCCTTAAGCTTTTGTCTCACTACTTCAAGACAATCCTGAAGCGGGACCTTTGTGAAGAGTGACATAAAAACAAAAGGTACGCGATAAATACCCGATTAAACCATTAACTATTTTTAGGAGTGGCCAAATATACATACTACATACTAATATAGAAAACAGCCCTTCAGTTGTTGGCATAGGCTTATTAAGTTACTTCATATTTTACTACAGATTTAGCAAAATAAAGAGGATATCATTGTTGTACGGATAAAATCTTAAAAAAAAACTCAACGTATATACGAGGAAAATAAATCAATAAAAAAATCAACCCCTACGAAAAAAGAGCCGGGAACTTTGGGATGAGAAAAACAGGAAAACCGAGAATAGGCAAGTTTTAAAACTGCAACTGATGAACCAACAACCTGAATTGAAGGACTCTACTGTGTAATTATTTCTTGTGGAGGTTGCATAACCAAACCAAGCGAGATCTTGAATGTTTTGTGTGGATGCCAGAAACAGTAGGAACCAACCACAAAAATTGCATCCCAACTACTACAAAAATAATATTCCTTCCTAACGATTACTTCATCTGCCTTGGTTGCTTTCTACGACAAAAGGTATTGTGCAGACTCTAGACTCGTCTTCATCTCTACAGATACTAATCTGTAGAGACCTACCTAATATTTTTATGCAATTCGAGGAACAGCTTAAACCTATGTAGATTACGATTTATTGAACTTTTTTATACCTCTGAAGGTAATGTTATGCATATGAATGAGTGGCGAAGTACTGTACAAAGGGTGGCCAATAACTGTATTTTGTCATATTTATTTTAATTGATATCAAAATTAATTTGTCATAAGTTTATGAATTTGATTTTAAGCATCTAATCAATGCTTTAGGCACAGCTAGTCTATATCTGTGAATCACTGGTATCTTCGCTCTTGTAAACTCAAAAAAATGGCATTTCGAAACTGCATTCAAAAACTATCCAAACAAAATATGAGTAAGCCAATTTCCTAAAGTGGCCAAGAACTATGCCGTTTACCCTAGGTATCAATGTCAATGGTATTATTTCAAGACCACCACAAACGTTAGAATAGCTTCCAATATTATTGTAAACAAAAAACACCGACGATCCGATCCTCCGACCGAGAAAGTTTCCACTTATTTGAGATTTTCTTTCAGAAAACGTTTCTTTAGGATAATGAAACTACAGCAAGACCTTATCTTGCATAAATGCACGTATTTTGATTCATACCTCTACCTGGTTTGGGCGCTGTGCAATGGTTTTTTTTTGTATTCTAAGGTATGTTCTAGGTACTTAATTGCTATTTTCATTTTTACTCAATTAGCCTTCCTAGGATGTGGGAAAGTCCCCCAGATCTTAGCAACCAACCGATTTGTTTATTAATTAGATTCTTATTTCTTCAAATATTTGTTTTTCAGCTGGACTATTTGAAAATACCAAAACTTTTGTTAGTGACAGCATATTTTTTAATGATCACCACATTTGCACTAAAACTCTGCATATCCCAACACAGGCGGTTCACATCTGATGTAAGTATTCCATAAATATTTTATCCAAGTCATCCAGAAACTATGTTTTTAAGATTGAAGTTGTTTTTACTGATCATCACATCCTCCTCTCAATTGAGTACACATGCATCTACTTACTGCTGAATGTGCCTCCCTCAAAAGAGGAGGGTTTTGACTTATCGCCGCAAGTGGCAAGCAGAATGGTGATTGCAGTAAGGTGTTAAAAAAATACAAAAGTAAGCTAAGGGCCCTACCTCTGGGAGGTTCACTTCATCCCCTCTTATGACATCCACAAGCTAAGTTGAAGGTGTACCGCCACTGTTCATCAATCATCACATATCTGAGAGATTTCATTAAATAAATTCAAACAAATTTTCAAACATATCCTTTTTAAAAAGGCCTATCACAAAATATCAGATAATCTAGAGGATAAAAACGTTTGGAAGAAGTTTTGCTCCAGCTCGAAAACTACGCCCCAACAAGGTCTCTTGTTCTCTTCTTTACTTTACCTTAAAATGATTGAAGTGTACAAAAAATCAAAGTGATCACTTTATTTCCTAGTTTTACTTATGTAACTTCTATTTTTGTGATGTGTCCAAGAGTCCTGTGAGGTCTAAAGGAAATAAAACACTTTGATATTATCTGCTTCATGACTTTATGCTACTTTTTATCTGCGAAAACCACATGGGAAGCTGCAAGTCTAGGATAAGTGGTTGTACCATAGGGTAAAATCATCATGGCATCCTAAGTTACTTGCAGTGAGACACACAAGTGGCACCAAAACTTGCAGACCTATTAAACAGCAGGGAATCTGCCATTTAAATAAATAAATAATGCTGGACAATTCACACAGCATTATCTAGCCCCAAGCTAAGCAGAGCTTGTGTTATGGGTACTAGATAACCAGTGATAGGAATAGGTAGGGCTTATTTACCTAAACTTCGAGGAACAGTGACAAGAATCGGAGACTTCCTTCCGAAAACATTAAAATCCGGACATTACTCAGGTACATTAAAAAATAATGTTATTCGAATAAGTAGTTGATCTATGTTTACCTAAAGTTCGCGACTAGACATAACATAACATGGGAGTCGTTACAACCACAAAATAATCTGACAAAAATCATTTAAAAGTATTTTATGTATTTATACATAAAACTATAATCATAAAAGAAAAATAAAACGTAGTGAACATTGTTTTAATAGATACAGGTTATATTTTAATAATTTATCAACATATAATTGGAAAACATGAAACGAAATGTAGGTACAGACGGAATAACTTAAATTACAAAGTGAACTCTTTATGTTTACATAAGCAATTATTGCATTTGCAATAATTGCTTAATTTTAAGATCAACAACTTATTTATGTCTAGTCGCGAACTTTAGGTAAACATAGATCAACTACTTATTCGAATAACATTATTTTTTAATGTACCTAAGTAATTTCCGGATTTTTTTCCGGTACATCTGTACCGGAAAAAAATGTTGTCGGAAGGAAGTCTCCGATTCTTGTCACTGTTCCTCGAAGTTTAGGTAAATAAGCCCTACCTATTCCTATCACTGTAGATAACTGATATACATAATACAATACACTACATAGATAGATATTTTTTTATTATGCATAGAAAAACATCCAGAAAACCCTGAACAAATATCTGCAGATCGTACAAACATTTGTTCCGAGGCGGGAATCAAACCCGCAACCTCCTGCGTCGCAGGCGGACCTTTGCCCGCTGCGCCACAGAGGTCGCCAATAAATTTATGATGAATTTGATAAGACCCTTCTTTTAATAATGATTCTCAACTTTTTTCTTGTTTCTATACTGCATCTTGGCAATCTATTTATGTTAACAAAAATCGTATCTGCTCTCTGATATGATCTACTTTTGAGTCACAGTAAAGTTGACTCCAGTGAGTCACCTCTCTTTAGCTTTTGTCTGCAAATATTTCCACTAGGTTTGGGATACTATAATTACTTACCCTAAAGTTTTTAATCTTATTCTCTTTTCCAGATGTCTAAGCTAAGCCGGTTCCTCCTCATCACAATCCTGATAGAAACACCACTTGTAAGCTTTTATTTAATTTCATTATACATGCAACTGAGCACACCTGTGGAAGTGTGCTTGCATTGTTTCATACTGTTATCTACTTTGATTGAAAGTGTGGTAAGCTTTTTAGTCATCTATGAATCGGTAAAGAAGGCGGCAAACCAAAGGCCCCCGTCATTCTATTCTCCGCCAATAGAGCTACAGACAATCTCTCGAACTCTTGAATCCTCTTCTCGGCAATCGAGATCTGTATATGAGGAACATACAAATCTCCAGGCTAGTTCCTCGCGGCATGTTAAAACGTAGTAGGCTGCAAGTTGATTAAAATTACTTTGTTTCAACCCATTCTTTATGTCATGCCATGTCTAACGAATACAGCCCTCCGGAAATATCTCGTTTTTTACAGGTACGGTTTTTTACTGGATCCCGTTTAGTAGGATCATATATACTATATACCTATACGATCCGTTCGAATTTGTCATTCGGTTTTTAATTTCAATGCAAACTACTATGACAACGAGTTTTAAATGATTTTTGCGGGATCCAGTAAAAAACCGTTCTTGCAAAACTGGACGGCCGGCCGTGGGAAAGGGCCGCAAGCTGTAAATTTATTATTGTTTGTTTTTCACTCTAAAGCTCAATAATTAGTACAAAAATAATTCGTTGTAGGAAAATGTCTGGAAAATATCGAATGCTCCGAAATCGGATGAAGTTTTAAAAACCCTTAAAATTTTGTTAAAAATATTTTGTTATAATAACTTATGTATGTGCTGTTGTCTTAATTGGCTTTGTAAACTAGTGATAGATATTAAATCGATCTTTATTATAGGATCATCATTAAAGGCTTACATTCACTCATTATGGTGAAATAAAGTCTACAAAAAAAGACAGTTAAAACATGTTTTCCTTCAAACTAGAGTTGGTAGGTAAGGTAACTAGAAAGCAGGAATGAATATTCCTATTCTTTCGTCCTTGCCTTACAGCGGCCGCACTACGTCCGACCCGAATTATCGAATCTTAGCGATCTAGGCAAAAAGTACCTGTAACTACATTATTACATTTTAATGGCCACGTGTTCTTGCGTGGTTTTTATGAACAAGGCTTTTATGATATTTGTGCATGTTTAATTAATTAGTTCTTGAATAAACCATTGATAAAGCGTTTTTATTAGTCTCGTTCCGTCCAATCTAAATCAAAGACTGATACATAAATAGCTAGTTAGGATAGATAGGTTAAATTATAAAAAGCATTTAGTTTTAAATATAAGAATTTATTGATTGTTCGACAAATTGCAATTCTTGCTATTTTCTTAATAATACTTTAAAGAAATAACTTCAACATGTTTGCTTTTTCTTTGTAAACCTCAACTCATTGAGCATGCCCTTGTCCTTAAAAGGAAACGCAGGATATATTTATGAATGAAGTTTTGCGATCAAGGGCTCCATTGTATTTTGAGAATACGTGATCGTTAATCTTAAATTGTTTGCAATAATAAAGCACAAGCTAGGCTGCCTTCTGCGGCCTCCAGATAAACCTATCGGTGCATTTGTGGAAAAGCTGATTTGGGTGAAACTAAATCAAACAATGCAAATTTTCTTTTACGAACAAGTTCATTAAAATTGACCTTTATGTCAATTTTCTAAGACAAGCCTGGCTTTCTCAAAATAGCTTTTACCAAAATACGGATATAAATAAGCATAGATTTAATGATAAAATAAATTAATTATAAACATCGATTAATGAAGTATTTACATAACCATCAAATAATTTAAAGCTTACTTTGTTAATAGCTTCAGCTTAGTATCTTAAATAATACTATTTTAAGAATACAATAATCAGACATTATCTAAAATTAGGGTGATACTCACTAGAAAATAAAGTTAATTATTGTGACAATATGGTATCAAATATAGTCGTCTCAATAAAACATATTGCATTTTGAATACACTTTATATTGTTTTATTTTTAATTTAATTCTGTTCCGAAACATTTCAAGGCACTGGATATTGATGCTGAATCTGAACATGAATTAAAAAATACTTTCCGTCATTCTATAATCCCTTTTTACTTTAGTTGTTTATTCTCTGACCATGTCAGTACCTATATTGTTTTCTCTTCATTCTATATTATGATCTTCTACCACGTAGGATGGCTAAGCCCAAAAAATAAAAGGAACAATTTAAAAGCTAAGGACGACATGGACGTGTAGTATATATTATTATAAAACAACATTACATTTGGAAAAAATAAGAATAAATAATACTCACTAAATTAGTATCTAGCCTTTTGGCAGAAAATCGCACTCTATGATCACTAGCTTATTTCTTAGGATTCAGTTGCTTGTTACCTACCTAATTAAAACTTATTTGGTAAGTATTTTATAATGTACTTATGTTTGGTATATCCTAAGTTTTTAGGGGCGTTACACTATGTACACTCAAAAAAATATGTACTTATAGGTAGCTATTTATAGTAATTTTAAATACAATTTATTTTGTTTCGTAAGATTAGCAATGAAATTAAAAAGATGCATAAGCATGCCTACGTCTAATTACATAAGTATTGTACATAAATTTCAACTTGTTTGTTTTGCTATCTTCAGTAAAAGAATATAAACTCTTATAGTAATTGCAGAATTGCTTTGTTAACTGCTTCGGCGCTGCGTTGCTCCTTTTATCAAATCGTTTTCACTGAAAAAGTCGTCGATTTTGCATCGGACGAGATGTAGAGTTATATTGAAATTTTCGAGCTTTCTTTCAAACATCTTAAGGTCTTCGTCAACTTGAAAAATTTTCATTACTTGAGGTAGAGTTGGCGACAGTTTGCAAACCAGCTGCAAAAATAAAGAAGAAATAGGTTTGGTACTTCGTCCTTATAAGAACTTCTTACTGGATATGTGTATTTGGGTACCTATCTTTTTCATCTTATAAGACGAAAATATAGAAAGCAAGCACATACGTGAATTTGACCACAATTTAATATAGCAATAAAGTTAAACTTACAACAAACAGCTGCTGAGTCACCCAATTGTGGTACTGCTTCACAGATCCTTCGTAAGCCACTGTAAATATTTGCTTCATGTTTACGTCATAGTTGCCAGATCTCAAACAATTTACGATCTCTTGGAAGGCCAGTTCAAAAAACAGGAGGGCTCTGTAAAGAAGACGAACACTTAATTATTTACAAGCTCTGCTTAGCTTGGGGCTAGATAATGTTGTGTGAATTGTCCAGCATTATTTATTTATTTATTTAATGAGTATTTTAAGATTTTTTTTCATGATAAGCAAAGGAATTTATTGTATTGCATTAGAAAAACGTAACGTTCTCTGAATTCGCACCTGTTCAGCCACAATGTGGCCTCGATACCTATCAGTTTTCCGTTTGCTCTCTCCTCGAGCATCAATTCAAGTAAACATGAGTTTCCATCATATTTGTAGTGTTTTTGTATTTTCTGAAAAAAAATAATTAAGATTATTACCACCCTAAATATTTTTAATTTAATTGCTCTCTTTTTTGGTGATTAAATAACTAGAAGAATAATCGAATTTTATAATAAGCTAGTAGTTATACATTTGACAAAATAAATCAAAGGCTATGCGTAATCTCACTAATATTATAAATGCGAAAGTTTGGTTGTTTAGATGTATGGATGGATGTTTGTTACCTCTTCACGCCAAAACTACTGAACGCATCGTGCTGAAATTTTGCATATAGGTAGGCCTCGAATAAAATATAGGCTACTTCTTATCCCTTAAATCAGTTCCATGGGATAGAAATAACCATTAAATGTTTCCATAGAAACAACGCGTGCGAAGCCGCGGGCATAAACCAGTAATATATAAAACTTACATTAATGTTCCCTTGCATGTCATATTTCACGGGTGCAAACACAGTGCCAAGACATTCTGTAAATAAACACAATTTCTTAAGAACTGAAAATAGTTTCAGCGTCATTTAAATCATGAAATGTACGCATAACTTACCCACAATATGTACTAAGTCAGTCGATGCCTTGATAAATTGATCTATGTTTATTTTTCCATCAATAACAGCAGGAAAATGATTTTTATTTACAAATTTGTTGCATTCCTCATTGGTAGAGCTGCCTGCCATTTCGATAGGTTTCAGTCAAATGCTAGTTTTCATGAAATGTTTCACAGTTATAGCTAAAGATTAAACAAAAGATTATACAAAAGATTTCTCACGCCTAAATTACATAACTAATTATTCTTTTATCACGGTAATACTAAAATATTATCATAACAAGCACGTTTGTACCCACTACACCGAAAATATTTTTTCAGACTATCAAATGTCAAAACACCTAGTTGCCCACGTCAAATCAGGGTGACCACTTCAAATTAAACGTACTATATTGAAAAGTTTTACTTCACAAATATTTCCAAAACAAAGAGTTCTTTACATTTAATAACACTGTCTTTTAGAATACTTTCGATTATTGTTCTTCCCTCCTTCACTTTATTGTCGTACTTTACAATTTTAACACATCAATAAGTAAATGTCTGTTTCAAAACGTTTCCCAAATCATCTTCTACCACAATAGCCAAAACTTTCGTTTTTGGGGAAAATGTGAATGGAAGCAGAAATCTCTTTTCTGGTAAAGGGTTTGTAAATTCATAAGAATCCAACACCATTCCGTTGGATTCGTCTCTTACTTCAACAATTCTTAAACCTGCTGTGGATAATATCATCATTTTGTTCGTATCAAACTTCAAGTATCTAGTTATAGTTTGTCTCTCTCTTCCGTACTCGTTGTTGAACCATCTGTGATAAGATAACATTACTGCACAGTTTCTTGTCCAGTAAACAGAATCGTTACCGTTCATTTTGCTTAGATTTTTCTTTGAATCCGAAAACTTATTTGTCATACTTGAATAAACACTGGATGGTCTCGTTATCGGAGTTATATTTGGACTTCGTCGTACAATATCGGACTTCGACATTTGGGCAAAATTTCCTAATGTAGTTTTGCTTCTTGGACCTAATACACGTAGTGGTTCTGCCACATTCATAGTAACACTTATGTTGCGCTGAAGAGAAACGGTGGAATGTTGAACTGGTTTCCCGTTGAAATTGTTCATGCTATCTTTGGATAGTGCTGACCTTTTGTCTCCTACAATAAAAACTCTGTCTAAATTATCAAAACCTCTTCCCATTATACCATCTTTGGTATGTCCGAGATCAAAGGTATGACCAAGCTCGTGTAAAACTGATCCCAATGTCGTTGCAAAGCAAGCGCCCTGTGTTCCTCGGTACCCACTATCGTCCATGAATCGCTTTGTATTCACTGGCGTAGAATCCATAATCTTTGGAATTAATTCAGAAACATGGCTTGGCCAAGTATAGAGACATGCGGTACCAAATAATGCTAATCCACCGCCTCCAAGGGCGGCATAGGCTTCTGTTATTGAAACGATTTCATCGTGCGACATAGGCTTATCAATATCCGTTCCCTTGAACCGCGTACACGATATGAAACCTAAGAATTTACGATCGTTGCTACCAAGATCCGATAACATCAGTTCCCTTCCAAAGTGTGACCAAAGTTCGGCTTGCTTCATTTTCCTGGCTTTGTTGACATTGAGAGAACTTCTGAAAAGAATACATTCTGGTGTTTTGGGGTTAACTTCGTGTTCGAGTTGAAAAGTTTTTCGCCCTACACCGTTTTCGAATAGTTTTTCAGCTGTTACACTTTGTATAAGTTTTGCGCCTAACGCAATTCTAGAGCACGCACTTTCTATAGAACTGTCGACATCCGGAGGGCTCTGGAAACAACCGTCGTGCCCTTGACATATGATATACACCGGTGTTACCCTTAGGTTAGTTTTTCTTGGGGTGTAATCCAAAATAAAGGTTCGGCGTTGGTGTTCTGCATACAATAGTTCGATAATGTTCTGCCCTCTCTTCAATTCTAGTACCACTTTAAACTCTCCATTATGGACATTCCATTCGGATTTGCTCTGCACTCCTTCATTTTTAACTGCACATAATATCTTGTCTTGATTGTTTGAATTTCCTCTGGTAATAAAGCCTTTTAGAAGAACTAAAGAATAGTTAAGGACGTCTCCATTTTGAAAATTCGTAATGAATATTGAGGAATTGTGCTCATTTTCAAAATCATCATTCATGCGGTTGTCCATTACCTGAAAATGAGATTTATACGTTTTAATGCCTCTAATGTTTGACCTTCATTGTCGGAGCGCGGTCTTGATTTCTTTTGTTTTGTTCAATTTGCAGTTAATCAGGTTAGAGTGTGTCTACTGCGGTCTCTAACAGGCTTCAAAGGAGACTTATAGTGATCTATTCCGGTGTAACAAAGTGGGTCGATCCGGTTTATATTTGTCCGTATAGCGTGATGAAAGGCCGTCGCAAATGAATAGTTTCGCACTTAGGAATGACTCACCATGTTGCGGTGTTGGTGAGGAGCGCGCAGAGCCGGCGCGGTGGGAGGACTACGGGTGCGGGCGGCGCGGAGTCGGCTCGGCTTCCATTCGCAGGCGAGCACTGCGCTCCTCGTTCCTCCTCACTTCGCACTAGACTCGGTCGAACGCGGGCGTTGCCGAGTGCGCATGCCCGTGCCGCTGCAGACCGACGACGCGACGAGGCTGGGTAACGATTGCGCTCCCCAGACAGGTATTATACGCGACTGCCTGTCTCCACCGACCACGACTAGCGAGCGTCACACCGATGTTTGAACAATGCACCAAACAACGATTACGTCACTCTTTAGTTTGTTTGTTTTGTTCTATTAAACAAGCTATTCTTGATAGAGTTATAAAGAAAAGTAAGGAAGCATTCGTAGATGCTTTGCCTATTGTTTGTAAGGCAATGTATTCATTGGACCGCATTCTATACGAGAACGGATGCGTGTAACTTGAGCATAATCGAAAATTCGTCACAGTAAATAGTTAAATAGCCAAAATGTGCCTTTTTGAGTAAGTTTAATCTACAGATAAATGTGGCTAAAATAATAATGTTAGGTACCGAAATACTGATATTGAAATTATATTCTGAATTTGTAATTGGGCAAGGGCTATGAACCTTTGACGGACTAGAGCAAAGATAGTACTTTATTTTTCTATTAGCAATGTTCTTCAGCGCAAAAGTTGCGCCTAGTGTTTGGAACTGATTTCGTAAAATTATTGCTAACAACATTTTGTAAGTGACTGAATATATCGTAGCGTAAAGCCAACAGAAAGGAGTTCTATGAACATGTGTAACATTAGTACATAGCTTTCTGTATTTTAGACAGATAAAGAAGGAAAGAAATATGTAGAGCTACCTATTTTTGTGACTAAATAAGGTAGAGCGGCTCTTCTCTAAGTTTGCACGCGGTTTCCGGATTTTGACAGCTAAGTAAAGCTATTTTTTGTCACAGCCGTTTGCTAAGCTGTTTTTAACCGACTGCGCAAGAAAGAGTATAATGTTTTTTTTCTATTTATTAGATTGCGCATTCCACAAATTGCACATCTAGCAATCGTAATTTAGTTCCGTCTAACTAAAAGTCATGAAGCCGCAATCAAGTAAAGTCCAAGTAAAACCACTTATATTGGTTGTGTTCTTTTATTTAAGATTGCGACGTAAGTTTTAATGCATTATACGTCAAAGTTAACCGACGAATCTGCTGATCGTCCGATTATCTTTCAGTGAACACCACTCTAAGATCCGAGTTCACCAAAAGATGGTTAAATTTTAAACAGGTGTTTTGACACAATATTTCGTACATTAAACGTCAACGTTAACCGACGAAGCAACCTAATTGACCGATTATCTATCGGTGAACACAGACGTAAGCATAACTCCCGAATCGAACTTAAAGAAAACTTATGGTTTTCCCCGCCCACAAAATAAGAGACATGTGGTTAGGCGATTAATGTTGCGCAGGATCTAATAGAATTGCAAATAAGTTTTAGGCTATTCCTGCAAAACTTTCGTTAGTAGGTAGGTAGGCAAACGCACCGCGGTTGTTATGTACCTATAAAGTGCGGAATTAACTTCATTTAAATATGAACTACCTTATTGCTACCTGGTTCAATAAACTTGAATTTTTTAAACCTTTATTTTTAAATCGTCTTTGTTTGTACTACAGGTACCCATTGGTATTTAAATTAATAAGATATTCGGATATTCTTTTGCAAGCAGGTATAAATGGCAACTACATAGGAAAAACTGGAAAATAATCTCACATTCACAGCCATTACTGTAATACAAAAATATACCTAATAAAGAAAAACAAGCCTTTTTGCAAAGACGTTAAAACAACCCCGCAACTGAAAATCAGCTGGCATTCTTAAATTTGTCTCTGCTTTGCAGGCAGAAGTAAGAGGCGTTCTTATCTCTTGCAAACCCCAAATTGATCGTACATAATGTAATAAACACTTTATAACTGAACTGTGCCTTAGGGAATTTAAATAAAGTACAACCTACGTGTAAATAAAGCAACCTTCGTAGAGGTACCCCTCTACGAAGGTTGCTGTCGGGAAGAAGAGCTATCATTTTCAAGAATAAATGCTGCGTTTCCCAGCATACACATTGCTCTGTACAAGTGCAAATTAACAAGAGCATTGCGTTGACTGCGAATGTCAGTTGGCAACACCGCTGGCGCCTCCAGGAAGGCAAAGCAGGCCCGAAGGAGCTGGTCGTTGTCCCAGTGACGGCACTTTCGCTTTTGTCGGCGAACGAACCCGGTTTATTACTACCTCACTCACGATGTTACACCACACTACTTGATTTTGGCCACATTTGTCACTATGCCGTGAATACTAATATCACGCTTATTCAGGGCTGGCTTGTTTAGATTTCACCACGGTAAAGCTCATACGGTTCTTTTGTTGTCAAATTGTTTTATTAATAAACCTGCATGGGGCTAAATTTAGTCTCGTGGTGAATGAGTGAGTCATGCACGATGGTTAGTGCCTACACAATGTAACGCGAAGAAAGTATTATATATTTTATTTCTCGAATTTTAGGAAAACTTATAGCTAGAAAATTACAAAATATGAAATATTCATATACAAATACATGAAAATTACATTGTACATATCTGAGGGCTATTTATGAAGATTACACTGGTAGCAAGCGAAACCTATCCAAACTTTTGCTCACCAACAAGTTATTAGATTCTTGTTAGAGATATTCCAAGATCGTCATTCTCAGCGGTCATAATTTTTATATTATTTACTAGATGACTTCGTATCACAGACATTTTATAAAAACTTTTAAATCAGCAGGTTTTAAGTTTAAGCGAGAATAACGAACATCAATTGATTTTTAGGGTTCCGTACCTCAAAAGGAAAAAAGTAACTCTTAAAGGATCACTTTCTTGTCCGTCTGTCTGTCTGTCCGTCTGTCAACCCGTTTTTCTCAGGAACGCGTGGGCGTATCGAGTTGAAATTAACGTCAAATACTAAAGTCGTAACCTATTGGAGCCGCGACATAAATAAAACATCTAAGTCAACGCACTCAAAAGTTACAGCCGTTTATGTCCGAATATTTATAATTTCCAAGGGAATCACATGCACACAAAACCTACATTGTACTTCCCGTGGACGTAGAATCATAAAATTTGGCAAGAAGCAAGGTCATAGCACAAGGAAAGGAAAAAATCTTAAAACCGTAAATTTGTTTATTCACCCAAAAAAATACTTTTGATTCTTGCTACAAACCAAAACCTATAGGGTACCTACTTCCCGTTGACCTACTAGAATCATGATAATTTGGCAAGACACAAGGTCTTACGGAACCCTTAGTGCGCGAGTCCCGACTCGCACTTGACGTTTTATTTACTAGATACTGTTATTGGTAAGACTGCGTGAACTGCAGGTTCTGCCCATGCATCACGAACACGTTTGTGAAGATGCCAGGTCTTAATTCTTTATATTATTTTATGTAAATCACCTCCCATACAAAATAATTTCCGAAACCCAATGAATTACTTAAGACCAATCCCCCGCTCCCATTTAAATCCGCATCATCATTGGCCTATTTTACATCCACGAAAGATGATTTAAGGGGCTTCAGTCTGACTGTTAGTCAACCGAGGGCGTGTGTGTGTGTATACACCTACTAATAATTCAGGGCCGAACCGTTTTTAAGTTTAGTTAAAAGCCCTCTAATGAACGATTATTGAATGGAGGTTGGTTCCTTTCCTGCTAATATTCCCTTTCTACCAATTTAAAGCCTCTACCACACAGCCGCGATTTTGAAGCGCGTCTTGTGTCCCACTTGTGTGTGGAAAAACCGTGAAAAGAAAAAGAGCATTCTCTATTTAAGCACTTTAAAAGCTCAAGAGGGTTGTCGTAGCTACTTCTAGCGAAAAACTTATAATCGTAAAATTTGTTACATGCGTATAGTTGTGTCATAGTGGCTATGACGCAGGTGATAGTAGCTATGACGCAGGGACCTTTTCATAATTTCGTAATAAACCGAAATATTATTATAGTTTCAAAGCAGCCTATAATTTATTGGCAGAATTACGAAATATTGTATGGTCATCCACCAAAGCTTGATGAAGTCATTGTCGAAAGGAGCGATTTATATAAAATATATAGGTGTGGCAACATTGATTCGGTTATAATAGACCTAACTTGATTTCATTTGATTGGTTAGATTAGATTGCGAATGTTTTAACAACTTTCGAAATCGTTATCGTTATTATTTTAAAATAAAAGAGGATAATGTAAATTTCACCTTGTCACGTTTTCTTAAAAATTAAACAAATGAAAAAAAAAGTGATAAAGCAGTCGAGCATAGAGATTAAAAACCTATATTCATTGAAAATAAACTTATGAATAAGTGACCATTCTTCTTACCATAGGTTTTTTATAATAGTTTTAAGTAAACATGGTTTTTATAAGATGGCATAATAAAGGTATTTCTATTTTGTTTATTGATATTGTAAATAGTTAATTCTTGTGTCGACCATACGCAGACCCATTAACTAAGAATTGAATTGAAATAGTTAATTCTTATATATTTGGTAAAGAATGATGCTATTGAAAATAAGATGAACAAGTTAAACCTATTCCTAAGTATCTTAAATAACACTAAGTACATAATTCTATGAAGTTTCATGGCAACGCTCATCGCAGCCATTGTTGTTCTGCTGATGAAGCAACCTCAGAATGTTTCCCATCAATCATCGCTTATTCAGGGAAGGCATTTCGTCGCGTCGGCCGTTACCATGTCATATTTCGGAGCCTTAGGGCTCGGCACGTGAGCCCTACGTAGTACGTGCATTTCGAAACAGTGGTCTTTGTTAATAATAATGAAGATCTGCGTAGTTTCATCACCGTGCGCTTGTTGAATAATAACGTGCGGTTGAATGAACCATTGCAGCGTGTCCTTGTTTTCTGTGATTTTCCACGGCACGTGCTCACTCGTACGCTGATGCCGATGGAACGTACTATTCACGTGCTGGCTTGGACATCTCATTTCTGATGCAAGTTCATCTAATAAATTATCGCTTGCTAAGTCGCGCCCAGCTGGGCAACTGCGCAGTTGCTCGCTGCTTTGCATCCCAAGTTTTTCTTATTCGAACGTTGAATGCATTTCCAAGACCTTGTTATTCTAATCCAATCTGGATTATAATGCATTCCATTACATGTTTAACGAGTTTGAATTAATCTATGTTTGTTTACCTTTGGCTCTGATAAATAACAAAAGAGATGTTGAGTGCATCTACCCATTCCGTTCCAAATACCCTGCTTTTGGACCTCATTTTGGACATATTTTGAGGCAACTTTGACATAAATTGTCAAATCATTCTTCCCATATAAACTCCACGGTTTAAGGCTCTAACCCAACCCAACTCAGCGCCACCACCTATTTTATCTTATTGCATACTATGTTAAACGAAGGAATTTTCAAAAATAGTTTTTGCAGTTTGTGATACCTATCATAAGCTTATTTTTAATGCCTCTGTAAAAGTTTTATTTTGTACAGTGTAAGGCAGAGATGCAAAGTTGCTCTTTATGCTCACCATCGTGGCCATAGGCATCGTGGTGATAGTTATCACAAAATGCAAAAACTATTTTTGAAAATTCGATAAAATAGGTGGTGGTGCTGATTTGGTTCGAGTTAGCGTCTTAAAGCTATTGAAGTCGTAAAAATTCGAACTTGTTTCATTTCACCTACCTAATAGACATAGCCTCGAGGTACACAAGCCCCGAGTCCGTGGTTGGTCATTGTAAACTCTTAGTAGAGTAGTAGAGTGGATCACTATTCAGTTATGTCTAATACGGTTACTTTTTTCTGATGACCCTGATCATGTCCACATTTGGGCCGAGCCCTTGGTTATCTGATTGAATTTTTATGATGGTACTGCATAACAACGAGTTTTCTCTACCAGCTGTTATAGTACTTGCAGAATATTCAGTTTCTCCAGCACTCCGAGACTATTCCCAGAATAAATTAAGCTGGTGCGTTATTCATATTAATGACACAATTTGCTTAAAATTTCAACATAAAATATAACAGCTGGAACGAAGCTTAATTAAGCTTGGTCGTCGATTAAAAACGTAGGTACTTCAACTAATTATTTCAAGAAATTTATTTTAGGTCGTTAAGAAAATAGCTTAAACATTTGCCCGAGTAAACTTAATTCAGTATGAAAAAGTGCTAAAAATGCTGAAATTCACAAGTTCTGTTAGGTTGCAACTATATCGTTTAGGAAAAAAACGGAAGTACAATAAGCTAATCACTTACGCACAGTAAAAGGTTTGTGGTGGTCTATCTATAGGCAGGATCTGTGTAGACCTATGTTTTGCAGTTTGTCATCCATGCTAACAGCTTTCTGTGGCATGTCTTTGCCTGTCTATGCCTACGTGCGTTACTGTGGAGTATCGTGGTCTGCCACGATACTCCACAGTAACAATAGACACTTTGCACCACCTGACCTAATCTCATAGGCCATTCGGCATACGTGCAAGAAACTGACCACACATATTGAATATGAAATGCAGGCAGTTAATGTGTCACTTTTGTCAGAAGTAAACATTTTCGAGTACGGTCATCGACCTTAGCATTGCGTAGGCTCTAGCTACTTTCTCTCAGTGTTGGGGCGAGGTGGTAGCGGCGAGAAGGGGGTCCTGCCAAATTAAGTGCGTGAAAGGCTGCGTGCAGCCGTTCCGGTATCGCCGCGAGTACCGCTGCTGGGCCTTCCTGCTGATCGACCTGCTTCCGATATCTTCCCACTATCTTTATCTGACCGGTTCCACTTCGACCCATACTTGAATCGCTTGATCCCTGCCAATCAGTGCATCGCGTCCCGTTGCAAATTTTTGGCACTTAGCAACAGATGTGTCCTACCTGCGTAGAAATGTCTGGTGGGGTCGGTGAACTCGGACTAGCCTGTGGCAATCGCAAGCAGATTTGGTAAGCCGAATAGTGACCTGGTGTCGATTAAGCGATGTAGTGTTGTATAAGCACTGTGACGCTTTCTACGCCTTGCAATCAAAATAAGCAAAGAAGTGAACGGAGAAATTGTTGACACTGTCGTAACGGTTCATTTAAAAAAAAGAAACAATGAAACGAGTTGTTGGTTGTAGTGGTACACTCACCTACATATTTTCCTGATTTTGAGATATCTACGTCAGCGTCGTGTCGTTACCACCCGAGCAAACTAAAGAATATAGAGGTTGACCTGCATGGCTTGTCATTGTCATGTATATTTTCATAACTATTTATTAAAGTTTCCACAATCAAAGTTAAGTTTAAGAACTAAAGTGAGCTGTTGCGGTGTCATAAAAGCTTTTTCAATAAAGCTCGAAGACTTAATAAGACAGTATGATTCAGTTAGATTTATGTAGGTGTGTTTTTTTTTGTAAATATACGATTGATACACAAACACATTACTCTGGTAAAGATAATTTACCTATAAGTACGATTCTTATTACTGCCGAGGTCAGGATTATGTATCAAAAATTATGATTACGATTAAGTACTTATGTTAACGCACGCAAACCTAACGTTAGTGAATAGAACTACAAAATTTTAAGCGTAGTTTCCTCTCCTCTTCCTCTAAAACGAACACTTATATTTGGTTCATCGTTTTCTGAAATCGGAGGCTGTTTTACGCTTAGGTATCTGTGGACACGGCTGCCATTTCTGATCCGTGGAACCGTATATCGGTCCCGCCACAGATGTTTTTTTGACAAAGCACAGAAATAAATTAGGTATCCATAAACTTTATGAAATTGCCTTTTATACAGACGCACCTGTGCTGGTGTTAAGAATCGTGGCAGTCATCTTGAACATCAAAAATAAGTGATTTCAAACGAAAATGCTGTTTATTTCGTCATTTCACAAATAAAAAAATTCTCTCTCATTTTGGTTTGTAGGCCCTAATTTCAATGAATTGCAAGCTATCCTCGTAAATGGTACCTCAAAAAAAAGATCAATAACCAGGCATGTTTTCAACAAGGTTTGAACATAAAAAAAACATCTTCCTTTTATTTTAAAATGGTGTACAAAACGGTTTTCTTAAATCTCTGAAAATTTTCGTAAACTTTAAATGACTGTAAAAAAATGTCTAGTCCCAGATAATATGCTTTCTTAAAATGCTTACACATAACTTTCATAGATGAAATAAAAGGTTTCTTATTGGTTAAACTGGCCATTGTTGCCATTTGACTGTTGAATTTTAGGTTGTCTCCTTAAAAACCAAAATGATTTGCAAAAAATCAATGACTTCGTCTTAGACAACCTTGGCTCAAATTTTTCAAAATGGTCTGTTCTAGCTTCTCCAAGAATCTTTGCACCCAGCTACCAATTACTCTGTACACAATTTACTTTATTGTATTATTGTTATTAAAGAAAACTTTTAAAAACTTTTGTTGATTTATCAAAATGGAGAATACATGAGTGTATTCTCCATTTTGTCCATGAGTGTCGCGGGTAACAGCCAGTCTATACAATATTATTATACAATAACATTTTCATATTCTGTTTTCAGTGATTGTTGTCTAGTTATTCCAAAAATAATTTAATAAAACATGTCCGGTCCTAAAGGCCATTGACCTGTCCGATCTTTTGGGCTCCTAGAATACACCCTAATGAAAACATTTTTAAATAAAAAAATCATTTTTATATAACAAAGGACGCAGCCTATAGACGCCTGTAATACCAGAACCCTTACAAGCGTGCCGACCCCAAAAATGCTCTGACACCGCTTTTTTTTGCTTTATCCCCGCAAATGCTGTGCCCTTTTTGATAGACCCCATGCAATAGTTCCTGGGAAAAACCTTAGCAGACATATTATTCAGTCTAAGTTTTCGTGGGAGGAAGTTCCTCTTGAACCTAATGGTCATCGAATACAACGGCTCAAAGGTTGAAGTCGCTGCCGATGGCGAGCCATGTGATGGTAGAGTGGCGTTTATAGCCCATAACCCTCTGACAGATTCCAAGCATCGTAAGTAATTACATTAGTTTTGGTTTTAAACTATTAAATTTGTTGTTTTAGGTATATAAAACAACATGCTGAATTCATTTTATCGAATAAACAAGTTTCCAAATATTTCTGCCTAAATAGGAATTGACTTCAAACTTAACAAGGGAGTAACCTATCAATTAACGTCACTGTACCTAGAAGGGAGCCGCTGTCATCTAATCAGAAAGTTCATCAGGACACCACCCGTTGTAGAAATGGTAGAACACGCACAAAAAAGAGAAGTTCCTCCTGCGACTAAGTAGTTCATTACCTGTTAGCATGGGATCATCAGGGGATTATGGGCATTACCCCCATGTGATAAAAGCCAATAAGGCGCTTATCAGGGGGAGCCCTGTATCCAGTATTAGACCGATACAGGCTGTTGAGGTTGAGGAAGGGATCGTCAACCATAATCACAGCCCGTCTTTGAATCGAGTATTTGGCACTAGCTGGTATCCAGGCGATCGTGCAAAAAGATGACTGCAGTATTCCATGTGAGGAGTTTATAAATCGCAAGTCAGGCAGTAGCGGTCTTTGCCTGAAATATTGCCTAGCTCTATTGCCACCCAGCTTTTTGGCTATTTGTCAAGCTCGTCATTGGATGAGTTTATTTGATTTCTAGCAAAAGTTTTACCTACTTATCGAAAACTTTAAAGCGCTCTGTTTCCTGAACTAGCGGACTAATAATCTAAAGGTAAAATTTTTATTGTCTGAATGCCTATTTTGTAATCCTAAAGAAATAAAGTTATTGGGACTTCTGGAAACAGGCTCGTGCAACACATCTCTCCCTTCACTCGATAAGGGCCACCAATGGCCACCACCGTGTATTCAATTCAAATTTCAGACAGCAATAAATTATAATATGAGTACAGAAAATAAGGTAGAGTCTTACTAGCTGTACCCGGCGTTAGCAGCCGCCCGAGCCTAGGGGACTCCCTCTACATAATTTTTGGTGAATGTGATTTCTAAATCCAAGATAACCATATGGGAGTCACGTCTTCGCCGTCGTGTCGTCCTTTGTTGCGATCAACCACAAGTTACGAAAATCACACGTCGCTGATACCGCTACAGGAATACCAATAAGCCTGAATTGGGCGGCTCACAAAGGTCGAAGGCAAAATTATAAAAAAATTGCGAAACAGCCTCATAAAAAAGAGTTGGGACATTGTTCGTGCTTACGATCGCCACGTTCTCTCTTCTGAAGGTTACTCCACAAACCTGTGTGTACCTTTAAAACAAAACTGTCATCATTTACCAGAACTAGTTTAACAATGATATTTTATTGTAACTGTAATGTAATAAAACAGCCCTCTGCCATCGGACATTATAAATCTCCATTATATTGATGTGTTGATCACTATAAACGAGTATCGAGATAAAGTTTATTGCTTCTATATTGGTTGTAAAATAGTGTTAATCGAACCATGTGTGGGATGGTTGCTACAAGCGTAGTGTTTAGTTAAATCTGCCTCGAAAGATTCGGAGGTGGTCGTGGCGCGTGCGGTGCATGATCGGTAGCTGGGGGTTTGGTTGCCGGGGTCGGCTCTCGTACCTATTTCTAGAGCATTGAACCTCTGCAGCACAACCTTGCGCGTTGAGTCCGGCCACTCTCCGCATGCTGACGCAACCGCTCCAGCCCCTTCTACACTCCGACCGCAACAATCGCATAATTACTCCTTCAGGGCACACCTGCTCTCCACAATGAGCGATATGTTAATAGAACCAATCAATTCATGAAAGGTTAAACTTAATCATGCTTTTGTAGATGATGCAACCCGAGCAGGCAAAGCCTTTTCATGTTAAATTCGCCCATTGTTATTCTTTGCCGCGAAATAATATGAAGATGATCGCTTTGCACATGCATGTTTGGATATGGTATGCTAGTTATGATTACCGGTATGGGACTAACTCGATTAACACTCGGCAGGAACAATGCAGCGGGCCGGGCAGAGATGCGCAGTAACGGTGTGATAACTAGCCCCTGCCTGCAAATAGTCCGCGAAAAGTGCGAAACGCGAGCGCCGCCCGAGAGCGTTGCGAGGTGACGATTACGTAAACCGCTGACATAACCGAGTCGACGACCGCTGATAGAGTTGCGCAATTGCCGAACCCGCAACCCCACGCACCGCGCCTTCGTGGTGCCGAGAGGCGCCGCTCCCCCACCAGCTCGCCAAATTACCTAATTGTACCCAAAATGCATCAAAAGGACACCAGTCCAACGCCCGGTTGCAACACCCGCAATCATTAGTGCAACAACCTTCTAGGCGGTTGACGGACGCAGCTTCACCTCGGATTACCTAATTAACATTTGGAATATGTAAATTGAAGATAGGCTTAAACTAAAGTCTCGAATGACTTGTGCAAGTCCAGCACCTACCACAACGCTGAAGTTTACTTACAGTGATGTAAAAGCTCTTGTAAAAGTTGTAAACTATAAGCGGTGCTGGAGGTTGGCATAGCAACAGAGCCATATGTCCACATTCCGTCGGTTCGCACTGCCTAAAATGTGTGCCAAATATTGCGTATTCTTCACAGAGTCTAGGAACCGATATGGTCGCAGGCGGAATTGTGGGCATGTACGTGACGTATATGGTACAGTTATCCTTAGTGAATGAAAGTGAAAACTAAATGCGGGTCCGGTCATCGAACTTACGGCGGGTCGTCGACCGCGCCGAACTGCAAAGGCCGTTTGTGAGTGCTGAGGCCGCGCGCGATATTGGCTGATCGGTGCATGCGCACCCGCTCACTGCATCTAGCGTAGATCGCTGCGCCCGGCCCGGCGGCTGCGCCCCGGCACTATTCATTTGCATTTGATATATACAAGATGGATTCAATGCAGTATCTTAATTAAATTAACTCTCGTGCCACATCAACCTAGATAGGCAGTTTATTTTTATAGCAGCTATTAGCAGAAATTGCGATGCTACTCATAAAATTTTAGCGAGTAACGTTATCCGAATATAATATTACTGTAATTTTTATGAAGAATGACTTTCTTTAACATAGGTTTTGATTTTTTTTTTGAAAACGAAACAATACATACCGTCTTAAAAAAACATTCATGTTTCTGTTACCTACGGCCATTTCCTTTCCATGATATAATCAAGTTAATAAGGGGATGGATGGTGCAAATTAGTGCCTTACTGCGCATATGCGCTTACGACTGTCAATAAATTCATGCAATCGTAAATAGTGTTAACAAGCTTTTCAAAGTTAGGTTTAGGGTACTTATCTATTTAATTTTTTAGTTTAGCAAACATTTGAGATTTCTTTCAGCCAAGTGGTGATGAATGCTTTTAGCCTAAAAGATATATTTTCGATAAGGAAGATAAAAGTGCTGTTTGTGCAAAGGGGATTAACATAAGGTTAGGTTATTGGAGACATTGGGCAGAAAATAATTCCAAGAATCACTAACGAAAATGAATATTTAATACGATTGCGTATTATAGCCTAGAAGCCTTAAAACCTTGTGTAATCGGAAAAGCCTGAATATCCTGCGATTTATTTGCAAAAAATGCAAACTAACGGTGATAGGTCCGACCGATTTGCAATGTGCTGAAAATAACCTGAAAGTTATAAAACAATTTCTGCCTACGAATTTGCACGGATTGTTTCATGGGATAAAAAGTAGACCAGGTTTTTTTCCAGGCATAGGACTACCTGTATTCAGCCCGATCAATACTTTTGGCGTGGAGTGGTGGACATCCAAAAAATTGGCATTTATAATATTAGTGAGATAGCAGTAACGGTAGATGAACCAACTGGGATTGAGTTAGGCTCAGTTGCTCATCCGTAAAGCCATGTACAATATTTGAAAAATGATGTTAAGGATCACTTTAACATACCTAAGTCAAAATATAGGCAGATGCAAGTTCCTTGTTCATAAATTGTGTTTAGTAATAACCAAACACAATTTTGAACAAGGAACATACCACTAGGTAGGTACAGTTGGTATAGTCTAAACCGCACATCGGTAGTACCTAAGTGATGTTTGTCCCCGTTGCCACAATTAGCACCGGCCAGTAAACTACTCGCGTTTGGGCTTCGTTGAGCCATTGAGTCCGGCCAACGTTAAAGCCGCGAGCAACTAGGCCGTTTCCACCGAACGGGTCTCGACTTTTTGTTCATGATGATGCGGAACAGAAGAGAGAAATTCGGTGAGATAAAGCAGTCGCTAAGGAGGACACGGTCACGGGGAGTCATCGGCTCAGAACCAGACGAATGTAGAGCAACTGATGTTTCTCCTTGGGCCAGCGCAACCTGTCCATACTGTGCCACTGCCGACGCCTCGGGCCGAAATTTTCAGCTCATTATTGAAAGGTGTACCTACTACATACATGACAAAATTTCTTAGATAGGAAGGTATTGCTTGTGGAATAACGTTTGATCGCGTTTTTATTCGTGTAGCTAGTCGTAATTGTCGCTTAGACATTGTGAAAGTAAATCGTACCAACGCTTAAAGCTCGGCCGTTGATATAAATGCCTAGTTACGACTTGTACCGATTAACGATTAAGATACCGCCAAAAATAGCTGCAGCGGCGTGCGTTACGTCCAACTTTCTTTTGATAAAGCCTTAAGTACAAAAAAGGCATTGTTTGGTCGAGAAAACCAAAAATTCCTTATATTTTCGAAAGCACGCCGTGTCGAGTCCTTATGTAAGAGTTCAACGTGACACTTTGGGCAGAGTCGGTGCACGCCCGTTCAGCGCGCCACTTTCCTTGCGCAGGCGCACAAATATTTGGATAGTTTTCTGCGCTCCATCGGCCGGCGAAATACTAGAAAGTTAGCTTTTTGACAATTGGTTGTCCTTAATAGGAGGGTTATAACAAACAACCGGTTGAACAGCAATTAAAATAATTTTAGATGTGAGAATATATTTTACAGGCCTGACCGATTAGTCAAGCGTTGTGGAGATACCGCTGGTCTAAAATCTGGTTGCGCGTGACAATTGAGTCCTTTAAAATGTGGCTGCTGCCTCACACATAGTACCGTTACTGACAGGCTATAAAAGCTTTCGAAATACCTACACCAAACATAAAGACATTATGCGTTAAATATGCCCAAAATGGGTGACGTTCTGATAAAAAAAATGTTCCTATAATTATCTTAAATTATATAAACTGACGTCAAAATTAGCCGAAGACTGCTGTTATTGCGACATTTAATTACGATTTTTCAGAGACAACACCGCCCTATAAAATACAGGAATTTGTGTAAAAAATAATAGAAATTTTAGTGTTAAAACAAAATATAAATAAAAAAATAAGATGTGTAAAAAAGTTAAGGCAGAGAGGCCTATAAGTAACTAAGTACTAACTTTTGAAAAATTTACTGACGTAACTCTCTCTACTCCGTAAATACGCTTCTTTCGCAACACTTCTGTGTTGCGAAGAAAGAAGTGGGTACTAAGTACGTAAAAGCTCTCGAAATCACTTAGGTCAGCAAATTTATTTGTAGGTATCTAGTCTCAAGAAAAAGCTGATGTGATACTGCACACCTCACCTCAGTTTGTACAGTTCACATTTCAGTAGAGCCGATCTGAGCGTGCGAAATGATGGTCTTGTTTATACTTACACTACAGCTCGAGCGTTGCGATTGATATATCAATGGGGCGATAAATGAATAGACAGAGGATGTTTGTTTTAGCTGATGGTGTCGTGTCGAGTGTCGTTCAGAGAAGACTGACAGCAACCGCACCAATGAGTTCATTGAACTTTACCAACAGTGCCAACGCTATACATTTGGCGAACAATGATTTGGAATGGCGAGGTGAATGGCCTCGCTCGGGGGGGCTGAGCGTGGGCAGTTATCGACCCATATTGGAGGTGAAATGTAGATCAGTGGGCGAGTGCGGCGAAATTCGCTGTGGAGTCTGCGCGAGCGCCTGCCCGCTACAATACCGCTGATTGTGACTGCAAGAATGTAGGCTTGCGGGCTCGATCTCCCTCTAATGAGGCTTTATTTACGTAGGCATTATGGCTGTTGACCCCTTGTTAGGTATGGTGAGGATGTTAGCCTAGTTTTCAGTAAGCACCCACTTCTTTATTTTTATTTTTTATTTTTTTTTCTTCTTTATTCTTCAGTCGCGTAAGATAGATAGTAAGTTTTTGTAAGTAAAATAACTTTTGAGCACATTTCATTGCCTTTTTATTGGAAACTTTTATTTCGTTAAGATTTAGAGTCGTAAATTCTACATGAATTTCAAGGAATGTTTATCGTGCCAGAAACAGACTTATCTTATTTTCTATTATCACTAAATTTATGGAGCCTTAGTTCTTGGTGGAAATACCACGCAAAATTCTCCACATTCACCGTAAATCACTGGCTGAGTCGGCAGACATTGTTTTAGTTTTATTGGGAGTGGAGTTGGAGCCTATTCGTAAAAGCCTGCTAGGTCTTCCCCAATCTATGTCTGAGTGAATTTTTATTTTAAATTTTCTCGTGCACGACGCGGCGGGTAGTATCGACATTTCAGTGTGTGAATATTGTAGGTGGGGACAGTTTTTTGTCAACTTGTTGGCGGCCCGCCGACTTTGGCGAGTTACACTCCGTGTGATAACGCAGTGGAAAACTTCTGCATAGGCACATAACAATACAATACAATATAACACAATCTTATTCTGATAAGTATTCTTTTAATTTAGCAATCTTGTTTGTTTCTACGAATAGGGTCCGTGTCGATTGACCTGAATCCACACGTGTGCGGAAACCGAACTCCCGGTATTAAGAAAGTTCTTTATGGCCTTTGGAAGCAGTGAAGCATAATCTTTGTCCGAGTCCAGCCAGACACATAAAAACTGCTGAATTTCCGAAGGAGCATTTTTACGATGTCTCGAATAACGGGACTTTGTCAGGCTTCAGACATAAATCTATTATAGGATGCCAATACCAATTTTGTAGGGTCGGACGCTCGCAGAAAGTTTTTTGTTGTTTTGTAACCTAGAGGTAAAATAAGAAAGGTAAAAAAAGAGATCCGGCAGTGACTAGATACCTGGCTAATAGGTACTTTAACCTACGAGTTTTCAGTCGTGAAATGAAAGTCAAAAATCATTTTCTATTTTCCGTTACTGAACCATCGCAATACGTATAAAACGCTGCAGCAACGACATCCAGAGAGGATTGCCAGACGTCTTCAGAATACTCGAGAGTCCCTGTCTAGACTCGTTTTAGTGGTAACCTCTCTCTCCCTCTCTCTCTTCCCATCTAGTCATCCCAATATGTCAGCTTTCCTAATTGATTTCCTCCACTTCGCTTTATCCTCGACGTCGTCTTCGGAAGCTTGACACTCTCGCATGTCCTTAACACTACATCTTTCCATCGTGTCCTGGGTAGTCATCGTGATAGTAGTACTTACCTAACCATTAATCGCATTTTGAATTCAGGTAGTGTTTTGAATTCTCTTTGTTCCTACCCTTGTTTACGGCATGGCCAGCGACCTCGGGAGAAAATCATAGTTGATTCGTGTTTCCCAAAGTTAATCAAAAGTTCTGTTATTCTTTCAGCCGCGTTGCGTATTCGGTACGGTGCCTAAACGTTTTGTTTAGCAAGGTTCGGAAGAAATTGAAAAGTTATAAGTTTTCCGCAAGTTCATCACAAATTCTTAAAGATTTTCTTTTTATAAAAGTTGCCCCGGAATACTAAAACGCAAATCAAAGGTACAAACCCCTTTGATTTGCGTTTCCGCGGTAACTTTTATTTGATTTTTTTTCTTCGGCTATATCCAAATACGATAAAAGTATTTGGATAGAGGACGCTTTTAGTAATAAAAAATGTTCTATAACATAATGTCATAAAGCCTCAGTTCAGGAAACGAGATACTGACGTATAAAAAAAAATACTACAACAATTTTCATCTGTGAAAATCTTCAAACCCCTTTGAGCAGATTTCAAGCCGTGATTTTTATATAGGTTTCAATGAAAGTCTGTCAAAAAATCGTCACGTAAGCCGGCTAGCTCAAATCTAATTTACGTTTGAGTAGGTATTCTGGCGTTATTTTATTTTACTAATTTTAAGGTACACGGTGCTACGTTAATCACTAGGTACCTTTGTCATTTATTTCTGTCCAATCTATCAGTTATCACGACAGGCTGTGTTCGAAATTTTAAACTTTTAATCGACGCTCGCTGACTAACTATTTTTTAGTGCTACCAACCACTTTACTACGGATCCTCCAGCAGTACCTACAGCCGCAATGAAAGTGGGATTTGGAGCGGGGTTCAGGTCTACTTTCATCCAATTCACTTCCAAGTGGCAGTGGCAGGGTGGAGTTGGCACACGAATCTAGGTTCACATGAACAGGACGCGAAGTCGTGACATGTTTTGATTTCCGCCTGATATTGAGTCGACGCCGACGGTTGCTTTTGTTCGCCATTAGGTAGGTACCTAAATGTGGTGAATGTTTACCAACACTGTTTTCGAGTTACGAGTAAAAATAACTAAGTTAAACGAACTTTTTTCGGTTAAATATATATAGTATTTTCGTTACCGTAGGTAGGTACCTACCTATACTTATGTACGTAACTCACAAGGGTTCACGGTAGCATGTGAAAGTTCCTATTTTGAATATAATATATTATACCTATTTTAAATCTTAATTTTGCCAAAAAATCTTGACTTTATCTTTCGAAATTATAAAAAAACTAAGGACAGAGGTTAACGCTTTGACTTGATTTATCGTAGGCAACTAAAGCTAAAGGAAACACATTACAATACAACAAAGCTATTAAATGTTACCTTTGAAGCCCGCCCACAGAAGAGTTTAGGTAAGTGCCTACTTAATTCTACAATCACGCTTTGTCCTACTTGCCCACACAGGACAACGCTACATTGTAATCATATAACTTACTAAGTTTACATTTTCGTGGAACACATCAGAATGTGCCATTTTTATACCTTAGTCAGTAATTATAACAAACAAGTGAGCTTTATTTCTCACGTTTGTGATTTGTCGGCTTGTCGCGTATCGATTGCTTGTTCTCAGAACGGCTATAAACGACCGAGAGTTCTAATTATAGTGCACGCGCAGCGAACGCCTTATGTCACAGCGTACAAGGTTACTATACCGAGGAAATTTGTTCTAGGCAGGTTTCCGAAAGCGGCCAGAAGAAAGTACTTTTACTAAGAGACGTGACACAGTTTCCACGCGGCGAGATAGTGCGGTGCAACCGGTGCCAGGGCACCGACCAGGGACAGAAAAATAGGGCGAAATGAACTGCAGCTTTTGCAATAAAAATCACCACAAAATGACGGGTGAATCTACTTTGCATACTCGTGTTTACGACTCGAATTGAAACGGAGAATCGAACGTTACTCGGTGAACTTTCTTTTGAACTTTGTGAAAATTCTGCAGAGCATAAACACATCATTTTACTGCCACGAATGAGCTCCTACTACTATTTGAAAGTTTAATTAACATAAGAAGTAAAATGCTCAGACAAAGATAATGCTATGCTACAGTCATTTGATAAAAGATTTTTTAAATAAAAATAAGTTTATTTTCCAACAAAAATAAGTTTATTCGTCAACGATAGTTAACCCATCAAATAAAGTCTGAGTCAAGAAGTAATAACTTTGGCGATGATTTTAACAATTTCATTTAAATAGGAAGTTGGTATCTTTCTATGTTTGCACGCACAAGAACAACTCCTACAGGCTTTCCACTGTCGTGTCGTAAATCCGAGCGGTTCTAGTCCGATCCGAGGAAATGCACGGGATTATTAATACGAGTAATGGGCACCGGATGGAGACGAGATGTAGCTTTCCGACTTTTCACATAAATATGTGCAACGGTTGAACATAACATGTGTGAGACTTTATTTCAAACGTAAGGCTTCACAAACCGGGGCAGATGGAACCTACTCATTTAAAGAAGATGACAAGTGTAAGTGTATATATTAGTTGTAATTGTTTTATTCTGTTATTAATTAGCTATATATATATGTACATATATATTTTTAAGAAGATGACCATCTAAAAAATATTAATGGGCAATTACAAATCCCGGCACCAAAACACCAGCAGGTACACGAAGACCTTAATAAATTCTAAGAAATTAAATATCATCGCAAAAATTTACGACTTCGGCGGGACTCGAACCCGCATCCTTCCGTAAGTAATTTGCCAGAGTGTGAGGCTTACGCACTATAAAAACAAAAAATCTTAATAAATTCAATTACCCATAAATCTATTTTTACTACTAAAATTTGTAATAGACCCAATTTGATCGAGGTAGCGGCAAGCAATTTTGAAGTTATCAAAAGTAATTTGAAGTACACCTAATGGGTTAAGATTGCATGCTGCCACTCATTTGTCCGCGTGCCCAGTTTTTGTAGTCCCACAATGCGTCATACTCAAGTTTGTTACTTATCGGGGATGTTGCTAAAAATAAGTATGACTCAGCGCTTGTCGTAGCGCCAAAGGCAAAGGGTGAAATCCCACTTAAAGCAGGCTCCTTCCGTTTTTCCTGTATAGCCAAGCAACTTGTTTTAAATAAATTATGGCTTTTTGTACTTATTGGTACAAATTGTCAGGTTGAAACTGAGAATTTTAAAGATAACTGATAAGTACATGCAAATGCCTTAGAAAGCATTAGCTCAATGACGTGCCTATCTACCTTATTTATGGCTATATTATTTACTAACTACCAACATACCTACGACCATTTTGCGTTAATATCAGATAGTCAAAGAAAAGAAAGATGCACCCGTTTTTCTTGTGAATGTAGTTCTTGCGCAGGATGAATGAAAAATGACCGTAATTCATAAAACCCGTGGCTTTTTTCTTTCTTGACGCATCTTGGCTTTGAGAGGAATGTGTATCGGGTACAGTAACAGGAAAACTGCAGAGCTGACGTCATTCGCATTACAATTCAGATTAGCGTAGGTCATGATGTCTTTACCGTCTGTTTGTGAATTTTGCATATCATAGTAGATTAATCAAAATGGTAATTTTAAATACAACTTGCTGCCTGCTGAAAGCGAAATCATATCATTTACTTTACCTATATTGCAAGTTTGTACAACATGGTTAGATACAATTAATACATTGACTGCGATCCATTGTCTTCGCTGTGACAATACATATTAAACTCAAAATTGAATATTTAATGCAGAAGCCGTTATATCGCTTCAAAATTAAAACTGAAAGTAAGGTAATAGTTTTCCCTGTACCAGAGACGATTTACTGCATAGCGACATCCTTGATGACGTAATCCGACTGCAGCAAGACGTGGCGAGACTTTAAATATGTCTGGAAGAACCTGATTCTTGGAACGCCTGCCTTGATTCCGACGAGTTTGCACACCTGTTATTTCGGAACTACATGCCTATTCATTTTCAAAAATTGTGGTTTATAAGTCCAGTAACATAGTTTTCATGTGTTTTGTACGTATGTACTTGCTACCTATGTACTTAATTAAGAATGCCCTACCTTGTTTACAAGCAAAACTAATATAAATAAGTTTATAAATACCTATACATATAAAAAATGAAATTTATTTATAACCTTACTGCAATTTGACTAACCGTAACTTTATATATTTACAAATTCATTTCAGATTCACAATCCATACAACATCTAGGGTACGTAAAATAAAATGTGACAATAAAATAAAATCAAATTTAATATAGACCTAGCTGGATTGATAACTATGGCTTTAAAGTTCCGGTTTTTTGATCTAATTTTCTATGAGTTCTCTAAAAAAAACACCAACTTAATACCTACCTACCCTAGTATTCTACTAATAATTCTTATTATAATTAATTTATTATTCTCCTAGGTTATAAATTTTATGTTATGGGACGATTAATTAAAATATTTATGTGCTTATTCTCCAGAGAAATAAATCATTTCTGCTATGTTAGTTAAGCACCGCGTAATCACATTCATTCACGCGCGAGTGTGTGTCATGAAAATATGCCATTTTTATACACAAATAGTCGTATGTATTAGGAATGTGTTGACGCTCGTGCATTTATAGTGCCGTAAGTTTTTAATTTACTGTCGATAATATAAAACCAGAGGTCACGCTATCAGCTATCTCTCGAAGTCTTCGCCCATAGTGAGGTGACCTTGCTCCGATTCGTCTGACCTTGTTCTCTCCAATGAGCCAAGCAACAAACGCCTATCGTATTGTATGAAGTATATCGTTAATCATTAGTCGCATTTGTTAGCCCACTGCGCCTAATTGCGCCTTCCTATAAGGATCAATGTCACTTCTGCATAGTATATCTCAATGATTTGTATAAACTTCCCAAAAACCAAGAAACGTCCACATAAATTATGTTGATTTTGGTCATCAAAATTATAATTAGTCATCTTACGGTTCATGATTTTGTTTCTTTTGATGTATTTTTTTGCATAGCTCACGCAAATTAATCGTATTTTTAACCGACTAACATGCACGGCCATGAAAAGGTTTATCAACCACAATATTTAATTTTTTGTGAGCATAAATTACCTGTGACTACCTCTGTCCGGTTATATTTCGTAAAGCCTTTGAATGTTTCTTTGTCAGTGGGACCGATGTCATTATTATTCTTAAAGGTAAAGCCAAGCAGTTGGCAATAACCGAGCACAAAGCCATTTTTTTTTTTATTATTTACTTGTGTTGTCCACCTAGATACAAACATTAAATGACCCTGCAGGACCCCAAATTTTGTGTTGGGACAATCCACAGTGACCGTATCGATTATATGTTTAAAAAGACCTGTAAATCTTACCGCGGTTATACCGTTTCGCTTTACACAACGACGATAACAAGCATTAGAAAAGTCCTCGCTCATAAGAAAGCCGTGATCTTTAGAGTTCACTTATAACTAGTTACTAATTATAAGTTAGCAATATTATTACAATTCCGGAAGGTTGCAAAACAAAGCTGAATGAAGTCATAAGGGATGCTACTGTTATAACATTCTGAGCTGTCATACGGGCAGCAAAACGTTACTATTTCAATGAGCCTGAGACAAGGTCTAAGCGCAAGTGACAAGTGCATATACCAAGGTCCTAGTTGTGATTGTGATTATGACGCAACGTGGCTAATTTAATGTCTCTCTAGCATGCAATATCAATGAATATGTAATGGCGTGTTAGTGTTTAGAATATTTTATTGAAATTATTCAAACTAACAAATGACAGACTTTGACAAATTGGTTGTATCTCAAATAGCTAGACAAAATGATTGTAGATAATTGGTGATTTCCAATCCATCATATTAATATAGAAATATGGATACTCAATATATTTATATACTCAATACTCAATGTTTTTATTGCAAATAAGTTGTACATGGGATCTTTTAGATAGATATATAAAGTATAAGGAGGTAGAGGATATGTGAAGGATGACATGAGTAAGAAAGGAGTTAGTGTTGAAATAACGGCTCATAGAAGTGTAAGGAAGAAAAAAACTTGTTGTGCCGACACCGTACAAGTATAAGTACCGTATAAGGGAACTGGGTAAGAAAATTATGATAATGACACTTATTAATCTGTGTTGTTCTATTGCAATGCTCATTGAAAACGGGCCAGTTGCGGGCACCGTTTTTATATTTTTATACGTTCTCGAAGTTTATATATTGTATAATAAAACAAATTTGTATAATTTGTTTTGTCCATATAATAATACTTTATATTGTGTACCTCATATTTATTGTGACGCTACGGTATGAGATGAATGGAAGAAGGAAAGGGAGGCCTTTGCCCTGCTGTGGGACACTCCTGGCCGATATAATAATAGTCAGGAACCTGTTTAAAATTTTATCATGAAATTAAAATTAAAATTTTATCAGCAGTTTGAACGTTGCCTAACCATGAGCCCAACAATGGTCACGCATTGTCCTTGCTAGTAGTGATAGCGTAGTAGAGCACGCTGATACGAAACGACAAAGTCAATAATAATGACATAAAACTGCAAATAACTGATTTGATATTGTAAAAAAATACTGCAGATTATGTTCTTGCAACACGTGAGCGGTCATTAAGTTCTTTGTATTGTAACTTTTATTTCCAATAAAAATAATTAGATGGTTGCATTGTAGGTAGAGAATAAATAAAGTGTAGGATCCCTTTGCAAAATCGCAGTTAATACGATCAGTTTACATTTTGTATGTTTAAATTCCTAAACTCGTAGGTACATATTCAATGTAAATATACCTATGCACAGAATGTTAACCAAACTCACGTCTACGTAGTAGTTTCATCGTGGCCCGCCCAGCAACTATGCACTGGCAACTTTTCTCAGCTTTCCGTGCATCGCCCCACCCTCGCGTGGGGCGTGAAAGCACCGCGGCTGCGCGGGCGCCGCTAAGTGTGTCATTGGGGTCGACGAACGCCGGCCTAGACCCACATTCCGCAATTGGGTTACAATCTTACAATCAGCGACAGTACACGGAGCGCGTTGACCCCGCTCGGTGAAATGGCCACTTCACACTCTTTCTCTCGACGTCGTAGGCCGCGGCTTTCCCGATCCTCTACGTGACACACTGCTATCCACACAGGCCATCGCTGTTTACTAGCGCCTTATTTGCATCTACTAGTTTACTATCTAAAATCTGCAACAGTAGTATAATTATAAGTTATTGATATGGATCAGTTGAGCTACCTGTAGATTGTTTGCAGTTATGTAGATCAATTGTTTCAATTGTAAATACTAGTTCTAATATATTTTATTATTTGATTGTAATTTACTTAGTGATAAAAGGCTTCTGCCCGTATTTTAAGTATGTTTATATAAAGAAGTAGTATTCTATCTCATGTTTTCCAATCAAAAAGACATAAATACTTATCATAAATAATGTTTAGACATATTATTATAAATATTAAATAATTTTATCATCTATAGTTCTCTGCATTTTAAATGCTTGCATTGCAAGACAGCGAGCGTGCAATTCGATTGGCATAATGTTTGTTTTCTCTCGCAGGCTTGCATGTGACCATCCTAACTATTCAACGGAACTGACATAAAAACTGTTATTAAAGTATCAAGTAAAATACAAGAATGTTCGTTCTGTTAGCCACCTATATTCGTCAGCGAGACAGGAACAATCTTGGAACATAAAACATCTGTAATCTCGGAGGCATGTGGTGCTCATGCGTGGCCCGCTGCGCCTCTGCACGCAAGTCTTCTAACGCAGATTTGTGTGAACAATGCACGATTTTCACTTTCAGGCGAGAAAAAGAACGTTTTCTTAAACTGTTGCATGAATCGATCGGATGCTAAATAGTTTAGACTGGAATTTATGAAACTATTGCCTGAAAATTATCTCACCTCACCTCAATAGCCTAACTGCTGAACGCAGGCCACCCCTGATAAGTGCCTTATTGGCTTTTTTCCCATGGGGGTAATGCCCATAGTCCACACGCTGGGCATGCCGGTTAAGGATCGCAGTTTGATGGCAGAATTGTTCTGCAGGGGGCACAGCTGCCCGCCCCGGTGGATATCCATTAGACGCCTCTTTAGGACACCCGCGGGAAGAGTTGAGGTGGTGCAAATTCTAAGCCAGGACCACACAGCAAAATTAGCAGAAAATTATCGAATGAATTTTAAAAACACAGAACTAAAAATACGCTATTTTAAATTGGATAAACCTTAAAAAAACATATCGATTTCAAATCAGTGAAATATACCTACGTGTCATCGTCATCAAACGCACAGCCATATTCCAACGTGACTAAAATTAGAGCAACTTTTCTCGGTGCTTTTAGTTTCACTCACGTTGTAAATGATGATACAAACATAGGTGGTAAACTGCATCCAGTATGGAAGCGAAGAAACAAACTAACAAGAGCGAACGGAAAAGAAAGTAAAAATGAGTGCATTGATATAAGAACTAGGCAAACGTGTGTATGCGAGAAACGTGTGCAAGCGAAATGCAACGTTTTCATCTAGGGGGAAAAAGTGATGCTTATGGAACTGGAAACTGCGGATTCGGAACAAACCGGCATTGTCTCAAGCAGTCTCGCCTCCGCGCTTCACGTTCCCGCGCCTATATGCACTTACATTGCACTTTTTTCCTACTTCTTCACTTTCTTCGTGCACTTTCTAGGCTTTATGGTGAAATGTCTAAGCTTTCTACCGTATCATAGTGCAAGATTTCTTGGCGTCTGTGACTGGAAACGAAATGGAAACGACACGTCAGTTTTCTTTTAAATTCAATCATAGTTTAGGCCAAAGTTCACAGTAAGTACTCCTGTGAACTTTGGCCTACTTTAGCTCATTTAATGACGCAATCATAACGGGTAAGCATTAGTTGTTATCGGCTATGACAAAGATAAGCTGTTACGAAGTTTTTTCACTGACACTGCACTGTGAGAAATCGTCGCTATCAACGCGTCAGAAATGTTG
This sequence comes from Eupithecia subumbrata, assembly GCA_949316285.1. Taxonomy (NCBI): domain Eukaryota; kingdom Metazoa; phylum Arthropoda; class Insecta; order Lepidoptera; family Geometridae; genus Eupithecia; species Eupithecia subumbrata. The sequence goes on along the minus strand of OX438646.1, from coordinate 10,125,485 downwards.
AATTAGATATGATTGAACGTCCGCGAAATGAAGCCCCTTTCCACGTGTTATTGGCATTGTACGTAGAGACTATATTTAGGTCACAGTGAAGGCTTGCTCTGGAAATCTGCATAGACGGATGTCGGTGCTATTAGATATTGTGAGTTTCTCTATCGGTGAAACTTTCGGAGTGAGCGAAGTGTGTCAGCCTGCGGGCGCTGCATTGGCGAGCTTTGATTCTTGCACCCACGGAAATGGGTCCGCAACAATAAACAACAAGTGTGTCTTTGTGGGCCATCGGCTGGATCGCAACAAGGCAACAGTACTATGCAAATGACTAGGAACTTTCTTCCGGCGGCGCTGCGAGAGGCCATTGTACCGATTTCTCCGCTGCAACCGCTCAGTTTTCGCCTTCCCGAAACTTAGCATGGTCACGATATTGTGATACTTAGGAAATTGTGTTAATAGAACGTTGACCTATGGATCAGAATGCAATTTCGCCTCTTTGTTTTCCTAGAGTTTCGAAGTGCTTTTGGCTAGTTTCTTTTAGCACTGAGTAGGCCAAAAGTATACCGTTAGATATTAAAAATTTAATGGCGAATTGCTTTCGGAGTTCTAATTATAGTACCTACCTTATGAAAAACCTCTACATCTTCCTTAATCACTAATTTTATATTGAATTTATTAACAAAGAAAGATAACTATTTATGTGAGAAATTGGCAGCTGTATTTTTTAAGCCTTATTATATAGAACCTACCTGTCTAATATAAAAAAAAAACAATCTATTTCATAACGTACTAAATAGTAGGTATTAGCCTACATTGAAGTTGGTGAGTAATAATTGGGCGCAAGATTCGGCTGCACGCTCGGACCACGACCCGCGCAACAAGGCGCGAGGCGGCGCAGACTCCGGCGCACGCTGCAGCGCTAACCTACTTGCCGAGCGTTGATCTCTTTGTTTGTAAACACGACGCCAACGGCGAAACCGCGCACACCTAGCCATTTTCACTTCTTTTTTGATAGTTATTCTTGATATTTAACATAATAATATTAACTTTTTATTTTAGTACCTATGTGAAAAATACCTACGACCATTTTTGCCAGGAAATAATACCACTTTATTTTTCTCGTCACAAAAAAATATTACACTGCAGAAGAATCTCTCTTATGTTCTGCAGTGGAATATTTTTTGGTGGCATAGATTTTTTGAGATAAAGAGAAATTGGTGTTGCACATTCCGACATGGTTTTGGTGGTCGCGCTACTTCGGTATTTATTTAACATTTTCGATGTATTGAAATTGTAAGTTCTTTTCGATGGGTTCACCATCACTTCACCTACTGAATTCGGCTTTGTACCGCTCGCTTTACTTATTTGCTCTACAGTTATCGTAATTTTCGGATTGTCCATTGAAAGTTTGGTTTGCTCAGTAAATATTGCATTTCGTTTAGCATTAAACACGACACTCGACTCAGCTCTCTTTACGAAGTCAATTAAAGGTATGAACAGTGCAAGATACGACCTCAATGCAGGAATATTTATTCACAGCGACCACGTATAAAGTGACTCGTTGGGCATTAAATGATCCCATTATTGATAATAGCCACAATATAAATGCTCCCCTCGATCTGATAGGAATTCGTACTGTTTATTTTTTCTGTAGGTAGGATTTAATAAAATCATGTTCAGATGCAGCCATTATTATGGCTTAATTTATTCATTTAGACACGCACGATGCTACTACGAATATTAATAATAATCATTAATTTATTTCAGACTATAGAAAAGTTCTAGATCGTATTTAACTTGTTCAACGGTCCATAGTAATATAGAGGGTGCCACGGAAAGGGTACAACCTGCATATTCTTTAGTCAACCCCTCGATGTACAGAATCACCCCCTTTCGGCTGTGTATTGTTATTTTTTTTGCCATTTCTTCAAGTATTTTTTCGAAAAAAAAAATGATTTTTTTTTCATTTCGTGTTAATTTACGTGTATTCTTACATTATTATTATCATTTTGAAATTTTAAAGGCTTTTTATCATTTTTTTTTGTAAAATTATTACATAAAAATGATGTCAAGCCTTTAAAATTAAATCATAACAAAACACTGTAAACCAGTGTTTTGTTATGATTTAATTTTAAAGGCTGAAGAAACAAGCGAAAAACATTGTTAGATATTTTTAAAAGTTAAATAATGTAAGAGTGCAACCGGTAAAAAATCACGAATACGAAGAAAAATTATAATTTTGATGAAATAACAAAATATATGAAATTCAAAAATCGTTTTTCACAAGTTGACCGGGGTCCAGAATCATCCCCTTTCGTACACCCTTTCCGTGGCACCCTGTTTACTTAAAACTAGCATATAACAAACTACGTTATTTAGTTAAGCAGGTTCTAAAACCTGTAAAGTATAATTTATTATAATAAATAAATAATGCTGGAAAATTCACACAGCGTTATCTGGCCCCAAGCTAAACAGAGCTTGTATTATGGGCAGGTACTAGATATTATCTGATATACTTAATTTTTTTTAAATAAAGGGCAGAAGCCTTTATTCACAAAGAAAATTACAATCAAATAATAGAAATAAATTAAAACTAGTATTTACAATTGAAACAAAATCATCGTAGGTAAATGAAATAGCAATAAGTAGACAATCGAATTCTTGAAGAAACCTTAAGGCTCTAGTCTGTGCTTTCGATTGGTTAATTTTTGATGGTATTGATTTGGTCGCTCGAACTAAATAATTAATTTAAGGAGTAGAGATTCGAGATCTAGTCTGGTTTGACTTTGTAGCTGATGAATAAAATAATCATACATCTGTGGGCTACGTCTATTCTAGAGATCTCATCTTTTTCTAGTAGGAACGTAAAGAAGACTTGCGTCCACTCTCATCATCATCATCTGCAAACCGACTTCACAAACTGCTGGGTACAGGAAAAACTTTTGTGCCTCTCCACACGTTCCTGCGCCAATCTCATCCAGGTTCGCCCTGCGATGTTAGAAATATCATCTGCCCATCTTGCCGCTGGACAAATCTTGCTTTATTTTCTTTATGCACACATAATTAAGTCACATCGACACTTTCCATCAGGTGAGATTGTGGACAAACGAAGGTCAATTGACAAAAAAAATCTTGTATAAACATACTAGGTAACTGCTTATTTTTATTGATTCCTTTATGAAAGTATAATATTAAAAACTATGTAGCTATACGGCGTGTTGTTTAATATATTGTAAATTGTATAAAACTTGCTTGCGGATTCCGCTGAGCCCAATGAAGTTGTATAGCGCTATATTCCCCGGCACGTAATTAAATGAAACCCGTAAAACTTTGATCCTTGACGCGCGTGGTCGTAAATAGATCCAATTTCCGCTCAGCAACATTTTAGTAGGATTACCTCCTACTAGTAGATTTTTTATAGGTATACACAGGGTGTATTCGAATGTTGTATTCTCAAATTATAATTATGTAGTTTCATTATCTTTTTAACAAAAAATTCAAATGAAATAATAGAAACAAATAAGAACCAGTATTTAATTTAAGATTAAAACAATCGAGCTAATTGCAGACTGTTGCAAACAATCTACATGTAAGTACACTTTTATAGTTATATACGAACATTAATATTATAGTACCTACCTATATTTTACCTGAAATATCCTAAAGGCTTCCTCTTATAGCTTAGGCAGATACTTATCTATTCGACTCTTCGCATCGCATGGCAACGAAGTACCTAAGTATCAGGCACCAGGGTGTGCGGCAGAACGTGCATAAGGTAACTGGGGGTAGGTGGAACCAAATGTTTATTCACTGAGATAGAATTCAGGGTAACGTCGGGTATTACCGGTCACCGAGAAATAATATGAATAAAACACTAATTGCTGAAAAATCAACTTTTTACCAAAAAACTATTTAGAAAACATAACTTTAACTATCATTATTCTAACATAGTTAAAATGAATGAGATCAATTTTTATCTTAGTTATAACACAATAGACATATAAAAAAAAGTTGCTTTAACCGGCATTGCCCGACATAGTGGCCAATACCGGTCAGTCAGTTTAACGGCACAAATCACAAGTAATATTGGAGGGACTCTTATACCGAGCATTTAGCATGAGCCCAATGCCCAAACTGAATAGAATTGTCTTGGCTAAATTTCACTTTCAATCCTTGATGGTTCCACATCCTCAAATTTGAAAAAAATAATATTATATATTACATGAGTAAAATTATTAATAATTGATTTTGTATTTAAAAACTAAAAACTGACTTCAAATTGCTTAGTATTTACAAAATTCTCCCCCCCCCCCACCCTCGGAAATTAAAAAAATATAGGGCCACTTTACCGTAGTTCTTAACTGGTATCCGTGACTTGCGCCTAATAGTCGGTCAGCGATGACCGTCATTAACTGCCTGTGCACTTTTAAAGTTAATAGTAATTAAAAAAAAACGTGTCTCAAATTGCTTGAAATCTACAATGAAATAAATAGATAACTGATTAGCAAAAATTATTATTGAAAATAAATGAAATGTTGATGACGAGGCCTCCTAGCCGAATTTCGACCACGGTGGCCAGTCTCATCAGAGACTAGCCAGATGCGCAGGACATATTATAGTGTACAAGGTGTGCGCAAACACAGGTGCACTCACTATACTCACCTCTTATTTTCTGCGGTCAGTTATAAAAAAGTGGCGCGAAACACATGCGTCATGTTGTCAGTGACACTCGGTCAGAATTAAGCGGGGATCGGGTCGTCGGGGCAGGGAACAATCACGCCACCCTCTTTGCATATTGTGTGAGGGCGCTTGAATACTGCAACTATTTTTTGTAAACGAAACTACTTTGACCAAAGCCAACAAACAAGACTTGCGCGGCCGTGACGAAGTGAAATAACATATTTTTTTATTTTATTACATCTGGCATATTAGCCGGTAACTAATATTGTAATCAATATACGTACGTAAGATCTAGGTAAATAAAGCAGCTACAGGCATGTAGGGTGTTGAAAAGTAAAATGTAAAACTAAAGGTTGAAATTAAACCCGAATTAAAAAAAACTAAGTATGTCTCTGATTATCCAGTTCATTGAAAACTTCTGTAGTTCAGTGCCATTTCAATATGTATCAAAACTGCATAAAATAAGCGTTTATTTAAAAATATACCTTGAAAATGGCTAATTTTTGTTTCTTTATCAAGTTGTAAATAAACATGTACCTTAGTTCGGTAGAACTTTTAAAAGTGGGCAGGTAGAGCCAAGTTCAATAGTTCAATAGGGTTTAAAAGACCACCATACGCCTTCTTAACCCTCCAGCATCACGGTTCTTTAAGATTTTTTACGATTTTGTCACCAGCAACATCGTTTTTTTTTTTTAATTAGCTGAGAGCCTTTTCAGGGTCAAAAAGCGGCCAAGCTATTGCACTGGGTTCCACTTTCTTTAAATATAATATAGGTAGGTACCTAACCTAATTTGTAAATCTGTTGGTCCTAGTTTGTGTGGTTGCAAATCTTGCACTCCTAAAGTTTATTGTAACTCCAGTTACGCAGGAGCATAGGTATCAATTCCTTATGTTTGTGTTTTTAGGGTTTCGAGATAGGGGTTTTGTCTGTCCTTTTTTTACTCCTTAATAAATAACTCAGCAATTACTGCAGCTATCGACTTGAAATTTAAAATAATAATAATTTTCGTGCACCTGTACAGATTTATAGAAAAATGAAAATGAATATTTTCCATACAAATTGTGATACCGAAATTTTAAAAGATACCTACAAGGGTCATGTGGGGTGTCAAATGAAAGGTTTCAGTTTGGTGTCATAATTTTTAAAATATTTCGAAATAAGTCGAAAAAATACCCCCCCCCCCCCCATGTCCGAAGATTGCAGAGCGATCCATATAAAATGTATGGAGCGTTTATAGATATGGATCTATATTTTACAGGAAAAATATAGAGAAGTTTGTAAAAAGAACACTTTTTGAAGAAGGGTCAAAAAGGGGGGAATAATTTTCAAAGGGGAGCGTTACCTCACCGAATGGGGTATCAAATGAAAGGTATCGGTTTGGACATTTCAAAACAGTTTTTCAAATTTCTGTAGGTTTCATACTTTTAAATATATTTTGTAAAAAGTCGAAAAAATACCCTGGGGGTATCAAATGAAAGGTATCAATTGGGACATTTCAAAGCAGTTTTTAAAATTTCTGTAAATTTCATACTAGATCCATCTGAAATGTAGGTTGGTACCTACTATTTTAGGTATTCGTTAAATTACGAAGTCTCTAACCGGTACTTTTGGTACATATTTGTTGACAAACGTTCGAAACCCTCGGCGTGCGAGTTACACTCGCACTTGACGGATCTTGTTTTTTATGTAATCTATTCGTAATTAATTTACTTATTGTATTAACTGTAATTAATTTAATTTAGTTTTTAGATTAGGTACATTGACACTGAGAATCAACCATTACTATAGTATGTAATTTTTTAATTTAATTTGTTAGTTAGTACAAATTTTAATTATATTTGACTTGTAAATGATTTCTGACTATAGGTACCTCACTAACCTCACCTATGTATGTAATGAATCTACCCATGTTTAAGAGTTGTGTGCAATGTCGATCTAAAATGCAATCAAACGAGCGACCGCCAAACGATCTCGACCCTCACGATTAGTTCCATTACGTAAAGCCACACCTCATGGCCCAAGAGCGAGTCGATCCCTTCACATTGTCAAGGGTCATTGAACCGGTAACATTCTGCTGTTCCTTCGAAGAATGCAAGGACATCGATGGACCGCTGAGCGAGTGATCCGAATCCGACCTGATCGCCGCCGCCTGCAGGCTAGCTGCCCTTTAATTCTACCTACTATCTACACCCGATCTAGACACCAAGAACACTGTCCGCCTGCAAAACGCAAAGACGCGTTGCGTGATCGTTGTTTGCCACCAAACACAAATATTTCGAAATTACCTTTTAAATGATACACCTCGACACCATACTTTGTAGACAATCAACAAAAGCTAACTTTAAAGTGTATACAGACAGAAATTCCACGGATGGGTTGTTTTGGTACCACGTTGGTCTGGTAAATGATATATTTTGCAATATCTAGTTCTTTACGATGTTTGTTTACATGTAACGACTACAAGAATGACAATATAATTAAACTTAATCAGGTAGATACCTATTACTTGAAGTCAGAGCCCTGAGATTGATCGGTACAAGCGGTGCAACGGACTTTCACCTTGAATTGGTACCTATCTGAACGAATCACAGAATAGTAGTCGGTAAATAGATGCAAATGTCTGTTTCTCACTCACCTCAAATACTAGGTCCTATGTCCAAAAATTTAGGTCACGTCAAACACGAACACTACAAAATATAAACCATCCTTATTCAATGTAATAGGCCATTGATGATGTTGATGATACGTAACAAAAATATCCATCAATAACAATAGACAATCCGCACTGCATTACTGGTATGCCAAGATCGAGTCATCGTCATCTTCCTCGAATGCCATACGGCGGATGGTGAGACAGAGCTTAGGCGCCGTCTCACAGAGTTAACGCTGGAGCAAAAGGTCCAGATCCATTTGCTTAGACAGATTATTAGATCGATCACCAACGCCACAAGAAGGAATTATATAATAAGGATAATGCGTAAGAATATGGAGTATATTAATAATAGGATAAGGGTAAGAATGATTTCCTTAAACATCACCCTTCTACGGGGAACTTTTCGTGTTAATTTGTCGTGATTTTGAAAAAGAATCGCTAATTTCGCGACTTTTACTCAGCGGAAGAAGGTGGAATTACTGGCAAATATTTATGTGATTAAACGAATTATACGAATTATATATTTTAAGACGAAAGCAAATACATTGCATGAGTTTGATTTGTAGATGGATTTACGCTCGCTTTTGTTGATATAGAAATCGTAATCGTGGATTTGGGAAGCATATCCGAGTATGCTTCGAACATATATTCAGAATAAAAATAAGTACTAAAACTAGCAAAACAAAACCTAATGATTTTGACGCTTTGCCAATAATAGAGGCAATTTGAGGGTCGAAGAGAAATTTTAAATCATGCAGCACTCTCAAGTCTGTAACCGTACGTACTGTAGAATCTGGTTTTGTAGAGGATAGACTGATTTGATTTTTGTTTTTTTACGAGAGAAAAAAAAACCGTTGAAAACTTGGACAGATTTAGATTTCCAGCTTATTTTCATAATAAAAGGCGTCAAGCGGATGCAAATCAGCCTGCAAGTCTAGTGCATCCAAAGGCGTGGCAATAAAATTTAGCCACCCGCTTGGGCAGGTATTATGTAAATAACCTGCCAATGCACAATATTCCAGGAATTTCTCAACTATTGTGCAACAGCTGCAAACTAGGGGTAAAAAGCCTCGAATACGTTGACCCATGCACGGCGCGACTGGTCGACCACCACTTGCGGGAATTAAAAATAAAAGAAAGAGGACGAATGCATGGGATGCAGGCATTCTAGACGTACGAGTGTAGCGGTGAGGCGCACTTGCGGGCAAAAAGGATAAAAGAATGTAAAAAGTACAGTGGCCTGAGGTGGCTGGAGTGGACGACCTGAGGCTCGGGCGGCGACTTCGCTCCATGCACCAGCCTAGGGAATAGATAGTTGTGTGATTCGATTGAGTTCCCGCCGTCCTTTCATTGACTTCTTTATGGGTTTCTAGACATTTCTAAAATTAACGTTTGTCTTGGGTTCAACAACTATGTATTTCAATAGTACCTAGTCATTCGAACCTGCATGTAACAGCAACAGTCATTTCATTTGATATTCCTTCTAGGGTATTGAGAATTTTAGCGCCATTTATAGTCCTGCAGGGTAAATTCCGCTGCGATTCAAGGTTGCACAAGCTGACTCAGATGACTTTCATAAGTAGGAAAGGAAATAGCGCAACAATTATCATTTCTTGTAACTGGAAACGGATTTTATCTTTTGGATTGTCCCGTCTGATCGTTTAAAATTTTGAATGGGCTTTTTAGTACGAATGCGGGCAGTTGTGCGGGCGTCCACCTCTAGTTATCCTTGTACTGGCTCATAGCAGTGGCCAAAATTATCAGGACCTTCCTATGAAGCTTGTAAGAACATGCATTTTCTTAGACTTTATGCCTACATTTGCCTAAAATGCAGAGTTTTAGTGTTTTTTAATGGGGTCTAAAGATTTTACTATAAAAACTATCGTAGTTTGACGAATTCATTACGGATGTAAGCGGGTTAACTACGAACCTTATTTGTGTTGGAAGAACACCAACGTTTCATCCCTTAACGAGGGACATCTTCAGGGTCTAAAGATACCTGAAATTCGATCGTTAGATTTGCCAACAAAACGATAACAGAATGTTCTGAACTATTGTTGTTTACTGTTACATAGCAGATTACAACCAAGTAGGGCTAAAGTACCATATTTGATTTATTGGTCTTGCTTTCCAAATTGAGAACTTGTTGTCCTTAACTGCGAGGATTGTTTTTAGCTGACTCAATGTTTAGATTGCTCCTAATCTTATTTATTTTATCTCAGCCTTTGAGTACTATCTACAAAAAAATATAGGTAAAGGAAAGCGAACTCGGAGAAGTAAAAATAATTGTAGCATTATTATCATTTTAAAGCAAACACTGGTTGGATGACACCGTTTGAAATGTCTTAATTTCAACTAAAATTCATTTAAGGTACTCATAGGTAACTCAGTAACATGAGTATTTTGAAAAATTCTGACTCCACGCTCAAGCATAAATACATCCATTCAGTCAATATAAGTAGATGCAGTTGCGTCATGCCTAAGTTAATTAAATACAGTGGCACGTGGTGCTAATGTTTGTGAGAATGGTCGTGCATGTAAGTACCTACTGAGTAGGAATCGTTGGATTCATTCACTTTGAAAGCCGGCTAGTCAAATGAGCTTAGGTTATTGATAGGTTCGGCTTTAACCAGCTTTTTAAGTATTTTCTGTCCAAATAAGAGTTCAATTACGTATTTTCTGTCGAAAAGAGCTTATCTTTTCGACTTCAGACATAAATGTTTGCTAGAAGTCATGTGTGTGCACAGAAAGCCCTTACCATATTTCGGCAATTTAATTTATCTAATCGCCTTGATAAGATAGTCTAGCTACTCCCTGAACAAGGAAACAGAAGACAGATGGCTCTCGGTCCACTAAAATCCATTGTAAAGATCCTTTAATGGATCTTTTTGCACCTTTATATCAAACTCAATTAGCGCTAATTTCATTTGTTTCTTCTGTTAACGCTCTCGTGTCGCCATTGGTCTGCTCTACGAGATTCATGTAGGTATCGATACGAGAACCTGCCTCTCTTGTGATCAAGAAGCAGACACTGTGGGTCTTTTATTGACGTGGCTTTGGTGATTTGCCGTTCGCATGCTTATGTTTTGTTAAAGGAAAAGCATTATGTTAGGAAAAGACAAGATAGTATCAGCACCGACCACCTGGCTTATTTATGATTCGTTTGGCTTAGGTGATTCGGCGAACGCAGGGTTTTGTTTTGAAAGAAATACAAGATAGAATCAGCACCGATAACCTGCCTCCCTTGTGAACATGCAAGCTTTGTGGGTTGATCGTTATGATTGGTGCGATAACAGGCTGCGCTGCGCGGACGCTGACCGGCCTTCACTCGCACCCGCCGCGCCTACCGGCGAGCGCGCGACCTCGCCCGTCGCATGCTTGTTTCACTAAAGCTTAATAAACTGCAGCTAAATATACGATTAATTTATTAAATACATTTAAATTTTAAAAAGAGTTGGACCGAGTATACCCGATTCAGCGTAACCTATTCCGATCATGACGGTTCAGTTTCGTTCACTGATCAGAAAAAGATTGCCTTACAAAGTCCTCACTTGAAAAAAATCTTAATTATTAAGGCCCAGGCGGACATGCAAGACGAGCCGGATGTGTACCTATGCTAGAGTAGCCACAGTCAACCTGCAATCGAAAGAACCCCTTTCCTTAAAGTGATCTTTGCCCTAAAGCCAGGCAGGCTTTTAAATACTTATTAGTTGGGAGACTTAGGATTGACATTTCGTTTTCAGAAAGCTTTGGAAAGAACTCTAATAATAAGCTATAACATTTTTTACCATAGTTCCAAATCTTCCTTTTCTATAACAAATTATAAATATTGCAATAGGTATTTAAACTACTGTAAGGTATTATTCATGACTAGGTGTGAGGTAGGTGATTAAAGTCGAAACAACTGCATTTGTTATCGAAGCGGAAAATCATAGTTACAAGGAAATACCCCATAACAACCCATGAGTCAGCTAATTGCATAGAGGGGAACGACACCGTTTTATATACTGGTACCTAAGTAAATATTGAAGAGGTATGATAGTCACCTTTAAACATTCGATATTGAATTGCAGTTTTATATTCCACCATAAAATTTTCAAAAGGTTTTGTAGAGCAAAACACATAGAAACTTTTTTGACAAGAGTCCTGCTGGTTTATGAAAGTATCCTATAGAAAGTTATTTAAAGGTTTTATAAATAAAAGTAGGTAAATTATTTTGAACGAATCTATTTACTATAATGTAAACAACTCAATTTTTAACAGTGTGATACTTTATACAATGCTTATGAGTACTGTTAAAAAATGTAGCTGCAATCTAAAACAGACTTATTTGAAACTGAATTTCAGTACAAAGCAACTTGGTTGCAATCAATAAATTTAGTTTTAGTAAACTACGCCAAAACTAAAAATAGGTAATATCTATGTAACAATAGTATCGCACTAGACTAGTCGATGGTTTACTCTACCATGGAATGTAGGTACTTTAACATTAAATAAACTAGATAAAGTAAATGAACACTTGTAATTACTTACGAGCTACCTACGTGTAACGCAACAATCATGAGATCACACACAACAGACAACACTCGCAAGTGGAACCTACTAATAAATAATCGAATATAATCTATATTATTTTGGTACTAAAGCTTACGCGGTAAGGCCTATTCTAGAATTTATTCAAACTGTGTGATTTACCGACCATACAATGATCCAAACATTCAAATACTGCAGATGCACACAAATCATAATCTCAACGATGGGAAAATTTTAGTAATCTAACCTTCTGCTACGATTTAAATTGAACACTTTATGCACAGCCTCGACCGTCGCGACAGCGACGTCGTCACTTAAATATTAATGACTTAAATAAACGGTCTTCGATGCGCTCTAAAACGAGTGATCTTGAATACTGGTGGGTGTGGGAAGCGGCGCGGGCGCGCCCTAATGCGCACCGACGTGTCGCAGATGCAAGTGGTCGGGGGCGGTGGGCGCCGATCGAGGGAGGAATCTGACGCGGAACGCCTTAGGCGCGATGGTGGCCCCTACCGTCCCTTCCAACGACGGCGGCGCATCGCCAGCCACCATCTGGATATCGAACTGATGCATCATACACGAGAAGAACATGAACATCTCCATCCTCGCGAGCACGTCTCCCAGGCACATGCGCCGCCCGACGCCGAACGGCATGAAGAACTCAGGCCGTCTGATCTTGCCGGTGTCGTCGATGAACCGGCTGGGGTTGAACTTGTTTGGCTCGTCCCAGAGGTTCGGGTCCATGTGGACGCAGTTGATGAGCGGAACCACTTGCGACCCAGCTGGGATTCTGTAGCCGTTTAAGTGGACATCCCTGTTAGAAAAAAACTGGTGTAAGTACAAGAAGAGTAAAGAAATCACAAGAAGAATAAGAAGAAAAAAACTAGACTGAAATCCTAGATGGTTGAATTGAGAACTTACTTTGTAGGCGAGTGTGTAGTGGCCAGTGGGACGATGCTCGACATGCGAAGGGTCTCCAAGATTGTGGTCTCGGTGTAGGGAAGGTTTGCCATGTCTTCGATGGTGGGCAGGCGATCTCTGCCAATCACAGCGTCGAGTTCTTCCTGCACTCGCCGTTTGACGTCAGGGTTTCTCAGCATGAAGACCAACATCCATAGAAGAGAGGATTTGATGGTTTCCATGCCGGCGGAAAACAGATCTCCGAGGATCTGTTTAATTTGGAGTTCTGTAAGAAAAATTCACGACTTTAATAAAAATCAACAAAAATTTAATATTTATCAGCCAAATAAAAATTCGAGACAATATTTTCAGTAGGTATTAACGAGTGCTTACCGTGATCTCTTCCTTCGAAAAGCTCGCCTTCTCTGCCTTCGATCTTAGCCTTCTCGATCTCGATGAGATAAACATCGATGAGGTCTCTCGCGTTGTCCAGGTTCAGAGTCTCACGATGCTCGTCTATCAGCGTTTGGTAGAAAGCGAACATTTCTTCGCGGTTCTTCACAACTTTTTCTTGCGCCTGAGCTTTTCCCGGCAAATACTGTAGAAAGATATTCTTATTAACATTCTGCATACGTAAAAAAAAACATATAGATTTTTAAAATCATTTTTACATATTTTAGAATACTTACGTTGTATAGCGGGATATATTCGCCATAGTGCACTTCGCCGAACAGCCTCATCCCTTCCTCGATGAGGTGGTTAAGGCGCTCGAACCGCACGTCCCCATGGCTGAACCGCACCGACATGGTAATGTCGCAGATAACGTTAGACACGCCCAGCGCGAGAAGGGGGTTCGCGTCCACGGGAGCGCCTTCCGAACGGTTGATGTTTGCGATAAGCTCGTGCACTTCGTTCTATACAAAAAAAATCACGTTCATTTTGGATTCTTTGGCTTTGATTATAAAAAACATTGACAAAGGGTTTAGGGTAGTTGGTACAAACCTTAATTCTTCCTTCCATAACTTTCTTCCCGTTTCCCATGTAGGTCATGCCGAATTCGCGCAGTTTGTCGTGAAGGAAGCGGCGCTGGCTCTTCCAGAGTCGGCCCTCGCTGTTGATGATGCCTGCATAGAGGGAGGCGTTATAACGAGGGGTCGTTTGTGGGCGGCGCACGCGCACAGAGGGCCGCTACCGGCGTGCGGCGTGCGTTCCGCCCACATACATAGTGCAAGCTTGACCAGGTAAAGTCAACGCCTATTAACAAAAAATGCTTTTTTTTAGTCAAAAGTAAAACTACTCTTTGAAAAAATAAACGTTAGGTACAAATGGTACAAAACTTGGAATAACTTTTGTATACAAAACTTAACAAAAATCAATATTTTATAAATTTATTGTGAGAAGCGAAATTAATAGCGAACTTACCGAGACCATCTAAAGTGTGCATAAGAGGGGTGCTGGGACGGCCGGTGAACTCTTCGCGGCGAAAAGCTTCTCTGATGAGCTTGTAGTCGCTTAGCACCACGGTCAGCTGATTTCCCAGTCGGGCCGAGAAGAGGGCGCCGTAGCTGCGAGCCAGCTCCAGGAAGGTTTTATGCGGCACGCCGAGGAAGGGCAGGTACCCGACGACGGGTGGCCCCCACGGACCCGGCGGCAGCGAACGCATCTCCCTCAGAAAACCCAGCAGCCGCGAAGCCAGCACCACCACTCCAGCAACGACCACCAGAGGCAACGAAACATGCGTACCACAATAATTGTACACTTGCCATAGTCCCCACAATAACCGCGAGTTCGACAGCATTGTTAACATATTTGTTTATTTTTCTCAATTATAACTTTTGTTTTAGTTATGAACGAAATGTAACATTAGTGCGCGGCCGTAAATCGCAAGAGTGCGATGCGGTGAACGAAGTGATTGTATATCGCGTGCGAGCGACGTCTGCGCACTGGCGCGGCGCGATGTGGCCTTGCGAATAAATACAGGCTGGCGGTCGGTGTCGGGGTGGCGCGCGCGCAGGCCGCCTGCCCATCGGCGCAAGCCTCTCTCTGAAGCCTCTCGAGGAAAAGTGCTTTCCGCCGGCCGGCGCACTGCTACGAAACGCGTAGCACATCCGTAGAACAAGTCGCATTTTCTCGTTTTTCACTTATAAGATTCTTGCTTAGTTGAATACTCACACTTTAAACGATACCAAATTTTACTATTATTATTGACTTCGAAACAGGTTTTCACACACACTAGAATAATTAATTTAAATTCATATTAACAATTTTCGGTTCAAAGATCTTTTTATTAATACTACGAAAAAAGAACAAAGAAGTTCACTTAAAATGTGTATGCATTGCTATCTAAAAATAGTAAAGTTAAGGTAGATTCACGGCGTTTTTAAATTTGATTTCTTAGAAATTAGCTTGAGTGTCAGGCTTACGCACTATAAAAACAAAAACTTTACGTTTTTTAATTATTCTTCTCGAATATAATAAACATCTAAATTATTAAAACAAAATTTGTAGCAGCTAACCCTCGCAATGACTAAGGCAAGACTGAAAAGGGTTCATCAAACAATGTCCCTATGCGAGAAAGTAAATAAGATAAGACTTAATTATTACCTAGTAAACAGAAAGAACAAGAAGTATTTATGGCGGTGGTTCATAATACAGCCACTGCCTAAACCTTAGACATCGGCGTTGCCAACCCGAATCCAAAATAGCGGTGTTTTTCAGAACATTAGTATTTGCGAATAGTTATCGCGATTAGATAATGTAGTATAATACAACCAGAATAGCAACGTAAGATCACCTTCAAAGCAGTAGGTATCAGAAGGTTTGAGTGGAAAACCGTCCGACACAAAGCATTAAAATTCGGCAAGGGGTGAGGGGAGAGGTCGCGCTGTGCGCATGCAGATGATAAGATGAGGATTGCGTAAGTTGCGCGAGGCAAGGTGACGGGTCAACGACTCGCGATTCTGGGCCTTGGAACCACGCCGACTGACCTCTAAGCGACACTATATCACTTTTACAATTGATTGCCTTTGTGGGTGGCCGGTGGAACGAAAATTATGCACCATGTCATGACTAAGCTATGTGCTTTGAAACGTTTGGCAAGCTCTGGGTTAGAACTTTAGAAGAAATCTTAGCTAAATGTTACGTTAAGCTGATCGCAGTGATCGCACGCCTTTACAGGAGAAGGGATTTTGAGAGTTCGTGCTTCGTACACTAGCCGCGCCGCATCGCACGAATTATCTTTATATATTTTTTTTTCTATATATTAATTTTGGCAAAAAATAGGGTATACTAAACTAATGATTTTTTCTTATGTGCGTTTTTAATTTTCCGTATAATCGAGTTGAAAACGGTTGAAATGAGAGCACTTGTGACGCCGCGCCCATTCTCGTTATATTTTCATACGTAACCAGAATCAGGCGCGTAGGTTGCCGTTCTGCTCGCGGCTTAAGAATCGAACCTCTCCAACTTAGCTCGTAGATGTCGTAAGAGTCGGAACCTACCAGAGGAAGCGCAGCCTTCTGTGTATTTTTAACACTTCCACTGAAAGTTGGTCTTGCGCAAGACCTCTCCCCGGTCGTGTCGATCTGTCGTCCCATCGGATTATGAGAGTGAGGGTGAATAGAAAATGCAACTGTGTATGCGAACACACTTGCGCACTATAATATGACTATCTGGCTGGTCGAAATTCGGCTAGCTTAAAAAAAAGTTGAAAAATTTAATTCAAAATTAAGTAAAGCCGAGTTATGAGATCGAATTCTAGAGCCGTTTTTAAGACTGGGAATTGAGTTTTATAACCATTAAAACTGATGTTTAGATCATGAATGGTGATATTTCCCTTTAGAATTATATCTTCAGACAGAACAAGAAAAAATAGAGTCGGCCCTCGATATGGTATTCGTTATTGCAATTCTTAATAAACATTGTACGTACAATGTAAAGATCGGTCACGTGTGGAATTTATTCAACAATGCACGTTGGGCTATTTTCCGACCTTACCTTCATGGGTATCGAGTCTATGCTCTACCTTGGCATTATAAGAAGGAAAACACAGAAAATTATAATCAGACATATTTCATTCCAATGGACATACAAGTACGTGCATAATTTTCCACAGTAAATCAATACAAATGGAATATTTGAATTCTAATCATGATATTATTTCCTTGAATTAGGTAATTAAATTATAAAATCTGCTTATTGTACATTTTTTTATAAGTATAAAAAGGTATATATAATAGAAGATATATAGAAGATAGAAGACCTCTCCTACATATTTTAGGCTACCTCTCGATTCTACGCTATCAATTAAGTTAAATATAGATTCCAAGTCACAAAGAGGAAAATCATCTAGTATTGCACTGAGCAGTCGAAGTACCTCACTTATGTTTATTTATATCAAAGATGTTTGCATTGCTATAAGTAGGTCCTACTATATGCTTACATTATGTCCTTTGAGTTTGAACTTCCTCAATATAACCTAAGTATTAAATTTGCTGTTCAACTGCATACTAGGCCTTTCAAATCAAAAAGAAAAGCGAAGTTTTTTATAAAAAGCATTGACTTTTTCTTTTCTTTTCGAGAGGGCATAACTGCTGAAAATTAAATAGTTGCCCATTGGGTAATATTGGGTAAACCTTAATTTTTTCTTTACAGTATGCAGCAGATATACCTAAAAAACATATACATCCTCTTTTTTCTTTCTTAGGCAAGCAAAGCTGGTGCAACCTTTCGATAGTCTATAGTAGATTCTTTAGTCTTACGTACGCTTCAAAGTCTTTATTCACTACGCCTCCGACTGCCTGTCTATAGATCATTGCCTTACCAGCTCTCACCCACAATGCAGTAACTTATTTCAGCAGTGCCTAGTTACCAGTGTGAACGTTGCTTACTGGGCCGAAAGATCAACGACCGTCCCTTTTATCGTAAGCACCGATTTACTGAGCAGCGCCACAGTATTTTATCGCGTTTCGGTGTTTCCTATCAGTATTACAATGTTAGATTATATACCTATCTATAAATACTAGATTCTGCGCTCGGCTGCATTTGCGTCGTATACGGGAGAGGCCTATCTAGCGGTGGGTAGATAGGGGCTGATGATGATGAATGTGGCTACTTGTACTCAGGAGTCCTTACCACTCAAAGGTCCGAAGCCTCAACTGTCCGCGCGTTTTCGTCGCTTACTGCCGCTTTAGCACGTCGCAACCTTTTCGACAAAAACGTTTATAACTTACAAACTACTTTATCTATAATGAAATTAAATATAGAAAGATAAAATTATGCGAAATCTTAGTAAAATAAAATAAAACAGTTCGATTGAAGAACATAGCGTGAATAAAGATTTAAACTTCAAATCATCAAACAATGACCGCATTACAACGTCGAAACTTTTCAAGCTTCATAATTCAGTAAAAATCTTTTGGAAAGGTGATCGGGCTGGTACTTACCATGGACCGATTAAGTTTTTTTCGGTGACTGTAATCACCATGGACTGTCAAGTGGCATGGTAATGTAATTAATGAATTTCATATCTGGATCAGTCTTTTCAGACATCTTGATATCTGGTATAGGCTTATAGATAGGTATAAAGCTGTATTGTGGTCAAACGAAGGACTGTAAAAAAGTCAAACTCTCAAACTTACCTTTTCTTAACATTATAGTTTTCAAATCAATACAATGTATGCAAAATATGTAAGCGAAGCATTTGAACTACTCTATACCGGATTTTAGAGATTGATTGTCTCACATAAAAATTACGTGAATGCTTGAGATGCAAATATGCAATGCAGCACAGTGGTTTTCCACTTTTTGTGTGGTATATTCAATGGATCCCTTCTGTAAATTAAAAAGCAGCCATGTCAGGACTGTAATCTGCATTTTCACATTGACACTTTACATTAGGTACATCTTTTATCTGCATAAAACAAATCAGATATTCAGCCTTATAAATAAACTGTATAATATATATTATGTTTAGAAGCCCCCTTTTTGTGCCCAACAATCAAAACAACCCGATTAATGTGGATATTTGTTTCATAAATAGTCGGCTTGTTACGACATTCCTTTATGTAATCATTCCTTATCGAGGTTCATAGAAAATAGTCGTAAATGTTATCTACACAAAGGTTATTGAATTCAGTCATTCGATAATGAACAACCTTGGAGGTTTTACCATTGTTGATTTATGTAGGTACTTAAGTACCTACTCAGAAGTTAGTAAGTTTAAAGATAAAATTGATCGTTTGTTTTTTTGTAGCTGCCACCTTAATAGGCAGTGAGTAGGTATACATGTAAGTAAATCACTAAAGTAAATCTCTTGTGCTTAATTAAAATCGTGAAGATCCGTCGTAACAAAACTGTAAGGTTTTTTTTATTATATAGATAATGTAACTTAAGTAGAGATTAAATAATTAAAATACACGTTTTTCATTGACCTACTTTTACAATCATTGAAAGACTACTTCCTATTTGGGTTAATAAAATAATTCAGATGAAATAATTAAATCACTCAAAAGTCATAAGACTCACCCACTTTACGAGCAGTGTCGTGTTATTATTTATGTAAATTATTTGTAGCAATGAAATATTAATATTCACTGATATGTGTCATATTATGTAGTAAATCTTAAAATGTGTGAAATTTGTAAAAAATGTTTTTTGAACAATTCTTAACTTAGAACTATGAAATACGCGTTTATGTCTTTTGTACTGAAAACCCGTACCTAATGTGTTAAACTAGGTTACTAGTATGATGTCATTTTCAGACGAGATTTTTTCAATTATGTTATCTCGTTAAATACGCAGGTACGACGTACGTTATAATATTATAGAGTATGACCGAAAAAAGTGAAAAAAAGTACAAAAAGCCAGAACAAGAGTTTATACCTAGGTATCTTCTAGTTCGTGATACAAAAAAAAAATCCGGACGTGCGAATCCCCATCCCTCGTCTCATATGTCAAAATTGACAAATTTGTCTACATTTCTATAATCAATACCAATTCTTAGTGTTTGGCTAAATTTAATGATACTGGTTTTATTTCTTGTAAAGCTATCGCTGCCGTGTCTTCCATCATGATTATCTATACTTATAATAAAACTGTAACAGGTCCAATTCTGTACATTGAAGATATTTTGAAAATTTTTTTTGGAGGGCACTCTATTATCGATACTGAAGCCAAAACTGCAATTTTTTTCATTCATGTCTGTCTGTGTCTGTCTGTCTGTCTGTCTGTTTGTTAAACGCGCATCACGCCGAAACTACTGAAGGTATTCAAATGAAACTCGGCACGATTTTAGGTCATACTACGAGGAAGGACATAGGATACTTTTTATCCCGGAATTCAGTCAGGTTTCCCTGGGAGAGGGGATGAAAGTAAAATTATTTAACTGCGCATCACGACGGAACTACTTAAGGTATTGAAATAAAACTCGGTACGATTTTAGGTCATACCACGAGGAAGGACATAGGATACTTTTTATTCCGGAATTCAGTCAGGTTCCCCTGGGAGAGGGGATAAAAGTAAAATTTCTTCACCGCGCATCACGTTCACGCCGAAACTACTGAATGAGTTGGACTGAATTGGTACGATTTGAGTTCAAGGAAGGACATGGGATACATTTTATCCTGGAATTCAGTAAGGTTCCCCTGGGAGAGAGGATGAAAGTAAAATTCTTTAACCGCGCATCACGACGGAACTACTTAATGAATTCGAATGCAACTCGGCGTGATTTTAGTTCGTACTATGAGGAAAGAAACATTTTATCCCGGAATTCAGTAAGGTTGCTCTGGCAGAGGGGATGAAAGTTAAATTCCTTCACCGCTCATCACGCCGAAACTACATAGGTAATGAGTTGGAATGTAACTTGGCACGTTTTGAGTTCATACTACAAAAAAGGACATGGAATACATTTTATCCTGGAATTCAGTAAGGTTCCCCTGGGAGAGAGGAAAAAGTAGAATTCTTTAACCGCGCATCACGACGGGTCTACGCGTCGTCCGATTTCATGCATTCTTTTTGTTAGAAACAGAGATGGAAGATCGAATATGACTAAATCAGTAGAAAGTCGAGTAGAAAATCAGTAGATTGATGAAATAATCTGTAGATTGAAGAAAAAAATTAGTAGATAAAGGGTAGGTAAGTTCCTATCTATTTATTTTTCCAAGACGCACCCATTAGTTAGGTTCCTACCTACTAAGGTGGTGGGTCTTGGAAAAATAAGTTAGGTTCCTGCCTTACATGATATATGGTGGTTTAGCTGGTCCAGCGAAGTTTGGTCGGAGTCTTACTCCAACCAAACTTCGTGTACAATTAAATTAATTAATTATTGTGGTCCACTTAAACTAACTGGACCGCAGAAAAATATTTTTTATTGTGGTACACAGCCAACTGTACCTACCTACTAACGAAAAAACATTACGGTGGTCCAGTCAAATGGATCAGGAGCCCAATTCTGCATAACAATTGCTTCAGTATGACAATGGAATCGTCGCAGAATCATCACGTAGAATCCTTAGATTAATAAAATTCCAGATAGTGCGCGCGAGATAAATTAATATGTAGTTTCAAACTTGACGCGCGTCTCTCCATCTGCATTCATCATAATTTCTTGCATCCAAGGTGGAATACGACCTCCGTGGCGCAGCGGGCGAAGGTCCGCCTGCGACGCAGGAGGTTGCGGGTTCGATTCCCGCCTCGGAACAAATTTGTGTACGAACTGCAGAAATTTGTTCCGTTAGTCTGGGTGTTTTCTATGTATAATAAAAATACCTATCTATGTAGTGTATTGTATTAAGTATATCAGTTATCTAGTACCCATAACACAAGCTCTGCTTAGCTTGGGGCTAGATAATGCTGTGTGAATTGTCCAGCATTAAAAAAAAAAAAAAAAAAATACCAAAAAGTGTCATTCTGTGACGATAGCCCTGTCATAGTGAAGCGATTAGTATAGCAGAATAGGGCCCCAGCTGTGAGTAAGTCAAACGAGTAGGACACTTCTTAACACTGACGCTGGCCGAGTCGTAACTAAAAGTCGTGTGGATAAAGAATGGGATTGAAGATGACAATATGCTATCCCCCGTAGACCCTACACGATTTTTTGGACGGCGGCGTTTCATTATATGAGAGACTATGGTTAAATGTGAACTTAATTAGTCGGCAGGTAAGGCAATCGCGAACGAAGTTGCGGGTACAGCTAGTGTTGAATAAACCAAATAATTGCATTGAATTCATATCATAGTATTTGGTTATTCTCGAATATTCGCCCCTTGACATGAATTTAGTCGCAAAT
Organism: Eupithecia subumbrata; assembly: GCA_949316285.1. NCBI lineage: Eukaryota > Metazoa > Arthropoda > Insecta > Lepidoptera > Geometridae > Eupithecia > Eupithecia subumbrata. The sequence goes on along the minus strand of OX438646.1, from coordinate 10,103,444 downwards.
TTCAGTTCAGTTATTAGCGATTGTTTAAATAAATATAAATAAAAATTTATTTATTCTTCCAAGACAACTTAGTCTATTTTGTTAGTACACTTAAAATCTACGCGACCTTAATAAGATTGATATTTATTAAATACTAGTCTCAGCCCGCGGTTTTGCACGCGATTTTCAAGTAGATCATGGCCGTCCCCTGTGTTTACCTCTCTGCCATTCCATTAAGATCCGATCAGCCGTTTATTTTTTTATTTTTTCTTTATTGGCATACAAAACAGAAAACAATCGAAACATTGGTATTTAAGTAAAAATTATAGCTAGATAATTATGCTAGATTGAATTCCTAAACATGCATGCACAACATGATTTAAATAAACATAGAGCAGTAAAAGCAACAATTAAGAACTAAAGAAGCTAAGATGTTAAAAACTTAATAACATGTGTAATATAATATACCTACTACAATAATAATTAATAAATATAATGAGCACAGTAATTTTAAAATTAATAAAATAAATTAGATTTACAGAACTTGGAAGTCGTAGAGTCAAAATTGAGCAGACAATAAAAATAAAAAAAGAACTACACTGCGCAGTACCTAAGTTTAGGCGTAAAAAGGTAACAGACAGACAGAATTACTTTCGTATGGATTCTTAAAAAAATAAAACATTATTTTTAGACAATCGAACCACTAAATTATAAGTCTAAAGAGAAATTTACATGTTTTGAAGAATTTAGCCAGGGGTCGTCATACTATCATTTTTTTTAGCGGCCTTCAAATCACGGTAAGTCATTTTTGACATCTTTTTTTGCATCGGAAATCCATAAAATATTAGGTTCACCCAAATCTATGTACCTTCCTATGTAATATCAACATCTTCCGGCTTATTAAGCACCATTATGCAAAAGGAAGTTAAACGAACTAGCTCGTGTGTGACCTAGTTATGAGAAAGATATGGGTGTATTTTTTTGCGTGCCCTCGATTATTGTGAAGATTATAGTGTTCCGTCATCATTTCTTTGTAGGCGCCGCAAATCAGAGAAAGTCAAAACAAACGTACAAGTTGTAGAGGAGACTGGGGTTTCCCAGTGTAGGAATTCTTAACTTTTATCAATTGTTTCTATATTCGTTTCTGAGGAGTTCTATTTAGCGAGAAAACCACTGAATTATATCGGTAATCTTGTAGATCCAAAAAAAATGTAGAAAGTATAAGTCGATTTTTCAGTCGTCAAGCAGGTTAATTTTATTTTAAAGAAAATATAATGGCTGGAAATTTGTAAAAATATTCCTCAGATAAAAATTTACTGATGATTGTAAAAGTCAGGCCTTCGCTTTTTATAGTAAGTACATATTTTTCTAAACATCAATGAAAAAAATAGTAGAAGTAAATGAAATATTTAGTAACGTTAAATTAAAGCGTAAATCTTGATACAAATATTTTTATTTTATTCTTTTTCTAAAAAAATAATATAATATTTAGATGGAAATAAGGAAAGGCTTTGCTCTGCAGCGGAAGACAGGCTGACAGCGCGGGCAAAAAATAAATAAATATTAAATACGGTAAAACAATGACGATAAGCTTACTAACTTATAGACAGGTAGTGATGTTTATTTGCCCTTGTCTACTCCTGCTGCTAGAAGACACAACTTAGCATTTTCAAGCAGATATTGCCCAGTAAACAGTTTAAGTTTACCAATACCTACTGTTTAAATTATTGTTGTTAAGCGTTTCAAGACACGAACCAAAGGGTATTGCAAACTCGTAAGATTTTACGAGGGGCAGAAAAGCTGCTTATTCGCCGATGCTTCATTTATACTTATAAATAGGGAATCAAATTTTGAATAAAATAATTATGGGACCACGCCGAGATTTCTCTATACAATAGTGAAAGAATCAGCCAAATCGGTTAACCATTGGCATCGATATCAAGTAACATATACATAAACAAACAAACAGCTGAATTCAAAACCTCCCTTTTTGAATTCGGTTAAAAAAGATAAACGCATTGCTTTTGTTTCTTCTGGGAGCAACAAAACCTCCTGACTTAATTTATTTATTTATTTATTTATTTTGAAAAGTAACTAACACGATTTTTACAAATCAGAAGATATGCATTTTTTCAGTCAGGCTTTTTCTTAATGTCAAAAGAAAGGTTTTTGTTTTTTTAGTGCGTAAGCCCTCACACTTGGGGCAGTGTCTTAGAAATTTAATCAAATCCCAAAAAAAATATACCTACTAAAACGAGAGCGTTTTTAGTTTGAAATTAAAATGTCATAGATCCGGCATATGTTGACATGACACTATCACATTTTTTATTCTTCTGCGAAAAATCCCTGCCATCTATTGAGTTCTAGGGTAAATATGGTTTTTTTTAAAACGCCTTATTCAAGAGTGCGTAAAAATTAAAAGAAATAAACCTTGTCAAAAATGGGCAGACGTCTAATCTTAATGTCCGTGACACCAAGATCGTATTGGTTCTGAGGTTTTATGATTATTCGCTTATAATTATTAAAAGAAATAACGTTAATCGGTGACCTTCAGCGTGTAAAAAGTAGGTGACACCATTTTTTTGCAATTATACCTATACTTATTATTGACAGGGTGATAACGGAAGATAAACAAGAGCCCTACGACACGCAATCTTTGCGTAAACGTAGTATTTTTTCATAAAATCAGAGTGCAACAGCTTTTAGCTACAAAAAATATTAAATACCTACTGAAGGAAGATGCCAATGTTACAGAAGTTCAGTTGTTAAATTTAAAAGAGGACTTTTATTTTTGATAAAATCATTAAAAACCTACTAAACTAGTGTACCTATCTATAACTACGCACGCACGACATATCATGTCGAAAATCACCAGTAAGGCAGAGGCCAAAAAGGCGTAATTTTTAGGGTTCCTCGGTGCCTCAAAAAGAAAAAAGAACTCACTTTTTTGTCCTTCTGTCCGTCTCTCTGTCCGTCTCTCTGTCCGTCTGTCAACCCTCTTTTCTCTGTACGCGTGGGGGGGTATCGAGTTGAAATTAACATCAAATAATCAAGTCCGTAACCTCTTGAAGCCTTGATATAAATAAAACTTCTAGGTCAACGCAATCAAAGGTTACAGCCGTTTATGTCCGAATATTTTGAAATTTCCTAGGGAATCATGTGCACCATAGATGAATTAAAACTATTATTATATAGGTTTTATTTGTCCATGATGTGCACACAAAACCTATAGGGTAATTCCCGTAGACCTTGAATAATGAAATTTGATAAGAAGCAAGGTCTTGTAGCACAAGTAAAGGGAAAATCCGAAAACTGTAAATTTGTAGTTTATTCTATAAAAAAATATTTTGCATTCTCGCCATGGACCAAAACCTATAGGATACTTCCCGTTGACCTAGAACCATAAAAGTTGGGAAGGTCTTACAATTACAATACAACCCTTAGTGTGCGAGTCGGACTCGCACTTGACGTTTTATAAGAAGAGACTTATTTTACGCGACTCACAACTCAGAAATAACGCTCGTTTGACCTCAGTCTAAAGTTGCTACAACCAAAATGTATGGAGGTATGTATGACACTTAGCCGCTTCGACTCTTAGTAAAGTACCTATTAAGGGTCCGGCGACGGATGAATTTCCCATACAAACGTAGTGCCAAAATGATTTGCAATTTGAGAATGTTTTCATTATGGTTTGCTATTATTTGTGTTAGAATAGTATTTATACAGGTTCCTGCCATAAGATTTTTTCAAAATACTTATCTACACAATTACTAAGACAACATTCATTCTTTGATGTAAAAATGCGATTAGGTTTAATTTCATTTCAGAAAGGTATTTTGAAAAAAAATTGTGGCACGAACCTAGATAAATACTATTTTAATACAAATAATAGCAGACCATATTGAAAATATGCTCAAATTAAAATCGTTTTGGTATTACGTTTGTATGGGAAATTCATCCGTCGCCGGACCCTTAAGACAAGTACAAGAAATGACATGGACTATAGCCAAATGTTTGTGAAATGGTCTTAGCTGACCTCACGATAGTAAAATAATCTAAATGAGTGACGACAACAAGGCTGTAGCGTCATTTGTTTTTAAATTTTATTGTATAACATAGAAAAGATAGGCATAATACAAATTGTAGGTAGGTTCTAAGATAATTATGTTATTGTTACGGCCAGTTTTTTTATAACTTCGATAAAATTAAAAAATAAGATGTATTAAATAACAGCGATGATATGTAGATACGCCCAAACTCAAGATGCAATGTTTATGGCGTACCTACCTACGTAAATGAAAATAAATAAATAAATAAATAATGCTGGACAATTCACACAGCATTATCTAGCCCCAAGCTAAGCAGAGCTTGTGTTGAAAAATCACTTTCTTGTTGATAATTTTTGATAAACATTGCAACACTTCGATTTCAGTTATTTGCAATAATTAAAATAATTATTTCATAAAAACTATTATAATTATATCAAACTCAACGCCAAAACGATATTTTTGCGTGTGTGGTCTATGCCACTTTAATTTGGCGGCCCCACGCAAAAAACTATTCAGTTTGCTAGAACATTTTTTTTACATTAATAAAGCTATTCATTCTCATGTTATTGATAGATGTTTTGTTAACAACAGAATTCTGAGATTTTACACGAATAGATACCTATTCATTATTTACTAAGCAGTAAGCACGTCACCCTACCATAGAAGAGCAAATCGTTGTTTTGATGGTTAATTTGTTATGCTGAAAAAAAACTATACCTCGGATCGTATATTTCTTCGGACACTATAAGACCTAAGGTATATACCATAGATATAAGTAAAATTTTGTAGATATAGTACGTTCTCCCAGCGCTAACTCAACAAATGGCCTGCGTTGTGTTACAACTAAACGCAAAGACACGCTATTTTTAATATTTTGCAATATACCTACCCAATGAACAACAAAAATGGAAATACGTGCTTATCTAGACCGAAGTGTGACCGAGACAACAATACGCACACGAAACACGAACGCCGGCAGCGGCGCCCCGGTCCGACTATGACTGAGGTGGGTGAACCTAATTGCACCTAATTTGAGCCTTCCACTTTCGAAAAGCTAGTACCTAATCTCCCGAATGTTACTTAGATCGATGGTACATACCTAGGTGTTGTCTCGTAAGTTTCGTATGTCTGTACGTGGAAGTAATACGTCTTGCTGGTCTGGTATCATTTCGGGCCGTGACGAAATTAATGTCTTCCCGGGATTGCGATGCGACGTAACCCGAAACGTAACTCGTGTTGGACATTATGTGTAACATGCGACATGAATTGTCCCTCATCATAACATAAGACCTCATGTAATACCCGAAAGCTTATAGGTTTTATTCAAAATCGTGTTTATACACAATCTCGTATTCTTTACCAAAAAAATGTCTGCGGGGGTTGCGTAGTACACAACCAGTCTCATTAATTACATACGCGAGTTTTATGTCTATGCTGCTTTCCCCCGAAAAGTTTACCAAATCTGGGGAAAACATAAATAATATTTGGGTACAATTCAATTGCGTAATCAAAGTTGTATTTGAACTATGCTATCAATGTGATGAAACTGCGTGAAAGGGTATGATATGAAATGAACAGTGCATCGCTCGGAGCGGAAGGCAAGCATTGTGCGCAAAGGGCAAGGATGTCAGCCGCTTGCAGCTGCGGCTGGTACATTAGGTTACCAAATCTACGTATTTTGCGTGAATGGCTGGGGTCATCGACCCGTTTAGAGCGGAGTGAATGCGACTCAGGCGCAACCGATCGATAAACTCTTGCGTAAGACTTACACGCCCTCCTAAGGGACTTGCTTTAAGGAACTCTAGCCATAGTGTTGATTACGCTCAGCTCATAAACCAAGCAAACACAGAGTGTTATTTATAATTATATCGAGCCATTTTACTTCCCTAAAAGATATTACGCCACCAAACTTAGCACGCCTTAAAACGTGATTGTCTCAATGCATTTGCAGGCTTAGCTATGCTCTACCTATGTTTCCGTGTTGGTTATGTCCACTTCCAGGTGTTTGTAACAAAGTTGAAATCCGAACTTATGGATCTTTTCCAGGATCGCCTATGTACATATCATTATATAAGTTCATGCTATGTATTAATTGTGTACAATAAAGAATTACAGAATACATATGGCTTAAGTTTATTAAGGAACCTACCTATGGATAAGGTAGGTAATAACGGTACGCGGTAGGTGGAAGAGTAAAGTCCCTCATCGTATATCATTAGGCACAAATAGCACAATTTTCCGCAGGAAAATTCCAACAGAGAGCAAATTGTTTACTCACAATTTATGTATGACAGAATTAGTGGGCAATATTCCTATTATCTATATTCTGGTTCATAATCTAAGTAGGTAATCTGTTCATTGATCTCTAGGATTCGTAGCTGGAGATTTATTATAACATCGGCCTGTGACGTCATTGAACGAAACTATCAACGACGCACTTCGTAGGTCAACTGATAACCTACTTCTGTATTCCTACTGCGTTGCAAAAATTTAGGATTATTATCGTAACTAGCTGATTAGCTATTAGGTCACGCAAGGGAATTTTTGAACTATTCGGTTATGAAGACTATCGTTAGAAAAAAATCTTTAAATTAAGCTATAATTAAGATTGCAGAAGCTGAAGTTTTTGCTTTAAAGTCATAATAGTAGTATTAGAAGTTAGTCCCTAATAATATCGTCGTGAGGTTTATTTATTTTACCCTAAATATCAAAGAAAATCAATGACAATGTACAAGGTTAAGGTAAACTAAAGGAAAAACTATTTGAAAACATAGACTCACGATGACTAGTTAAAACTTTGTCAGAAAGTAGCTTGATAAATTTGTTTTTGGTGCAAGGGGGAACATTTATAATTTTATGAATCGTAATGAATGACACAAAAATATCAAAAAAGAAAATCAGTACCTAGTTATTTTTAAAATGGAATTTATTAGGTACGTATACGATTTCGTATTCAGAATAAAACAATAATAAAACAATATAGTAATGTAATTCAAAAATAAAAAAAAATAGGAGCCATTGAAAAACTAAGTAACTATAAACCCTAGAAAAAAAAAATCATTTTGAAATGTTACTCAAGTATACCGTTCTTAATCTTTGTAAGTAAGTACCTAAATCTTTAAGTGGGAAACCGACTTTTTGACTTTTACCGGTAATTGATTTTAACCCTTTTTGGGTCCCTTTAGGGGGTTCCCCTTATATCAAAAACTCCTCGACGGATTTGGCCTTACTATGTTACCACCACATTTCACAAGTTTTATCTGGACACGTATAAAAATTCACGCAAATCGGATTAAGGGTTGGACAGTTAGGTATGCTCGAAGTGACTACATATTTCACCATACATTAGTCATTTATTTATTTATTTACTAGAACAGCCATTGCCAATTACACTAACTAATTATAATTTATATTTAACACACATACTAACATAAAATGAAATTAAAAATAATAATGTTTAAGTAAAAATGCCAAACAATACAGCCATGTCATGTTCCCAAGTGAGATCTTCGTTCTCTTCGCTGACTTTGATTAACGAGTTTAAAAAAACCTAGCGTAGGCACGAACTTTGGATAAAATAATGATAACGATGTAAGTAGTTATTGAAGGGTGATAAGATTTTGGCCGAGTTAGGTCACGGGCACCTTGCTGATAGGTAAATTGTCAAAAACTGGACTTAACGAGGCAAATATTCACTTTGCACGAAACACAATGTCACGTCAATCATTAATTTGTAACATTATTTAATCAAATTGAGTTATCTTTGTAATTTGGCCAATCTTCGGAATATAGCAATTTAATACCTTACTTTAGTCGGAGTTATATGGTATACCAGTACAGTAGTAACAATAAAAGACCGGGTTTGATTTGAATACCCAATGTGTTTTTAAATAAAACTATTTGTTATTTTCTAATGCGGGCTTAGATCGAAAAGCATTTTCCCTGCAAAGGGACACTGCAGGCTAAAAATTAAATAGAAAGGTTTCTTACGTGGTTAGTATATTTGACCCTAGGTCCGTGGGGTACCGAGGCTCTTCGGGTTTTTAAAAAATATCTGAGCGTCTGTTCGAAGCGGCGCGTGACCCGAGAGCTGGTGAGTATCTGGCGCAGCGCATCAGCATTGCCATACAGCGGGGCAATGCAGCCAGCGTCTTGGAGATGCTTCCGACTGGTATTGATATGGATTAGTTGCGCTACCAGTAGATTGTTTGCAACATTCTGCAGTTAGCTCAATTGTTTCAATTGTAATTACTAGTTATAATGTATCTTCATTATTTTATTGTAATTTTCTTTGGTGAAAAAATATTTTTGCGGCATTGATCATTTTACTTATTGTTTTGAAAACCCTATTAATGGATAGGTAGATTTGTATCATATCCACAGGATATGATTCAACAGTCGTGGGTTTATTTTACGCCATGCTAGAGATTTCAGTTCAGCTAATACTAATACCTATCATGATTCATGCATCATTCATAAAACAAGTTTATTGACTTGTGAGTAATTTAATTGTATTGTTTTTTACAATCCTATCGAAATACGAGAATGAGTCAATGAACCGTGTCGTAAGACCCAGCTTAGGAGTTTCTACCTTAAGGCTTGGTAGGTCAGCAGAGGCCGCATTTTAGTGATTTTTAAAATCATCTGACACTTAGAAAATAGTGTTTTACAATTCTGAAAAAAAGATATATATTACGTAAGGATCTAGTCTAGTCAAAGTCGCATTCAGTAACAAGATCTAATGAACTTCGCTCGATAGAAAAAGATCCCAAAGTTACCCCTTTTTCTAAAGTTTTTTTAATGCTATGACTAGAGAACTACTGATATCACAGTTTTTTTGTACTCAACTAAGGACACTTAATATTTCTAAACAAATTCGCAGAGTTTGACTTGATAAAATGATTTTCTTAATCACCATAAAAAACACGAGCGCGGCGGCTTGGCAGGCGCGCGATTTCCTTTACGCCAACTGCCACAGGACTACCTGGCCTTAATGAGTAACTAGGTACTTAGTTTTCTGGTCCCCCCCAGACCAGTTTATTCGTAAACGAATTTCCTCGCCGAATAAAAAAAAATAAAAAAATAAAATAAAAAAAAGGTACTTAGTTTACTATCTATCTGCAAATTTCAGTATCTCAGTAAAACTATCAAAAAGTTTCTGAAGTACCATAGATGTTCTTCAACAGAGATACCTAAACACAATAACTAGATTTAGAGAAATTGTAGACATTTTCACTTTCGTACGGAGAACTAATGGGACTTTAAAAATCCAAATGAAGACGTCCACTTAATATTATTTTTTAATAATACTAAATAATATATGACACAATTCCGTAGATTTGAAAAGTAGTTTGAAAAGTTTCCGAACTTTACTTAGGCCGAATTGTCGATGGTTTTCCCTGTTATACCAGTTTTGGTTTTGGTTTTCGCTGTTGTTACGGCGCGTAGCCGCCACCCTATTCGGGTTACATGGCAAATACAGGGCGGGCAGTAAGTTTTTTTTACAAAATCAATAGCCTTCGTTGACTACAATCTCAGCTGATGGAAAGTGACGATGTAGCTTTATATGATGTAGCTGACGATGTATCACGAAGTCTAGAAGACACCTATTCACTCTTGTTTTGAAGAGACCCAGGTTGTAATTAGCCGAAACAGCAGCAGACAGCGTGTTTCAAACCTTAGCGATGCGAATGATGGTGAACAATGGATGGGCTATTAATTGGAGTTGGAGCATTGTTTGGTGGATTTTTGAGCTTCGTAGAGTTAAGTCATCATCATCATCGATATTTTATTTATTCAAAAATAATTAAATAGGACTTAAATTAATAACACTCCTTAAACCCGTGGGGGTTTGACCCAAATGACATTCCTCGGGTTTCAATTTAAAAAGAAGTGTATCTATCTTCGTATGCTAGATCTAGCATAAGACCTAAAGGTACTCGGTCATTATTACAATATGCTCTAAGTACCTACGTGTTATTCTGAGTCATAAACAACACACTTACATTGTTCTCATAATTGTCTCATAAATATCTGTATATATCATAGGCCTCCCCTAATGAGCGCCATAGCGCCCTGTCTTCAGCTTGCCGCATCCAGCATCTGCCTGCAGTCTTTCGCAGGCGTCCTACACTACTTTAAGTAAGAGTTAAATAGAGTTATGATTTCATCTCCGCTTGAATTCATAATGAAAAGGTTAATCGCTATATTTATTTGTTTGTATTGAAATAAAATAAGCTACTTGGTAAGTTTGCGATGAAGTCATTTGTTTACAACAAGTTCATTTACACCTAAAAGTAATAAGAAGCGATTAAATAGAATTCGCGTCGTATTTCCCATACGACATCGAAAACATTGGAAACAACAAGGTGATCAAGTACTGATATAATTTAGTACCTGCTAATAACTGTCAATAAACATGTAGGTAACACATAATATGACAATGGGTATGTACTACCGACCCTTTATAGATGAGCTATGAATACTCAAGCATGACCATGGATTGTTAGGCTCATAGAATCGCAACTCTATTATACTGAATTCAATAAATACGGGCAGAAGCCTTTATTCACAAAGAAAATTACAATAAAATAATAGAAATAAATTAGAACTAGTATTTACGCTAAAAGCCCGAATTTTTCCACAATTCGCTTTAACTGGATATAAATAATAAATAATGCTGGACAATCCACACAGCATCATCTAGCCCCAAGCTAAGCAGAGCTTGTGTTATGGGTACTAGATGACCCATAACACAAGGTCTGCTTAGCAGATGCTTATGTAATGTATTGTATATTTAATACTTACATACAATAGACCCAGAACACCTGGAATAAACATTTGCAGATCGTGCAAACATTTGTCCCAAGGAGGAAATCGAACCCGCAACCTCCTGCGTCGCAGGCGGACCATCACCTGCCGCGCCACCTCCTCACCACCTCGACAGCCTGTATTGGACCACTGCTGGACGCAGGCCTCCTCCTGATAAGCAGCTTGTTGGCTTTTATCTCATTAATTTCATAAAATTAATTCGCCGCGCCACATAGGTCGTCAAATCACACATCGGAAATCACCATCGTCACAATAGATAGGTATCGCCAGCCATCACACTAATATTATAAATGCTAAAGTTTGGATGGATGGATGGATGGATGGATGTTTGTTACCTCATCACGCTAAAACTACTAAACGGATCTGGCTGAAATATTTGCATACAGGTATGTCTAATCCTGGAATCAAACATTTTAAGATCGCAGTATGTACCCATTTAGGGTGTTGCAATAGAAGACTGGCAGGTATCGTGCCTTTCTACTAAAGATTAATAATAACTAAGTCGCTAAAAGAATCATTGTAGAAGTCACGTTGTTCACGGATGCAACTGCGCAGCTGAGTTGTCTTTATAGGGAAGTGCGATTTATTCCGTTCAGGTAGCTGGCAGTTATCTATCCATTTATTTCTAGACGGCGGCGATTTACAATTGCCTCTGACGACCGCTATTGAGTTCACGGCCAACTCTCAGGAACAAGATCTTATACACGATCAATACATTACCTGAGTGCTAGGTTCTTCCTACGGTTGCACCTGCTTATGGATCCTTCTAATATTATAAAGCCGAAAGTTTGTGAAATCTGTATTTTTGTTACTTAGGATCTCCAAAACTACTGAACAATTCAAGATGAAATTTAGCGTACGTTTAGAGCAAAGCCTAACTTAGATAATAGGGTACTTATTACCTATCCCGAAAATACGCGTGCGAACCGCGGTCAGAAACTTTTTAAAATTAATTAATTTATTTAAAAGCAATTTATCTAGTACCAATAACACAAGCTCTGCTTAGCTTGGGGCTAGATAATGCTTTCTGAATTGTCCATCATTATTTATTTTTATTTTTATTTTTTTTATTTATTTATTTACAAATAAAACATGGTGAATACTTAAACGCAACTCGATTTTAGCAATATCAAGCTTTTTCTTTATGACAGATTTTTATTGAAAACATTAAAAAACATGCGCGGAAAAAACATTGCGTTTGATTATTTTGGCGTTAGTAGTACAGTTTAGTCAGATTTCTACCGCGGCGCGGGTAAGTGAAATATTTAGATGAAAGATTGTCATACTGTTGGATTGTGAGATTTCTGCTGGATAATATACCTACAGTATAGTAACTACAGTACCTACAGTAGTTTTACCCGAGTTATTACCGAGTTACTTAAATGTTTGTTGCTGAAAATTAACTAATGACTATACCTATTGTGAATAACCTACCCAGATAGGCTATCATTTACAAGTCTTAAAGTTTCAAGTTTAAAGTTGGTAGGTACTTACTAACAAATTAAATAAAAGAATTACATACCAAAATAATGATTAATTGTCAGTGTCAATTTACCTAGTATAAAAATATATTTAATTTATTACTGAGTAAAATAATAATAAAAAATTATATGTCACATCACAATTTTTTACCGTTTACGCAAGTTTCGAATGAACGACGACATTCCCAACCGAAACAACTTACTTTTTAAGAAATATACCTAATAAATCTACAGATTATTCACTTTGGTCTGTAGATTTTTTGATCACTCTATTGCTATTAGATTTACACCACTGAGGCACTCCGTGGACCAGATGGGTAGGCCCGGTTCAGAGGAGATCTCCTTCTGTTCCTATTTGGGGGAAATCCACCTTTACCCCCAAAAGTTTTTTTATCTATTTACTTTTATTGATTTGATCTATAGATTATTCACTTTGCTCCGGCGATAAGAATCTACCCAAAAAATTCTATCGAAAAATAAAAAGAATAATAGGACAAACAAACATCCACGCTCATTTCCAGCTATCAAGTTCCATAGAGTCGTGTATCAACACGTGCGTCAGCGGCACTCGTATTCTCATTATGATAACATACCTACAGTCTACATACTATTTTTACTATTCACGGTCGTGTTAGAGTAAATAAATATTATGCGATGTGGGAACGATGACGTCACGTATGAGATAATGTTTTAGAAGCATAAAGAATAGAACGAGATTTTTTAATTTGCTATACGAAGATAAGAATTTCTAGAAATACCTGCTTTTAAGCGTAATGGTTTCATGAAATAATGACGCCATGTTGGTTTAACTAAATTAATTAATATTGCTGGGGCATTGATACACACACATGATATTATCACGTACCTACATTTATGATGGTTATTTGAATGTACGGATGTTGAATTGCTGAGAATGGTTGCTGGTAAAATTGTCAGTTAATGACGCCTTAATGGAGTCTAAACACCGAACCCGGCGACACATCTAGGCGAGTTGTTGCAACATTTCAGTGCATATAGGCTTTGATTATTAACCACTGCCGACGACAGTGCTTTGTCAACATATTGCCGGCCCGCTCACTTTGATTTGCACTGTGCAGTCTCCATACCTAATCCTAGGAGCACCTACCAAACGGAAAATATATCTTCCATCCAAAATGCTATAGAAATATTTGATGCTGATTTTATTGTCTATTTAAGGCGCTAACCCGACGCAAAACAGCGCTACCATCTATTTTATCTTATATATGTGTGATGTCTTATATAAGTATATGTGTAAAAGTTTTATTTAGTATACTTTAAGCAGAGATGCGAAGTTGCTCGTTTTGGCCACCATGGAGGCAAAAATAGCAACTTCGCATCTCTTCCTACATTAAACAAACTAAAACATTTATAGAGTCTTTAAAAAAAGCTTATGATAGTATGCACAAACTGGCCAATCGATTTTTGAAAATTCCTTTGTTTTACAGAATAATAAGATAAAATCGGTGGTGGCGCTGTTTTGGGTCGGGGTAACGCCTTGAAGTGAAATTATGCTAGTCCCGTCTTCAAGTGGTTTATAAAAATTTACTTTTATTTCAGCTCTATATCTGTCTAACTCGTTGTCACTTCCACGCGAATTCTAAGAGCTATGTCATAATCACAACCTTTACTATTGAAAAACTATATGATTTGAAGTTACATCATCAAATAAAAAAAATACAGCAGCACAAACAGTAGCTTAGTTTGTCAAACGGTCATGGCTTGTATATGAACCCGGCAGAATGTAAACACCACGCCGGAACTGAGTGATTTCTGTGTTACGCAATGCTGTATACTCGTCAAGGTCTTAACTTCGGATCAATGACAATGGTATAATATATTCTATAAGTCCATATACGCTTTGATTTTATCTGGGTATTTACCATTTCAAATAACAATTAGTCACTGATGGATGAGACAGAAACACCGATATGCGCATACTATTTTCTGAGGAACAAAGTTTACTGCAAAATGACTGGTTACGTGGTTGTAGTGTGTATCAGAGTTGTGCTCAATCAGCAAATTAAATAATGGAAAAAAATTATTGCATTGTATATTATTAATACAAAGGTTTTAAAATTATGAAAGATGAAAGATGTGCAAATTCCAGGTTGAAAAGGGATGAGAGAAGTCAAATGATGGATGAAAGCTGTCAAAACTAAAAATTGATTTGAGTTTGCTCTACCAGTGTCGTAAATATTTCCACCATTATAATTCTTTGGTTTGTAATCTCATTAACAAAGAATATCTGGGATTCTATAGAGAGCGTAGAAATGTAATTGGTAGAGCAACATTAAGGCGATGCCTCCCCTCACACTAGCGCCGCCACCTATTTTATCTAATTATTAAGTTTAAGAAAAGAATTTACAAAAATTACGTTAGCCAGTTTGTGATACATTTTATAAGCTTTTTTGGTAATGCCTCTGTAATAGTTTTATTTTGTATAGTTTAGACAGAGATACGAAAATAAAGTTAGGTGGCCACCAAGGGCAACTTCGTATCGACCGACATATTTGGAAAACAGTGTCTATGATTACCTAATTATTCTTAAACTCTTCATTCGCCTCGTCACAATTACTATTCTGTTGTGAATTGTAGGTACAAGATCGTTCTGGTTTTTTTGGACCAATTTCGATAAGCCATTCATGATTGCATATTTTGTTTAAATTTTTTAAGTTTGACTGATGATAACCTCTGTGCATTTCGACAGCTTATTTTGTATTTACGTCAATGGGTGCAATTTTTCGATAACCTATGTATTTCATTGATATTTTTTTTTTAAGGTGACCGACGTTTTCTCAAAACTTATAAAATAAGTATTTGAAAAGACTTGTGTCCTTGACTGAAAATCCAACCTATTTATTGCAAACTAGCTGTACCCGCTACTTCGTTCCGGCCATCAGTTTCGCTTCTATGACAGTGGATATGTTTTGGTATTCTACTTTAGGTGAAAAAAATTCAACTAGGTAGGTACAATTGTTCTACCTATACCACAGTAAAAAAATATAATGGACTACATTATGAAAAGTCTTCGAGAAAAAGAAATTTCCGATGGTACAGTCAACTGGACCAGCTGAACGGAACCACCAAACATCATGTTCATAAAGATTGCATGGATCATGTGTACATTTTACTTTGCTTGAAATAAGTATTGGGTAATAGGTAGGTACATAACTAATGGGTGCGTCTTTAAAGAAAGATAAAATAGATCGTAGATCTAGGAACATACCTAATTAACAGTTTCTTTAAAAATCTACAGATTTTTTCTTAAATCTACTGATTGTCAACTCGACTGATTATATCAAATTAGATTAGATTAGACTGTTTCCAACAAAAAAGAATGAATGAAATCGGACGACGCGTTAATGAATTATTATTACAACTAACTACACATTTTGACTTTCATCCTAGGAAACCATATCCACTGAATTCCTTAAAAATTCAAATAAAACAAAGGTTACTTCTTTGTGCTTCCTCTTGGTATGAACTCAAATCGTGGCAAGTTTCATTCGAATTCATTCAGTAGTTTCGGCGTGATGCGCGGTTAAGAAACAGACAAACAGACAAAAATGAAAAAGTTACAGTTTTGGCTTCAGTAGGTATAAATAATTAGAGTGCCCTCCAAAAATGTTTTTCAAAATTAATTTATTTTCTATAACACATAGGCACATACGTAGACAGGGCGTCCCACGGCCATGCCACAACAAGCAAGGAAAGCATCTTGAATATTGTAGATAGAAAATTTTACTGCAATAAGACTTCATTTTGATTTTAAAAACAATTTAAATTACATTCAAAGATTTTTGAATAATCGTCTGTCTGAACCAACAAATTGTATAAAAAAATAACCCGTAATTTTACGATATCGATTAAAAGGCTTAATCGTAAAGATAATTTTTTCCGGTTATAGCATCTTAAATAAAAGGACGTCATGAAATTTAACATGGTTTTAAAACAATTACGTTTTGCTTGCAATTAATGAAAATGCGCTTACAGTTACAGTAAATGCTGAAAACTTGTCCCGTGCTGTAGTAAGTATACAAATTCTCACTCTTTTACAATTTCGTTCCTTGTTGATTTATTCATCTTATCATGGTGAATGTATCACTAAATCACAATATTATTTTATCACACACTTTCAATAGGGAAATGATATGTATTTCTTAAGTGGGTACTATTAAGTACCCACTTAAGAAATACATAATTATCATTTTAAAGTATTACTATTAAGTAATACTTTAAAATGATAAACCAGTTGTTAGGAGCACGGAAAAGTAAAAAGAAAGCATAAATATTAATTTTTCCTGAAATTATGAATGTAAAATTTCTTGGTCTAAGTTTTTTTGGTAAAAAAATGATACTTACGAATTAACCTTTTGATCGGTATCGTATTATTACGGATATTTTTTTTTCAACTTAGCGATTTCGATTCCCGGTTCAGACAGGCGATTATTTAAAAATATTTGAATGCAGTTTAAATTGTTTTTAAAATCAAAATGAAGTCTTTTTCAAATGAAAAATTATATTTCAGTTAAATTTTCTATCTACAATTATTTATGATACATACCCTCCATGTGGCATGGCCGTGGGACGCCCTGTTTACAGAATTGGACCTGTTACAGTTTTATTTTAGGTATGGATTCTATAGATTAAAACTTATACCTGAAACAGTTGTTGGCTCTGGGCTGTATTACACACATACACAAAACGAAATCAGCAGACAACAGAAGGTTTTTGCACAATGAATAGGAGGTTTATTTTTGGCAAGGAAAAAAGATGGGCGATTCAGGCAACCTTGTAGTTTGCGCACCTCAGGCCAGATTGCGCAACAATCCCACCAGGTCAAGGGTGGGAAGGCGCCGCACTCATTTTTGGCAATACATTTAAACCTACTCGCATACTTGCTATGCAAATAACCACTTTTGAAATGCGAGAGGCATTTTATTTGTCTCGTAATGAACGAACATTGTAGGTATTTTTTCCTTGGACCACTTCGCCAGGTGTGTTTATTTTGGCAGTTTATAAACTTGTTTGTTTTTCAATACGACTTGGAGACGAAGGAATATTCCGATGCAGATCAATTCTGATAGGTACGTAAAATAAAACACGACCCGAACGAGATATTTGACAAAAGCTTTACGTCAATATAAAATAGGCCGAGCACGGCATACAATGTGGGACGAAAGCAGATTTTTTGATGTGGGCCGAACTTCTGCGGGACGAATATGGCATAAATCGTCGGTTCGGATCCAAAACAAAGAACATTAAAACAATTTTTTTATTCCATAATGCAAAATATTAATATTACGCAATCCTTCCGCAGTTTTAAATACAGGCAAGTGGGCAGACATTAAAAATCAGTTTTAGGTACCTATGATAACAAGTGTGAATGGATTAATTATGATAATAACTTCGCATAAAAATAACTTCTTATAATCTCTAATTGGTTACATGAATCGGACGCAGACAAGGAGTCAATCGCCTCTATATGATGTTACAACCAGTGTTGCTCTATCAAATTCTCAGAACCTCCAGACATCATTTAATAAACTACTAATGGACACCTGTAGATTCGGGTGGTGTCACAAGATCGTAAATTAAAGGTGTTTTCAATAGAAACCAGTCGTAAAAACGTGGATAAGTCGCGTTGTTTAAGAATGTAGACAATTTATTGGTTCCGCTCGGTACGAGAATTTATTCGCGGCGCCGAAGTATTTTTTGCAAGCTTACAAAGCTCCATCGGCCTTGACCCGTCTGATCTGCCAAACCCGTCGTAATAATAAAAGTAAAAGCTTTCGCCAATGAGGTTGTAATATTGCGTCACATAAAATACTTTCGCTGTAATCCTATCAAACCCTATTATGTTCTGGAAACGCTCGGAATCGGCTTTGCGTAGGTTTTAATTGCCTTTACCCTATTTGTTATATTCCTTGTATTTCCTGAATAAAATCTGTGATTATTGTCAATCTACGATTTATATCCATGACTACAGATACTTTGAGCGGTTGGTTATTGTGAAGTATGCTGTTTAAAATTAGTCGCAGTTTGTGTTATTCAAGTTTGAAATCGACAGTCATGTGCTTAAGATTCTCGGCTCGAGAGGTCATCTACGGACTTTGCCATTTAAGAATAGGTACGTAACGCCTACCCTTCTACAAAATCTACAGCGGAAACGGACTATAAAAAACATGCTTTATCGTCATAGTCATAGGTATTTGCCCTCCGTAAAAATACTTTTAGAAGACCTTTATCTTTAAACATACAAAATTTATATAAATACAAAAAAATAAAACTGTTCTCTGTCGATATTTTTGGAACTTAGATCCATAGTTCCTAAGTTTCCTCCACAGTAGAAATAGCGATCACGCCGTCTATGTGAGGTCAAACCTGGAAAATTTCAGCAACCTTGGAGATGAATGCGGAGGCAATACGCGCCACACCATCGGTCGGCTAGCCGCGGTATCGCGCACCATGGGGAAGTCTGGGAAGCTAACACATGTCATAGGACGAACGGTATACAACCGATTGCCTAATACGATCAGGGAGGCTCCTAGTCTCAACAAGTTCAAATCCAAACTAAAACGCTGGTTTGTCGATTTTTTACACCTTTAATGAGCTCACAAGCCTGAAAGTGGCAAAGTGACATTTTGTATCTAACAAGAAACTAATTCGATCTTTAGTTACAACGCTTATATTTTTATAACCTAATGTACTTATTCCATTATAAAATAAATGAACTTCACGGTGAGAATGTTCTCACCGTGAAATAGAATTGATAGATAAACCTCATAAATAGGTAGCTCTACGAACATAATAATGATTTATCTGTTTGTGCTGTATTTCTCGTGACAAATACCCCACCTTTACCAGAACCATTTATTTCCCGGAGTCGGATCCTAAAGAAAACAAACAAATAAAAATAAAAAGTGTTTGTGACAGATAGAAATGGTACGGGGTCCTTTATCTCCGTCTAGTCAGAAGCTACGAAATGGAAAACATTGAATAAGGAAATAAACGACTTTGGAGTGGAGATCCTCAGAATATTAATATTTTTTTTCTTGTTTTGATGATAACATTTTGTGCGAAAAGCTAGGGTCAAACCACGGTCATACAAATCAAAACACGTGACAAAAAATTGTTTTAAGAGTTTTTCAATTTTGATAGGTAGGTACGACACGACTTTAGTAAACATGTTTTTTAGTAGTTGTAGTAGGTGATCCCTTTTTGTTAATTAATATTTTTATAAGACAAAGCGACAAGTTTATGTGACTATTAATGTTAATGGTGTATAAACCAACACTTCCTTGTTTCCTACAACTGCTTACAAGGTTAATATTATATTATAATATCTATCTTGTTGTTCAGGTAATATTTCCATAAGTGGTTGGAAAATATTATGCTTGTTGATTCAGTATATAGGTTATTATGCTTCGCAATCGTTATCATTGATGCTATACCTACTTTAACAATGATTCTGCGTAAAAGTTTCCAGCCCCATTTACTTATTTAATTGTTGTCTTTACAAAAACACGAAATATCAAAAATTAAAACTTTTTGAAACTGTCCCTCTTTTAAAAGTTAAAACCCATACGGTTGGTATTATGGGTCTTTTTATTTATTTCCATTATTTGATTGGAAATTTGTTTGTGAATAAAGATTTATTTACCTATAGGTACCTCATACCACTCGTGGATCTCGAGTTTTTGTACTTACCAGGAATAGCTGACTACTAAAATAGCTCCGGGAAGCGCATTTCCTGTCATCATTGCGTAAACGGCATCCAGACCGCAATGTCAAGGTAAAGCATCCATTGTGCTCGCTCCCGTTGTCTTATAATACCGAGATGACACATTCATAAGTCATCATCATCATAATATCTACAGCAGGAATTCACCCACTGCTGGGTACTTTAGTTTACTTTTACTAATGTAATTTGTAATATCTGAGCCCAAGTCCTGTAAGTTCTGAATGAAATAAAGCACTTTGAGTTTTGGTATAGGCGTCCAAGTTTTCGTGCAGCCAGTCTACGATCGTGTTAAGACTTCTTAACTAGAAGAGAAAATAAAATTTGTGTATTTTGAAATATATTCAAACCATCCATCGGTTAAGGATTTTCAATGCAAAAGTCCGAAATCCCGTTTCTATGCGTGTTTTGTAACCGTCTTAACGGCCGCGACCCCACTGTTGTCATGCAAAAATTTGGCAATTGGTTCACAGTTCACCAGTGAATGGCGAGCGCTCACAATGGATGCGCGGACGCATGCCCGCTTTATCCCGGTAGCCTTGGCGAGCAACCTTTGGTTTACACGGCGGCTTACACGTGGGGGTTAAGGAGCCGTTTCAACAGAAACAAACTCGTAAAACGAGCAAATGAAATCTTGATCGTTTAGTTTAGATTTTTGACATTAAGTTTAATAATTTCAGACACATTTTAGATTTTTTATGAAACTACAACCCGACCCGGCTTCGCACTTGTAACAAAGTAGTTTAAATAGATAAATAACTCTACCTAACGACGCGACGGGAGCCTGTCTGCGTAGCTCGGTATCGTTTTTCCGACATCTTCAACAATCATCGTCATATTTCAGCCAATTTACACAAAACTTAGTACTATATGCTATGACAAAACCATACTGAGGTATGAGTACATATAAACCTTCCTCGGTCATTGGTAAAAGCCGTATGAAAATAGGTTGCACGCGTGGCTTAGGAGGTGTCAGAGGATAAATAAACAGATAAAAAGACGCGGAAAGCGACTTTATTTCATAGGTAGGTACAATATTCGAGGCTTTCGTCGACTGGGACCACTAGGTACTGGGATCACGGTCCCAGTTACCGGATCGATTTAATTTTATTCTTTTTCTAATAGACGTATTATTTTTGTATTTATATGAATAGCCACCTACTCAATGTGTTGAATATAGGCAGACTTTGTCAGTTGCCAAACTAAATATGTAATATTTTGTAAAATATCAGTCCCTTGACACAGTTGAGTAATTAAAATTTGGCACAGTTCAAGGCCTTTGACATTAACAAGGTCTTTATCACGTTCTTTGTGCATGCATAATTTGTAGGCATATAGATAAGGTAAGCTTGACCTAATAAATCAATTGCACGACGATCCTGTTGCGTCTACAAAATATGGTTATAGGTATCCTTCTAAAGGTGCCTCCAGATAAAGTAACAAAACATGTTGTATAACATAGTCATTTAACATATTTTATCAGTGTGGACGATTTATTAGGTGTGCGACATTGTTAAATCGCAATTCGCACTATTTGATAACGTGTACCGTCTTGTTTTATGTAACAATGTTAAACAACAAGTTAAATAATGTGGACCTGTTATATATATAACATAAGTTATCTATAAATAAATCTATAACTAAACTATTTACAGTAACGGAGCAGATCCAGTAAGGACCGCCTTTGGCGGTGAAAGCCTCCTACAAGCTTTTCCATTTGCTCCTGTCCCTTGCTATTCTGATCCAGGTACCCCGCTACTTCCCTGATGTCGTCACACAACCTCTTTGTTGGTCTTTCTCGTCGGCCTTTGACGTCTCGAGGAATCTAAATTGTGGCTATCTGTGACCATCTGTTAGGGGGAAGCGCTGTATCTGGTCTGCTCATTGCCATTTGAGGTCTAGGATCTGTACCACATCTTTTGCCTTGATTCCTTTTTTAATGCTTATATTTCCGATCCTATCTTTTAATCGTATTCCCATAAAGCTTCTCTCGATGCTTCTCTGACAAACTCATATTTTTCAAGCTATGTCTTTGTCAGTGGCCAGGTTTGGCAAGCATATGCGAGGCGAGTTGCTAGGCATATGTTCATAAATTTCAGATCGATAGGATACTCTTAAATATTTCCTTCATTTCCCAGTACTTATTCCATGCGCTTTTAATTCTTCGAGTTAGTTATTTTTCTGTACTGTGTTTAAAAGTGTGTGTGTGTGGCCTATGTAGGTGTAGTCCTCTACATACTCTAGACTTATCGAGTCTATCACAATTGGTATTCTGTCATTGTTGGTCCACCTGTTTGGCTCCACGCTGTATTGAAAATGAGCCTCCGTGTCAGTAGTTCTAATAAGAAGTACAACTGGTAGAACAAATGACACACCTTCGTACCCACAGACTCCATCCTTACCCCGGCTTTGCTGCAACCATAAATTTCTTGAACTACATAAATGTAGTCAGTGTTGACGCCTTGTTGTACCAGAGCTCGCCAGATTGATGTGTGTGTTATTGAATCAAAGGTAAATAATCTATGAAACACAGGAACAATGGTTTGGTGTATTCCCTATACTTTTCGACAATTTGTTTCAGTGTGTGTTTATGGTCGATAATGGAGTAGGTTCTTCGAAAACCAGCCTGTTCTATTGGTTGGCTCTCTAAGATGATAAGATCATCTACTCCGAATACACTACTCCGAAGACTGGCTAAATCTTCGGAGTAGTGTTGCTGAGATGACTTTGTAGAGGCATGGCATGAGACTTATTGGTCTGTAGTTTATTTTAAGTTTGGAGTCTCCTTTCTTTTATCATCATCATCATCATCATCAAACTAAATTAGTCCACTGCTGGACATAGGCCTCCCCTAATGAGCGCCATAGCGCCCTGTCTTCAGCTTGCCGCATCCAGCATCTGCCTGCAGTCTTTCGCAGATCGTCATCCCACCTGGCTGGAGGGCTTTCTTTTATAGGAATACTATTTCCGAGCCTGTCTAGTTGCCTGCTATTATCATCTCGTTAGTAATCTTGTCGGGACCAGGGCATTTTTCTGTCTTTAGGTTTTTAATAGTTTGATCTATTTCATGTTTTAGGAAAAGTGGTGCAGGCAGGGTCTGAGTTTTCTGCGTTGGTCTGTGTGTCCCAAGACCTCTTGTTAGAGTCACTGCTGCTGTAGAGTTTTTGAGACTGAAAAAAAATGTCTCAACTATTAGCATTTTAACTTTACCTTAACAACAGCCATCAGCGACTAATTTCGATATGCATGCTTCGTTTGTTTTCTTCAGTTTTTATAAAATAAACACAGCTAAGCCATTGCAAAAAGTTAAGAGAGGTAGGTAAGTAAAAGGTTAGGTAAATGTAGTACCTCCCTGGGCTCTTCAGGCGGAGATCCTCGCCGAAGTGTATCACTTCGTGGCGGCGAGGAGATCTGCCGGGGAGCGCCCAGTGTGGGAGGAGGTCACGCGCATGCGGCGGCTGGCCCGGGACGCCTTGTTGCGGCGGTGGGCGGAGGACCTGGCACCACCGGTCCCTGGTCAGTGGACGGTGGACGCCATCAGGCCGGTCCTCCGAAGGTGGGTGCGGCGGCGGTTCGGGACGCTGACCTTCCGATTGGTGCAGGTACTTTCCGGGCATGGATGCTTTGGAAAGTATCTGCACCAGATCGCGAGACGGGAGGCGACCCCGGTCTGCCACGAATGTGGGGCGCCGGAGGATACGGCGCTCCACACGCTGGAGGCGTGTGCTGCGTGGGGTCCCATGCGGCACACGCTTTCAGCGTTCCTGGGCCGGGACCTTTCGCTGCCGAGCGTGATGAGCGCCATGCTCGACGGCGAAAGGGAGTGGCAGGCCATGGTCTCCTTCTGCGAAGAGGTTATGTCGCAGAAGGAGGCCGCTGAGCGGGTCAGGGAGGATGACGCCCAATCTGACCCGCTCCGACGCAGACGTCCAGGGAGACGAAGGGGGCGGTTCGCCCGCCTCCTTCGTCCCCCGTAGTGGGGCCACTGGTGGAGAGTCGGGGGACTCTCTGCCGGCTAGCACGGCTCCTCGCGTCTGAGGGGTGACCTGTGTGAAAGGGTTGCTACTCCTTGAGGCCGAGGCCCGGACCGGTTCCTGGGCCACCCACCGGAGCGAGATGGTGAATGCCAACGCGACCCCATCTCGCCCCATGACGGCGGTGGACGTTTCACGGGGGGGTTTTAGTGGGTTCGAGTCCCACATACCCCCTTCCGTCACCTCCATGGCGGAAGGGAAGTGCGAGGGCATTTCCCCCCTCCAAAAAAAAAAAAAGGTAAATGTAGTACCTGGGTAGCTGAACACGGGAAATTGAATTAGAACCTAGAATAATACATAAAGCAAGCAAAGCGGTGATTGGTTCGTGTGTATGAAACCCCGGCTTAAAGCCTTGAACTTGTAGAGGTCGCGGATCGTGTTGATTAAAATACTGAACAGAATAGTCTCCCTTCCGACCTTTGAATAGGTACCTCTGATCTCTCGAGGTCAATATCATAAAGGGCAGTACAACCACGTGTAGCATGATTGGGGATTTCAATGCGTTCCTGTTGTGGACTGCATAATAGAAGCTAATTCGAATTCCTGAATGTGCTTTTATTCCTTAAAAGCTTTTATTATATTTTTTGTTCTTCTCTTGGGTAGTAAAGGGGACCTTTAGTTAAAGGATGAGGTCGCGAATATTATCCCGATTTCGACTGTATTTTCATGAAGATAAAGGCGTATTCAAAAAATTAATATGATGCTCGAAAAATCACACGGTAACATCTTGCCCCAAAGTAAACATAATGACAAACAAGGCTTGGGAAATATTTATGGCGACATGGAAAAATATAAATACCCTCTGTTTTCCTTAATACAAATTGGCAAAAATTGAACAATGAATGTTTACTTAGTTGGCTATTTCAGAGTCTAGTAGCTCTTTTTTTTATTTAAACACATTATTTAATTTAAAGAGTGTTATTTAGGTATATTTATTATTGTTATTTGACTATTCTAAGTCCATTATAAATATATGCTTATTGAATTGAACAAATAAATAAAAGATCGTTTTTTTTTTATTTTAAGAAGGATCCCAAAGCGCCTATAGATTACGTTTTACAAGTCTTGGTAAAACATGGAAAATTTTATCTAGATTTTAGGCGCCAGAAGCCGTAGATTCGATTCTTCTAAGACGTAATACATCAGGCCTTTATAAGTTACGTTAGCTTACATAACATAATTTATCGTTTGAGGTAAACCCATAAAACTGCAATGCTATAAAGCAGGTACTTAGACACTAACCTCGGAAAACGATCAACATTGAAACTGCCATGGCTAATGTCATGGTTAATAGCTGTTATGGATAGAACACATTGGATGCATTTACAGAATTGTATCGGAATTTTATTGATTAACAAGCGTTTACAAAATTGATTTAGTTTGTTTTTTGATTATGATTTAACGGGACTAAGACCACATAGTAACAGAAATGGTGAATAGCACTTGACTACGTCGCATTGTGTGGTGGGCCCAGATGTTTCCAGAATTCAGCAAATCTTTGTGCTGCATGTATGGTTGGTGATGCACGGGCAGTCACAGCCGCAGCATCCTCCGCAGCATCCGCCACAGCTTCCACCACACATTTTACTGTTTTATATTTTAATAAGAAATTACAATTATTATTGACGTTAGTGAAGTGCTTAGGGATAATTCACACGTACCATAACAGACCACATCGCAGCTACAAAACGTGGTTAAGCAATGGTTACGTGACAATACTTTGACATTGAGGTCATTGAATTATACAGATTTCAATGAAAATCAGCCAAGAACTCGTGACTTGAGGACTGAAGTTAATTGGGTTTCAGTCTTCACCCCCGAATAGGTACTGAATTTGATTCGAAACTTTGGGGCCAGAACCCGGAAAGGCTCCAACTGTGAGGGGTCCGTCTAAACTTTTTTAGAGTTAGCTTTATTTTCTGCACGTTTTCGGCAATACTTCAATGGCAGCTCTTTTATTAGGTTAATGTAATTAATTAGGTACCTATGGATCAGTTAATTTACCTGTAGATTGTTTGCAACAGTCTGCAGTTAGCCTAATTGTTTCAATTGTAAATACAAGTTCTTATTTATTTCTATTATTTGATTTAAATTTTCTTGGTCAATAAAGATTAGGTACATACCTACCTGTGTGAACCTTTGTGCATTAGGAACTTGCCTTATACACATACCGCAATTCGGCAATCTAACAGATTAAAAAGCCAATGCCTTTTGTGCATACTTTATCATAATCTAGGCATCCTAAATCAGCAAGCTCCTTTACAATAATAAAATTATATCTTCTATCTTTATAGCAATGAGTTGGATAGTTATCTCCTCTCTAAAATCGCAATCATTTGAATCTAACAGAAACTGTTCTGCTCAATTGTACAACCCTGTACCTAACTATGAATTAATTACACAATGACGGACACTCATTGTTGTAACAGATCACGGTATTGTGATAGGAATCGTAAAAACATCTTTCAAGTTCAATCTTTTATTAACAAAACGAAGACAAGCCAAGTCGTTAGTTCTTAACCATCTAATTTTATAAATCAATAAATTTTATAAATCTATGATTATTGTAAAATTTATGAAATAAAATAGAAATAATTAACATAATATTGTTCGCTAGGAAAACAATATACAAAATATGTTTCTACTTTCTAATGTTATCTAATAAAAAGGAAAAACCATACACCTAAACTTAACAAATTTCAACATTAAGCAACGAGGTAAAAACCTTGCAAAAACATTTGAGTTTATAGTTTTCCAACTCTGTCATAACAACTTATCAACCCTGACTTTGCAGACTTTTATAAAGCCAACAATTATCACTAGGAACACTTTCAATAGGCGGCACAAAACTATATCTTGTTATTTGCAGTATAAGACTTATCCCCAAACACTCGAACGCAACTCACATTTAAGCTCGTCACAATTTTAATGAAAATCTGTCGAAAATTCGTCACTTGAGACGTGCGTTGTTGCGTTTGAATATTCGGGCGTTACCCACCACCATCCCACCACCCAAAAACCTACTAGTAACTAACTAAAATTAATCTCAAAAGATTTGCTCGCAATTCTCATCAACACCAAATCATGATTGTAACTTTTTGAAGCACAGGTCAAAAGGCAGAGGCGAATGAGTGGTTCCCAGAACTCCGTCCAAGCCCGGAATCTCCTGACCTTCAGGCATATAAAACTCGTAATGGTTCATAAGATTCGCAAAGAACAAGAACAGTTCCATTCTAGCAAGTTGAGTTCCCAAACACATTCTTTGCCCTACACCGAATTGAGTGAAACTGTCTGATATTTTGAGTTTTCCGTTCTTGATAAATCTCTCTGGTTTGAATTTATTCGGTTCAGGATACAGTTCAGGGTCGACGTTCATTTTATTGATCAGGGGAACTATGTGAGTTCCGGCTGGTATTATGAAGTTGCCTATTTTCCAATCCCTGAAATAAATAGTTTTCGTAATTTATAAATAATGTTCAATATTCCATACACCATCACCTAACCCCAAAGTTAGCAAGTAACTAATAGTAATAATGTTATGGGAACAGTAAGATGACAAAAATACTAAATCTAGAATTTACTATTAACTAATTAAATAGAACTAGGCAATAAAACACCCAGGCCCAGAAAAACACTGATCAGATCATACAAAAAATTGGCCCGCTGCGGTGCGAAAAAAATCTCAGATAAAATTATACGAGCAACATATAAATGACGAATTTAATATGAAAAAGGAATTTATGATTTCAGAGACAAGTTTAATTAAAAGCGTGACGTCTCACCTTGTGTTCACATGCGTAGATCCCAAAGGCACGAGCGACACAGTCCGCAGCGTTTCAAATATAATCGCCTCGACGTAAGGAATCGCATGTCTATGTTCTAAAGTGACGGTGCGCCCTACGCCAACATGCTTCTTTAAATCCTCTCTAACTTTTTGTGCAACTTGTGGTTCCCTCATCATCAAGATCAGGCACCAGACTAGGGCTGTGCGAGAGGTCTCCATTCCAGCGGAGAATAGGTCGTTCATCACTTGGACTATTTGCTTTTCTAAAAGAGAGAAATTTGGATATGATTCGGCGATAGATTGAAGAGCTTTCCATAGGTCAAATGTGACGAACTCACAATAATCAAAATAAATAAAGAAAGGAATTTTTCAGAAAAATAGAATTGTGGCGAATTAACACTTGCTTTTTTTCGTGACGTCTGGCGAAAGATCGCAACAAATGGAACAGCATGGAGGAGGCCTACACCCAATCTTGGGTGTCCAATTAAAAAGATATTATACTTGAAATTTAATATACTTCTAAATAAAATGTTTAAACTATAGTGAGTGATCATACAAACTGTAAATTAATTGGAAATAAAGGCTTTATTTATTTATTTTTATTTTTTTTTCGTGACGAATTTACTTTGTGGCAAATGTACAATAACCCGATGGTTTGACCACTGACTTGAAAAATTAAATATTTGTGTTCCGACGCTTATTGTAAAACTATGTTTTTTTTACTTTGACTTTATTCAGTAACTTTTACTTCTTAGGCTGCATAGAGTACGGTTGCCAGCGGGAGTGGCGGATTTTTAAATGAACTTTCAAAGGCACCAAGCGCAAGACTTCCTTAATAATTGCCCTAAATATACTAGCTTTTTCCGTCCACCAAATATGCACCCTCCAACTATTTAATAATTCCAAAATGCACTGTGGGAAAGGCATTCATTAGCTGGACTTACCTGGATCAGTACCCGGAAAGATAGTAGCAGCGTCTTTATCGTTTTCAGCCTCAAAGATCTCTTTCTTCTCGACTTCCATCCGTTCTAGGTAGCAGTCCAGCAAGTCAGCTGGCTCGTGAGACGACGTGATCTTACGCTGGTTCTCGCGTTCTGTCAGTCGGTCGACGTGGAACTTGCTGATGTCTTTTAGGTTCCTTTGTATCTCTTTTATAACAGCTTGCTTTCCGGGTAATTTCTACAAAGCGAAGTTTCCTTATTTAGGTACCGTTTTTTAACAAAATTATAAATATTTCAGAGAGCTTTGATACTTTTACGTTAACCATGATTATGATGTGCTGATCCCATCTAGAGCGAGTTATGGGCAAGAATAAGAAGAGACATGATCCATAAAACTTATTATTTCGTTCTAAAACTTTACATCTTAGCCTTCATAAATCGCTCAATTATCATATTAGCAAAATGTTAAAGGAATTGCTGAATTGCTTACCAAATAAGCCTTCACGTGCTCTCCAAAATGCACCGATCCGAACAGCTTCATGCCCCGTGTAACTCTTTCGTTGAACATTACAAACTCCTCGCTGTTTTCCTCAAACCGAAAGCTCATTATCAGTTGGCATATGATATTGTGCATGTGACGCCCTAGAATGAAGGTTGGATCCACTGGCTTTCCATCTGATTTGTCTAGGGTCTCCAATAGCTCTTCTAACTCCATCTAAAAAATACTTTAAAATTTATGATACGCCTCGACAGGGAAAAGCACTGGAAATCCCCTTGAGTTATCCGTCGTTCAGAAGCGTGAAGTAAGAAAGTAAGAGCTCACCATAATAAACTTTTCGAAACGCTGATTCGGCCAAAGCTTTATTCCAAGAGTGCGGAACTTTTCGTGAAGGAACTGACGTTGTTTTTTCCAGAGTGCACCTTCGCTCAATATTATACCTGTAAGATGTATAAAAATAGTTATGCAAATCATTAGCAGCCAAAAAAGCGTCCAAGTTCACAATAAGGTCACTGCGCCTAGATTCTGCGAAGGTAAATAATAGGTCAGTAAACTACGATGACCTTTAGCAAATGTTAAGGATAACAGATAGGTCACTCACCAAATCCGCCCAGCAGATTATTCATAGGCGTATCCGCACGCCCTGTAGAGTCTTGTCTGTAGAAAAGCTCCTTCATCATCTTAGCTGATCCGATGCAAACTATGAGGTTGGTTCCTAGTTTGACTGAGAAGACATCACCGTATTTAGCGGATTTCCGTAAGTACCATAAGTGGGGGGCGCCGCCGGCTTTCATGAATGGGAGGTATCCTAGGATAGGTATGCCCCATGGTCCTGGAAACCGAATGATATTGATGACATGCGTGGGAAATAAAGCTAAGCCAGCAGGCATAAAAGGATTTAATTGAGTTTTTTCCTCGGGTAATATCATTTTAGAAAGAATATAGTTATTCCATTGTCACAGTTGTGTATGTATTAGAAAACTTACCAGGCGGAAGACTTCTGTAATAGTTTATTTTGTTGATAATGATCCACGAAATGAATGAAAAAAGTAGGACATATTTGAAATCGTTCACAGATAAAGGAATAAAGTTAAAAAGTTCCGATGTTTTCAACAAATTCAAATTATTTAAAAGTTCCATTGTAAACAATTAGTTTTATCTTTCGATTCAGAATATCTAACTAGAGCAGGACTAATGCTGATACTAGAACGAAATCAGCTTTTCAATATTTGATTCAGCTCAAAGTTAATTCAATGATTTTTTAAAGCTTTGAAAGGTAAAAATTTGAGTGTTTTGAAGATTTGAATATTCGCAAAAATAATTGCGCGCTTTAGGTAGTGTCCGCGGATTGCGACAAGTCAAATGTAAGGATGCTCGCCGCATGGTGGCTTTTATATAGAACAAATGATAGCAACACTCGTGCGCGCGTAGATATAGATATCTACATCGGTCATGAACCTCGAATCATACATATTATCTAACTTACGCGATTAGCACAGATAAAAATGCATTGATAACTAAAGTAGAATTTTTAGAACCTGTCTCTTTGACCTATATTTAATTAAGCCGAGTTGTGAAAGGTTGACCTATATTTAATAAAGGTTTGACCTATATTTAATTAAGCCGAGTTGTGAAAGGTGTTAAAGATTTTAATTTGGTCAATGTCATAGGTTTGTCAGATTTAGAAAGTAGGTAGGGACCACCCTTAAATTTATTTTTGAATTAGATATGATTTTCAAAGAAATATTTAACATTTTTTAATATTTTGTTGAAAATTGTAAGATTTGTCATTGATCACTAATATAATAAAACGAATTTTTGAGCCGATATTTTTTATGCTTCTTATTAAGTTGTCATACCATCGGCATGAATAATTAAATTTTATACTTAAATGCAGGGCTGTAGCCAGGAATTCATTTCGGGGTCGAACCATAGATTTTACCAAGAATGGCGAAACGTTATCGGCGAGCGGAACAAGCCACAAAATATACCTGTTTATTTTATTTTTGAGAGTAGATGACAAATATTAATAGAAACTGACCGAATCAGATCAGGTTACTTAAAATAATATTGTCTTTGCACTGAATATAACATATTGCTGAAAAAATCCGTAACGAGCGAGCAGAGCGAGTCGCAACTTTTTTAGTGATGAGTTGGCGAGGTTAATCAAAGTGATAGTAGGAATAAAAATAAATAATTTCGAATAATATCAAGCCTTGGGTTGCATAAACATTTCTTGGGGTTTAAACTGCAGCTGCCTACCGCCATGCTTAAGTGCAGGTTTTGTGGGTCAAAATAAGATATTTTTTTATTTCGATATTGCATAGATGTTATGCTAGGCCTGCAATAGCTTATACTTAAGTTTCAGTCAAAAGTTATATATTAGTAAAATTGACGTGAATTTGAATGTAAATAAAAAAATTACCTCCTACGTATTCAGTTCTAATAATAATTAATATACTTCCGTATACAAAAGTGGCATGCGGTATTTACCCGCATGTTATTGTAGCTACATACTATTGTAGGTTCTAGAGCAAATTCGGTCAATAACCTCAAAGCCACCTTATTTTTCATCAAGGTCTTATATAATCATCAACGATGAATAATAGAGTTTATTGGCCTTATCGCAGATAGATTCCGGGTTCAACGTTTTAGCAAGGACGGCCGATGACGTCTGGTTTTACTCAGCAAATACGTAATCAGTTCCCTCAACTCTATCAGCACTGATTTAAGATCCATAATAGCTTATATTATACCACTTCAATGTGAAATGCAAATACGCGATAGATTGTTAGAAATTTTACTATAAAGTAGTAATTTAGGTATCGGTCAGTGACCTGTGGTAATGACCTGTGTGAGCTCGTTGCATCTGCGTCAACCTACGTGAGTGATTGGGACCTATGTTACGTTGAACTTGATACCTGTTAATATCATGTGTTTTGTTTTGATTTGCAAGCTGAAATAGTACGATTTAAAGTGAAGGGACTAAGTGCAGTCAATGAACGTTTAATAGCGATAGAAATATTCCATTTGTGACTTGTTTGCTTAGAATTATGCATAGATAACCTCTATCTGAATAATCTGATGGAATTATTGGTGACAAACTCAAATATTTAATACTTATTAATTTGTAGAAAGGGCTGCTTTTTTATCTTAGTTTGGTATATTAAAGTAGCTTCTGCCGGCGGCTTCTCACGCGTATTTTAGATATGACGACCTCTGTGGCGCAGCGGGCGAAGGTCCGCCTGCGACGCAGGAGGTTGCGGGTTCGATTCACACCTCGGGACAAATGTTTGTCCGATCTGCAGATATTTGTTCAGGGTGTTCTGGATTGTTTCTATGTATAATAAAAAATATCTATCTATGTAGGTAATGTATTGTATTGAGTATATCAGTTGTCCAGTACCCATAACACAAGCTCTGCTTAGCTTGGGGCTAGATAACGCTGTGTGAATTGTCCAGAATTATTTATTATTATTTATATAATAAGTAGCCTATTATCTAAGTTAAGCTTTCCTCTGAACGTACGCAAAATTCGATCTTGATCCGTTCAGAAGTTTTGGAGATCATAGATGTAACAAAAATGCAGATTTCACAAACTTTCGGCTTTATAATATTAAAAGGATAAGTGCCATAATTATCTTTTTACACTAGTTATTTGGAATAACCTACATTCACGCAATATGAAAATTTGTTTGGCTTACTAAGATACGAAGTACTTTTATTATTTTACGAATGTATGAAAATAGTAGGTACCGAAGTCACGTTTTTGTGAATAGTCGTGGATATTTGTTTTCGACACCTATTCGTCCTTAGCCAAATGTTAATCTCTACTGAGTTTATTGAACTTTATGATATCGAATTCGTTACGTAAAATCATGCCACCTGTATCTAAATCGTGATTACGAAATGACTTTTAAAAGACGCGAATGTCGAAAAACAGCTCGTGGCAGATAAGTAAAATGTTATATAATAATAACAAGTATTTTGGTAAGGTGACCTCTATTTTAAGTAGACGCGCAAAAAACAAAAGGATGTTTTCAAGGCGACAACCGACAAGTCATTTAAAATTTATAATTATAAAAAAAAATCTTTACAAGTTCTTTTAGCAAATATTTAAAATTTATAATTATAAAAAAAAAATCTTTACAAGTTCTTTTAGCAAATCTTTAAAAATTATAAGCGTTTCATGAAGTGCAATAGAGCGTAAAACTGCAATTGCAATCAATACTTTCTCATCGATTAAACGAATCGGTCGTTAAGCAATTTGAATCTTGCAGCTGTGCTGCTCACGAAACGCTAAATAATCCTTTTTATCTAGTTCACTTGTAAGTAGGGCGAATCTTCGCGAATCTTTTATCTTATGCTTGTCATCTATCAACGATGTAACGATAGACGAGTGCCGGTCCACGACCTATGTAACAGATTAAAAATATTGTTATGAAACAAAGGCTTACCATAACTTGTTGCAAAAGGTAAGCTTCCTTTAGAACGGGAGAGGTGCGTAGCGCCGCTACGAAAGTGCTACGAAAGTCGTAGCACTTTCAAAAAGACAAGGGTAAATACTGTGACAGGTAAATTAAACGTCAATATTATTATTATTATTAGTCAGCTTTTAATCAAATAATAGTAGCATAATTCTATTCAATACAAGAAAAAAAAAGTGACAGAGCTGCACTGATTTAAATGAGTCAATTTAGAAAGGCCATATTCGTGAACAACACTTTCTCTAAAGAGGATATGACAATAATATTAGGCCCAATCAAAATGTAGAGCTTGCGTCCCGTCTAGGAGTGCGTGGCAACTGACCAGTTGGACGCCCACTCGCATCAATGAATTCGGTCATGGGACACACAGCTGGTAGGTAGTACCTATACATTTTCTCATTTCACTTTCGTCGAGCGGAGCGGGCCTGCGAACGGGCCGCGGCGGCGGTCGACGACCCACCGTCCTCGCGGTCGTGTGCCGATTAGATAATTTCCGCAGTTCGTTGTCAAAATACTCATGACCTAATGGTACAGTGAATACGCGGGTCGTTGAACTTCAGATCTCGGGCACACTACGTGGTCGCTTTGTCCAATTTTTATTGGAAAATCGCTATCGGTCGATAAAACTAAGCCGCGAGATTATGTTTATCGTTTGTCTTGGCGATTGTTTTTTTCTTATCTAACCTAAATAAATTGTTGTTGGAGAAGATACGATAGTCGTTCTTATTATTAGTAAGGCAGTAAGGTATACGAGCCCCATAAAATTGTTTTAATGATTAAACAAAGCTTTGAACTTTAGCCTCGATCAAAGTGATCAAATGATCACAAAAAAACTACTTACAAAAAAGATGCCCCGGAATATGGCGAGGCAATACACTTTTTAATGAGGAAATCTCAGTTTTATAGGCTTCGTTAGTCTCAGTATAACGAGGCCTGCTTCTCAATTTACACGAGCAGAGCGTGAACAGTGCTGAAAAAGTTAAGGTTCATGTCTCTTATTAAATTTTAATTAATCTAACGATGGTTTTTCAGGTCACTGTGGAACTTGTTGGGTTGTCACGTCAATATTATAAAAAAATTCTAAGCATCTTCGATAACAAAGTAAGTTTTTGCTTAGCTTACGAAACCCAATCAAAGAGGCTTCTATCTAAATACTTTTTCAGCGATGAGCTTTTACTAATACCTACCCTAGTCGGTACTAGAGTACTTGGGCTAAGCTGATTGCTGTAAGCTGAGCCCGGTGATTAACCAAAGTCGGCTGAGAGCCTCATCGTAACTTGCAAGTTCTCATCTAGGACTAGTTACCGCCGGAATACGGGTGATTGTTATTCAGGAACAATTGTATTGACGTCAATGTTATGGAATTGGACTAACTAAGCACTTAGCTTCGAGTGTATAAAAGTTCATCAGCACCTATGAAGTGAATTACTAATTATTATGGTGAGAGCACTTAAAGGGATTTTAATGGGATATGATCATAGATAAGATTATTTTGAGAGCTAAGATTAAATAGGTACTATTCCTATTTATCTAGGTGCTCATTCACAGAAGTCAGTGTAGTCAGTAAAAATTGAGTGGGTTCTTGAGCGATCATCATAAGTGGTTAGTTAATTCCGTACTTTTTCCTTCGGTACCTGCATCTACATTAGAATAGAAAATAAAACCCTGAGAAATGTTTATAGATCTTTTAAGGTGTGCTATTTTCAGCATAATCGCGGTGCCTTGATCTTACAAAGTAAATAGGTTTACACGACTGCGCAGACGTTGAAAAAATCCACCTTGCAAACTCTCAGCGCCACCAAACTCAGCAAAAACTTAATAGCTTCGGACTTTACTCCCACAAAACACTGCCATCTCAGCTATGAATGCAGACACTATAAAATGCATATTAGTGATTTTGTTAGGTGCATACCGTGTCAGTGAACGCTCGAACCGTTCGAGGCCGGGCGATCACCTTCCTTATGTAACTACCATAAAGTGCAGTCGCCGTTCGAAATACTACGAGACAGGTCTTTGATCTTGCGAATGCATAGCCGATTAACCTACCTGTTGTTTTTGATACTAGGTGAAACGCGTGGAGTCACCTCCATATATAAAAAATAAATAAACATAAAGCTTTATACGGGGACTATCTTTTTCATAAGTTTGTGCCAGGTTTACGACTGTTTTAGATATAAAAAAATATATTCTGACAAATTAGACGCTCGAATTTAAATGAATATTTGCGTTTAATCATTCTGGAACTAGTTTTAAAAGAGAGTCTTAAACAATTACGCTATGGGAGAATACCTAATCCAATCCCGAGCTCGAGAACGGACTTCGATAAGAATTGGTAAACCAAGCATTGATTTTGTCTCTTGTGTCGATAAAATTCAACAAAAACAGAAAGTTCGTACCGAATTTTTTCTACATTCTATAATGTAGAAAAAATTCGGTTGTCTATTACAAAATATCGAAGTCGGTGCTCGCGTTCCTGTCGGTAAAAAATATCGATAATATATTTACCTAACCTAATAAATACATACCTGACTTCAAAAACATCTTCAAAGCTCACATCACGTGGCGACTAACATCCGAAACAAAAAAATCGATCAAATCAATCGATTCCGTGCTTCAAAAGCCATAAAACAGCCAAACTTTCACATTCATAATTTAGCATGCGATGTTTATTTATGCCCCGCACAGGTCGTTGACTTTTGAGGTAGGTAGTGGACTGATTATAGCGGTTAGGATGTTACGCACGTTTTCGACCAGAATAAGGATTTCAGTGCCTGAATATTGATGCGTGTGAAACGTGGAATTCCTAATGACGTTATGTAGCTCAATCGGTTTACTTCCGGGAGCTTTGTTGCCAAGGCACACTCCTTATAGGCTTATTGTTAGGTTTAGAGTATAGCTAACATCTTTTTCCTATGCAAAAAATCTGTGTTTGACCTATCCTCTACCTATGTAGCTCTGACGCGCAGAGGGCGGCCTGAGGTTTGCCTGAGACGCAGGTTTGGATAATTTTCAGGCTGAAGTCCTCCGTATTTTTAATCTGTTTTTTTCTATGGAATTCTGAGTCCCCTAGGTTAATCTGAATGGAAATAAGATGAAAATAAGAATTATTGCATAAAATAGTTTATTGATAAAAGTCGAAAAATGTAAGCAATTGTACATAGAAATAACTTGAGAATTTATTAGTATGGCACATTAGCGTTTTTACTTACATGCTAACAATTTTAGAATAAGATTTATCTTTCGGCAGTGTTTATTAAATTTTATTGCAATAGGTACTAGATGAATACCAAACAAATACTCATTAGATAATTCATTACGGATGTAAGCGGGTTAACTACGAACCTTATTTATGTTGGAAGAACACCGCTTACATCCGTAATGAATTCGTCAAACGACGATAGTTTTTATTAGATAATTCGTTTTTTCAAGACATTTTGATCAGCTATTTTTTTATTACTAAACAGTCTTGTTAATAATAATAATAATTTAAATCTAAAGCCGGGTACGGGTGTTACAGCGCTTAATGTACCATTCGCAGTGAGTATGATATGTTACGTCGTGTACTAAAATCTGTCGCTACTGGTAGCGAGCATCTCCTTTAACCGTACTGACTGCAAAAAATCTCGCTGTGTAACACGATAACGCACCGTAACGCCGGACAGAACCTGGGCTTAAAATATGATCGAGACACACTATAGAGTATCTACCTAATTTCGGTTACTATTAACACATTCATGGCCCAAACGCAGGTGTGAGTTTTCACCCCCGTGTCGCGGCGGCGCGCCGCTGCGGGTCGCACCGTCGAGGCTGGGCAGTGAATGCGTTAAACGTGTAGGTTTTGCTTTCGAATGATCCATTTAACAAGCTAGTAGTAAAATAGTTTAGACATTGAATAGATCCTTTAATATTAACTCAATGGATAAAAATTATCATTATTACTGTTGTGTATAAAAATCTTAAGCACCTCATTCTATCACAAATAACAATAATTAAGATAATTAAATAACCTACCAAATATTATTAATAATTTAGAATAACAAACTCTTGGAAGTTTCAGTCTGTTTTTGATTTTTATATTTATAATAGAATAGTTTATGCCCGCGGCTTCGCACGCGTTGTTTCTATGGAAACGTTTAAAGATGATTTATATCCCATGGGAACTGATTTTTGGGATAAAAAGTGGCCTATGTTTGATTCCAGGATTAGAATTACCTGCGTGCAAAATTTCAGCCCGATCCGTTCAGTAGTTTTGGCGTGAAGAGGTAACAAACATCCATCCATCCATCCATCCATCCATCCATCCATCCATCCATCTATCCATCCATCCATCCAAACGTTCGCATTTATAATATTTGTGTGATAAACAAATTACGTCGTTATTTCCTTAATTACAAAACTTTCTTAAAATACATTAAAATTTTCTAATCGATTGTTAAGATTCGTTTGAATTCTAGCTTTTTAAATTCAAGACATTAAATTTTAACATTCTACAACTATTACTACGTGAACCTGGCACAGAAGAAACCGTGCAACATATTCTTTTCGATTGCCCTGTTTTTGGACACGAACGGTATAATATTGAAAACGAACTGGACGTACAAATTACATGCACTAACTTATGTGAAATAATCAATGACAAGTTTCTGCGCCCTAAGTTTCTAAAGTATTGTATAAAGATCGCAAAGAAGGTAATTTTAAGAAATAGATAGATAAAATATGATTTATATATATATATTAAAATATATAATATAGTATACATATGTAAAGCAGTTAGAAAAATTAAGTAGATATAAACAATAGACATAAGATAAATTGAAAAACGTTTATATAGAATTAAGATTGTAAAAGTCTCTGATTAAGTTAGAGGAACGAGAAATAATAAAAAAAAAAAAAAAAAAAAAAAAAAAAAACTATTACCTACTAATGGTCAGTGATGAAACACTAGAGGCTAACCACAAAATTGGTTACTACAAAAAACAAGATAAAAATTCCATACTTTCGCCGCCTAGCTTACATAAAACGGCATATTTCCCAACTCTTTAGTTGCTAATCTAGCTGCCCTATTCAAAGTGACATTACAATGCGTGTGGAGTGCCTCAAGACTATCTGTCTCTTTCTTACTCCACTTTGATTCCATCGCTGCTGAAAATGCGGTGCAAGAAAAGGTGCACAGCAGACTTATGAGAATACAGACTCTCATTCTCAGGGCATCGCTGGGTTGTTCCAAAAGACGCAAGAAGTTGAAGCTTTTGTCGTCAAATAGTATTTTTTCTACGATATCGGCATGCTCGGGTAAGTCTTGAAGTATTGTGATGAGAAGACCGATGATGTTTAAGCCGATACGGGGTGTTGAGGAATCTGTTGACAAAATACAGTATTGAATGCAGCGTAATATAACTACTTATTATATATTGACTAAAGTGGAAAGTCCCATACACGCGGTAAATATTAGTATTTTTTGTCTTTTTTGTCCTCTTTTTTGTTATTCTACAAATAATATAGCTAGCAGATTAATAGTTTTGCGCACACGGTAAAGCAATTGCTAAGAACCCATGCAAGAATGAACACGAGTCAGTTTTGGAGTCTATCGACATTATGTTGAAAGGAGTAATAAATCTCTTACTTTTCAGTACACTCCGAAACAACAATTGTTCCATAGTTTGTTTAAACATGGCTTTAGCAAATTGCTTATTAAGGTCGCAAAACTATATAACTGCTAGCTAAATTTCTTAATGTATGTACAGACAGCGTCAGATTTAAGTAACCCCCCTGTATAACACAATGCAGGCTGGAATCCGATTTTTTGTTTATTTTATATTCCTATTCGTTCTGTTTTTATGTTACCTAAATAAAATATAACGTATTTTCGACTTTTAGAAATCCTATGATTACCAGGTTTGGATTTAATAGTTTAGATAGTTAAGTTTTGCAGGGGGGTAACTTAATTCTGACGCTGTCTGATGTACAGATTATAAAAACCAAGACTTTTTATTTGAATCTCGCGTCAACTTCTACCTGAAATCTTCTTTTTACGCACGTTTATAAACACGTTTTCGAGTTGTGAGTCATCTTGAAAAAATGTTTGTACAAGATGCAAAAATAAAAATTAAACAAAAAAATAGGCATATTATCTTGTTCTGAGAGATAGCTCAGTGTCAGCGGATTGTAAGCAGACGATGCATAAGCTTGCCTCAGGTTGCTACCTTGCGCAGCTAAGGGCAGGGTTACATTGAATGTACTTGAAATTAAAAATTGTTGGCTCAAGTAAACATCCAACTTTATGGTTTGTAAGTATTGGTTTTATTTTATCATCAACAATTAGATTTTCTTTTACCTCCTAATACAGTGACCCTAGAACTTTGAAACTAAACTAACTTAAGTTACTTTTATTTAGTAAAAACTTTGTTTTTACCCCACCCAGGCCCAAAAATAGGGGTGTTTGCCGTGTATAGGTATATCAGTTAATCTGTGACTCAGTATTACGATATAGATGAACTCGCCTTTCAAACAAAAAAAAACAAATAGCTTCATCCGTTTAGCTCAGAAAGAGTCCTGAGCTAAGCTTGAATAAAATCGGAGCAGCCGTTCTAATGAATATGATTTATTTAATCGTATGACAGGAGGATATTATGAAATAATCTAATCCTTAATCCGTTTTTTTACAGCTATACAAATGGAAAAAAGCCTCGATTCTAAGGCCCGTATTACGGAAGCTTGCTCAGTCAGCGTTACTCTAACATATAGCATAAACATATGTTTGAGTTACACTTAATTATGCTATAGAAAAGCGTTACTGAAACATAGATCCTAAACTGAGCAAGATTTTTTAATAAGGACTTAAGTCCACTTGCCGTCGACGTGTAAAACGGGCTTTACATCTAGTCCATTGGCTCATCTCAGAATCGCCGAGTCGTCAAAACAGCTGGTATCGTCTAATATGCAGACCTGCATTTATGCAGTCTAGTCAGTTTATCTTATGCGATTACGTCATTTTAAAACTCTGGAGAGTGCTCTTGTCCTCTCTCGCTAAATTTGCCCCGTCAGGCTTATGAAATGAACGGTCATGAGGAACTTACTTTCACTGGGAAGAGTTGAGAATTTTGTGCTTTTTTAAGAACTTTAACATGTTAAATAGTAAAATATATGAAAAATTGTTTAAATACCATAAGTACAAGTATTTTTTTTTTATTTTTGTAAATTATTATTTGAAACAATAAATAATAAAATCTTTGTCTCTTATATATTAAATAAAATATCGCCCCTCAAGTATCAACAGTACGAGTCTTTACAACGTCCATAATTAAAATGAGGGAAACTTAGCTTAATTTTCCTTCCCATGGTCCTTCCAACCTTGCGGTTACACGGACCGAAACTGTGAGAAGAGTGCCACTCGGGTGACTCAACACTACAAATCCTACGCACTTTGTATCCTACACTCTCCCCCTTTTGGGAAATGCAATATCACATCACAGACTTCATTGCCGAGCTGCTGCTCGGTGCTGCTCTGTGCCCCCCACCCCATCCCTTTGCGAATGTTTGCCTTCCTCAACGCGCCTAATTTTGTGCCATGCTTTGGCAAATACTCGTGAGAACAGAAAGGGGTTGATATTTTCAAAAATTTCCACCTTTACGCAGCACATTTTTGTCCCATATTCTCGTTGGCCCAGCATTGAGCGCCAACGAACTGATGAGATGACGGATGATTATGATATGCGACATTCAAAATGTTGTTTTACAAGACCTTACAGGAGTTTAATCCGGAACACTAAAACAAATCGAGTATGAATCAAATTATCTGACAGGCTATCATATTACGGCGGTAGATTTTATCATAATCCGACAGTGGCGCCACGCTAATCGGACATTCAGTCAAGGGCAACTTTAGATTGCATGGTCGCGAAATAAAACTTTGATCCGTTTATCATAATTCGAATAAATATACTTACCAAATTCAGCCTGCGACGCAGGAGGTAGCGGGTTCGATTCGTGCCTTGGGGCAAATGTTTGTAAGATCTGAAATATTTGTTTCGGGTGTTCTGGGTATTTACTATGTATGATAAAAAATATCCATCTATGTAATGTACTATTGTATTAAGCATATCAGTCATCTAGTACCCATAACCATAACAAAATGATGGTGGATTTTCCAGCATTATTTATTTATTTAAAGTAGGAAGTTCTAAATCTAACTGTATTTCATTTTGAAACCAAAACAACCGTATACATTATGATGGTAAAAAATGCGACAGAACTCTATGAACTGAATTTTAATGAAATTGGGAAAGGCAAGAAATTTATGGTAACCCGGGTAAATAAAGTAAACTATTCAAACAGTAAGTAGGTACTTTGACAGTATTTTTCTACTCCAACATTATTATTTTTATTTATTTATGCTTAGCTCTTGTTATATTTAATCAGTTCGCATGGCCTACTCACTATACTCGTGTAAAGACACTTCTGTTTATTTTCCTAACACAGCATTTGCCCACGGTTTTGCATGCTTTGTTTCCGGGTAGTATCTAGGTACATACATAGTTTATTTTTATAGTAACATCAGCGATTTGAAAGATTTTATAAAAATTAATAATAATATTCGTATGATAGTAGAATGAAGAATGTAGTTGTGGTTATTATATTATCCCCCAAATAGAGACAGAAGGAGATCTCTTCTTAACCGGGCCCGACCCATCTGCAGGGGTATTTTAATTCACCGATTCGTTTCCGAATCGAATCCGACGGATCTTTAAAACGCTATTTTGTTTTCGCCTCGGGTTGATGATCGAAATAAAGAGCTCCTCCTCATTGACATGGCCATTAGTCAATAGATTCCCTTCGAATTTTCGAACGACATCTAGCGGATGTTTATTGAAGCGCTTATGTAGTTTTACTAGCTTCAGTTTTTCAGTGTTACATTTTCTTTGCCGCCTCTATTGACGTTAGCTTTGTAGTTCTGCCGATGTCGCCTAGAGGTCGCCTACAGTATAGTACAAAGTTACAGCCCATGAATTTCAAAGAAGCGACATAGCTTGGAGAACGAATAAAAAAACAGGACAAAGCATCCAAAGTACAAATATACGAGCCGAGTCTATTCCGTAAAGATTCCTGCCGCGTTTGTTTATACAAGTTTATACTATATAAGTTATAATATAAGTTTATACTTACAGCACTTACACTCTTGACATCGATTCAAACAAATAAGGGATACACATCAGCCGAAACACGTTCACTGCTGGGCATAGGCCTTCCCCAAAAGATCAATGTTTGGAAGGTTTCGTCATAATTGCCACGCTTTGCACGCATGTTGGTGATTGCAGTTCGGTGGTGGGTCTTTTCTGCAGGGGGCGCTGCTGCCCGACTCCTGGTGTTCTATATCCCTTGCCTAACTCGTGGGTGTTGTTCTTACAACACCCACGGGAACAGTTAGGGTGGTGTAAATGCTACACGGCAAATCCAGGGAGCGGGCTACAAAATGGGCTAGTGTCCTAAAAATTCTAATTAGTCCGTCAGATTATCAGAAGACATTGGACACGTTTTTATCTTTTTTCGATTAAACACTTTGATTAAGTTAGTGAAAGCCGTTGATTTTCCAACAAATAAATAAACAAAAAATGATAACGATATAGCCAGTTAAAGTTCCGCGTGACGTCATACCTTGCGAGTTGCGACACTTTTTAGCGAGGTGTGACGTCACTAGCCCCCACTCCCAAACTTTGACGCGCTTTTTTTGTCATTTTTTGTTTGTTTGACAAAATAAAAAATATGTGTCAACGGAGTGCAAAAAAATATAACACTTACATGAAGCCAGCAGTCTGGTAAACACAGGATACGCGTCGTAGGCGCTCAGTGCTGTGGCCAGTTGACGGACGCCGCGGCAGGAGCGCACGCAGAGCCACGAACATACCTCCACCATGCGGCTTACTCCTTGCAACCTGACATGGGAGATACAGACGTTGATATGAGGTTTTTTAATAAATAATAAATAAATAATGCTGGACAACTCACACAGCATTAGCTAGCCCCGAGCTAAGCAGAGCTTGTGTTATGAGTACTAGATAACTGATATACTTAATACAATACACTACATAGATAGATAATTTTTTATTATACATAGAAAACACCCAGACCAACACGGAACAAATTTCTGCAGATCGTACACAAATTTGTTCCGAGGCGGGAATCGAACCCGCAACCTCCTGCGTCGCAGGCGGACCTTCTGTTCCTATGGATTGTTTTTTTGCGCAGGGGGAAGATGATTTCGCCTAGCAGTGGATAGATACGCGATGATTATGATGATGATTTTTATACGTGGCGGGCGACATCAGCGCGCGAAGACATACAGCATGGTTACAATACGGAAAGTTTACATGTTCCATAGAAAAGAAACGTATCAAAATTTACATAGTGTGGCATACGAGAGTATTTTGGTAAAGGAACTGAATTTAGCATTCACAGTAGCTGTCAGTTTTGTTTCCAACACAATTGTGTTAGTTGCGCCTTGTAACGGTCACTTGCAAGACACCAACCTTGCTATTGTAAATTCACAAGGCGCAACATAGTCGGGACCGGGGTATGACTCAGGAATCAAACCTTTTAACCAAAATTTTGAGGTTTTGTGTAGTGATTTATATCATCATTCATATTTAAAATTCACCTATAATAAATAAATGAATAATACTGGACAATTCACACAGCATCATCTAGCTAGCCCCAAGTTAAGCACAGGTTGTGTTATGGATTACTCAAAGATAGATATTTTTAATTGTGAAACACTCAGAACACGCGGAACAAATATCTGCAGATCGTTCTAACATTTGCCCCGAGGCGGGAATCGAACCCGCAACCTCCTGCGTCTTCATCTATCATGGGGGGTTCATTCGATATTCTATCATTTTGTTCACCTATCTTCTGCAGCTTCATCCGTGTCTTTGCTGTCCTTCATAAGCGTATAAATGGCCGCCACAAAGTTGTACACGACTTTAGCTTCAAGATAAACATCCTGTATATTGAGCAGCGTATGCCTGGGCAGAGTGTGGACGAGGGCTGGTAGTGCTAAT
This sequence comes from Eupithecia subumbrata, assembly GCA_949316285.1. NCBI lineage: Eukaryota > Metazoa > Arthropoda > Insecta > Lepidoptera > Geometridae > Eupithecia > Eupithecia subumbrata. Next base: position 10,058,543 of record OX438646.1, on the reverse strand, counting down.
AGGGCTGCGACAGCGCCGCAGACTCTGCCACCGCCGCCGCCTTTCGCCGCACTTCCTACAACGCCAATCACCATGCTGACCTGGACAGAATAATTAAATAAATAAATAATACTGGACAATTCACATAGCATTATCTAGCCCCAAGCTAAGCAGAGCTTGTGTTATGGGTACTAGATAACTGATATACTTAATACAATACACTACATAGATAGATATTTTTTTATTATACATAGAAAACACCCAGACCAACGGAACAAATTTCTGCAGATCTTACACAAATTTGTTCCGAAGCGGGAATCGAACCCGCAACCTCCTGCGTCGCAGGCGGCCCTCGCCCGCTGCGCCACGGAGGTCGTCGAAATTTAAAATAATATATTTTTTATTCTGGCAACTTTACTGAAAAGATGTGGTGGAAGAGACCTGCGTGAGCTATCACCGGGAAACGGCGCAAGACTGTTGAAAAATAGGAAAAATAGTGACTTCTCGAGGACAGACACACTTCAGGTCCCTGAGTCATAGGAGTAAGTAAGTATTTAGACAACTTAGTCTATTTTGTTATCAGGCAGGCGATAGGGGTTAGTTAGTGTATTTGTCCTCCGAATGAGATGATACATCAGACGACTATAATTAAGTCTTATAACAGAAAGGAAAGGAAATGCTATACCGAGGCTGCCCGTCCATTGACGCGAAGCGCGGCAGCGGAGCGGAGATTTAAGGCGATTCTATTGGTCCATTGAAACAGAACAAAGATTTTATGCAATTCCATTGGTTAATATTGCATGAATCCCCTCATTGGACAGGCAGCCTAACTTAGTTCCCTTCAGCAAAATACATAATAAACGTTCTGAACTGACGTGAGCGTAATTCCGCCTCTGTGTGCAATACGTGTGAGCGTTATCTCGCCTTTGTGTGAATACATGTTTTTTTTTAATGCTGGACAATCCACACAGCACCGTCTAGCCCCAAAGTAAGCTACTCAAAGCTCGTGTTATGGGTACTAGATAACTGATATATTTCATACATTACATACATAGATAGATATTTTTTTTATGATACATAGAAAACACGTTCTTTACGTTCGAAGTATTTCGAAAATACAGCAATAAGGGTGCTGTTGCTGCCCCCGCGGTGTCTTTTTGCGCGCAATGGCATCAAGGAGTCGATGCGAGTCTCAGCAATACCTGAGGAGTTGTAGAATTTTGCAGCCCCAGCAGGAATCTAAATGCGCTGTAGGTACTGGCTGATGCAGGATTTTGCATATAAATACACTGTTAACATTTGTCACCCAGCTAATAAACACTCTCTAATAAGGTCTCATAAGAAGATTCATGCTGCAGTTAGTTTCGCGGTATGCGAGGAACCACAAATATTTATCAAGAAATTGAAAGAAGAAAATCGTGCTTACCATATTCAGCTGTGTAAGAGATTCGACATCACCATCCATGACTTCACTTATGTTAGAGTTCAAAAACGCCTCCCACTCTTCCAATTCTATCGTGGACGGCTCTTTTACTGCAAAATACAAATATTATTAAACATAGAATTAGGATTTTCTATTTCAGATTAATCCAGTAACTCATATTCTGTCCACAGCTGGACGAGCCTCCCCAAAAAAAGGGATTTAATTTAATTAATGTTCTCCTAGCCGAATTTCGACTACGGCGGCCAGTCTCTCGGAGACTAGCCCGATGCGCAGGACATATTATAGTGCACATGTGAATTTTTCTTGCTAGAGAAACTCCAATAACAACAACCCGACCCGGGATTCGAACCCATAGGACCTCATAATCAGCGGTTGAACAAGCTGACCGCTAGACCAACGAGGCAGGTAAGGGGGTGTTGCCATTATCACCACGCTGCGGCTGGCAGATTGGTAGAGGTGCTAAAAATACACAGAAGGAAGCGGCTGCCCTTTCTCTAGCAGGGCCGCGATCACGGTGTGGTAAGGCACGGCATTACGGCTCAAACGTTAGCAGTGGAAACGTTAGGGTGCGCGTTCACAGGCTAGCATCGGACAAGCCGCTGACAAGTGCGTCCACTGATCGGCAATCCGAATGACTCGCATTAAATGGAAAAGTAACCTTCAAGAATCCTAGCCGGCATTGCCAATAGTCCACTCCATGCGGTACGGAGTTTGAGCTGAAATGCCGTGCCTTACCACACCGTGATCGCGGCCCAGGTTCCCTTCGTCGACTCTATATACAGGGTGTTTGGTGGAGGGTTAGACAAACTCGGTGGGTGTGTAGGTGGACCTATTTGTGAAATACAAATTGAAGGAAAAGACCCTAACTGTTTACAATTTTTTTTATCCTGTTTTTTGTATTTTTTTTAAGATTTTCCGAAATTTTACCTCTCTACCCCTAGAACTTTTTTTTGAAACGTGTTATCTAGTTAATTTTTTTATTGCTTTTGGTCTCAGATGTATCCTTCGTCTTTTGAAGGCATTATTTATTTGAATGAACGTGTAAATAATTAGTTATAAGCTCTCAAAGTTAAAAAAAGTAAAAAAAAATATCAAGAAGGACAACTTTGCATCGTTTAAAAAAAAATTTAATAGCGATCGAGAAGTTCAAATGCTTTTAAAAATTTCTCTAAACATCGCTGATTACAACGGTATACCACATGTAGCCAAAAAGTCTATAAAATTGTCAAAAATTAGCACTTACAGGGAAAATGGAGTAAAAACGCTAAGAAAAAAACATATTATTAAACAATTTTAGTTCAAATATCACTTCCCTATTTCTAGGTAGGAACGCTAAATTCATTTAAAAAAACCTTTTTTTATCATACCTAGATATCCGACTAATTCGAAGATTCGAAATTCGAAATCTGAATTTCGAATTCGAATCAATATTGTAATCGTTAAATTTCGTTCTTAGTTTGGTTATTTGTTATGTTTTGATAAACTGTTTGTTGTTCTGTTTTGTTATCGTTGTTTTATCACAATGGCGGAATTCAGCATTGAAGAATACACTGATATTATTTATGCGTACGGTCGAAGCGATGGAAATACACGTGCAGCACAGAGACTGTACAGAGAGTTGCATCCCAATAGACGTGTGCCACACCATAGCACATTTTCTAATACCTTTCGGCGACTTCGAGAAACGGGAAACTTAACTCTTCGAGAACCACGAGTCAGTGCAACGCAGCAGCATGTTGGTGTGGACGAAGCCATACTCCAAGCGTTCAACGAGGATCCCACTACCAGTACGCCAGAGATCTGGGTCTTTCCATATGAAAAGTATGGTTTGTCGTCAATGCAGATGGCATTCTTTCCACTACACTCCGGTGCAAGGTAAATTGCTAAATTTATCTAATTTTATGTAGCTCATCTTTGTCTTAGTTTCATTTGACGAGATGTTTGAGGTATTCACCTCAAACATCTCGTCAAACTATGCCTTCCATCTGCATTGACATCAGACCATACTTTCCATATGGAAAGACCCAGACCTCTGGCATACTGGTAGTGGGATCCTCGTTGAACGCTTGGAGTATGGCTTCGTCCACACCAACATGCTGCTGCGTTGCACTGACTCGTGGTTCTCGAAGAGTTAAGTTTCCCGTTTCTCGAAGTTGCCGAAAGGTATTAGAAAATGTGCTATGGTGTGGCACACGTCTATTGGGATGCAACTCTCTGTACAGTCTCTGTGCTGCAAGTGTATTTCCATCGCATCGACGGTACGCATAAATAATATCAGCGTATTCTTCAATGCTGAATTCCGCCATTGTGACAAAACAACGATAACAAAACAGAACAACAAACAGTTTATCAAAACATAACAAATAACCAAAATAAGAACGAAATTTAACGATTACAAATATTGATTCGAATTCGAAATTCTGATTTCGAATTTCGAATCTTCGAATTAGTCGGATACCTAGATATGATAAAAAAAGGTTTTTTTAAATGAATTTAGCGTTCCTACCTAGAAATAGGGAAGTGATATTTGAACTAAAATTGTTTAATACTATGTTTTTTTCTTAGCGTTTTTACTCCATTTTCCCTGTAAGTGCTAATTTTTTACCATTTTATAGACTTTTCGGCTACATGTGGTATACCGTTGTAAAAAGCGATGTTTAGAGAAATTTTTAAAAGCATTTGAACTTCTCGATCGCTATTAATTTTTTTTTAAAAACGATGCAAAGTTTTCCTTCTTGATATTTTTTTTTACTTTTTTTAACTTTGAGAGCTTATAACTAATTATTTACACGTTCATTCAAATAAATAATGCCTTCAAAAGACGAAGGATACATCTGAGACCAAAAGCAAGTAAAAAATTTACTAGAAAACACGTTCCAAAAAAAAGTTCTAGGGGTAGAGAGGTAAAATTTCGGAAAATCCTAAAAATATACAAAAAAAAGGATTCAAAAAAATTTAAAACAGTTAGGGTCTTTTCCTTCAATTTGTATTTCACAAATAAGTCCACCTACACACCCACCGAGTTTGTCTAACCCTCCACCAAACACCCTGTATATATATATATGGATAGGACGATTCGTACGCAGCGACTGCCACGGCAAGAATAATCGAAGAAAAGTTTAGTGAATTTGAATAAGCACAATTTTTTCTTATACGCACTTCTAAGCATGCACACAGGCTGAAAAGCTGCACATTCCTTACCATCGCTTTTATCTTCAACCAGCATCATCTTGTCATTATCAGCCACATCACTAGTTTCATCTATTATCTCGCTCTTCTCAATATCTTCATCTCTGTCTTCCTTAGAACACCTTTCCCTATTAACATCGTCAATAATACTTGGTATTTCCACCGTAGGTTCACTAGTCCTCCTTTGACCATCCCCTTTATTTTTATCCCAGCTTCGGCTGAAGTGGAAAGATCTTTTGATACTTCTAGTCAGTCTGTTGCCTCCGCTCCCGAATCTCAGTTTATCTCGAGAGAATTGTAGAAGTTTTTGTTTGTATGAAGGTGGAACACTCTTGCTTAGACCGGAACTCACTTCGCTGCTACATTTGGTGCTTTTAGGGTTCTCTAAGCTGTGGGATGCAGTGTCCACTGATTTAGATTTTTGCTTCATATCTGTGCTTTCCTTTTTTGTTTCATCTGCTTTTGGTTTCTCTTCAAGTTTTTCCACAATCTGCAAAATGAATTAGTATAAAATCCACTAGCAAATTCTTTTGCAGTTTCTAAATCTATGTAACACTAGCTGACCCGGCGAACTTCGTATCGCCTAACAGTCGATTCTTTAATTTTTTTTTTAATTTTTTTTTTTTTTAGAATTTTTCTCTCCGTATGAACCATCCTCGTACTTCAAGGAATATTTTAAAAAAAGAATTAGCGAAATCGGTCCAATCGTTCTCGAGTTTTGCGCTTAGCAACACATTCAGCGACTCATTTTTATATTATAGATTTAAGAAAAAGAATAAATAGATAAAAAGCCTAAGCACAAACCTGTTTCTCCTCATCAATTTTATCCATCTTATTCAAATCAGTTTGTTTCTTATTCGCTGCCATCAACTGCGCCATATTGTTTTCCAAATTACACACCACAAGGTTCGAATTATTCATAACATTATACTCATGGCGGAGTAGTTTAGCGTTGGCCGCTGTTATGAGGTTGGATTGGTCTTCATCATCAGTCTTCAAACTATCACGAACGCTGAATGCACTGGTAGCTCGTACGCTATCGTCGTCAGACATTGGTACGCATTCTAGGGCTTGCATCACGCGTACATTGCGAAGGTCGTGTTCTCTTGTTTCTGGCTTGTGTTGCTCAGTCTCTAGTTTTGCTGCTCTGAAATAAAATGTTCGTAAAAGAATGAGATGCACTGAAAAAGATTCCCAGTGCTAAAATGTGCAATTTAGCAGCGCAATCTATGGTATTACTGTAATGTGCCAAATAAAAGTAACTGTTAATAGCTCTAATAAATTCCCAAAATGGGGTTTATGTAATTTGGATCAGTAATTCTTATTCTGAATGAGGAACTGAGATCTGCACTGATATCTCGCATAGGAGTGTATTGTGCATTGTCTTCCTGCCTAACCAGGCCCTTGGATCAGTAATCCATATAAAACCTATTTAGATCAAACATTCATAATAATTAATGATTGTATTTATCACATACCTTTTGTTATTATTTCCTGTACGTTTCTACCGCGTTACAGCGATCGTGGTCACGTAGGGTAAATAATAACAAAAGGTACGCGATAAATACCCGATAAAATAATGTTAACAAATTGGTAAAGTTATTTTTTTTAGGGTTTTGAAGATCGAAGATCGGTTTCAAAACCCTTATGGTCTCGCTTTGTCTGTCCTTTTTTCCCTCCTTAATAACTCAAAAACTACTGCAGCTATCAACTTGAAATTTAAAATAATAATACATTTCGTGCGCCTGTACCGATTTAGAGAAAAATAAATGAAAATAAATGAAAAATCAAAATGAATATTTTCCATACAAATTGTGATGCCGAAATTTTAAAAGATACCTACAGAGTCATATGGGGTATCAAATGAAAGGTATCATTTTGTACATTTCAAAATAGTTTTTGAAATTTTTGTAGGTTTCATACTTTTTAAAATATTTAGAAAAAAGTCGAAAAAATACCCATTCCCCCTCCCCTATCTCCGAAGATTGCAGAGCGATCCATGTAAAATGTATGGAGCGTTTATAGACATGAATCTATATTTTACAGGAAAAATATAGAGAAGTTTGAAAAATTAACAGTTTTTGAAAAATGGTCAAAAAGGGGGGGAATAATTTTCAAAAGGGGGAGCTACCTCACCGAGTGGGGTATCAAATAAAAGGTATTGGTTTGTACGTTTCAAAACAGTTTTTCAAATTTCTGTAGGTTTCATAGTTTTTGAAATATTTTGAAAAAAGTCGAAAAAAAACCCATTCCCCCCCCCCTATCTCCGAAGTTTACCGAGCGATCCATTTAAAATGTATGAAGCGTTTGTAGATATGGATCTATATTTTACAGGAAAAATATAGAGAAGTCTGTAAAAAGAACACTTTTTGAAAAACGGTCAAAAAGGAATAATTTTCAAAATGGGGGCTACCCCACCAAGTGGGGTATCAAATGAAAGGTATTGGTTTGGACATTTCAAACCAGTTTTTAAAATTTCTGTAACTTTCATACTTTTTGAAATATTTCGAAAAAAGTCGAAAAATTTACCATAACTTACCTTAACCGAACCACCCATTTAACCGAAGCATGCAGAGAGATTTATCTGAAATGTAGGTTGGTACCTACTATTCTTAGGTATTTGCTAAATTGCGAAGTCTCTAACCGGTACTTTTGGTACATATTTGTTGACAAACGTTCAAAACCCTCGGCGCGCGAGTTACACTCGCACTTGACGGATCTTGTTTATTCATAATAATGTTTGATACTTCAAAACTCCTACTAGTAAGTACTAGTTAAACACATGCTAAACAACCTAAATAAGCCGTTTCGCACGCCGACCCTCTGAAAAACCTCTGTTTCGGTTGCAGGTAGGAAATGCTCAGCATTAAAGTCCACCCTTTGTACTTTAGTGCAATTATGTTTTAAAGAAATATACAGTAAAGTAACTCACCTTGAGCTACTGCTTATCTTAGCTCTCTGGAGTTGCTTAGCCTCTTGCTGGCTGCTTGTCAAAGGCTTTGTGAATGGAGATTCACTCTGCACATCTTCAGGCAGGATTAGCACATGACCTGATATGAATGGATGCTCCAGAATCTCAGGCCAACTCATCCTTTTCATTGGATCTTTGTGTAATAGTCCCTGAAAATTTCAAGGTAGGTAGGTAGGTAAGGAAGAGAAGAAAAGTTTTAGTAATTTAGGCTGTTTGAATTGCCAATAAAACTAAAATTTTATTTTTGTTGAAATATAGGATTAAAATGTAAAATTTTCTGCAAAACTAACTCTCAGAATTTTCAACATTGCTCAAATAGTATTATATTATTTGAAGAGATTTTCACTACGGGTAAGTATGTTGTTTTCATTATTTTTTTAAGTTATTTAAAATGCACTTACTTGCAAGAAGGAACGGGCATCTGTGCTTATAAAGCTTGGCCATTGCACCGGCTTGTGCCTTATCATTCTCACCAGCTGCCAAATGGACATGGTACAGAATGGTGGCTGGCCGGCCATCAGCTCATATACTATGCAGCCAAGGGACCACAGGTCTGCCTGAAATGAGAGTTATCTTTTATTAAACAATAATTTTATTATTTGTTAATCTCCTCATAATTTTTGCTTGAGTAAGGCTCTTAATTTTTTTTTTAATTGGAGGAGGCTTTTGTCCAAAAGGCACACAGACAGATGCCGAAGATTTTTTTTAGTCTAAGTAAATGTATCTTACTGCATATTGTAAAATGTCTGAATAAAAGGCTTATATTATTATATTATTAAGGCTCTTAACAGAGTTAACCTCGTCTTTACCATCACTTCTCCAGTTTAGTTTTTCTACTTCTATTTTTGCGCATGGCCGAATAGAGCAAAAAAAGCTACAGATGATGGTATTGAACTACCATTTACTAACAAAAAGAGTCTTTAAGTAACTCAACTTTGCACACAATTTAGTTTAGATAAAAATCACACAAATAAACAACAATTTGACAGTTATTGTATTTATTACGACAATTTAATGCTGCAACGCTTTACCTGATGATCATAAGGTTTTTCTTCAATCAGTTCTGGTGCCATATAAAGTGGAGTTCCTTTGATGGAAGTGAGGATGTGTGTAGAGTTTGTCATGATCCGAGCTAGACCAAAGTCACATAGTTTGGCACAGCCCGAACTATCCAGAAGCACATTCTGTGGCTTGAGATCTCTGTAAATTTATAAAATAGTTTTAACATGTGACTTAATTGTAAATTTACTGCATGCTTTGTACAAGCTTGCTTGTTTGTTTGATGAGTGATACGAGTCATATAAAACTAAAGCTAAATTCCGTTCGCAACTTAACAATTCAAAATTGTATTGTTGTTGTAGCTCAGACAATGACTTACCTATGAAGAACTCTGTGTGAATGCAAATAATACAAGGCTGACACCAAATCCCATGTTATTTTCTTGACTTGATCCTCGTTCAAGCAACCTTCTTTAGCAAGTATACTGTGAAGCTCCTTCTCAGCATATTCTGTGACCACAACCAGTTCTGATTCAGTGTCAAAGCTGTCTATCATGAGGATGATGTTAGGATGCTTCAGCTGCCGCTGGATTTCACATTCTTGCTTCAAATTCTTGAGATCCTTGGATGACCTTCCTTTCTGGTACGAAGTACAAAGAAAATGTAGAGTTTTGTTACATGAAATGTATCAGAATTGAGAACATTAGTTAACAAACCTTTCTTATAACTTTGAGGGCAACTACAGCATTCGTTTCTTTGTGTTTTGCTTTGAAAACGCGCCCAAAAGAGCCTTCCCCTACGAAGGAAATTACAACGTAACTTTCCATAGTTCGTTTGTGCTATTGAGCTGCTTCTATAATCTAAGGTCACTCAATAAAATAAAATTAAAACATTATCGTGGCTTCTTCATTCTGGTGTAAAAAGGAAAGCACAGATATTTATACCGTATTTAGTCTGATCTGAGTATTTAGTCCATGGGTATATTCAGAAGCTTCAAGGTTCTTTCTTTCACTGAGAATGACTGAGATGAACTTTATCTAGATGTTGACAAACTTGACATTGACAACTCAACTCAACTATGGCAAGATGGAGTTGCTAAACAATGAAAAAACCGACACTCGAGAGAGTGATAAATAGAAAGCCATTCGTTATAATAAAACTCATATCTTAGGTTTTAGCAGAAGGTTTTAGTCGTTATCTCTTTATTGTGACTGCGACGACGACGGCATTTGCAAGTGTTTTTAGCATTCTCATTCTACGGGTCCAAGCGGGCGTGAAGCGGGCAGTCAAGCTAAGCTACTGTCATTTCAGCTGATTTTGACAACTAACTAATGACACACTAGTGACGTTTTATTAGAATAGAATGGAATCAGCTGGCTGACTGGCTGAGCACTGAGATGCATCGATCGTTTTTGATTTTCCTTCGCAAATTACATTTTTGAGACTTACCTTACATAAAATGATTGTGAAAACAAACAGCACGCTGAAAAAAGTTTGTAAAAATGTAGTGTTTGTGTAGTGATAAGAAAACAGTAGTCAGAATTCGATAATTCCTCAGGTGAGTCCTGCAATTCCATATAAACCCTTTGTCCTATGTTATTCTGCTCATTCAACATTTCGTAAACCAAATAGGTATCTTTGTTATTCCGTCTCATTTCATAAGATATGTAAGAGCAGTTACAAGTAACTTAAGATAGATTGTAGAAACTATGTACCTATCTATTTTGAACACAAGAATCTTGATAGGTAGGGTACTTACCTATGTACTACATGTAGGTTAAATAACTGAATTAATGAAATTAAAATATTTAGGTAGGTATTGAAAAAGAAGTAGGTACCTACCAAATAACTCAATGTGTTATGGTAAAGTTATCAATTTCTCTTGTAAGCTTGTATGACAATAAATTTAGATGAATACATATGTGATTATGAACCCCTAACTAGATAATAATAAATAATAAATAATGCTGGACAATTCACACAGCATTATCTAGCCCCAAGCTAAGCAGAGCTGATGATGATGTAGATGTTATTTCACTTAAGTTCAAATAATATTAGCTAGACAGGTAAGTTTGTTGTATGCAAATGGAGGTCTACACCCAACTGGGGTTACCATGGGCTTTGGATGATGTTGAAGCAGGTAAGATACAAATTTATTAAATTCTCTCTCATATTTTGACCAGTTTTAAAAGTAGACATAGGTACTTTTGGAAAAACCTTGCTTATACACATTCTTTTTGATAAAATTTATCCTTGTGAATGTATTTTTATATTACAATAGTGATGTAAAAAAGTGATAATATTAAAATCAATAATTACCTACTGTAACACCCTGCTCGGCTATGCTGTTCTTATGAAACTTTAAACTTTGACCTCTTTGTTTTTTATGTAAAATGTAGTGCTTAGTATGCAGAGTCTTTGCAGACTCTGCATAGTAACATACTACATACAGAAGATCATATCTCAAAAGTTCATATTGACTCTGCAATGCAGAATGATCTTCTGATTAACGAACCTAACGATGAACCTATTAAAGCATCAATGTTAGTGTCTCATAATATAATATGTAATAAGTACCTCGGTTTCTTAATTAATTGCTTCTTACATACTAACATTATAAAAACCAGGGTTTTAAAATAGCCTTATCAATGTTTTGTGTTGGTTAGTCGGATGGCGATACCGGCGCCTGCCGCGTTGTTTTGACGTCGCGCGTCGCCTGTCGGCGCCCACGTGGGTCCCACCGCGCGACCAGTCTGCCGCCGCCGTCGTTCGCGCCGCACGTACCATGCACACACCCGTATTCGCGGAATAAGTCGCGAAATGTCATCGCGGCTCGCACAAACACTCAACCTCTGTTCTTCCACATAACCGGCGATATAGTGCATAAACATCCTCGCGATGAAGAAGCAGGACTCGCAATGTAGTTCAGGGAAAGGGGCGCACGGGTCGAGGCCGCGATTGCTCATGGATAGTGTGTCATCAGATGAAGGTCCGGAAACGGAAAGCTTGTTGCGCTCCCAGCTGCCTATGCTCATTCCCGCCGCGAACCGGCGCCCGCGCCGAGAGTCCCTGACCGCTCCGCCTTCGCCGACTGACTCCCGGAAGAGCAAGCGGGACCCTCGCCACCACACGTATATGAACCACTTGCATCACCTTATCCACTGGCGTGATATCTGGAGCGGGGAACCGCATAAAGGCAATGAGGTATAAAGTTATAAACTGAAGTCTTTGTTCTTATCAAACCTAACAGTCCTCAGTGTACCTTTAGCATGCAGTGTAATGTCTTTATGTCGTCGTTAACTTCTTACACAAAGATGTTTTCTTTTGTTCTGTACCTACATAATTCCTTTGAGTGTGCTACCTAAGAACCTAACTTATCTGCATCCTCTGTCTTCTGGATAACTGATAAGTTAAACGTTTAACTGTCAGGTACCTATCTACTGAGGTGTAAGTCAATTATTTTTTTGCTGTCAATTATTCTCAGGTGACCTTGGCTCGTTCTACTTAGTTATTAGAGCTACCTATAGAAAGCCCAGTCCTATAAAAATATAATTCTAAGCTCTCAGGTACCAGGTACCAAAGTACCTGGGTACTTATGAGATTATAGATTAATCTTCTCTGTTAACCATCTTAGGCCATTCGAAAAATCACCAGATTTCTTTAATAAAACTGGTGAGACTTAAATTGCTAAGCGCGATGTGTCGGAAAGCTACCTATCTACTACAAATTTTAAAAATACTCATGCAGCATGTCGATGCTCGGATAATATTTCGTAATGTAATGAGCCTTGTATACCTACGACCTGCCGTCTTATTGACATAATTAACACGTGCGTTCAATAATTTTGAAGCCCGATACGATGCTTGCTTTCATAACAAGAAACCGAACAGCGGTGAACGGCGAAGAACCTCGGTTTTTCTTCACGTTTTTGTGCCTAATTTTAGTTTTAAGAGAAGCCTTGCAAAATTATGAAGTCAACTTTAAGTTCAACGTGCCGCAACACGTAATGCTACCTGTAACTTTAAGAGCAGTGGCCCCGGGGCATAATTTGTTCCGGAACAGCGAAACAGGTACCGCCCTGGTAACCATTATCAACGTGACTAATTTGTATATTATTTACGTCGGAAACGTGTCCGATCTACACCGATATTTCAGTTTAATCAATGTAACTGGAAAATAACTGATTTCCGCTGGCACTGTACTAAAGCCAGCCATCAAGTCATAATAGCTGAATACCTAACACTCGCATGAGTTGTATATCAACAATGGACTCGGAATCTCAAATACCTAGGTAATTTATCAAGCCTAAACTGCGCGCACGCAATTCAATTCTGACAATTTAACTGAAGTGGTTTTAATAGATCACGCGGGAAGCTGGTGCTCGGGTGGCAACTTAGTGACGCTGACAATAGAATTTGTCACCAACACAAATCGGATCACACGTTTGCTTTGTTGATTTTATCGTTTGACCAAATCATTACCACATGCACCACGTTTGTAACCTTCAGATAGGTATTTACTGCAGACATTGTAAATTAGGCACACATGACGCTTTTTAAATGAGTTTGTTAATTTCCATGTCAATACGGAAGAGCGCTCAGCCAGCCAAAAACAACATGTTTTGACAATAGCTCTTAGGGATACTTACTTTAAATGTTATTTCATGTAATTGTATGAATGGACAACTCGCGTTATGCTATTCTCTCATCAAGAAGTTACTATTGTTTACAGACAAAAGTTACTGCACAATATAGGTACATATTTGCGGATACTTATGTACCACGTAAACATGCCCTCGTAGGTATAATATGAACAAAACAATTGTTACATCAAACGGTAAAAATAATAAAGAAACCTACATATCAATTCACCCAGGTTTATTATTATTCATTGTCCTCTCGTGCCAAGGAGCGCTATGAAATCAATAAGATTTTCCTCGCGAAACTGGGACATGGTCAAGTTTTTATGAATTATGTTCCTGATGCTAGAGTTCGTTCTATTACGCAGATCATGGTAGAAAACACTAACTGTGATCATAAACTTGAGGTCAATTAGTAGGTTAATTAACTACATAAGCGTTAACATAAGATGAAGATTAATATGGCTCGATTAATTTTATAAATTAAGTGCTTGGTTTATACGATGATATGGTGTCTACAGGGTGCCACGTAACATGTGTACTTAGAGCCGAGGTACCTATCAAGGCTTAGTAAAAGCCGAAAGCGGGCGATTCGGCGGTGAATAACGGTTTTTCGGATATTTTTTAATATACATTTTTTTCCTATTCGTCTTTTACACGCCCTCTTTCATTATATAACGTTATAAAATACTTCACAAACGCATTTTGCTTGAATTTTAGCAAAACCAGTGTTTTCTCATGAAATGATTAAGTACCTAGTACCTACCTACAAAAAATTATGTAAATCCGTCGAAGTATCAAAACAATAATAATACTCTAGGAATACACGTAAAAGAACACGAATGTGACGAAAAACTACTCCAATTTGTTTTAAAAAAGAAACTTAAAATCGTTAAACAAAAAAAACTTAAAAATCGTAGAACAAAAGTTGATGCCATCGGGGTCCAGAATCACCCCATTTCGGCTTAGTACACGTTTCCTGGCACCTTGTAAACCTACGATAATATACCATTCATTCAGCGACAGTTATCTTGAATTAGCTCTAAAATACGATACCTTTATCCAAGCTCTTGGTCATTTCTTATGAGATGTTATGCGAATTTACTCTATTCCGAGAAGTCGTTAGTTAGGATTAGTGTAACAATCATGAGGGTTAGAGTTAGAGCTTTGATTAAATGTTAGGTATATACTTATATCACTATATTATCTCTACATAGTATAAAACAAAGTTGTTTCCTGTCTGTCTGTCCCTATGTATGCATAGATCTTTAAAACTACACAATGGATTTTGATGCGGTTTTTTTATTAGAAAGAGTGATTCAAGAGGAAGGTTTTTAAGTATAATACATGCATAATATAGTAGAGAAACCCTGATAATTTTAGAGGTTTCATTGCTTACATTGCAAACGCTGGCTGAACCCTACAAGATAGATCAAAATAATGTACTACAGTATTGTACACCTTAAAAAGGTCTACAAAAAAGTCCTTGATGGTATAATAATATGTCTTTCTCTTAGGGATAACCCACAAAAGCCATTTTTATCCATTACTTTTGACGAGAAATAATGGCTTATTTACGAAGCGATTTTCAGCAATACAGCATTAAACCTTATTAAAATTGTGCATTTAATATAGATCATTAAGAACCTTTCCAGAATGTAATTTAATTGAATATTTTCGAAGATATTACAGATTTAAAATGCAGGGACATAGCGGTTGCGGCGGTACCGGCCGGGGGGCCAATTCTGTAGTATGTTTAGTATCAGCATTGCACCCGTGCAAAGCCGGGGCGGATCGCTTGTGTTAGTTAAAACGCAGTCTAGTCAACAAGCACTAGGTACAATGTCATGTTAGATATTCAATATTGATTACTTGTCTTTGGCACTACTGTTAAGAGTGATATATTGCATTGGTTGAATTGTCACGTATCAATTTTATTTTATCTTGGGACACACAATACCGTTTCTGGCCGTGGCGTATGCAAAATAGATCGATCTGTCTTCGGATCATCTGTATTAGGTACTCGTATGAAATCTTTATGACACGCATGTAACTTGTTTGACTGAGCAAAATCAAAACTACACAATTATGTGTTAACAAACGTCACTAAATCGTCACACTTAAAAGCCCTGTCTTGACATCCGAGTTTTGGTATATTAATGTATAAAAATCTAGTATCGAAAATCATAGTATTTTATTTCAAGTTAATTTCTAGTAAGTTGTCAAGTAAGTTCATTTCAAGTATTTTATTCAGATAAAAATATTTAACATTTTGTTACAGGAAAATCTTTATAGATTTTCGACTGTTTTCAGCTGTTCTTCCAGAATTCTTCATCGATAACGATGACCTGTTTTATACAGGTCTAGAGTTCCTGTGATATCCAACTAGTAAACAAAATATTCAAAATCAATAAAGGCCACATCTTCGTTTTCTTAAGATGGGGTCAAACGCTTTACTTTATTCTTTTAACAGACTTCTCTATATTTTTCCTGTAAAATATAGATCCATATCTACAAACGCTTCATACATTTTAAATGGATCGCTCTGCAAACTTCCGAGATAGGGGGGGAATGGGTATTTTTTCGACTTTTTTCGAAATATTTTAAAAAGTATGAAACCTGACTCTGTAGGTATCTTTTAAAATTTGGGCATCACAATTTGTATGGAACATATTCATTTTCATTTTTCATTTATTTTTCTTTAAATCTGTACAGGCGCATGAAATGTATTATTATAATGTTTAAAAACGAGGTGCTCAACTGCACCCTTAAATGTTAAATAGCTATGGCGTCTCTAGGGGAGTTTCAAAATATTTTTTTATTTGATACTCGTCTAGGTCATACATAATGACGAAAGACAATCTTATATTGTATGGCCTTATCAAGCGAGATAATGATGATTGCTCTTGACTAGGTACTCTAGCATAAACAGCTTTATATTGCTTTTTTACCACTCTAAAGAGGCTCGACAAATATTTGATGACCGAAAAAAGCAAATAAAACTAATGACTGTAGGCCCATACCTAGGTCTCGTTCTAAAAAAACATTGGGTCCTAGATAATTAATTATGTTTAAGCAACACGTCTGCAACTTTTCATATTTACCCGTGATCTACGGGAAACGAATGCATCATTGCATTGCGCAAGAAGAAATACCTTTCTGGAAAAAAAATTAACCTGTTTTCCAAAAAGGTATTTCTCTTTTTACCAAGAGGTAAAATCCACGCGAGTAAATTAGCTCAGCTCACAAAGTGATTGGTTTCGGAAACTTATAAAACAAGGTTATGGTTAGACAATAAGTAAAACAAGGTTATCGTTAGTATGTATAAGGGACTGAATCAAATAAATTAGTTACAGGAGTTTGTTACCTAAATGAACTGATTCCTCTATGACTCCTTAGTCAAGTATTTCTGTTATAAATTTTATGAGTCAATCTTATTTATAGCTGAATGGCAAATCTGCCGATAAAAGGTCATTGCTGATAGTTTTGTCTTAAGATACTTGGTAGTTTATTCATGAATTTAGGTATTCCTGTGCATATATATAATGGTGTTATTAAATATTTAACCCATAGAGTCTGAATGATTCATTATCCACATATTCGCTAAATGTTTTAAATTATTCTTCACATTAGATACTCCCTAGATGCTGTAACTTAGCTTAGCAGGTTGTAGGTAATCTACTATTATCTAACTCCTACTCCAAGAAGATGCCTATCTATCAAACTAGGTTAGATAGAACCAACCATCCTGCTTGAAACCTTCTTCATTTTTTGTTCAGATCGTAGGACTTTACGTTGTCCAGTTTGCAGGCTTGTGTTGTTTGAAAAGGTATGAGACGGTTCAAGGCTATCTCATTATCTGATCACGGTGCTTCTTTGTCTTTATTCTAAATCATACAGATTTATTCCTCCTCCCAGTCACACTCTCATTGCAATCAATTGTTTTCTTGCGTCTGTTTTAATACTTCCAATCATGCTAAATGAAAATTCAGTGCTTGAATGACCGTGTTGATAGTCAAAGCTTTGTTACGCTCGCCAACGCTTATATTATTACTAGCATATTAATGAAGGTGATTCATCTGACGAATACAATTAGTAGTAACACGTTACACAAACGCAACCCATCCATCTTTTAAATGTGTGCCATTACTTGGCACAGCATTATTCTCGCACTGTATCCGCATTACGCTGGCGTCACTTTACTATCAGAACTTTCCAGGCAGTTATTCAATATTTTATACCAGTTATATGTATACTGGTATAACTCTATTATGTATATTATATAAGGTATCGTATATATGAAATCTATGTCCAACAGCACAGATAACAGAAGTACCTACCTATACGTTTCCTGTACGTTTGTTTTATGCTACTTGTAATAGCCATAATCTTTTTGAAGCCGAGTAAAGCTATTACTATCAAGGTGACACAGGGATCAGTTTACACCTTGCTATAAGTACACAGGTATTGTCTAGTAGGCCAGGACACGGTTTAATCTGTAGAATTTTAATGAATAAGGATTTCAACATCATCTATTGACAATTTGACACAATTACACACTTTTACACAATTAACGATTCTTTATGAATGAATATAGGTATTTTACTAACTGCTGCCTGCACGCGCTTTTCTATTATGTACTAGTTAGTTAGTAAATCCCCGAAATACCATTTACCTCAAATCAAAATTTCCTCAAAATTTCATTAAGATCCGTTTTGACGGGAACAAACAGAAAGTTACTTTTGAATTTATAATATCAAAGTATGGATTCCACGATACTATGGAATATGGATTTCAGACAACTTATAATCCATATTACAAACATGAGTATAACAATGACACATAGAATAGGTACAAAAATAAAAACTGTTGCACATGCACACCAAAAAATAAAAATACTTTGCAGGAAAAGACAAATACAAAGTAATAAATCTGCCTACATAGCATACACCTAGCAGTGGAATGAAGATAAATAATAATAATAAAAAATAATAATGAACAATTCACACAGCATCGAACAACCTAAGCTAAGCAGAGCTTGTGTTATGCGTACTAGGAAGGATGTGTCATTCAAGAGGAGGGTTAGTCATTCATAATGTGTACCAAAGTATTTTTCTGGAAATAACATTGTTTCTGAATATTTTATTGTTTATGCATTATTGTTGTCATCTTAATACTCATTTGCATTAGTTCGTTTTTCTCAACGTATCAATCAAGAAACGATTATAATTCATAAATAACGCTGGGTATTAAACACATCTTTAAACAGTAAGGTTTATTTACATTTGACATATTAGTCGAGTCAACCAGTTAAAAAAATGATAATTTTTGATCAAGCAAGCTCCTAAGAATATGTGCAATAGCTCATTCGATTAGGAATGACGTTAAGAAAAATATATCTCGAGGATTTATTAGCACACAAAAAATTGCAATTGTTATTAACAAAATAAGATGGACAAAAAAAGATGTTTAGTTTTTCGTTAATAACTCAAAAACTATTATTATCTATGAACATTTATTGTAATTACTACAACATTTATTGAAAACATTTTTTCCGGGATTTTGTAAAATCCCGAGGTGGTCCCATAAAAAATTTACACACGAGGGATTAGTGAATTTGAAGACAGTTTATAACCGATTTCAAAAAAGGTGGAGTTAATATTTTCGGCTGTAGGTATGTTCTTTATGTTTTTTTGTGTTTTTTTAAACAATCTAATTATAGTTAAGAAGGCTCCTTCTCAATAGTCGTTTCGCTGTCTCTATCTCTCTATTTCTAGTAAATAGTGACTGTTTTATTAAATTGTATTTGTATAAATACCGAGTGTATTTGTGACATATTAAATGTTCGTTTACGTTAATGTAATTATTAATTATGTGCCTAGTAAATTGTACAATCACATGAAAACGTACTTGAGCTCAATTGTTCATTGTTTTGATTGTTCCGAAGTACGTAGTTCTGATGACGGTCGATCCAATTCAAAAGCGTGTCGAATAAAAAAAAAAACGCGAGTCCGACTCGCACTTAACGTACTTGTACAAGTACTTGATTCTAGGTCAACGGGAAGTAGGTACCCTGTAGGTTTTGGTCCATGACGAGAATCAAAAATATTTTTTTTGTAAATTAACTACAAATTTACTGTTTTAGGATTTTTTCCTTTACATGTGCTATAAGACCTTGCTCATTGCCAAATTTTATGATTCTACGTCAACGGAAGTACCCTATAGGTTTTGGTCCATGGCGAGAATTAAAAGTATTTTTTTTTGTGAATTAACTACGAATTTGCTGTTTTCAGATTTTTTCCTTTATCTACTTGTGCTCTAAGGCCTTGTTTCTTGCCAAATTTCATAATCCTAGGTCTACGGGAAGTATCCTATAGGTTTTGGTCCATGAGGAGCATTAAAAGTAATTTATTTAGTGAATAAAATTGAATAAATTACAAATTTATGGTTTCGGATTTTTCCCTTTACTTGTGCCATAAGAACTTGCTGCTCACCAAATTTCATGATTCCGGGTCTACGAAATAAACACAAACTCGCTTTGCCCACGACTAAGCTACACATAATTAATGTATCTTTTAAAGGGCAATTTATACGCTTCTACAACAAAACTCCTAGTGAGTTGCAAAAATTTATCAGTAATTAAATTCAAACAAATTGTCAAAACCTTGCCATGCAAAGAGGCTAACTATAAAATATCCGATTATCTAGAGGATAAAAAAGCTTGGGACGGGGTTTGCTCAAACTCGAAAAATAACAGCTAACATGCTAAAGGTTTCTTCGTCGCTTTACTTTTTACATACCGGAGCGACAGAAATCAAAAATATCACTTTATTTCCGTGTCAGTGTTTAGTTGTACTTTGAACTTTTCTAAGTGTACATTTATTGTATTTAAGGAATTATGACTGTGAGCGTATGTGTTTGCGTGTAGTTGTAATTGTAACTCAGGCCAATTGTGGAATAAACGCTGGGAGAACGTAACACAATCTTCCCTTTTCTACATCAATGAATGTGACCAATAAAATATGTTCTGCGACTGAATAATTCGTTTAGAAATTTTACCCAATCAAATAACCGGTAGTTTTGAGAAACATCGATTAGGCTCCGGTACTCACCCTAACCGGTGATTATCCGGTTTTTTGAGAACCGGTGCACACCACTAGTTACGGACCTGAGTATTTGACGTTAATTTCAACTCGATACGTCCACGCGTTACTGAGAAAAGAGGGTTGACACTTCACAGACGGACAGACAGACTGACGGACAACAAAATGACCCTATAAGGGCTTTTTTCCTTTTGAGGTACCTACGAAACCCTAAAAAATCATGAAGTTAATAAGTAGCCTTTGTTTACTTTATTAATTTAATTATACACTAGTTTCTGCCCACGGCTTCGCACGCATTTTTTTATGGTACCTACTCTAAACATTTTTTAGAGGTTATTTCTATCCCATGGGAACTGATTTAAGCTTTAAAAGTATGCCTATGTTTTATTCGAGGACTGGAACTACTTGTATACAAAATTTCAGCCCGATCCGTTCAGTATTTATGGCGTGAAGAGGTAACAAACAAACATCATACAAACTTTCGGATTTATATTATTAATGTGATTTCACAAACACACATGAACTGCCTCTACCAGTATACAATAATTATACCTACAGGTTGATAATACATACTTTATTGCACACTTAAAACAAATAGAACGATTTCCAACAAAACAACTTTAAAACTGAGTGACAACTTATATCTACTGCCCTCTGTTCCTTGGTTCCTATGCCTATTCTACTTATACGATACAGTATCATTTTTAGTAAAACATTTCTTTGCAAAGATTGATCCTTATCAGCAACAAAATCCATTGGTTCAATAATACAGTGTCTTTTGGACTTTTCAAAACAGTTTTTAAAATTTCTGTAGGTTTCATACTTTTTGAAATATTTTGAAAAAAGTTGAAAAAATACCCATTCCCCCCCCCCCCCCCTATCTCCGAAGTTTGCAGAGCGTTCCATTTAAAATGTATGAAGCATTTGTAGATATACACTTGCGAGCTTTAAAATGGAATCGCTTTCATCGCGAGTTGATCAAAACAATTTTTTTAAATTTATGTAACTAGATTGTGGTATATCATTTGAAAGGTAATTTTGTTACCTTTCAAGTGATATCAAGAAGATTTAAAATTAATTAAATTGGCTACCTAAATTTTGGGAATTATTGCAATAGGTCGAAGTTGCATCTATCGGCTTCTATCGGCGCCGGAGCTGGATGAGCTGGATTTCTCCCTCGTATCCGCTGTTTTAGCTCGTCCCACATATGCCAGATTGGGTTCAAGTCAGGAATAAGGGCTGGCCAGTCTAGTGTGGGAATGCCGTCATGGAAGACGTCTGTCGGTACTGTCTAGTCACTGCTGCGGTGTGGCAGCGGACATTATCGTCCATTAAATCCTGCGTAAGGGAAAACATAACTTTACTCATAGTTCACTGCAAAGAAATTGTAAAAATTAGTCTTGAACTACCCTTGAAGCCATTCCAGTTTAAAGCTCGCAAGTGTAGATCTATATTTTACAGGAAAATATAGAGAAGTCTGTAAAAGAACACTTTTTGAAAAATGGTCAAAAAGGAATAATTTTCAAAAGAGGGGCTACACCACCGAGTGGGATATCAAATGAAAGGTATCGGTTTGTACATTTCAAATCAGTTTTTCAAATTTCTGTAGGTTTCATACTTTTTGAAATATTTTGAAAAAAGTCGAAAAATTTACCATTACCCACCTTTAACCGAACCACCCATTTAACCGAAGCATGCAGAGAGATCCATCTGAAATGTAGGTTGGTACCTACTATTCTTAGGTATTCGTTAAATTGCGAAGTCTCTAACCGGTACTCTTGGTACATATTTGTTGACAAACGTTCAAAACCCTCGGCGCGCGAGTTACACTTGCACTTGACGGATCTTGTTTTTTTTTAATCTTTCGTGTCCATTTCCGTCAAAGTAAAAGGTATATGCAGTTATTGTTTTCTTAACACAAGCTCTACTTAGCTTGGGGCTAGATAATGCTGTGTGAATGGTCCAGCATTATTTATTTATTTATAAATCGAGGGCATGACTTCTTTCACGACTTTTCTCTAACTCACGTGGTTTTGGACTTGGCCATCACCACCCTTCTCAAAGAACCACCCTGTATATAATATACCTAGTAGTATTATAATTAATACCTACCTACTTCTTGTGCAATAATGATTTAGGCATGTTTTTATTGACTTTTTTGACAGAAATTTCTAAACATTCAACGAAACTGCTAATTGTCTGTTTAACTTTTGGTGAACACCAGCCATAAACCGACCGACATCTAAGCAAACAACGTAACAGTATGATAAACAAAAATAAACATCTAATAAAATACTCGAAATACTTTGAAACCATTGTTATTGCGAAGATATTCAGAATGAGGCGAATCCATTTTGGTTAGTTTCTTCCTAAAGAAAAAGTTACCTACTTCGCCACGTGCCAGAATCAATGCAAAGTAGAAACTTAACACAGTTATAATACCTATCTTATCAGAGTTATCAGAGATAAAAAATATATTGCTCCTTTGATTTGTACACTCCCCGTTATGAGACATAGACGACATATTCATCGTAACAGTTCAGATATGCCTTCAATGCCAATATTACATTGGCCTTTAGACATAGACAATCATTTATTTGCTTCTTACACAGTACAAAACAGACATAAAAATATTACATAGTTAACTTATATTACGAGAAAAAAACAAAATATTTACCAAAACAAGAGACTGTTCTGTGTTTTACAGCAGCAAAAGGTCTCGGCTCAGCATAAATGCCTTAGGTACCACTCAGGAGTTGAAAGGTGCTGATATTCTGCCAAAGCCATTATAGTCACAAGACCCTGTGAGGCTTACGGTTTGAGTAAGTAGTGTTGTGTGTTTGATAAATAGTATAATTATAAACCTCACTAAAAGAATTTATACTTTTGAAAAGTCTAATATTACTATTATCTGCCATTTTAATATGTACATGTTCCAGCCTAGCTAGGCCGTTATCTGTCTTATCGATGGTCCTTACCATAACATTCATCCGGTTCGCTTGCCACGCCACGCCATCTATGTTTTTAAAGTGGAATTAGTTTCGTATGTGAAGGACTGTTGCGCGAGCGCACCTTCACAAATAATCGTCACCACTTTTTGTAACATCGCAACTGTGTAGGAATTCAGTTCTGTTCGTAAATGTAAGATGGCGTTGGTGTTGGTTTAATGAGTATTTGAATGGAAATTGTAACGCTGTGGTTTACCGAGATAAAAATAAATGTCCATAAGGTTGCTTAAATGAAAAATAAATAATAAGTTCTATACTGACTAAGTATAGTTTAGTACTTATTGGTTTATTTTGTAAGTAGAAAGAAAGATCTTGTACGGGTGTACGGAACATGCTATTAAGAATTTTGACGATAACTTGTAAAGGTAGTGCATACAAACTAAGGACTTAACAAACAAGCGATAAATTTGATAAGACTGATACCTACCTCCTCCTCGAATATGTAGGTTTAATTTTATTTCTTATCAATAATACACACAGTATGCACGTTGAATTGACATTGACAGCCATGTTTATACCATTCAATCTGGAATATTACGAGCTCCTACCCCCAAAACAATGTTGAGAAAGTTGAA
This sequence comes from Eupithecia subumbrata, assembly GCA_949316285.1. Taxonomy (NCBI): domain Eukaryota; kingdom Metazoa; phylum Arthropoda; class Insecta; order Lepidoptera; family Geometridae; genus Eupithecia; species Eupithecia subumbrata. Next base: position 10,034,637 of record OX438646.1, on the reverse strand, counting down.
ATAACGTACGTGAAGCTTTGAGTGCAACCAAATGTTGATATGGCAAACAATGCATCGTTCCAAAGGTGTTGTTCGGACTAAGAGTGTAAATTATCGTGTGAAGGTATGTCGGACATGCCTTCGACGTCTGGGGGCGAGCGACGACCTCTCATGCTCGCCCTGAGAGTCCCTAGAAGTTATGGAAGCCTCTTTTCATACTACAAATTTGTGAGGGATACGGTGAACGATCCAATAATTACCGAGGTAATTTATTTTTCATACCTATGTCAATTGTAGTTTCCAAGTATGTTTTCTTTTGGTGTTGCATATTTCATTTCAGTATTGTTTAGCATTCTAATGCTGAGACATGGGCCGATGTGCTTTTAATTTCGAGTATCGCTTTGCATAAATAGAGCTATATAGCCTTCAAATACATATATTTGTTTAGTGCAGTGCCGCCGTGCTGCAAACGATGTTCTTAGGTAGGTACTTGTATACATTAAAGCCTCTCCACACTCGTGTGCGGATTGAGCGCGAGCCGCGAACCACCTGCGAACCACGAGTGTGAATCCTATTCGCATATTCGTCGCGGCGTCGCGTCGCGTTCGCGCTTCGTTTCCGTTTGTTGTTGGTTTTTTTGGGATATGCACATAGGCGAGCTTAACCCTGAAAAAGAATTTTCTTCCAGCAAACCTTAGAGTTATAGGAGAGGCGATGGAATAGGTAGAGGAAGTTTACAAATAATGAATCTACAATACATATATTTCATTCTCATTTCAAAAATTTCATTTTTACATTCCTCATTCGCGGGCGGCTCAGTTACTTTTGATACGGATGGTTGTGTTTTTATTTCGGATTTTACTCGTATTATTTTTTTATTCAATGCAAAATGAAAAAAAAAATACTTTTTTGCTTCTGTATTTTTTATATACCTACCAAAGCGTAATTGTAAATTGCCAAAGCTCTAAGTAGCCCTGCGGTAGCAGTTTCGACGTCCATCCATACGTCTTGTCAAGCGCCCGAGCTATCTGAGAATTAGGCGCGAGCGCGAACTTTGCGAGTGTCGAACAGTGGCAGGTTGCCGTGGTTCACGCCGCGATCCGCGCGCGAGCGTGGAGAGGCTTTTTGGGATCAGATACATCAATGAACGGGACGAAACTAAAGGAAAATGGTGTATGTCTCGCTAAAATTCACGACAAAATGCCAAACTCCTTTGCCTGAGCTCATTCGATCCAGAAAATAATGATGTCCAGTTCCTGATGACAGTAATATAGGTCTCGTAGTTGGCTCATGCCAGGAATGCTGCGCTACTTATTTGACAGGGTTCTAATTGATGAACTGTTGAAACCTTGGTTTCAAATACTGATCCCGACTCGGTTGCTATGCAAATAAAAGAGGACATCAATATGCACAATGAACTCATGCGTAATTACACTAATTACTTGTTCGTCCTTTTTTTAAGCCAACGCTATCTCATCTTATGCAATCTTAGCAGTGGAATTTTGTAAACTGTTATCCTTCTTTATTTACAACCTAAGTAACGGACACCCATAGGTAGTCGTAATTTAGCTTCTTATCTTAATCTTGTTTATATAATTCTCAGCCTCTAACCCAATATTAACAGAGATCTAATCCTTTGGAAAACATCGTGAGCGTATAAGAAAGTGACCAGCTTCTTAATATGTATCAGTATATTTGAATCCTAAGCAGTCTGTGGACTTTTTGACTGGTATTTAATATCATAATCTGTCCGAAATTCCTAATATTAATCAAGTACTTATTTTATAAGTTTTATAATTTAATGTTGCGACAAAATGCTTCGAGCGGCTTCTTTTATAAGAAATTATGGACAGGTAAATCTTGCAGACAATCTGCTGTCTTTAGGATTTCTTGATTATGTACATACTTTATAGACCTTTTGCATTTGAAAAACTCACATTCTACTTTAATTTGAAACATATTTTTTCACTGTGAAACTTTTCTTCGTGCTTGTCATGTGTTGTCATGATTTTCTGCCTTGTATTATGTTATGAAACCTCATGCAACCTTTGTAAGGTTTGTTATTTAATAAATCCGAGCATCACACCGCTGCTCGCTTGGTTTAGCAAATGGAATCCTGTAACCCCGTTAATCTCCTTACTCTGCTCATGTTGCGGATCTTCACCTCGGTACTCAAACCTCTTATTGCTCTTGGTGCCTAAACAGGTAGCCAGTCCTAACCGGTTATATTAAAAATAGGCGCGTACGTAGTGCATTATACGAATATGTCGCAACCATCATCATAAATCTTTAGAAAAGTACTACACAGAATAATAAAAAAATTCTTTACACATGTATGTATTGTATATTAAGCAACGGTAGAGCTCAAAACGTCTCGCATATGCGAAACACGTGATTTTCTGGTTTTTTAGAAATAATGCTGAATCGATATAGTTGATCCGACAAAAAGTAGTTTGTTTATCTTAGTTTATTTATCATCGTGCTTATTGTGATTGATGTTCAAACTCGTTAGGAAAAAATAACATAGTGGCCAATGGGAACCCGGCGACTGGCCGGCGGGGAGGGCTTCGGTTCACCGATGCTCTCGGGCGCGTTGTCGTCGGCACACTCAGATCAGACACCGTACGCTATGCTGCCCCCGGAGCGAGCCGCACACCGCACCGCCTCCGCGATCCTCAAACGTATCTCTTTGCGCACTTGCAGCACTTACTCTCTTGTACGTACTCGTTCATTCATAGCGCCCGCCCTCCGCCCGCCTTGCGCCACGCGGCATTGCGCTCTAAATAGTATCCGCCCATCGCCAGGCGCGTAGTGCTCGGTAGCGCTAGCCGCCAGTCACCACATTCACGAATCTGTCGCAGGAGCTGTGTTGCGCGCCTGTCCTATTATGCTGGAAGAGGGAACGCGATGTCCCTACCGCCGCATCTGCCACCAAAGACCGGTGATAACGAATATATCAGTATACGATGCCTCATTGGGAATATTCACCGGCCGAAGAATGTGTCCAGACCTGGAAATCCGGAGAACACACCGACCCCACTGGAAATCTTGCGGGAATCCCCAACATCGTCGGATACGGAACGGAGTGGATCCGATGGAAATTTCACGGAGGAAGTGATACCGCCGAAACGTGCAAAAAGCAACAGCCTTGCGGGATCGATTCTAATGCCTCCAGCGCCGACGCATCCTCCAAAGCGACGACGGAGGTCGTTTCTTGCCCTGGAGATCGGCGGTTCATCGCAGCACGTTGGACCCATGTCTGCAGGTGCTCATCTGAACGTGCCGAAATTTACCGTGACGGCGCCGCCAGGGGAGCACCAGCATCGCCGCTTCAGCCACGGATTCGCTGGTTTCCATGGTTTCGCGCTGCGGCGACACTCTAATACGGTCTGCGAGATGCTCATGAGTGTCTGTGTTGAAATGAGTTTGCAATAATCTTGTTTGCACATTTATAATAATATATTTTAAGTGCATGTGTAGTGATGTGTTCGTATAACTTTTTTGCATGTTCGTTTATTTTTCAATGGTAAGTCTTAATGCACTGGTAATTAACCTAATTAACGTAACAAAATTTTAAATGTAAATTTTTTAAAATATAATTATAATAGTAGGTATTTAATTGTAATTATTATTCTAGTCGACATCAATAATGTATTAAAATGTACACTGAAACTGGTTTTTAATCAAAAAGCGTAGGTAAACAATTTAGTTAATGCTTCAATACTAAATAATAAAAACAGATTACATACTCAAAAGATACGATATTAATCAATTTAATCATACACGTTTTTCTTGTTATCATTAATTGTTGTTGAGTCATATTGTTTTAAAGAATAATAAGTTTCCTTCTTCACTCGACCGAAATAGCAGAATAAGTTACCTTGTGATATCGTTCCTTATCATTAAATCTATAAAATACGTTCATTATAAGTCTGATCTGTGTCGTGCAAACGTTTACTTGTTCATTGTGTGTGTAAAGGCAAAGATTGTCTTTGAAAAAATTTTAACGCTTTAAAAATTTTCTGCGATTTTAAGGCTGTCTAGTTTACGATGTTACGCCTAAGTGTACTACAAAAGGAGGTGCTCTACGCCTGTTAACTAAATGTGTTCTTCCTAACAAAAAGCGTGTTTTTTCAGCGAAGCTTGTATGTTTAAACTGACACGCAAAAACAATTGACTGATGGCTTAAAATTTTGCCCCTGAACCTGTGTTGCTTATTTTGGTTGTTGACCATTTTTTTAAGATTTGTGCCCCAGACAGTACCTACCATTTTATTGTTCGTTAAAGTACTTCTTTCCCAAAACCCGATGGATACCAAAATACCAATGAACAAACTGGGTTGTATACTCTGTTAATTTTGCTGACCTGATTTGAATAACGTTGTTGACCATTAACGAGTATCCAACACAGGCTTTTCTTCTGGAGTAAAACGTATCTTGTATCCAAAATCTAGACCATGGTCATTGTGTGTGCTCGAAACCATGCAGAAGACAGCTGTCCTCTATACATATAAAATCATCTCATTCTACAATCAGCCCCAATATCGTATTTATTACAATATGAGTAAGGATTGTTGTTGAATTTTGTTTGTTTTGATGCAGAGCCTCCACCGCAGCGAGTCGATGGTGTCTCTGGCGTGCTTCCGCACGCTCTCCCAGCTCGCAAACAACGACGATACTTCTGAACTGCAGCAGTACCTCGCTTCTAACAAGAATGTCGCCATCGACGATCGAGATGAGGTATGTCTAGCATACATGAACATTATCCTGCTGTTATCCAATCCATATACCCCTTAAGGGTCCGGCGACGGATGGATTTCCCATACAAACGTAGTACCAAAATGATTTGTAATTTGAGCATATTTTCACCATGGTCTGCTATTATTTGTATTAAAATAGTATTTATCCAGGTTCCTACCACAATTTTTTGTCAAAATACCTTTCTGAAATGAAATTAAACCGAATCGCATTTTTACACTAAAGAATGAATGTTTTCTTAGTATTTGTGTAGATAAGTATTTTGAAAAAAAATTGTGGTAGGAACCTGGATAAATACTATTTTAATACAAATAATAGCAGACCATGGTGAAAATATGCTCAAATAACAAATCATTTTGGTACTACGTTTGTATGGGAAATTCATCCGTCGCCGGACCCTTAAGCAACCACCACCCGCCAACCTAGCCGCTTACTTAGGAGCTTGCAGTGCGGTAGTGGCTTTATGCAGACAAATTAATCTGTAGGACAAATCGACACTCTTTAGTTAATAACAACAATTTTTTTTATTTTAATACTTATACAGAAAACCTAATACACTGAAAAGTATGTCGATTTGTCTGAAAGGATTGCTGTCTATAAGTAGGTACACCAATTGTGATGAGATATGTTCCAGTAAAACTAGCAAGTGTAACCAGTCGCATAGGTATATAAAAAAAAATGATTCATAATTGACCGAGAAATCGCCGAAAATATATAAAAAAAGTTAAAAACATACGGCCAGAACATAATATAACCTCCTTATTTTGATGTCTGTTTAAAAATCAAACATAATTCACCCCAATTAAGGAATTAACTGTGATGACGAAGGTAGGTCCATCTAGACATGAATCTAAAAATTCGTCATAATCCTTTGGTTGTTGGAGAATCAACTTGGCAATATCATTAACCACTCGTGTTTCTCCTTAATATCGTTTTTGTATGGTAAAGGCCAGAAAATAAACACCGATGATTCCAGTTTAAGACTGATCTGACTTGATTCATACTGCGTTTGATTATCATCATCGTCATCATCGTCATCATCAGCACAGATTAGTCTACTGCGCTGGGCATACCTAGGCCTCTTTTATTGAGGGCCATAGCGCACTGTCGTAATGCATTTAATTGTCATTAACAAAATATCTCACAACTCAAAGAAAGGTATAATTACCCAATGATTGTCTTGTGGTCCTAATTACCGGTCGACCTGTGAAGTCAACCTATTGTTAGAATTTGTTATCTTGCGATAATGAAGTAGTTTTACCAAGAAATCTTAAAGGTAAGCTACGCCTAAGAAAACAACTGACTACTTAGGATTCTCATCGATACAGGAAGCATATCGAATATTATATACATTTGTTAAGTATTTAGTTATTATTTGGCAACTTAGAACTATTGTTACAGGATTTTTATTGTTCAGTAAGTACGTTGTACGTTTTCGCTACAAATCCACCTCTATCGCCTGCGCCATTATCATATAATGAAATGAAATGAAACTTATTTATTTCTCATAAACCACAATAAAGCCAAACATTGAAAATTAAAACCACTTAAAACTTAAGAATGATTCAAAGAGGTTATGAATAAAATCATAGAAATTAATAGTAGTTCAATGTAGAAATGGGTGTCTTATTTCAACAAAACTGCGCCAATATATCAACCTACTCAATTATTATTTTATACGTAAAATGTAATAATATCATATCCATAGTAACGACAAACTAACCACAATAACAGATTCCAAGAAAATCTCTTTCGTCCGTAAGTAATTGAGATAAATACCTATGCGATAGTATACGGGAAATATTTTATTTTAGGTTTTGTGTTTCCCAAGTAATTATATTAACTGTATTATATTAACTTGTTCATGAGTCATGCTGACACCTTCTATTAGATACTAACTATTGTTCTACTTATGTGAGGCTTATGTAAAGCCATATAAACAAAAAATCAAAGATTAATAACTTGTAGGAACAACTATGAAGCAGGAAAAACTTCTATTTTACAAAGTTTATTGCCAATTTGCCTTGATCGATAGGTATACGATCCGAGCTGCCTTGATAAGAAAATAAAACTAAATTTAATATTCTTCATTTGCTTTATCTAGTTGACAAAACGTAAAAACAACCTTGCAGTTCTGCGAAGTCATTAGGTAGAACGTATTTATGCATCACAAATAATACTTATACCTTAAGTAATAAGTAAGATAATAATCAAAACCAATTATCTACCATGGATTAATTAATTAGGTAATTATTTTGAGTTAATATTCATTTTATGGCATTCGTAGAAATGATATTGTATTCATATTAGGTTTTAAAATTAGTAGGTACCAAAGTAGGTAATTGTGTCATTTTTAGGTTTCCGTACCTCAAAAGGAAAACAGGAACCCTTATAGGATCACTTTGTTGTTCGTCTGTCTGTCTGTCCGTCTGTCAACCCCTTTTTCTCAGGAACGCGTGGAGGTATCGAGTTGAAACTAATATTAAATACTCAAGTCCGTAACGTCTTGGACCCTCATTATCATTATAAATAAAACTTCTAACTCAACGCAATCAAAAGTTCCAGCCGTTTATGTCCGAATATTTTGAAATTTCTAAGGGAATCACATACACACAAAACCGATAGGGTAATTCCTGTAGACCTAGTATCATGAAATTTGGCGAGCTGCAAGGTCTTATCGCACAAGTAAAGGAAAAAAATCCGAAAATCGACTATTTGTAGTTTATGCACAAAAAAATGACTCTCGCCTCGGACCAAAACCTACAGGGTACCTACTTTCCGTTGACTCATAATATTTGGCAAGACACAAGGTCTTACGATTATACGGAATCTTTAGTGCGCGAGTCTGACTCGCACTTGACGTTTTATTTGTACTTTTTTGCTACATGGTATTATGGCAGTAAGGGCTTTTTTTATAATTTAGATTTCTATGGTTCGTTGGCTGACGTTCCTGTAAAGACCTTTATCTACAAGTATACCTAATCGCCACTGAAACACTACTTTTACGGTTATAATATTCTATGTATTGTTAGTCCTTAAAATTGGTAACAAATAATCCAACTAATCTATTTTCTTCTATAGAACGGCACGACCGCACTTATGTGCGCCTGCGACAACGGGCGCCTTGGCTCGATGCGTTTGCTGCTCATATCGGGCGCTGACGCGACACTGTCGGACGCTGACGGTTGGACGCCGCTGGCGTTCGCGGCCCGCGGCGGCCATCTCGCCATCGTCAAGGAGCTGCTAGATGCCTGCGTTAAAGTGGACTCTAGAGACTGCGTGAGTAAGCCTTTCTTATACGCACGCAGCACGCATATGCCTGCAACAACAAGCGTCTCGCCTGGCGCATTTGCTGCTTACCTCGGGCGCTGACGCGACGCCGTAGGACGCTGACGGATGGACGCCGCTGTTCGCGGCACGCGGCGGCCATTTCGCCATCGTCAAGGAGCTGCTAGTTGTCTGCGTTAAAATCGACTCCCAGATTGCGTGAGTAAACCTTTCTTAAAGTTACGACAGCGCCGGCGACAACAAGTGTCATGGCTCCATGCGTTTGCTGCTTACCTCGGGCGCTGACGCGATGCTGTCCAACGCTGACAGCTGAACGCCGGGCCGCTGGCGTTCGCGGCGTCAAGGAGCTTCTAGATGTCTGCGCGCGTTAAAGTGGATTGTGTGAGTAACTTTTTAACCTCCAACCCAAAAAGAGACGTGTTTTTAATTTTTCCGTCTGTGTCTGAGTATCTGTCTATAGCATCGTAGCCCTCAAACTGACAAACCGATTTGGATTAAGTTTTTTGGTTTGAAAGTAGGCTTGATAGACAGTGTTCTTAACTATGTTTGAAGCAAACCTGTACCGCCGTTCTAATGTAATGGTGATTTAAAGTAAAACTGCCGTCGGGTGTTTTCGATCTTTTGTAGCTTGTTTAGGTTGTCGCAGTCACATCAACTTTGAAATAGATCGTCACCGTCTCCACTCGAGCTGTTTATTATTCTTTGATACTTACACACTAATCAGCATTAAACGGCACTTTTGTTTCGTCTTGACAGGAAGCGATAGGGCGTGGCGATGCCGATCCGTTTTAGAATTGATTGAATGTGACAATCTTTTAACGCCATGTCAGTCAGTATGTGTGTCCATGCAATATGCGACTTGTGTCTTTTCGTTTACTTCTTTGGCGCAATCACTAGTCGTTTGTGGTCCTCATCTTACTTAATATTTTAATATTTGGACCCGAATCCCCTGTGGATCCTCATTCTGAGTCGCCAGTGGGATTCCGGACAAAAAGTTCAGGAATCCCTTTCGCAGGGGATTATTGAAATACTAGTTTCTGCACGCGTTATTTCTATGAAAAAGTTTGAAGGTGATTTATATCCCTTGGAACTAACTTATGGGATAAAAAGTATGCCTTTATGTTTGATTCAAGGCCTAGATTTACATGTATACAAAATTTCAGCCTGATCCGTTCAATAGTTTGAGCGTGAAGAGGTAACAAACATCCATCCATGCATCCAAACTTTTGCATTTATAATATGAGTGTGAAGCCAGTCTCCCGCTCTTTTCTTGATCTAGGAATAAATGCAATAAGTAAAGTAGCCTATACTGCAAAATAAATGAAATAGTCGATAAGTATTTCCACAGCTCTCAACAGATGTTTACATTCTGACGCGTCTGGTTCATGGTATTGTGACATGTTATTCTTTTCATCGATAAATTAGAAACCTAAAATAAAAATAAATGTGTAAAAATAAATTCTGTACAAACGAGTACTAACATTACTTCTAGAAACGAAATTTTTTCCACACAAATAAATTTCCGTACTTGGCTGACGCTCTGTCGTGCGTCTAGATTATTGTTTTTAGCGCAGAATAATATTGATTGATAACATTTTAGCACCTTATTTATAGCTTCAAATACTCTACGAGGTGTCACATCAATGGAACGCTTGCAGCTGATTGCACTTTCAATGGCGTCCTAAAGAAAACACACTTGAAAAATAAATAGAACAATAACCAAAACGTATTCTGGACTGTGCACTGAAATTAGTATATTTATACTTGAGGTGGATGATTGCCAAACGAGATGTCAGTGACATCCTACATAATACGTTCCGAAAGTCTGTTTGTATATCTCTCCTCTACTCATCCATAACTATTACCTACGCTCATTTAAAATTTTTCTGATTCTAGTCCATCTTCTAGCTCAATCAATCACTGAGCTCAAAGACATATTCGTACCAATGTATGTAGATAAAAAGTTATTCCTGTTACATCCGGCTAATTTAAGTAATAAGCACCTTCCACTCTGAAAACGGGTCGCTAATGATTTGTTTACAAAGATGACCACAAAGAAATTAAAAATAGAGCTGTAAAAATATACTAGCTGATTGCTGCTTTTATTGATTTTGCTAATCTGAGTGGGCGTCCCCCAAGTTTATGAACGAAAGTCAAAACTAGAGGGGCGGCGTAAGAATGGCTTAATATAGATAGAGGATTTTTGAAGAGACAAAGTAAACTTTAGATACGATTTATGAGAATTTATTTTAGGTGGAGGTCACACAAAAATGGGGCAATGCTTTACGTAATTACAGACACAGAGACCAGTTATGAAAACTGTGCAGCGGATATTCCGGCGCTAGGAAATCTGTTTTCTTGACGGTAACTAGCCGCCGTGGCCGGTCGCGGTGAATATAGTAATCGGTTGATACGTTGTAGGTACATAATGTATGCTGGGCCTCTACTCTGGTGAGCGATAACCTTAAAAGCAGCGATGAAGATCATGTCGCTTCTCACAGCTTATCGCTTTAAATACTTCAAAATCGTTTCTTGGAGTCGGGGCGCGGGCTACTGCAGGCCCCGTTGCGCTTATCTTAGATAGCGATGGATGTTATGCTAATAATACTAGTATGTGCTTGTAAACGGTAATCTAATAGCAGGGACCGCTTTAGATGGGACTCGTTTTATCTATTTGCTTCTTATACTTGTACATGTTACCCCATGAGCTGAATAAACGGCCGCGCCGCATAAGCATTAATGCCCGATCGTAAATAAGAGATTATGTGACAGTGGATTAAAAAAGAAAAAGTGGTGGTAAATCCGTTACTTCTGGTTTGAGAACGTCCTGCGCTTTGAACATGTTTTCTAATCACTTTGCCGTGTTGTGGTCACGAAAACTGCAATAAAATTTAATGCTGCTGCTAGACTGTTTTAAATTTTTTTTGGCCATTCGGTTCTTTTATTTATGATCAATGATCATCCTTGGGTTTTCTTCAAACGCCGTTTGGGATGTCGCGCTAGTACGACCGAGTAGGTATATAAATTTTATCCTTTTGGGTTTTTATTTCTAAAGAAGTTGACTTAAAAACATTGGGCCTTCCCGTTTAATCACCGTTTGTTGACCAATTTGAGGGCATGAGCCTCCCCAAACCTATAAAACGGCTAATTGAGATATTTTCGGCTGGGTATTTCGATCGGTTAATTGCTCGTCATTTATAAATGTTGTTTTCCTACAGGGTGGATGGACGCCTCTGATGTGGGCTTCGTACAAGGGGCACGAAGATGTCGTCGCGTTGCTTTTGGAGAAAGGAGCCGATGTTCATGCCCATGGGAACTATAACATCAAGTAAGTACTTTATCATTCGCAATACGAGTATATGGAAAAGTTGCCTTCAAGAATCCTCGCCGGCATTGCCGACAGTACGCTCCGTGCGGTACGGATTTTTTATGTCAATCCATTGCTGGGGCTAGTGCGGATTGTCCTATGCCGGCCTGTGAACGCGCACCCGTTCTCGTACTCACATCGTTTACGCCCCCATTTTAGTCTTAAAATGCCGATTTCTTTTTAACCGCCGACGCAAAAAAAAAGAGGGTTGTTATAAGTTTAACGTCTGTATGCGTATCTGTGTATCTGTCTGTGGTATCGTAGCTGCCGAACGGATGAACCGATTTTTCGTTTAGTTTTTTTTGTCATAAGATTTTTTTCCCGAGTGTTCTTAGCCATGTTTCATGAAAATCTGTCGGGAAGGTTTTTAAAATTTTTAATTTTGTTCATGTGTTATTTGTTATTTATCTTTCTTTTTTTGCGAGATTTACGATTATGATTCAGTTCTGAACCGTTCCGTTGGATCTAAGTAAATTTAATTCGCCTTTTATCCACTTACAAGAAGAAAAATACTTTTTTCCTCATTCGATCGTTTTTGCAAACTTACCTACGAATCTTTAAGGATAAAATGAACTGTATTTTTATTTGACCCGTTGACAGCCTTGGGAATAACGAATGCCTTAAGGAAGATTAACAGTTTTTTATGTCGAAATTTTTCGAGTGATTTGCTTGGCGCCAAATTAAATTGCTTGTACTAAAAGTCGTGTCCCAATTCGAAGCAACGGCACACATCGGCGCCAGAGGTTACAAGGCTATAAACTTGGCCGCTAACGAAGTCAGCTAACATATTACCAGCATTAACTGGCACTTTCATATATCAAGAACCTGCGAAATGGAAACGAAAAAAATTATTTATTTACTCACAAAATTTTGGAGAAACTTCTAGCTAGGTTAACAATAATTCAGATAAAAATATAGAATATGCCTGGAAAGACAAGTGCCTTTTTGTTGATGGCTAATTACAAGATTCCACAGATAGATTTACTTAAAAAAAGAATGATACAAAGTAAGTTGATGACTTATTGGAAATAACAAAGTGAGGCCAAATTATAAGTAGTAATTATAATATACTTTTGTGAAATAAACTGCTTTTCTTCAGACTTTAGGATAGCGCTTCCGAGCGAACGGATAACGTAACGGTACGAAAATTAATCATAATGATTTTTGTGAAAAGCGTTAGTTACGGGTCTTTTTTTTAGAAAACTTGAATACTTTATATTTTTATGTTATGTAGACAAATATCAAAATAAAGCTTAAATTGAAATGCAAACTTTTTGCAACTTTATTCTGACGATAAAAAAGAAACCAGTTCTTACGTCGCCTTAGTCGTCCGATAGCGATCTTGTACGGACAAAAAAACGCGCGAAATCCCGTTTGCAATCTTACATCGACATCCATACGTCAATCTTATAAGTAGAGTAGGTAAGCTTAGAGTCATGAATAAGTGTTTTAGGGGTCATAGTAATAGTGCTTGACCGACATAACAATACATTTCGAACACCTTGGAGAGACATGGCCGGCTTAGATTACCTATTATGTGAGATAATAACGAAACAGTCTTTGATTTTTTATAAGTTCTTTAAAAACATTTTTTTATGCATATCTTCAGTCAGACTATACAAGGTGGGTTTTTTGGACGGGACAATAAGGGGAGGTGTCTTAACCGTTGCCTACAGGAAAACATCTAAGAAGATCTATAACTTTTAGCGAAATTTTCATCCTCATTCAAAGATTTTCCAAAAAATTATAGTGAGCAAAAAATGGGCATTTTACACAAAAACTTTTTTGATGCCAATCGGTTCTGTTTCTTATACCGTTCAAAAACTTCTATTGGACCAATTGAGGATAGGATAAAATACAGAAATCGCAAAAAAAAATACCCTTATATTTCGTAGAAAATCGTTTTAGCTTTGAAAATCGTGTTAACCTAACGTAGCTTAGCTACACCGGTGAAGGTTGCTGCCACATTTTAAAAATCCATCTGTGTTACTAAAATATAATTCCAACAATTTTTCGCACGTTTCTTTCCATTCTATCGCGTGTCTATTTATTTCATAGTTTTGTTATTTCTTAGTGAAAAATTATACGTTTCCTGAAAAACTTAACGAGGAAATACAATTTTTGTGTATTATCGCCGAACAAAAGCAATTAAGCAACAAAAACCTCTCCGTGACTGAAGGTTGTAGAAAATCACGCTTACATTTTATTGTTTTAGGTATAGAACGAATCGACAGTCTTGATCATCTCATAATTCCGCGAACTAAATCCTCGTCTTCTCAAAATTTTGTGAATGCCGTCAAGAGAGCCTTTGATCAAGTTTCGGCCTTATGTTTATGGCCAGTAGTCCTGCAGCAGTAGGCGTAAGGGAAAATGCGCGCCTGCCAAGGCGCCCGCCGCGCTCGTGTTTTTTGTAGTTATTTAAACATGGTGAATAAGATAATCATTTTATCAAGTCAAACTCTGCGAATTTGTTTAGAAATATGAAGTGTCCTTAGTTGAGTACAAAAAAAAGTGTGATATCAGTAGTTCGCTAGTCATAGTATTGAAAAAACGATAGAAAAGGGGGTAACATTGAGATTTTTTTTATATCGAGTGATGTTCATTAGATCTTGTAATCGAATGCGACTTTGACTAGATTAGATCCTTAAGTAATATATATCTTCTTTTTTCAGAATTTTAAACACTATTTTCTAAGTCTCAGATGGTTTTAAAAATCACAAAAATGCGGCCTCATCTGGCCTGCCAAGCCTTAAGGCGGGTTAGTGCTTCGTTCTAGCGCCGCCACCTATTTTACAAATTTTTTGCGTTAAACAAAAAAAAAACAAGAATCCATTGGAGAGTTTGTGATACTTATCATAGCCTTTTTACTTTTCAAGGCCTCTGCAATAGTTTTATTTTGCATAGTTTAGGCATACGAACAACCGAACACGGTTTTCGCATACCCGTCTAATTTATACCAAACTATTTCAGGGGGATTTAAAATAATCTCAAGATAACACTGAGACTGTCCTATCGATTTGAAAATTTTTCGTCATTTGAAAATTCCTTTCTTTAGCGTATATAGTAATAAAGTGAGAGATAACTTTAATGTACCACACACAGACATAAAATCATTCAGAAACAAATGCTGGCGGCTGATGGCGGCGCTAGTGTGAAGCACTATCCCGCCTTAATACAATAAAAACAAACTGTTTAAAACAAATATTACAACTCATTACGATAAAAGCAAAACCACAGCAGAACTTGCTGGGTGATTCAATTAAATAAATTATCCTCTGAGAATCTCAGACCTGAGTCAAAGAGTATGTTCTGGATACATTCGTTTCATCATCATCGGCCCAGTATACGTCCACCAATGAACATAGGCCTCCCCCAAAGGACGCCAAATACCAGTCCAGCAGGGCTATTCAGACTCTCTGCTACCGAGTCATCGATACGAAATCTGACACAGAATCGCGGGAAATTTTAATATTTTAGCGGTTTTTAATATTTTCTGCATTCTGCAAGGATCTAAACTACCAGAAAAGGAGTTTTCCACAAATCGTAGACCATTTCCAATGAACCTGTGTTAAATTATGACAATTCTAAATGGAGCTTTTGGTAGATTTTTATTTTTATTAATAACGCCCGTAACACACCTCCTCGGCGGAACACGAGTAGCGGACCCGCAGTCGCCATGTCTTGTCCGTATTTATGAGAACCGGAACACTAGCTGTTTTAACGCAAAGATTTGACTATAATTCTATCTCTTTCCCCGCGCGGTTTCGCCGATCCGCTCCAACGTCAGCCACACCTCCGCGCTCCGGCCGCCTATAAATCGCGGTTCCGCATGTGTTTGTTAAAATTGATAAAAATAAAAGGCAGAACTACATATTTTCATAAAATGGACGTCGATTTTACAGAAAAATTTAACAAATTAAAGAAAGCGAGGAATCGACACTATAATTGATGAATCTGTCGACAGATGACGAAACGAAGAAGAAGATACAGAAACTTCAATTGACGTCGTTTACGACACTTAAAAGTATTGTGTATCTTTACATTTTATGAAATTAAATAAAAATGTCAGTAACGGATTTAAGATTTTTATTTACGTTACCAAATATAGAACAAAATTAATGTATTAAATTAGGTTCCAAATACTTGAGCCCAAAACCTCTGACTGAACCGACAAAAGGGCCATTCTCTGCAGAAAGTGTACGTACAAGAATGAGGATCAGTAAAGTTATAATTATAACAATTTCAATAGAACTAGACATAAGAATGATATAATATATCTTTTTGAATTTTCCAAATCGAACCATTACTTACGAAGATAATAAATAATAAACATTACGCCGTTAAAAAAAATATATTAATCAAATACGCGGGTGCGTGTGACGTCACTGACTTGGCCCAGCGAACCGAGCGGAGCGCAGCCGATACTCTTCACGATTCGACGGTTAGAAAGGTGAATTAGACACAAATCGGACACTTAATTTGTTTCAAAGTCACAAATAACCAAACAAACAGCTACGGCTAACTGGCGGCGACCGAGGGAGTGACGTCACAGCGACCGCTGCGGTCACTCAGTGAACTTCGCTAGTAATTTGGTCGTAACTTCGTCAATTTTTGTCGTAGAACAAAAAGTGAAAATTTTTAGTTAAGAATTTCTAAGCTCATAAATCTGCATTCTCAACTAAAACGTTACGGATCCTCATTGTAAGAAATAAAAGTGCCTGTGACTTGTGATCGTCATCTGTTTGATCTTGAATTTTATTTTCGAAAGTGTCGTGTGCTCTTTATTAATTCATCCAGCGGTTCCGCTACTCATGTTTCGCAGCGGAGGTGTGCTACTGACGGCGGAACTCATCCAGCGGGTCCGCTACTCATGTTCCGCAGCGGAGGTGTGCTACGGGCGTGAATCTCTTATATTTATTAATTGCGCCAAAAGTAGTACTAAGTCGAAATTTGTTAAATTATAGGTTCATAGACAATGTTTTACTATTTATGAAAACTACTTTCCCGCTATTTATATTCTTTATAGAACGCAGAAAATATTGAAAACTGCAAAAATATTTGAAAATCGCGCGCAACTGTGTCAGATTCCGTGTTGATGACTCGGTGACAGAAAATAAGCGCTAATTCGATGATAAATTTATATGTTTGCTATAAATTGTATTGTGGTGTTAGTGCTAACATAAACAACTAACACATAACACATACTTGTGAACTTTATAAACGTGAGTTTATAATATTCAGAGAGTAACGTCCTTTTGTACCATGTGTATTTATTTAAAATATAACTAATGAAGGCCTCAATCAATTCGTAGGCCTATAGTATCTACATATTATGTTATAATGAATACTTGTTCGAATAACTCACTACACCACGAGATCTAAAGCAATATTTTTCCTAAATCAATATATTGTTTATTGTTTTTTTGGACCTTCACACTAGAGGAAGAACTAAAAAAGTCACATGTTCGCCAGATCACGTTTCCAAATTCAAGGATTTTTAAACATACGTTCAAATTATTCGTCTATATTACCTTGAACTTAAGGAAGTGCCTACCTATCAAACCTGTTGGCAACTCTGTAATTCGCATGTGCAAGATAGAAAGCGTTACGTCGCTTGTTTAAGGGTCCGGCGACGGATGAATTTCCTATACAAACGTAATACCAAAATGATTTGTAATTTGAGCATATTTTCGCCATGGTCTGCTATTATTTGTATTAAAATAGTATTTATCTAGGTTCCTGACACATTTTTTTTTTCAAAATACCTTTCTGAAATGAAATTAAACCGAATCGCAATTTTACATTAAAGAATGAATGTATTCTTAGTTTTTGTGTCGAGAAGTATTTTGAAAAAATCTTATGGCAGGAACCTGTATAAATACTATTCTCACACAAATAATAGCAAACCATGATGAAAACATTCTCAAATTACAAATCATTTTGGTACTACGTTTGTATGGGAAATTCATCCGTCGCCGGACCCTTAAGTATGTTTAGTATATATAGGTTAGTTTGACGGTAGCTACCTTAAAATCGTAGGATATTCACATATCCCTCCAAATCTACTATCACTAATGTAGGTACATCTATACTACCATGATTACTTTGATTAGTGCTGTTTTGTGGTAAAACAGAAAACTTAAACAACACAAGCCATAGAATACACAGGGTTATTGGTTATTCACTGACACTACGTGAACTGCAGGTTCTGCCCATCATCACGAACACGTAAGTGAAGACGCCAGGTCTTAATTCTTATTTTTTTATGTAAATCGCCTCATACATAAAATAATGTCCGAAACATAATTAATTACTAAATTCTGTTGTCCCACTCCTATTTAAATCCACATCATCATGACCTTTTACATCTTCGCAAGATGATTTAAGTGGCATTAGCTTGGCTGGAAGACAGCCGAACACACACACACCCACTGATAATTCAGAGCAGAGCCGTTTTTAGGTTTAGTTTCAAAGAAAACCCCTTTAATGAACGATTTTTGAATGGAGGGGGAACATACCAATATCATTCCCTTTCCACCAATTTTAAGAATTGTGACCTGGCGTCTTCACGGAGGTGTTCATGATGGTGGGCAGAACCTGCAGTTCACAGAGTATCAGTGAATTACCAACAACCCTGTATAGGATTTTATAGGTAATAAATATTCCACAAGTTTAAAAACTGCCTTTTCTATTATTATGTAGAATTTGCGCTAAGACTAAACAAAAGGTCTAAAACTACCCAGTAAGGGTCCGGCGACGGATGAATTTCCCATACAAACGTAGTACCAAAATAATTTGTAATTTGAGAATGTTTTCATCATGGTTTGCTATTATTTGTGTAAGAATAGTATTTATACAGGTTCCTGCCATAAGATTTTTTCAAAATACTTATTTACACAATTACTAAGACAACATTCATTCTTTCATGTAAAAATGCGATCAGGTTTAATTTCATTAAAGAAAGGTATTTTGAAAAAAAATTGTAGCAGGAACCTAGATAAATACTATTTTAATACAAATAATAGCAGACCATAGTGAAAATATGCTCAAATTAAAAATCATTTTGGTATTACGTTTGTATGGGAAATTCATCCGTCGCCGGACCCTTAAATTTTATCATTACACAACTAACATATAATTTTACATATATATTTCTCTTTATTCTCGGGACGGCTACGAATCTCACTAATATTCTAAAAGCATGCCATTTGCGAAGTTCAAAGTACTTCACTTACAAGTTTACAATGAGGCTCAATTACCTTTATTGGCGGTAACTTACTCAAAACCATATGTGGTGGTTTGTTTGATCATAAAGTATGAGAATTATTGCTTATTGTGGTGTTTGGATTTAAATTTGGTTTCTTATCTACCTTAAGGTAGTGTAGAAATTTTCGTATGTGATTTGACGTGTCATTGTTTTTCGAAACATTTTTTTTAACCCCGACGCAAAAAGAGAGGGGTGTTAAAAGTTTGTATCTGTGTATCTGTCTGTGGTATCGTAGCTCCCAAACGGATGAACCGATTTTCGTTTAGTTTTTTTTTGTTTCATAGATAATTTTATCCCGAGTGTTCTTAGCCGTGTTTCATGAAAATCTGTCGGGGGAATATCATAAGGATAGGTTCCTAATTAGCATTATTATGCAGAATCATAGAACTATTTGTGCTGTGTGGTGCCGGCTTAGAATTTTCACCACCCCAGCTCTTCCCGCGGGTGTCGTAAGAGGTGACCAAGGGATATCTACCGGGGGCGGGTAGCAACGCCTTCTGCAGAACAATTCTATCACCGAACTGCGATTCCCAACCCACATGCCCAGCGTTTGGATTATGAGCACCCCTCATGACATAAAAGCCAATAAGGCGCTTATCAGGGGGAGGCCTGCCTCCAGCAGTGAACCAATATAGGCTGTTGAAGTGAGGTGAGGATTTACCCGGTTTTCTAGACTTAGTCGGCGCTACATAAAGCTGCTTAAATTATTATTATAATTTGATACTGGGTGGAATTACAAGAATTTCAGGTCTTGATTTTTATAAATGTCAATGTCTGTATAACAGTCCCCATTTAACTATGTTACAAAAGTTTATTAAGACATTGGGATTAGATTTTGTTCCTCACATTTCTGACCTGGGTTTTATTTGCTTGTGTCACAAGTATATGAATATTTATGAAATCCTTAACGATTACTTTCACTCTTTTTATTAATTCGAATGTTTCCTTATTATTGCTTGTAGCATACATTAAGTCTCACGTCTAATCTAAACGACATAATGCCTATACAGATGACTATTATCTTAATTAATTATATTAATTAATTTTGTAATTAAGACCGTTAAAGTTAGCAAAAAGTGGTTTGGGTTAAGGTTGAATCTACTTTTTTCTCTAGTACTGGTAAGATTTTTTGCGGCCAACATTAAGCATGTTTTTATTTACTATACTTTTTATGTCATCTGACCATCGAGGGACTGGCCTGACTCGGTGAATCTCGCGTCATTTGATGGACTTCTATATCTTGGCCTTTCGCCGTCCCTTCAAGCCCAGCGTCCCCTTCAGTTTGCCTATCCTTTTAACCACACATCCACAAATTATATGCGAGTCGATCAAGGCCGCGATGTCGAATTTCAACATTAAGTTCGTCATCTAGGCCTAGCAAAGAAAACAATAAAAACAAATGCATGTTTCATTTCACTTTTTAACAAACTTCCATTGTGTATTCGACTCATAACCTGTCAACAATCATTTTTAAATAATGTGAAACATCTGCTAGATAAAACCATATACTCTGTATTTCTAGTCAATGACCTATAAACAATTTGTAATTCCTCAAAGACGAACCTTTTCCTGATCTCTACAAGCCTATTTCAAACTGGGTAATTTATGTAATTTAATTTAATTTTACTTGACGAGAAACTGATAACACCTAACTTTAGCTTTACATTGAGTTAACCATTGTAATTTTTTTTATAAATAAATAAATAAATAAATAATGCTGGACAATTCACACAGCATTATCTAGCCCCAAGCTAAGCAGAGCTTGTGTTATGGGTACTAGATAACTGATATACTTAATACAATATATTACATAGATACTTATATATTTTTATTATACCTACATAGAAAACACCCAGACCAACGGAACAAATTTCTGCAGATCGTACACAAATTTGTTCCGAGGCGGGAATCGAACCCGCAACCTCCTGCGTCGCAGGCGGACCTTCGCCCGCTGCGCCACTGAGGTCGTCAAAATTATTGTGTATGTATTTCTTTTTCAATAAATGTTTTCATTTCATTTCAGCTCGCTAGTATGGGCCGCAGGTCGCCGGCACAGCGGCGTCGTGCAAAGGCTGCTGGCGGCCGGAGCGCGCGCCAACTCCTGCGACAAGTACGCCACTTCCGCTCTATGCTGGGCGGCGCGTGCCGGTGACGTCACATCAGCCGGGGCGCTGCTGCGCGCCGGCGCGGACGCGAATACTGCTGGGATGTACTGCTGGACTCCGCTCTTGCAGGCTACGCAAGGTATGTTGCGTAGCCAAGTGACGTCACATAAATTACAGCAATGGTGACGTCACATCTGCCGGAGCGCTGATGCGCGCCGGCGCGGACGCGAATACTGCTGGGATGTACTGCTGGACTCCGCTCTTGCAGGCTACGCAAGGTATGTTGTGTAGCCAAGTGACGTCACATTAATTACAGCAATGGTGACGTCACGTATGCTCCCGGCATAAGCTACTGAGAGCCGATCCGGATTTCAATAAAGATTGAATGAACTGCTGGATTCCGCTGCAAGATTCAACCTGGTCGTTAGGATAAGTTTGCTTTGCACCAGTGATCTGCCACGTCGCTAAGTCGGCATGTGCAAAATCATGTCAACTGTTTGGTAGTTAACTCATCCTTGGTGGAAAGGCACCCTAAAAACTGTCTCTCGAGATAAATAACTTCAAGGCCTCGATTGACTCATTCTTTATGTAATCCCACGAATAAACAGGTCATCCTAGCTAGCTGACCTCCAAAATTCGTCTGGAACTATGACGTAAGCTGTGATTTATCGCGATGACGTCATACGGCGTCGCTTGCCAAGCGTAATAGTTGTGGAATGACGACATAAAAACCGAATTAACTAGTAAATAAATCACTTGGTCACGTGCGTGTCACGTTTATTGGAATTCCTAGAGGTTTTTATTGGTTTTCGAATGATAAAGTTCATATTTTAAATATTCATGTCCCATTTAGGTATTGTAGAAATATCATGATTGAAATGATAAAAAATATTATAAATGCGAAAATTGGATGGATGTTTGTTACCTCCTTACGCCAAAACGGATAAGGGTGTCATTTTAAAAAAATGTTATTCCATTACGATGTGGTTATGAAAGTTAAAAAAAAAATAACAAAGACAAAAACAATAAAACTAGTATTATCAATTTCCTAAAAATCTAAGCCGTCAGATAGAATACAGATCGACGTTTTTTCCCTGGAAAAAACTAAACTCTTAAAACTTTTCAATAATTTTCAGGAAACCACTCGGAAATCGTGCAAATGCTCCTGGAACATAAGCCCAATGTCAACGCGTTAGACAAGGACGGCTATACCGCTCTCGCTATCGCCTGCAAAGAAGGCTACTATGACATCGCTCTCGCTCTTATCAACACCGGAGCTTACATCAATGTTCAGGTAAATAATAATAAGTAATTCTAGACAATTCACACAGCATTATCTAGCCCCAATCTAAGCAGAGCTTGTGTTATGGGTACTAGATAACTGATATACATAATACAATACACTACAAAGATACATATTTTTTCTATACATAGAAAATATCCAGAACGCCCTGGACAAATGTCTGCAGATCGTACAAACATTTGTCCCGAAGCGGGAATCGAACCCGCAACCACTTGCATAGTAATCTCCTCCGTTTAAATAGTAGCTGGTGCAAACTTTAAGTGAAATTAAATTTGGGGAGATTTCTCGGAGAAGGAATATTTTGTCTGATATTCTATTCCGTCAACGGGAAACTTCTAAAACTCTCTACTTTTATTTATTTTTAGGGTTCCGTACCTCAAAAGGAAAAAAAACCCTATAGGTTACTTTATTGTCCGTCTGTCAACCCCCTTTTCTCAGAAACGCGTGGTGGTATCGAGCTGAACAACATTAACATCAAATTCTCAAGTCCGTAACCTCTTGGAGCCGTGATATAAATCAAACTTAAATGTCAAAACAATCAAAAGTTACAGTCTTATAATTATACGGAGCCCTCAGTGCGCAAGTCCGACCCACACTTGACTTTTATTAATCAAGGGCCCTGTCTTGAGTGTTGTCGTTTCTGGTGTTTACAGCATTCAGTTGTGATGATTCTTGTAACTGTCTTAAAGTTGCTTTTTAAACGACTTGTAAAAGAAGCAGTTTATCAATTCGGCTATATGTTTATTTTTTTATGTATGTATGTTATTTGATATCTCCGCCTGTGGTTAACCGATTTTACTGATTCTTTCACAATTGTATAGAGAATGATCCCGAATTGGTCCCAGGGAATAACATTCTTACGTCAAACAACATCCGAAACGGGGGGGGGGGCTATTCAATTGAGAAGGATCATAATACTCAAGGTCCAGAATTGTAATATGAGCTTGCTCTAAAATGGGCTAATATTATTATCTTGCTTAAAACGGGGCTAATATTAATATTATTTTTGGCAACAGCCCTTTTCATAACGCATGTAAACGGGTTAACTACGAGCCTTGTTTGTATTGAAAGAACACTGATTACATTTTTAATAAATTCGTCAGACTATTAATGTAAAAAAAAACTTTCGCGATTTGTGAACATTACATGATTATATACGAGTCGCCCCGTGACATTGGTATTTATACCGTAAAGCTTAATCAAACAACATAATGCATTTGAAAAATCACGTCTTTGGGGCTAGATGATGATGTTAATAGGGTAAATGTGACTTCATAAAAGCTAATTATTTTTTACGTATCCTCTATTAATAAAGAAGTATATCTGTATAATTATTTTTGTATTTTAAGAAGTTTTTACTGTGAAATTTAATCATTGAGAATCTCAATCATTGAAAATATCAATCGAAAAATTTCAAAAGCAACGCTATTGGCGTTACGTCACACTTGACATTTTGTGTTGTGATGACATGAAGCTTTGGCGGGATATCTTTTTGTATTATTTCGCGATTGTTTGGTGTTTTCTGTAGAGTAAAATTTATTTGTATCTAATTTTATTATGATTGAAAAATCTACGAAAAAACAGGCACTTTGAGTTGAAAATGTGAAGTGTGATGTGACGCTGTTATCACCCGAAACTGGGTGCAGTTTTACTGTTTATTTTTACCTCATTAATTTAAAATTTTGTTAGTCTTATATTCTTTTCTTTAATGTATTAAACTAACTAATCAATAAAAAAAAAATATTTGCTTATTACTGTCCTGCTTTATTATTTATTTATTTATTTCACAGGACCACGCAAAAGACACGCCTCTCATCCACGCAGTGAAAGGCGGTCACAAGAACATCGTAGAAGCGCTGCTCAAAAAGCACGTCGATGTGGACCTTCCGGGGAAAGAGAAGAAAACTCCAGTCTACACGGCGGTGGAAAAGGGACATTTGTCTATACTGAAGTTACTGCTGGCTTCCAACCCTGATTTGGAGCACAGTACTATTGTAAGTAAATGCGCCTTATTGTCTTAGATTAAAGCCTCCACCACACAGCCGCCCCCCCTTTTGAACAAAACGCTGTCAGACATGTTGTGACGTCATAGGCCTCTAAGCAAATTTCATGTCGGATCATATACGAGTGAAATTCGCTATGTACTCCCCAGACGAAGATTAAATTTATGAGTATTCACATAATCAGTCATTTAAAATCTTCAAATGGCATTTTGTAGATCAACTTCTTGATTGTGCACAGATTACAGGCATGTATGTAGATAATTAATAATTATGACAAATGGGCATACGAACATCTCACATGATATGTATGATCATAACTTATAATGGCCGGCCTCATAAAACTAATGCTTGGCACACGTCTCTGTGACAGCCTATGGCTTGCTGTTACTGTTTTAGTTAAAATTTACACTCTAATTTATGAGTGTTATAGCATAATTTTGCATGGTTTAATTTACGATTTTGTTTTTAACAACTGACCTCTAAAAAATCGCTTTTGTACGCTAGGTTAAGCCACACGCGAATATAAAAAAAACAAATCTCTGGAAATGGGTACATTGAATGAAATGAAACCTTGAATTCAATTTTACAAGGGCAGAAGCCTTTATTCACAATCAAATAATAGAAATAAATTAGAACTAGTATTTACAATTGAAACAATTGAGCTAGCTGCAGACTGATGCACACAATCTACAGGTAGCTCAACTGATAAATTCAATTCAATTAAAAATCTATTCGTGCTTTTTCCGACTTTTTCTTTTATTTAGGCAGTTTTGCCTATCGTCAGTAGTAAGTAATTTACAACGGGATATTTACCATGATTTGAGTGTTGAGCTTTCCAATATTTCGGCACAGTTTCATGCGCCATGATCAAGCGATAACTGAAGGATATATCGATCTACCCACATTTTTCTTTAGTTTTTATAACCATGATGGATTTAAAAGTTTTATGCTGATAGCTAAAACGGCATGGATAGATTGAGAATAACTATTTGTACAACAGTGACTAAATCACTACGATAAAGTTAAAATTTGTTAGAACTACTGAAGGTTCAGGTCGAGAAATACGATTAAAATTGATTTCCTTCCAGAGTGGAGACACCCCACTAATGCGCGCAGTGCGATCCCGGCATGCAGAAATGGTGCAGCTGCTTTTAGAGAAGAAGGCGCGAGTCAACGTGGCCGATAACCGCGGTGATACCTCGCTGCATATCGCTATGAGAGCTAGGTCTAAGGTAAGAGAGCTTATTTTTCAATGGCATGCAGAATGGACAATCCAGCTGCTTTTAGAGAACTGGCGCGAGTCAACGAAGCCGATAACTGCGGTGATACCTCGCTGCATATCGCTATGAGAGCTAGGTCTAAGGTAAGAGAGCTTATTTTTCAATGGCATGCAGAATGGCCAATCCAGCTGCTTTTAGAGAACTAGCGCGAGTCAACGAAGCCGATAACTGCGGTGATACCTCGCTGCATATCGCTATGAGAGCTAGCCAGATAAGAGAAGCTAGAAGCTAGCTAGCTAGAAGATAAGAGAGCTAATTTTTCAAAGACATGGATAATGGTTGCGAAGTTCAAAGTTAAACCCAAGTTTTTGTCAATAACCTTTATTCTTATAGAATATTTTTCTCTAGTAGGGTAAACGACGACTTGGCTTTTTCACGGCCTTCGCCTGTCTTATAAATCGCATTATATTGCAATCGTAGCTTGTTTCTTTTTGATATAATGTGACGAGATCAACAACCCAGGGGTGGGTAAAATCATATCGTTTCTTACCGTACCTTCATGCAATATCACAGAATAACTATATAATATAAGGAACTGCTTCGCCGTGCCCTACGGAGCTGAGACATGGACACTCACGGTGGGGCTGGTCCACCAGTTCAAAGTCGCTCAGCGAGCTATGGAAAGAGCTATGCTCGGAGTCTCTCTGAAGGATAGAATTCGTAACGAACACATCCGACAGAGAACCAAAGTTATCGATATAGCTCAAAGAATTAGCAAGCTGAAGTGGCAGTGGGCCGGCCATATCTCGCGAAGAACCGACAACCGCTGGGGTAAACGTGTTCTTAAGTGGAGACCGCGACTCGGCAAACGAAGTGTAGGACGCCCTCCGGCCAGGTGGGATGACGATCTGCGAAAGACTGCAGGCAGATGCTGGATGCGGCAAGCTGAAGACAGGGCGCTATGGCGCTCATTAGGGGAGGCCTATGTCCAGCAGTGGACTAATATAGGCTGATGATGATGAACTGCTTCGCACACGTTCTATGCAAACGTTTAGAGATTATTAAGGCTACTGATGTTACTAATCGTAAATTTTCGTTTCAGCAAATAGTAGAAATACTCCTAAGAAACCCAAAGAATAGTCAATTACTATACAAGCCGAACAAACTGAACGAAACCCCATACAACATAGACATGAGCTACAACAAGACAATACTGGGCCAGATATTCGGCGCCCGCAAGCTGAATACGAATGAGGATAACGAGAACATGCTAGGCTATGAGCTTTATAGTGCGGCCTTGGCTGACATGCTGTCGGAGCCTAGTCTCTCGGTGCCCATTACTGTGGGGCTGTACGCGCGGTGGGGATCCGGGAAGTCGTTTTTGCTCAATAAGTTAAAGGGTAAGCACACGTATCTATCGAATTTCATTATTTAAATTATGACATATTCACTCAATTCAATAGTCATTTCAATAATCATTTCATATTCTTCATTCAAGACAATAGTTAAGGGTCCGGCGACAGATGAATTTCCCATACAAACGTAGTACCAAAATGATTTGTTATTTGAGAATATTTTCACCATAGTTTCCTATTACTTGTATTAGAATAGTATTTATTTAGGTTCCTGCTACAAGTTTTTTTCAAAATACTTATCTACACAAATACTAAGAAAACATTCATTCTTTAATGTAAAAATGCGATTCGGTTTAATTTCATTTCAGAAAGGTTTTTTGAAAAATAATTGTGGCAGGAACCTAGATAAATACTATTTTAATACAAATAATAACAGACCATGGTGAAAATGAGCTCAAATTAAAAATCATTTCGGTATTAAGTTTGTATAGGAAATTCATCCGTCGCCGGACCCTTAAAGAGGGACTGAAAAACTTTCTTGGTAATTTTTCTGTAGGATTTGGCTTGATTTGGAACGAAATATTCGTCGAAAACCAATAAAAAACTTTAATTCGGCGCCCGCAAGCTGAATACGAATGGAAATAACGAGAATATGCTGGGTTGTGAGCATATTTTCCTTATTTTCATATACTAATCATAAGTTATTTTTAAACCTACTTCTCGTTCAATCAAAGTCTCTGACGGCTTTGCTACTGGCAAAATACGGAGTGAAGTTGACAAATCAGGAACTGGCGGGAAGCGAGTGTGTGTATTTCAAACTTATGTGATTGGTCGGTTCCGCTCTGCTGAACTAAATAAACAAAATTAAAAAAAAAAACTAAATTATCCTTTTCAGAGGAGATGAAAAATTTCGCAAAACAATGGAGCGAGACCGGTTGGACTTGGTCTTGGGCGGTCTCGTGGGGCGCCTGGCACGTCGCCCTATCTTTGGGCGCCATCGCGGCCATAGCTGGGGCGCCGATCTACGTCGCAGTGGGGCTTTGCTTCGCGTTGTTCGCGACATTCTATCTAGCGCTGTATATCCTATGGTACACTGGAAACAAGTAAGTTTGTTGCTTTTCTGGTACGATCTAACAAAATGGAGTGCGTGCATTGTGTGTGTATGTGTGAATTTTGTGAAAAGTAACGCCTAAATCTGTTATTTAAACATCCACCCATCCAAATGTTTTCTTTTATAATATTAGTGTGATTCCCAGCGCCATCTTGCCTCCATTAATCAAACTACAGTAGTTTAACTGATTGTCAAATTCTGACTAAACTGATATAGGTAATTTTTTGAACTTTCGTACACTGGATATCTGAATTTATGACGTTAAGAGCGTGGGTAATTGAATGGAAAAAGAAAAGACCATCGCGCCAGATTTTAAAATTGACCAACAATCAATAAACGACTAATATTGCGTCTAAAGTGCTCTGGGATTTCGTGTTATGAATCCTTTAACACTAGTTGCAAATTAAATTGATTTATTCAACTAATCAAACCATTCACAATACATTTCATTTAAACCACCAAGCCTGGAAGAGATCGCTCTCAGCAATAAACTTGACGACCTCCGTGGCACAGCGGGCGAAGGTCCGCCTGCGACGCAAGAGGTTGCGAATTCGATTCCCGCCTCGGAACAAATTTGTGTACGATCTGCACAAATTTGTTCCGTTGGTCTGGGTGTTTACTATGTATAATAAAAAAAATATCTATCTATGTAGTGTATTGTATTATGTATATCGTATATCGTAGTTATCTAGTACCCATAACCCAAGCTCTGCTTAGCTTGTTGCTAGATAATGCTGTGTGTATTGTCCAGCATTATTTATTTTATTTATTTATTTATTTAATAGGGCCGCCCTTTCTACTTCCTTTATTTCTAAGCATTTTCTCTGTATTGTTTCCTGAATTTGTGTGGTATAATATAGTGTTTTCTATCTATCTATCAAACCATATTGCCCTACAGATACGAATGGTGGTGGACCGGTGGTGCGTTGTCAGCTCTCGGCAACAGATTCAGTTCGCTGCTCCTAGTGTTGCAAGTTGTGTTCTGTCATCCGCCCGGACCGAATGATCCGAGGGCGCTGCCTGCTACGCCTATAAGGTCAGTTTATAGAAAACCCACCACTCAAAAGTGGATCTTTTCTGCATTTTACAGTTTGTTTAGTCGATGACAAAGTTATTGGTGGTTGGTAGCGAAGCCTATGTTAAATCTACCTAGAGAATCTGAAATTCATGTCCTGATCTGAAATTCATGTCATGTGACTTTGACACCATTCGTATTTCGATGGTTATATTATTCGGGTTCGATTCCCGCCTCGAAACAAATTTGTTTACGATCTGCAGAAATTTGTTCCGTTGGTCTGGGTGTTTTCTATGTATAATAAAAATATATCTATCCTATATATATCCTATACAATATACTATGTAGTATATTGTATTAAGTATATCAGTTATCTAGTACCCATAACACAAGCTCTACTTAGCTTGGGGCTAGATAATGCTGTGTGAATTGTTCAGCATTATTTATTATTTATTTATTTATTATTATTATTTAATAAGACCTATTCGCTAACATGGACCAATTCGTATGGACCTAAACTATTTCAAATTATGTCCCCTTTGACTATTAAGAAATTTAATGTGTTAACCCGTCTCAACGTCGGGAAATAAATAAATAAATAAGTAGCTTTAGCTTGGTCTTAATGCTTTTGGCTACTCTAATAAGTAATAACAAAATCTCTTGTGTGGTGCAATAAAGTATTATCTATCTATCTATCTATCTATCTCTTCCAGATTCCACTTCACAGAAGGCATGAAGAGCGGCGGTGGGCAAGAAGGCGAGGCCATGGTGGTGCAGATGATTGCAAGCTTAGCTGAGGCGCTGGAGTGTCAGTACGGACGCGTGTGTACGCGGCTGGCGCGTGCCTTCCGACCCAAGCCTGTTTCCTCCAACTCGGGGTGGAAGTAAGTGCCAACTTTCTCCGTTTTTGGGTTCCGTACCCAAAGGGTAAAACGGGACCCGATTACTAAGCCTCCGCTGTCTGTCCGTCTATCAGGGGTATGTCATGAACCGTAAAAGATAGTTGAAATTTTCACAGGTAAATTTAATAAAGTCCATACCAAGTTGAACACGTATCACCGAAGTTAAGCTACGTTGGACGAGGTCAGTACTTGGATGGGTGACTGCGTCATGTTAGCTTTTTGCTTTTTTATCGATTCCCAAAAATGATTATGTTATGTCAGGTGCAAGTACCTACGTCAAATGTATTAGCTAAAAAACAAATGTTTGTTGACAGATGGCGTAGAATTTGCTGCATTCCACACATACTCACATTCGAGCTGTGTTTCACCGCCATCGTGGTCGGGCTGTGTGTACTCATCATGTTCTTCACTGATCCGGAGATTGATCAACAGTAAGATACCCTTTTTTGTTAAATGTATTAAAAAAATGTACAGAACTTGGTAAATTAACTTTCAATTCTGTGATGAATTGAGGATATTAAGTTGTGGTTTGTGATAAATCGATAATTTGCAAACCAAAAAAATCCGTCTTTTATATGCCTTCATGACTAAGAGCAATGTACCCTAATGACTTTTAATTACTTAAAGTTGACAGAGGCTGGTTTAAGATGTAAATGAGACCCTCATCCAGCAGCGGGTGAAGTACTTAGTATAACAAAATAAATAGTTAAGTAAATAGTGTGATCATGTAAAAAACGACGACTCAGTGAGTAAATAAATAGTTAGGTAAATAGTGTGATCATGTTAAAACACGACGGCTCAATGAGTGAGGGTTGTCGTCCATCAGGCGGCGTGAAATCCAACAGGGGCTGCTGTACGGCGCGTGCGCAATCAGCGGCGTGCTGCTCCTCGCCAACCTGTACACGTGGGGCCGCGTGCTGGCGGCGCTCGTGCTGGCGCCGAGAGCGAGGCTTGCCCGCGCGCTGAAGAGAGATCCGCATGCGACGGCGTTGCGCCCCGAGGTGCATTCTCTGACGCATATTGTGAGTAACTAACGTCGTTGATTAATTAATACAAGGTTCATTAGCGCTTCACTATAGTCCTTTTCTATTTATATTACGAAGGTTTGAATTATCTATAGAGAATAGAAAAGGGTCCAATTTAGATCCTTGAGGTACCCCAATGATAATGGTTTCGAATATTATCTATTCAAAGAATAGAAAATTCGTCTTGACATTTTGCTGATGCTTATTGCATTTCTCTTGCTTAAAGCATTAACAATCACCAAATACTTTCCGTGAATAATGCAAAAACGATATGGCTTATATTATCAAAGGCCTTTCTGTAATTCAGAAACACCGCTCCTTAATTTACCTGTATTTTTGTACACTTATCTCTCCTCGCATTTAACCAATGTATGTATCCTAGGTGTCATGTCTAGACGCATTCACGGGTCAGCAAACTCGTCTAGTGGTGGTTGTCGATGCATTGGACAGCTGCGAACAGGAGAAAGTTCTGGCGTTGTTGAACGCTGTACACGCGCTATGTTCCGACCCGAAGAGCCCTTTCATCCTACTGCTGGCTATTGACCCTCATATCATTAGTAAGGTAAAATTTGCTCCAAATTTGTATAAACTTCTACCTATTATGGGGTGGGTGTCCTGCTTATGTGACAAAAGCGACGTAACGCGCTGTTGCCTTCTCATTGAATTGGGTACCTTTTGGTGTAGTAAATAAGGTTTTGTACTGCTTTCACAAAAGTGCGCGTCGCATTTTTCGCCGCTGCAGGACAATGCTCTAGGCCCTCTTTACATGCATACGGTCTTTACATACACGGCCCCGTTCCGTGTAAAGTAGAAACATATTAACAACCGTAGCTTCATACTAAAATGGACTAAAAGTAGTATTATGTTTTATTCCAGGCTATTTTCTAATAACGGCTATATGCTTACAGTAATTTTGGCATTCGCTCAACTAAATACACACCTACCGCATTTTGCTTTCATGATATTATTAGTGTTGACATTTGGCCAAAATAATTCAAATGACTAAACAATATTTTGTTTAGCCTTAAATAATCGTCGGGCTATGCTTTCCACCAACTATTTTATTAATCTTGCTACTATATTTTGTTATTCTTTTATTTTACTATATTTTTGAAGTACATATCACTTATCAATAATCCCTTGCCACAGTGTAGTATTATATTTACTCGTAGAAAGAATTAAGTAGATTATAATGTTTCATGCAGGTTGCTTGGACGGAGGTTAGTTTTGGAGTACACATACGTATATTTTGGTGTTATCCTTTTGAAATCATTGTTGTTGTTTCGTATTCGGTTATGTGCGCATGATCCTATCAATGTTTAGGTGTTTAAGAAATCCTTCTGTTAGTTTTAACTTTATGTTGACTTCTGATGTTCTTTGGTTTTTGTGGTTTTCTTTTCTATTTGATGTAGCATGAGGCTCGTGATTTCAATTTGTAAATTACTCATGTTCTTTTGAATTTGCCAGAACAATGTGCATCTTAACATTTCGTAAACTAATCTTATTTTGACTTTATCAACTCTACCAACAGGCAGTAGAAATAAACAGTCGACGCGCGTTCTCTGAAAGCAACATCGGTGGGTGGGATTACCTCCGGAACATGGTGCAACTCCCGTTCTACCTGCAAAACTCTGCGTTGCGCAGAGTGAAGTCGGCGCAACAGACGGCTTCAAAGAGAATACAGGCTATTGGGGCTGATGACTTCTCTACGTCGCTGCAAAGATCCGTAAGTCATGTCAAATTCACTTAGTTTATGCTTGGACAAGTCTAAAGAAACATTTATTTCATGAAGAAATAAATAAGCTTTTAAATGGAATCATTACTTTACTATTACTTCCTTTTTTCGTTGTTTAATTTCTCCCTCTCCCCCTATAAATCCAGACCTAATTCTGGCACATGCAAAGTTCCAGCTAGTTTTAGAAGAAGTTGAATGTGTATAGTATTGCCGATGGTAAAAGTATAAAATAAAAATTTTAGGAGCCAAACCTTTCTCAATCCTGGGGAAAAGGCTACATTTGTCACATCATAGTCACTTTTCTCTAAAAGTGTAATAAAAACTTTTCTAAGTATAGTACTTCTAAATCTATGAAAGCGCTTACTTTATGTAATAATACTAATAATGTCCTTCTACCCGGATTTCGACCACGGCGGCCAGTCTCATCGAAAAGTATCCAGATGCGCAGGACATAATTATAGTGCAAAAGTCTGTGTGCAAACACAGTTGCACTCTATAGAGAGTGCACATGTGTTTGCGCACACACATCCCATCGGATTATGAGAATGAGGGACTATTTCACT
The DNA here is from genome assembly GCA_949316285.1 of Eupithecia subumbrata. Classification (NCBI taxonomy): domain Eukaryota; kingdom Metazoa; phylum Arthropoda; class Insecta; order Lepidoptera; family Geometridae; genus Eupithecia; species Eupithecia subumbrata. The sequence goes on along the minus strand of OX438646.1, from coordinate 10,001,642 downwards.
CTCATAATCCGATGGGACGGCAGATAGACACGACCGGGGAGAGGTTAAGCGCAGGACTAACGGCTTGACGTGCTATCCGAGGCACGGGGGTGTAACACTAAAAGTTTAATAATTACAGGTATCCGCCCGTCGACTATCATCAACCTCGGAATTAATGTCAAGCCAGGAGCGGATCAAGAACCAGCCGAGCAAGGAACCCAGCAGTAGCGTTCTGGCAGCTAGAACGCGGAGACTACGCCCCTCTGAGTCCGTCGCTAGCTCCGTAGCATCGGGCCTGCATAGGTAAAATAAAATAATTTATTCAAAAATTACTTAGTTTCATCTTAAATTCTAATGGTATTTAATAATGCGTCTGCCTGAAGTAGGTCAAAACCTGTTCTTCAGTCAAAAAGAGTGCTAACAATAAATAAATTAAGTAATCAAATAGGTAACATACAACTTACTAATTATAGAAGGCGATGGTGCATACCTACCTTAAAATAATTACTTATGCTACCTACACTAAACTAGTATAAATAAGTAAAAAAAAAATAATTAAATAATAACTAATTTTAATAAGTAGGTAAATAGTGTTTGCAAATGTTTGTGTGTTGTTTTTATAATTTCCCATTCACTGCCCAGCATTCAAATAGCTGCAGTTGAGGGATATATGCGTCATGGTCACTGAAAGTGTTAATGGTAAACCGGCGTCTAGTGTTCGTGTTGATATGGCAGATGGTAAGAGCCAGTAAAGTAATTTAGAACGGGATATTTACCATGATTTGAGTTTTGAGCTTTCCAATATTTCGGCACAGTTTCATCCGCTATAATCACGGAATAAAGCGTCCACCCACAGCCGCGATTTTGAAGCGCGTCTTGTGTCGCACGATTTGTTGCGATATCGTAGTGCGATTTCGCTGCGTATTTGTAAGCGTGATTTCTAGACGTCGCGCGCCAAATGTGAAAGTCGTAGCAGTGTGTAAGATCGTATACGCCCGAGTACAACAAATCGCGCGACACAAGACCCGCTTCAAAGTCGCGGCTGTGGGGTGGAGGCTTAACAGAATGCACTGCGAGTTTTTACTGATGGACATACCGATCTTACCCTTATTTTTTGTCTTTTGCTACGAACGTTACCACTACCACCGGTTTCATTATCGAACGCAATTCGCCTGTGTACCAAAACAGTGCGGAGCGGCCGTGGCGTAAGAATTGACCCCTCCAACTCAGCCCGTGAACCGGTGTTTCTTCATTAGCCGGCCCGACCCGCACCGATACCGACATCGGAAACGCATAATTCTAAAAAAAAAAAAAAAAAAAAAAATCAAAATGTTTATTATTGTTCTCTTAAATTACTTAATACATTGTTCAGTGTTCGAGACCTCCTTTTAAGTATAAAATACCTGTATTAGGAGGTAACGCTCTTCCTTATCATACATTATGAGTAAAACAATATGTTATTTCAAAAACATTTCTCAGAATTAATGTAAACAGAATCGTGAATAACTATTTTTAGAAATTTGTTGAGGGTAGGTTTCTGTTAACCTAATTCTAACGTTAGTTCATGATGTTGTGTGGTACAAGTGTAAGTGGATGCGAGATGTGTTTGTGTAGTGAATGTGTGTTTCAGGTGCTTCTGAGGACACCGGTCTCTTAAGAGTCCGGGCAACAGGAGCTACCTACTTAGTGTGTGTGTAGTGTATGTTTGTGTAATGCATGTATAGGTGTGTTGATGTAAGTGTGTTGTGTGCAAGTTATGTAATGATGAGTTAAATTTTGTACTTTTATAAATTTTACTGAATACACTAATTATAAATATATAGCTTATATAAACACATTTTTTATTTTTATTTATCTATTTCTAGAATAGATTCAGTTTTATCATAGTTAAGATCAAGTAAATATTTAGTTATACTAGATTTACATTCCAGTTTGTTCATAGAATAAAAGTTTAGAATTTTATTTAATTTATTGTAAATATGTGCGGATTTAGCTACGTTTTGACGAGCGGCAAAAGTAGATTTAATCTGTTTTTTATTAATTACGTTTTTATTTTTTCTTTTATTTTTTATGATATTAGGGTCGTATATAAGAGATTTATGTACCTTGATAATTGAATGCAGTATATATAATTTTCTAATAGACAGTGTATTTTTTATTGAGTGTAGCATTTCAGTAGGGTACCTAAAGGGTTTAAAAAACATAACTTTTAGTAGGGATCTCTGTGCTCGTTCTAAGTTTATGAGTTTTGTTTTGATCGCTCCTCCCCAAACTGGTATGCAATATGTTAATATCGATTGTGCCAGAGCAACATATACTTTGTGCAGAAGATCTTGTGTTGTTATATGGCGTAAGTTTTTGAATATCCAGATGAGCTTCCTTGTTCTGCTCATGAGCTGTTCAAGATGTGGATACCATGAGAGCCTCTGGTCAATAATGACTCCTAGATATTTAGTGGTTTCTACTTTTTTTATTTCTGAGCAAAAACACAAGTCGTTACTCCTACCACATTCATGGATTTTAACTTTAAAATTAAAAGGGGGCTGCGTACGATGGTACATAGTAAAACACATAAAGTTGGTTTTATCAATATTGAGAGAAAGTAGGTTCACCTTTAGCCAATTGGCAATAATTTCGAGACCTATTTCAGCCCGTATCCTAACTTCATCCCAAGATGACCCTTTGAAAACAACAGCGGTATCGTCTGCGTAAGAAAAGATGCTACCGTCGGGGATGTCTAGCTCACAAAGATCATTTATATATGTTAAAAATAATGTTGGACCTAGAACACTCCCTTGGGGGACTCCATAGTTAATATCGGTGTCTTCACTTTCTACCTCCCCAATCTTAATTCTTTGTTTACGCCCATGAAGGTAACTCTCTAATAGACAAAGTGGTACACCTCTTATTCCCATTTTTTCTAATTTTTGTGTGAGGATAGTAACTGAAACAGTGTCAAATGCCTTTTTCAGATCAAGAAAGACGGTTAGGCATTTTCTTCCTTTATCCACATGGGATACTACGAGATCACATAATGCTGAAACTGCATCTTCCGTAGAGAGACCTTTCCTAAATCCGTACTGATTTTTAGAAATTATATTATATTTGTCAAGATAAGACAGTATTCTTTTATTAATAATTTTTTCTAGAACTTTTGAAATTGCGGGTAAGACTGAGATAGGTCTATAATTGCTTACTTCATTTTTATCACCATTCTTAAACACAGGCGTGATAATTGATTGTTTAAGAATAGTAGGAAAGTATCCCTGTGTTAAGCACAGGTTAACAAGGTGACAGATGAAAGGAGCAATAGATTTACATGATAATTTAAGAAATAGGGTGGAAATACCGTCCCATCCTGGGGCACTTTTTGTTTTCAAATTCATTATAATTCTATGTATTTCAGTTATGTCACTCTCTAAAAGAACACAAGATGAGCTATGGTTAAAAGATATGTCAAGAGAGTTTCTGCTCTGTACTGTAGTTTTTTGAATTATGTCTTCCGCCAAGTTTTTCCCAATATTTGCAAAATATAGGTTTACAGAATTTGCCGCGTCTTCGGGGGAAAGCTTAATACTAAGAAGTTGGTTGTTTGATGTTTTTACAGGCTTATAGTGAGTTAGATGATTGATGGTTTTCCAAAGTTCTTTATTATTTTTCGTTGCTTCTTGTAGTAGTTTTTGTTCGTATTGTCTTTTTAGTTTTTTTATCAGATTGTTGCAAAAATTACGGTATCTTCTATAACTTATTATTAGTATTTCGTTCTTGGGGTCTTTTCGTAACTTTCGTTGCATGCTATTTCTGTTATTAATACAACGTAGGATTCCGTGTGTTATCCATGGTTTTATTATTCGCTTACTCCTAGGTATCGTGACTATTTTAGTATTTTCTTTCAAACTTTTCTGTATTCTACTTATAAGCATGTTACATACAATGTCGGGATTATCTAGGTTAAGTAGATCATTTAGGTTTCCTTGTAGGCTTTCTATAGCATTTTCAAAATTTATATTTGTTTTAGTTTTATGTGTGCATGTTAGGTTAGTATTATTATGTAATATGAGAAGAACCATAAAGTGATCGCTTATGGTTGTTTGCAAAACAACTACTGTAGCTTCATTTATGTTTCTCTTTAATTTAAGTATACAATGATCTAGGCAGTTTTTTTCTCGGGTAGGTAGATAGTGACCAGGTAGTAAGCCATTCATGGACATCGCATTTAAATAATTTAGCCTGTTGTTTTGTTCATTGTTTCGTTCTTCCCTTTTTGGAGTTAGGTTAATATTTATGTCTCCGATCACTATTATTTGTTCATACATTTTAATCTTAGTTAGGTGTTCACTCAATGAATTTATAAATTTGTCAGCGTTATGGTTAGATGGGGATCTGTAAATACATAATATAACCGAATCGTAAATATTTATTTGTAGACAAGATGCATCTTCAAGTATAATTTCATTGACAATAGCTTTATGACTGTTTTTAATGTACACAGCGACACCGTCGTTTTGATTAAGATTATTTTTGGATGCGTAAGATTTATAATTTGCAACCGGTGGTATAGGTTTATAATCTTTTAACCTGCATTCTGTTAATGATAAAATGTCGACTTCAAAATTAAGTTTAGTTAAATTTATGTTAAGATCATCTATATTTGCATAAATACTTCTTATATTTTGCGATATAATACTTAAGTCAGATGTCTCCACTTTAGGTAATTTGTGTGATAGTTTATCTATATTACATGTAAAAGAATTTGCAATCTCAGTATCGTCGATTTCATGTAATATATTCATGGGATTATCCATCATAACTTTTTGAAAGAATGTTTTCAATCATTGTCAAAAAGGCACCTGTGTTTGAAATTAATATGTAAATAAATCCTTCCAGAGTTATTAATCTTCGTAAATGTATGTGTAAGTGAGTATATTGTGTGTGTTTGTTTGTTTGTTGAGTTGTGTGCGAGAATACTGGAGTTTCGTGTGTTTGCGTATACAACATCAAAATCAGATTTCTGATTGTATTAGACTTAATATTTAAGAATCTAGTTATTCCGGGAAAAAAGATAAGTCACGACGACGCTGAGTTAAGTAGCGCAGTCACCTGGTTCTCGCTGTGGATTGTAATTATTGGAGAAGTTTCGTCATTCCTTACGAAGACCCTTCCGTAGGCAGTCCAACAAAATTTGTATCCCTTTGATTTTGCAAGATCTCGTGCGAGAAAGTACAGACGAGACGCCTTAACCGTCAGTTGTTCTGAGACGAAAATGGGTGTGTCTTCATTCTTTGTAAAGCCCAGATGCTTGGCGCAGAGTTTACTTTTGTGTCTACGATTATGAGCTTTACTCATTTTTAGTACGTCAGTCTTCAGAACTGTCGACGATAACTCTACCACTATGGGAGTGTTACTCTGTCCTTCTTTTTTCGTTCTCACTCTGTAAATATCCTTTATATCAGATTTATTCATATTACAATCAATAGATGTACCCAACTTCATTACCATGTTTATCATGTCTTCTCTTGTTTCTGTTTTGCCTTTGGGTACATTTTTTATTTCAATGTTGCTTTTCCTGGCTGTCCTTTGCATGTCTTCTAACCTATTTTCTAGTATTGAAATAACTTCCTTGGTTTGCTTTTGTTGTTGTTCTAAAAGATCAACTTTTTTTGTGAGTTCCTCATTTTTGCTCATCAGGAGAGCAAAAGAAGTTTCAATGTTTTTGTTAGTGTTCTGAATTTCGTTAAGAGTCGGGGCGAAGTATTTTTTAAGTTCCGTTTCTTGATCGGACAAGAGCTTTCCCATCATTTCCCTCATGTCCTCTTTGAGGAGGTCGAGTTCATGGTCTCTATTTCTCTTGTTGCCACGAGAAACAAAGTTTGGGGGGGTAGTTTCTAAAGTCGCTTTGTCTAAGTTCCCTTCGCTAGGGTATTTTTCACCAAGGATTCCAGACTTGAGGAATTTATCCATTGTTTTGCTACTTGTTGTTCAGAATTTGCGAATACGCTATCGCTTTTGAACTTGGACCAGGCGACCACTTAGATCTGTACGTACAGGGACGGTGGCGTAGGCGCAGTGTAAACTCACAATAGTACTGATGTCTCTTTTGGGTCCGTGGTGCCGTGCGTCTTGTTGTCTCGTTCCGCTGCACCGGGAGTTTAACGAAGCTTCTTGTAGTTTATGTTTGCCTGGTACTAGTGCAATTTTTGTCGACTTAATTTTGGATTTTTCGGTATTAAATTAAATAAATTTAAATAAAATTTGGTGTACGGGTTGTAGACGTCTTAACGCTTTCGCGGTCCGGGAGGAAGAGCTTTGCACACTGTCTCATAGAAACAAATGGAACAAAACATTAATCGCGTTTTATTTGTGTCGTTTGTCAAGTTTTAAATACACAACTTTAGTTTCTAGATTTTAACTTATTGTAAAAGATTTATTTTCTTTCTTAGTAGAGCTGTACCGACTGGGGGCGCTGCAGATCTGAACCGGGTCCTGTTGACCGATGATTACTTCAGTGACGTCAACCCTCGGTCTATGAGGCGGCTCATGAACGTGCTGTATGTAACTGGTAAGACCATACTTGTAACTAAGTAAAGGTATTTTTTTAAGCTGATGCGATCTCTTTTTATTTTTCGTATGCTAAGGCCTGTTTTAGTGACGTCAGCGTGAATAAATGTATGAAAAAAGATATTAACTGAAGTTTTCATACATTAAACGGCAAAGTTAACCGAAGAAGCTGCTAGTCCGATATCTTTTGGTGCACACCAGCCTTACGTTATTTATTATTTTATACAGGGCGTCTCACGGCCATGCCACATAGGGGAAAATCTAAAATATTGTAGATAGAAAATTTTACAGAAAGAAGACTTCATTTTATTTAAAAAATAATTTTAACTGCATTCAAAGATTTTTGAGTAATTGCCTATCTAAAACGGGAATCGAACCGGCGAAATAAAAAAAAACACCCGTTATTTTACGATTCCAATCAAAAGGCTCAAATGTAAGGATTATAATAGTATTTCATACAAAATAATAGTAAAACAAGCTCTGCGGAGTTTGAGTTTAGATAATGCTGTGCGGAACGGCTAAGTCTATTTGTTCAAAAACAATTTACATCGTGTATGAATGTAAAGTACATAATTAAATTAAATTAATAGCATCCAATTATATTATAATCGAATTTATATTTGTTGCTAACATAATAATGATTTATTTAACTCTTGTCTCACTTGTGGGCATAATTAAAATAGAGAAAATTGAACTCTGAAATACAGACACAAGGCCTCTGACTACACGAATCGCGAGACCGTTTCTACATGGTTTCTATGACTTTCTAGTAGGTACTTTCAGCTACGGTGATTGAACCAGAATTCCACTTAGCTAATTCTTCCAGTTCCTTCTACCATCTCTCAGAATTAGTCTAACGTCAAACAATAGACGTTGGTAATCCGCATAGATAATAGGCACATTGCAAGATAAGTAAGGAGGATGTACATGACCCTTTAATACATTGACTGCGAGGGGCAATGAGAGTGTTAAACCATTGCGACAGTAATTATCTATTGTTTTTTCTAGGTCGTCTCCTAAAAGCATTCCAAATAGAGTTCAACTGGTACCAACTGGCGTCGTGGGTGAACCTGACTGAGCAATGGCCGTTCCGCACTTCCTGGATCATCTACCATCACGAGACTTACGAGGAGCACATCGATGATTCCACCTCGCTCAAGCATATCTATGAAAAGTAAGTACCTACTGTGTTAGTATGTGGCAATATCATCAGAGAAGGTGGACCAATAGCGTTCCCTAACGTATGAAACCAATTTTCGAAATCGTGGTTTCTTTATATAAATTTGTAATTGTATTTATGATATAGATTGTAAATCACGACACTGAGTTTCGTGAGGCGTTGGGAATAGTTTTCATGAGACTTTGGCTATAGGTGCGATTTCGTGAGACGTCGGAAATACTTTTCGTAAGACTTTGGAAACAAACACATTTCACGCGATTCGTTGGAATTAACTCAACTATCCACTTGCATCATTTTAAGAGAGCTTAGCCTTTTTTTGGGTGGGAAAATGCCATTGCACTACCCCACCGCCACGGGCAGCAGGGGGTGTGTGGGGCTTTAATCCACTAAAAACCCAACCGTGAACTGTCCTCCGCTCCGTAGCAGGGCAAGACCGGGTCGCACTAGCATTCACTATCTTGCACTAGCGGTATGCCGTGAGTTCATAAGCCTCGGCCTATATGGAGGGATAGCCCCGTTCACAAGAGTTATCCCTCAGACATAGGGAGATGGGCAAGCCGGCCGAGAGTCCCCCGACTCTCGACCAGTGACCCCACTACGGAGAATGAAGGAGACGGGCGAACCGCCTCCTCCGTCCTCCCAGTCGTTTGCGCCGGATAAGGTCATATTGAGCGTCATCCTCTCTGACCCGTTCCACGGCCTCCTTTTGCACCATAACCGCCTCGCAGAAAGAGACCATAGCGTCCCACGACCTTTCGCGACCGAACATGGTGTCAACCATGCCTGGTAGAGATTGGTTTCGACCTATAGGGCGAGATCTGTCTCTACCAAGCTCTCTACGTGCTCGCGGCGATTATAATCGCTCCGTGGTATAATCGTGCCGCTGCAGGCCCCATGCGGCACACTGCTCCAGCGTGTGCTGCGCCGTATCCTCCGGCGACCCACACTCACGGAAAGCCGGTTTCTGCTACCGTCTCGCAATTTGGTAGCTGTACCAAATTGCGAGCAACATCCGTGTCCGGACAGCACCTGCACCAAAAGACGATTTGGCCTGTTGCGATTTGAGCCAACTTGAGTTGAGTCCACTTTAGGAGACGAGGCTATCGTTATATGCACAGACTTCTCTTAACGTTATAGGTACTTCCTTTATTCAAGAATAAATCGAGGTTTATGGTAATCTACATCAAAATATTCCAGGGTGGCTTTAAACTGTGACGAATGAGGCTCGCATAGAGGACCTATTGAGCTAGTGCTAAAAGAGAAGGCCTCCACATATACTCAGGAATCAGTGTCGGTGTCTTCAGGCAGACATAAGGTTTACGATAAATGAATGACTTATTTATGTTATTCTTATTTATCTTTTAGAGTGAAACCAATGATGAGCGGCCTTCGCGAAGCCAGCACCTTAATGGAACTGGACCGAGACGAGCGCAAACTGGAAGTGTTCCTGAGTTTCCACCGCGCAACGCTGACTGCCGCCGATCTCAAGATCTTCCTACCGTTCACCATCAACCTCGATCCTTACATCAAGAAGGTCATCAAAGGTAAAATTAAAATATTATCTTACCAGCCCGTTGAATCGAACTGTTGAGCAAATGCCTCCCTTTTCTCTTTCCATACAATTATAAAATATGAATTATTTAACATTAAGTTTTCCAAGCCAGAGACTCACAAACAATCATTTTAGAATGATAACATAAAAACGACGATACATTCAGTCTTTATTTAATACCTTTTCACCTTCGAAAACCCATTATTTAAGACGTAGAGTACAATATTTGCCCCGGTATAATAAGATGAAGAAGTCAAGACAAGACAAGCTCGCGTGCTAAATTTCAAAAATCCGCTACCGATTTGGTTCCTGATGTCCATTGAAAACGTACGCTAAATTAGTGAGGCCAAGAACAAGTGAGGCTAAAAACTCAGTAGTAATAACATGACATATTTCAGAGGAGCAACTACAATCAGGCGCCGAGGAAGACATGGGAGGCGCGGGCGCCGCCAGCGGCCTGTGGGGAACACCGCAGAACATGAGGCATCCACATTCCAAGCTATTCCATAGGAAGCACGTACGTTTTGAAACCTTATAAGAAAAATAGAAACCTAACATGCTGGACATTTCAAACTCCATCATCTAGCCCAAAAGTTACTAAAACTTTTAAAAACTAAAAACACCCGGAATGAGCATTTTTAGAAGTAAACATATTTTTTTTCGCGAAAGGTATCCCTTGCCCGTAACATTTTTACTCAGTCTTATCTTCGCCCATTGCGCCACAAACGTCGCTATCCTCTCTAAGTATTCATTTATCTATATAATCTGATCTCTTAACATCTTTGTTTCCCCCGTAGCGGGCATCCCCACCCACGCAAGTGACCGGTCAGACCCCAGTGGGTCCACAGCCCATGTGGGTAGGCTGGGCCAACACGGGCCAGGGCTTCATGCCGCAAACACTGGCATACCAACCGCAGCCGCAAACGCAACAGGCCGCGCAGAACCCATACCTGATGCTGAGGAACGCCTTTCCTGAATTGGTGAGTAACCAAGTAATTTCGAACGCAAAGGCCAAGCTGTGATAGCTAAACCACAGGCCTATCCGCAACAGTAAAATAAAAATAAAATAAAAAGAGCTATATTTTTCCTTACCAGCTAGTACAAAGTAGGTAATTATATATGAACCTTTATCTAAACTAAACTATTAACATTAACGGAGCGGTTTTTGTCCGGTAAGGACCGCCTTTGGCGGTGAAAGCCTCCTCCAAGCTCCAACAGTATAGTTAAGAAATTGAACTGCGTCCTAGCCTCTTACTAATAACTTCATAGCAAATCCCCGAACAAGAAAACCGATGTGACCACATACCGAAAGGCGCAGCGGGTGTAGTGGACCTATGGCCTATAAAAGAGAAAGTCCTAGACGCAGGACCGGTCACTGTCGATCTTTGGGAGAGGCCTATAGAAAAAAAAATATATCACACAAATACAGGAAACAATACAGAGAAAATTCTAAGAAAAAAAGGAAGTATAAACGGCGGCCTTATTGCTGAGAGCGATCTCTTCCAGGTTGGATTTTCTTCTTTTTAATTCTCTTGCCTATGTGCAACTGTGGGCATCTTTTGGCTGATATTATGATGATGAAACTCTCAACAGCTTAAGCCCTGCTGCTCATATACCTATAATCCTATTTAATATTCGTGTACCAACATAAAAACGATTGATTACAGAATGACCTATCAAACATCCGCCTATCAACCCTGTCGGTGGAGCGAGTGTGCGGCACAGTGCGCGAGGCACTAGGCGAAGCCGCCGACAGCGCATGCGCCGCCATACGCACGCACAACATCTGCGGGCTGGCCTTGGCTGTCTGCAAGCTGACTGACTTGGAGCCGGTAATGTGACAGTTTATATCATCATCAGCCTATGTTAGTCCATTGCTGGACATAGCCCTAGGACCCTAATAAGCGCCATAGAGCCCTGTCTTCTACCTCAGTCGACCTCAGTGGCGCAGCGTGCGAAAGTCCGCCTGCGACGCAAGAGGTTGCGGGTTCGATTCCCGCCTCGGAACAAATTTGTGTACGATCTGCAGAAATGAGTTCCGTTGGTCTGGGTATTGTCTATGTGTAATAAAAAAATACTATCTTTGTATATAATGTATTAAATATATCAGTAATCTAATACTCATAACACAAACTTTGAGTAGCTTACTTTGGGTCTAGATGATGCTGTGTGGATTGTCCAGCACTATTTATTTATTTATCTTCAGCTTGCCGCATCCAGTTAGTATAGAGTCGAGTCGTAGTTAGGTCGTTCTATAGACAGTTTATATAGAACGACCTTTACTTAAGTTTTCCGTGTGGTACTGACTTAGAATTTGCACCACCCCAACTCTTCCCGCGGGTGTCGTTAGAGGCGACTAAGGGATATCCACCAGAGGCAAGTAGTAGCGTCTCCTGCAGAACAGATCCACCGCCGAACAGCAATCCCTAACACGCATGCCCAGCGTGGGGATTATGGCATAAACCCCAAATGATAAGGCCGCTTCAATGGGCGAATTAAAATGACAAATAGAGATTACGTTGTGCGACGACCTCCGTGGAGCAGCGGGCGAAGGTCCGCCTGCGACGCAGGAGGTTGCGGCTTCGATTCCCGTCTCGGAACAAATTTTTGTACGATCTGCAGAAATTTGTTCCGTTGGTCTGGGTGTTTTCTATCGTGAATTGTATTAGGTATATCAGTTATCTAGTACCCATAACAAGCTCTGCTTAGCTAGTATTATAATATCTGTGCTTGGGGCTAGATAATGCTGTGTGAATTGTCCAGCATTATTTATTTAATTATAACGTAATCTGTATTTGTCTTTTCCTGTCCTGTGTTCCTGTTTTTTTATGTGCAATAAAGAGTATTTATATTGTTTTGATAAGAGCCAATAAGACGATAAGGGCGCAGAAAATGCGTATTGTACAAATAAACGTTATCACATTACCAAATTTTCACTAACTTTAGTTTAACTTTAGAAAATCTGTAAAAATTCAATGAATGAGCTTGATATGCCTTGTCCATAGATCCTAAAGTTGCCCTTCGGTGATTGGGAGCTTTTCAAGCTGCTAATTATAAACCTGCGCGAATTGGAAGCCAATATGCCGTCGAGCGCCCCCGCTGTCACAGGTAAACAAAAAAAGATCTTATGTACCTATTTTTAAAGTCTATGGTTTTTGATAAAAATTAAATTTCTTTTGGTGTTTTTAAGCCCCATAAAAACGACATGTGCCCTGTCTGTTGCATCGTAGAAACGGATGAACCTATATTCCGATTTCGTTTTTTGGTTTGAAATGTCATAAAATTAATAGTATTAAAAGTAAAAAAATATTATAAATTATATTCAATTAGAATATTTTATTTCGGACATTTTAAAGATCTATAATTTGTTAGTAAATATACACAAGCACAGATAATTAGGATTAGTTATTTGACTTATACTTAACATTATAGTAAATCACTCTCCTCACGAAACCATGCCACGTGGGAGAGGTAACTCTCTACCAGAAATAGTTTGAAGGCTGGTATTGGGGCTGTCACACACTGCGCATCAGGGCGCTCTTTTTACGGAGAATGGCAGCCAATCCAACCGTCTAAATATTGCTATGTTTGATTGAAAATCGGTGCAGCTGTTCTAACCCCTGACACCCGAGAATAAATCGGTGAAATTCCTCCCACTCGTAGGCGCATGCGCGGAAAATTGCGATAGAAAATAGCCCGATCAGACTTTACAAGAGTAGAAAGAAGATATTTCAGGGTATAATTGTCAATAATAGTCTTACAAAAATCTGAAATTATTATTTACATGTTCTACAAAGTGTGTTGATGTTGCAGTGGTGACAGAAAAAACTACAGAAACCGACGCCGAAATCCCTGCAAAGCCGAGACCCAGTCTCGATCACCAGCGCAGCCGCCCTAGCAATATGGAAAAACAAGTATGTCGATTTAACAATTATTATTTTTAGTGATATTTGAGTATCTTAGGGCGCATTCCCATTATGTCGTAACGATTAATTTATCGTTAGACGACTATCGTTTCTAGCTGTTCTCATTAAATCGACTGTTGACAGTCTTGGCAAAAAATCGTCACAACAAAAAATGAGGAACGACAGTTATTCGTCCCGTCCTAAGACCTTCATTTAAATATACAAGCCACGCTGCTTTAAACTGTACGACGATCTGTCTTGTCACGACAAATTGGTAACGCGCCCAAATAGCCCGGCCACACTCTTCTTCTTACCTGATTATTTTATTATTATTTATTTATTTATTAGCCTGATGTGGCCTCCCTCCCCTCCTCCTTACCTTACCTGATAGTGAACTAAAAAGCCTATGTTCATGAGCTGCTCATGTCTTTAAATCTCCTTGCAAAATGATCACTATTTCCACGATCCATAATCAAATTAATCAACAATGATATGCATTAAAATGGACTTAGGACATTTAAGCTCAAAGCTTTTATTACATAAGTTTATCCATGTAAAATCGTGAAAAAATTATCATTGCAAAGTTTCCTCATCCTAGAATTGTTTTCCTAAATTAGTTCTCCCAAATTTATCAAAAATTGGCTATTGAATTGAATCACATTGTAATATTTTGCAGCCGTACACGGAATATCAGGTGAATAAATTAGATGTTTGTGGTTGTTACACATTTTTGTTCAAAATTAGCAAAATTGGATTTTGAATTGGCACAAAGCATTTGTGTATAATTGGTTTGTTGCACATCTTTACGGTTCATTTATTGTTTTATTTTGGCACGTATTAGTTTTATGTTTTAAATTGAAGGAATTTTCGAGCACATTTTCCACGCACAATTCGACTTCTCTGCATAAACTTTCATTAAAATGGTCCATTTGCTCAGAATACATTACTTATTTCAATAATTTTAAGTCTCCTTTACTAATTATTTGGTCAGATTATGTTTACAAAGCATAGAAGTTTTAATCCTGGGTGCAACCCAGGATTAAAACTTATTCACTTTACAGAGGCATTTTATCACTGAAACATATCTAGACTGCTTTAATTTCGTTTTTTTTTTTTTTCATTTGAATGGTGACTTGATCAAAAGTTTCTATCAGGAAGTATTAGCTCTGTGTTAGATTATGAAAATCGGTTCAGCCATTCCAATGTTATGTTGGTATCTACTGTACACGTACAGTAACCAGTTTCAAATAAAATCTGTGGGGATAAAATAAGCCTTTCTTTGTTTTTGAATATATTTTTCCGTACACAGAAATTTCACTACTGCATAAATTATTCCAGATTTTTTATTCATAAAGATAATCATGTATATTCAAGGGTTTCTGTGTCCAAAAGTGAAACAAAAATAAATCGCTTTGACTTTTGATTTATTAACACTTCAATCCCCGCAGGTAACCCTCGAGGAGCAAATGATATGCGGCGCCCTCCAAACGCTGAACGAGGAGGCGTTGGAGGACGTCCTCCAATCGGAGCCCCCCTCCCACCCAGGTGAGCCCCTCCGCACCATCCGCGAGCATGTCCCCCCCCGTCCCGACAACCAACCACCCCCCGCGAATGGACCCTCGAGTGACGTCATACTTAACCTAGAAGATGCTGATGTCTTCATGTAAAGAAGAATTTGAAAACGGTTCCAAGTAATTAATATTTTGAATACGATTTTGAGCAACGAAATTGGAGAGTCATAACTCGGGAGATGGTGATGTCCTCATGTAAACCGAGTTTAGCTTGAAAGTGCTTCAAAGCAAGAAATCTTAACTTGGGTTGTACTTAACCTGTGAGATGGTTATGTCTTCCTGTAGAGCTTGGAAGTGCTTCCACGCAATGTTATAGCTTAACAGGTCCAATATGTAAAGCACAATACACCCTTCGAAAATAATGGCGTTATAATTTATCTGGAAGATGCTGATGTCTTCATGTAAACAGTTGCGGTCAGGCACATTGACGCAAAGTTAAAGAACACTAAAGCGATTGTAAAAATGTTGATAGCAAATTAACCTCGTCTCCAAACGTATTTGTTTTAAACATTTCTCTCGATTTTGGCAGACAAATCTGATTGTTAAATAACCTAACTTCTTTTTCGTAAGTCGTCTCATAGTCCGTAAATTCTTACTAGTTTGAGTAGATAATCTGCATTTATGGAAAGTTTCCCTAAACTTGGAAAGTTTCATTTGCTTTCCCACTTCTAATTTGTGTAAGGTTTAAATTAAAACAAATAAATCAGATAAAAGCAATGACTTTTTTCATTGGTAAGCATTTGGCCTGGCCACCAACTCACTAAAGTAAAGATGTGGCCTTAGATGGAGCATTTTTCTCAGAAGCAACTTTTACTCACTCTTGATTTGTCATAACTTGTGATGGTAATGAAGGCTTTGCTCTGACTGACTCCGCGCTGATCGTAGATACTCTAGTTAGCTTGAAGCAGTAGTTTAAACCTTCGACTCGACTCTGCGTCAGTATGCCTTGACTGAAAAAGAGCTTGAAAGTGCTTCCAAGGATATTTTATGCAGCTTAATTAAGCTAATGTTGGTTACATTAAGTACCTACAAACTGTTTTCCTAAATGAAATTAATAGTAGCGCTCTGCGCTATACCGTAAGTGGAATGTAACAATATCAAAGGCATTTAAATTTGTTCAGTTCAATCAAAGTAACTATAATCTATTTTTGTATAAGCGAATAGCTTGAAAAGACTAGAGAAGTGAAGGCGGGTGTAGTTGTACATTGTCTACGTTTTACCTCATGATTCGACAATACTATGATAGATCTTCTACGAAAATAGATGTTGAATTAGTATCACTGATTATTGCAAGTCTCTTACAAAACAAAGTTTTGACTTTTCCTCTAAATGATCCCCCTATAGTTTGGCAGCATTTGAAATTAATATGTGATACTCACATTCCTATTGTATTTAACATGTTTATTATTATTATTAGTGTTGATTAGATTAGGTGTTTTGAATACAAACACTTTTCATATAAGTATAGAGAGATTTATTAAATATCGATTGATATGTGCCACTGATATTTAATAATGTTAACAAATGCCTTATAGGACAATTTAAAGAGTTGAAACTAGTGTTAAGAATTATTTATATTCCATTTTAGAGTTTTAAGTTAATATTGAAGTAAGCTCCATAGTTTTGATAATGTGTTCATGATTTATTTTAAATTCAGTTTCGGTATTTAGGTAAATTTTGATTTTGCAGTAGCACTAGCTGCTCTGAGCTATTTAATTTTACTTTGCTAGTTATTATATCACTTATGAAAAAGTACTTATGTCTGTTTAAGTTATTAGGTGTCGTATTCCAGTTATTACATGGTATTTTGAAATTATCTCAAACAACATATCAGTAGTCTCATTTTAAGTATTTATGTAGTTAGAAATGTTTAGTTACGATTCGAAACTAGGCGCAGGTATACCTAATCATAGCCTCGAATCTTTTGCAGTATTGTACAATAATAAAAGTTAAAACGTAACTGTTGTTTGATTTGCACCTTTCTTTCAATTTGTAAATCTAGATGATCGAGGGCGCGGCGTTCCACGGCGGCCGGCATCAGACGCAGGTGACTCCCTCCTTCCCTCCCTCCCCTCCCGTTCTGTTTTTTTTGTGAAATTTCAATCTAGTACAGCTGTATTTCCTTTCAGATGAGGAGAGCACGCTGCACCTAAGCGTGGCCGAGGTCATGCCGTCTCCGGCAGGTTCTCCCCTCGCCCCGCGCCGCGACCCGTCCATCCTGAAGGGCGGCGGCAGCTTCCGACGGCGCCTCGACCCACCCGCCGTCACCTTCAACGTGGAGAACGAACGGGATTCCGACGACGAGGGACAGATCACATTCAGTGCTCACCCCCGCGCCGCGCACTACCGCGCCTCCCCCGCGCCCTCCCCGCCCCGCTCGCGACCTTCCTCCCTCCTCGTAGAAGACACTATCGACTCCGGTCGGCTACCCCACGCGCGCTCCGTCGAAGACTCCTCTCGAATTCCCAGCGGGTCTCCCGTAGTCGACCTTAAACTCCGCGGGCTGAGGAAAACCGCCGCGATACTCCGTAAAGTCAGCTCCGCCGAGCGTCTCACCCGACTGAAAGATAAAATAATGCGCGGAGGCGGCTCCCGTGAGCGCAGCCCCGTTCGCGACGACACCTTTAGCGATGACGAGTCGCAGCCGCTGGTATCCCCGGCGGTGCAAGTCACATCGGCGGGCGAGCCGATGGCGCGAGCGCCGCTCGGCGTCGACTGCGAGATCGACGGACCAAATTCCACTGAGGTGTCCCCTCGTTCAGACTTGACGGAGTTGGAATCCCCGCACGCTGCTCTCGATGTCCTCCCAGAGGGGAAGGGGGACGACGACCGCGGCGGCGGGGAGAGAGTTCTCCGTCAGGAAAGCGACGCATCTCTGTGTAACATGGTCGAGCCGTATAACATGCGGCTGTTGGCCCACGGAACGTCGGAAGGCGCGCGAGCGCTGTGGAGGCAGGACGCGATGGACTCGGGCCCGCCCTGGCCCTGGGACGAGCCGGACTCGCCCGTCTGAACTGAATAACATCGCGGTCCCGCGCTTGTGTTCTTCCAGCCTTCGGGCTAAAGTGAAAAGTAATGGCCTATTTCGGCCATGATCACCCAGTTTAGGTAGGCAATCATACATACCCGCAGCGGTATTCATATTTTGAAGAGTACTTAATTACGATTATTTTGATTGCATTTAAATGTAATTTCTCACCCAGATTGTGATATTACGTATGAACTTAAGTATACAAAAATGAATATATTTGTCCTCAATCGATTGATGACTTTGTTTTATTATAACCTTCGCCTCACTCTGCATATTACAACTAGGTACCTAGATACAGTAGGAAGACCTAACCTTTAAAAAAAGGTTAGATAGAAGGTACCAAACGCTTGTATCAATTTTAAGTAACTTTTATTTAACGTTCACAGCTACCATTTGAATAAATTAATCATAAAGCAAACAGCATTTAAATTTATTAGACTAACAGAAGAAAAATAGGATAAGGGTCCGATTACATAATGGACTATTAAGCGCAAACTCGAATCATAATTCTAATTCCATGCCAAATCATTAGGAATGTTTTAATCTAGCCATCTAAGTGCTTTCCAATCATTTGATTCTTGATTCTTTTGTCTTTTACATTAATGTTTTACAATAAATAGAGAGCTTATAATAAATAAACAGCTGTCGTTTTACAAAAAGACAATAAAATTTAATAAACAAAATATTAGACAGAGATCATTTTTACCATAACCTCGCATCACAGGGCTTAATATAAAATCTAGATTATCTAGTCAAACAATAGGTTATTCTTTTCACTACAGAAAACCTATAAAGAATAATGATCTATCGCTTACTGAAAATTAGTAAATTACGAATTAATCGTCTTTTGAGTAAAAAGTGATTCAACAAGATTCTTACTTTAAATATAGAAAACGTTACATAATCTAAGCAGTTTTGTGCAGTAAAAACCGTGCCTACTTAGCAATGGCATCGATTCTGAATATCACTTTCTAGTAATATTAAGTAACATTATCAGCAGAATCAACACCACACTTTATCTATGAATAATCTCGCTTAACAAACGTTTCTACGACAAATAAGTACTTATTTACAAAACATGGAATATGAGATTTCAATGTTATTCTACAATGGAACATAGCGAATCACTAAGCATGTGGACCTCCATACACCCTGTTCACAGTCACACTACAGATTTATCTAGAAATTAGTGTACCTTACCTTATTTCTAAAAATAAGTAGGCACACCTATACAGGGTGGATTTTTTAGACGGGACAGTAAGCCTACCCTTGCCTTAACTGGTGTAGCTTAGCAAGACAATGGTCTTCGGAGACGGAGAGTCCATATTTTTTAGAGTCTTTTTCGACCCCATTCTTAGTTTTTTTTTTTTTTAACAAACAAAAGACATTTATTACTGAAGAAAATATAAAGTATACAGATTACTTATGGTCCCCGCACTAGGTTCAGAACTTGTATCGCGGGAGGCCGGTTTACAATTGAGTTTTAACAATAAAAGGTAAGTACTAAACAGAGCAGCAGTCCACTCGTGGCAATAACAATACCAAGATAATATGATTTAGAGAAACACAAAATATAAAAATTAAAAATTAAATTTAAATCAAAACGACAAAAGAAAGACAAAAGAAATTAGGCACAACATAACGCAAATAAATTTACTTATATTAATTATTTATCGCTTTTAATATAATTAAGTTCAACACGACATTCGGCCGGTTTTGGGAGGGTAGGGTAAGAGGGAATGGATAGGACGGAGGGATGGGAAGAGATGGAAGATAACTGTGAATGGGATAAAACTGGTTCTTATGAATCAACTTTGAATCGAAAGAAGTCTTTCGGTAGCGTCATAGTCTAACTTGAGAAGCCACTTTCGAACCTTCTCCTTGACTCCGAAAAGGGAGCATGAAAGAAGATCACATTGCATTAAAATACGGCGATAAATGAACGGATAGGAGAAAGACCGAAAGCGCCTCGCAAACGCAGACTTGACTGCAGGGACTTTAATTTTAGTACGACGATGACCAGACTTCGAGTTTTCATCACGTAATGATTTAATGTTTGCCCTGTGGAATGAATAAAATATTTCAATAAAATTTACAGATCTTTCACAAAAAGTTTTGTTGAATAAAAAATTAAATTACTTTTGGACTCGTAAAACGTATGGGAAAAGTTTTTTTGCGATTTCTGACTTATAGTAAGTACTGTAAGTCAGAAATCGCAAAACCACCTCAGTTGGTCCGATAGAAGTTTTTGATCAGTATAAGAAACAGCATCGATTGGCATAAAAAGTTTTTGTGTACAATTGAATTTTCTCGCAGAATGTAATTTTTTTTTTATCTGTGAATGGGGATGAAATTTTCTCTTTATATAACGGATCTTCTAAGACTATAGCTACACCGTCTAACACTTTCATGGCCCATGACGAAGATGATCTCGTAAACGTACCTCTTAACTGCCCCATCCAAAAAATCTAACCTGTATATTACATACGACTCTAATGAAAACTCGCTTGTAACTTTGGCTGGCCTTTCATTCCTCTTCATCTTTCCTTCTAACATGATTAGATAAATTGACATTCTAATTCGTTGAATTCCTTAACACTTTTAAATGGCTGGCTTAAATGTATGAGAAAAGAGGGGAATATTTTTAAGTACATAGAGACCAATATTGCGATGATCAACAAATTATTCCGAGACTGGATTATATGCAATTTGAAATAGTTTGAATTGAGTTTTATAGTTTTATTTTTTACTAACTGATTATCCTCCTGGCATGTCCCCACACAATTTACACAATAGTCAATATGTAAATGATCCAGGTTTTCTTTATTACTCGCATAGGTACCTACTAACAATATCTTCCTCAGAGATTACTTACAATACAAATTCAATACAAACGCTAGTGTTCATTTATAAATGTAACATAACAGTCATTGGTTATGGAGGCAACACACCAAGACTAGTTTACAAAACACTGTCGGCTGCCGGAATATTAGTAGTCGCGCCATCCCGCCATCGTGCTTTGACGCCGACTTTGGTGTGTAGACCTTCAACTTGACAGATGTTAGGAAATAATGAAGTCATCTAATAGCTGAACAGGGGTTCAATTCTGCTAATTTATTCTCTTCCCTCTTAGTGACTGGTATAGTTGGGTTAGATATTCTCTTCCCTATTAGTGACTGGTATGGTCGGATTAGATTCACTGGAGCTGAGACGCAAACTGCAGTTAGCTATGCACTTCTGGCTTATTATGCGGAGTAAAGTGAACAACCCTACCATTCAAGAAACTATTACTTTATACGTCCCGCATAACTTTGCGGTTGAGACACCACCGACTGTTTGTCTATCACACTCCGCGAACGCAGCATGCTTACCATGCTCCTACACGACGCGGCACGATGGCCCACTATAAATATCTCCAATACCAATACCTACAATAAATATCTCTTATATTTTACATTAGTTTGTACCCGAGACAGTAAGCATATTGGTGTAAACTGTGAGCTTCTAATAAGTTTTTAGTAAATAATGTCTTATTGTTTTACTATGAGTGTGGTATCGTCGCAGAATCGTAGAAACCATAGATAAAGAAAACTCTAGATATTGCGTGAGGAGCCATTTGCGCCATACCATTGTCATGGCGCGTGTGAAGCGACTAGTTTAGCAGAGTAGGGCCCCTGGATCAGCCTTCCGAACGCGTTTAGGTTTTATTAACATGTACAGGCGTATACGAATTCTAAAATAGTAGTTATAACGATCAGAAATTTTATCGTTGAGGATGACCATGCCTACTACCTTACCTTTAAAAACATGTCTAAGATATCGATAAGCTTGACCATTAAATTCTGTCCGTGTAGGCCTAAAGTTAAAGTTATGCTCTGCTCAGTTACAGAGATCAATTATTATTTTGCTAACCAATCGCTTCACTATGACAGTGGTCTCGTGTAGATCGCCACGTAAAATCTCCAGTTAGTGCGTGCTTGAGCTATTTACACGGAGAGATTGATGGATTGGTAGTAACCTCGGCTCTTTTGACGTGCGTGTCTCTCCATCTGTACTTTCTGTCATCCAAAGTAAGAATACCAAAACGTGTCTATGGTGGTGACTCTTCGACGATACCATTGTGATAGCGAAGCGATTTTTAGCAGAATAGGGCCCCTAGTTGCAAGTACATTACACGATTCGAATGTTGCTTATATTACTGGGGGTATCGTCGATGGTTTTATCCGGGGGGTCGGGTGTGGAGGGACGCTGCGTTTTGTTGTCATCGTCTATCGGTTCCATGGCGTCTATCTGTTCCACGGCATCCTCTGCATCCGACGGTTGGAGCCTCTCTTCACCTGGGAAAATAATAAATAATGCTGGTTAATCCACACAGCATCATCTAGCCCTAAGCTAAGCAGAGCTTGTGTTATAGGTAAAAGATATCTGATACTTATACTTGATACAATACAATTACTTAACACGTAATTTTATTATACATAGAAATCACCCGGAGCATACAGCTGGAGATCGTACAAATATTTGTCCCGAGACGGGAATCGAACCCGCAACCTGTTGCATCGCAGGCGGACCTTCGGCCACCGCGGCACAGAGGTCTTCAATGATGGGTAGGTATGTTTTTAGTAAGTAGATATTTAATTCACATATCAATCCAATAATTTGTTGAGTAGACAATGAGCCAGACCAGAGCGGTGAGTCTATTTGACGTTATTAACGAGACGTGATCGTTACGTCTCCTTTTTGTATGGGATTTGCGTAGTTCCAAGTCCGCACGATGGAGGCGCTTTACCAAATTGTATGGAAAAAGGAGATGTTCGTTACTAACGTCAAATAGACTCACCCCCCAGGTTACATTGCGTTTCATTTCAAGCCAGATCATATTTTATAGCTTTTATTGTTGTATATTATTCTATTGTTATCGCATCTTAGATAAAAAAAAAGTAGAGTTAAATAGCGTTGGGTGAAAATAAAGCACCAGTTCACTAGCTGGCTGACTTTGGAGATGTTAATTATGTACTTCACTTTATGGCTTAATTTGGGCAGGAATGGCAGCGGCCGGCAGCGGAGAACACTTTCAGTTTCAAACAAAAAAATAATTTTAAACTTTATCTACATCAACATACATATAAGACCTGCCCCCGAATACTCAAACGCAAGTCAGATTAATGGTCAAAGCTCATTAGACCCCCCCCGGCACCTGACCCGCACCGCCTTGCCTCTTGCAGTTAGTATTCTTAATAAATGGAATTCTACGGATATGCGCTCACTACATCAACTCCGGATTACGCGCGGACGGCGAGTGGACCACTTCGTGATAACGTTAACTGGTTAACCACGCGGCGTCCACCCGTGGCCCACGAATGGTTCACTGGTTGACGCCGCGGCGTCCGCACGAGACGAGGCGGTGCGGCTCCGGTGCCGGATGGCTCTATTTAGCTATGGTCCTTAAAGCAGTCATACATAAGTGACGAATTTTTCAGATTTTCATGTATAACTATCAAAAATTCGATGCGCTTAGTGCTAGGTGCGTTTGAATTTCGGGGGTTAAACCAGTATCGGTTAAAAAGATCAAAAAGGTATCGCGACAGCGGGCAGCCGCGTGGTGTCGCTGCCACCCTGGTGTGAATTGACCCTAAGACTCTTATGGTTCATTCACTCTTAGGCTAAGAGTAGACTAAGTTTACTAAAGGCACAAGTCAAGTTAGTTGCAGACAGTGTTAGCATTTACGTCACTGATATTGCATTCACACCTGGCTTACCGATAGAAAAAGTATCAGAAGCGTCGTTATTCCCCTGAATCGCGCCCCACCACCCGGTTACCGCGTCTTTAGCCTGCGAGAGGGCGCCACTGACCGCGTTATCTTCGTGCCACTGGAATGCTGAGTAAAATCTCTATAACGTACCTATAGGGTTGTGTTTAGCGCGTTCAATCATCCAGTGAGCGGCTTTTCCCTGAGAGTGAGTCACTTTGAGATAAAATTAAACTACAAATAGTACATTGCCACTAACTTTTCAATTTAGGGCTACTCGTGCATTGAGACGTCGTCGCCGGTGTATAAATTTTTTTTCATAGTTTCAGCAAACTATTTCGAGACGCTTCGAATGAAATTCTATTGAAATTCGATTTGAATTGCGCAAGTAGTTTTGACATTGGTTTGACTAGATTATTGGATATAAATCATATCACTCTGATTCTAAGATCAGGGAGTATTTTTAGGGAACTGCAGCTGTAGTCTAGTCATTGCAGTCTTGCCACCATATAACTAACCAGATAAGTTGGTGGCACTGCAGATTTCATATAACTTACGTATAGAAAGGGTGTACATTTCTTGCGACATCTTCATGCGGTTCCTATAGACAGACAGTCCGAATCAAAAGAAGATAATCGGAATTGGTGCCAGTTTTATAAATAGATGCCATTACAACTGTACTGCACTGTTGTTCTGTGTCATCCACCACTGATTCCGCTCATCTACTTTTGCTCCTGTAACTACGACATACATCCTATAGAACTAGTGTCAGAAGCGCCGCTGTTCTGCGGGGCGGTAAGGGCGCTCCGGTAGCCCGTGACCGCGCCCCTAGCCTGCGATAGGGCGCCCCTGACAGCGCAGGACGTGGTCGTACCGACATCTATCTACTAGTGATGTATACTACACACATTCTATAGAACTAGTGTCAGAAGCGCCGCTGTTCTGCGGGGCGGTAAGACCGCTCCATTAGCCTGTGAGCGCGCCCCTAGCCTGCGATAGGGCGCCCCTAGCCTGCGATAGGGCGCCCCTGACGGCGCGGGACGTCATCACACCGACATCTATCTACTAGTGCTGTATACTACACACATGACCTACCTATAGAACTAGTGTCAGAAGCGCCGCTGTTCTGCGGGGCGGTAAGGGCGCTCCACCAGCCCGTAAGCGCGCCCCTCGCCTGCGATAGGGCGCCCCTGACGGCGCAGGACGTGGTCGCACCGACATCTATCTACTAGTGATTAAAATACACACATGACCTACCTATAGAACTAGTGTCAGAAGCGCCGCTGTTCTGCGGGGCGGTAAGGGCGCTCCACCAGCCCGTAAGCGCGCCCTTCGCCTGCGATAGGGCGCCCCCGACGGCGCGGGACGTGGTCGCGACTGCGCGTCCTGTGCTTGCCACCGCCGCTGTCACTTTACGACCGCCTTCTGTTGTTGACATCGTGCTGGAAATTTTACAGAAAAACTATTCACTGTATCATTCATTAGGCCTAAATACTTAGTGCCCATGTCTGCTCCGTGGTACTGCTGAGCATGGGTAGTGATTGCGTTAAATAGGGCGGGTCATATCAATCCTATACAATACGACCCTGGTGGAAAGCCAAGCTAGGTAGCAAATTGGACTCCTGAGGGTACGCGATAACGAAGCAGGCCACGAAAACACTGTCACGAGGACGTAGCTACCATGGCGGCTGATTGCAGGAGATAGCACCGAGTGACGAGAAATGAAGGACAGAGGGTGATATCGATGATATTTTGTGAATATTGCCTGCGCAAGCAATGATTAAATTTTTTGATTGAGTTAATTTCATGTGCGTCCAATCAAAAATCTATCTTAAAATAGATAGATAGACAGCGTTTAATATAAATAAATAAATAAATAATGCTGGACAATTCACACAGCATTATCTAGCCCCAAGTTAAGCAGAGCTTGTGTTATGGGTACTAGATAACTGATATACTTAATACAATACACTACATAGATAAATTAAAAAATGGCAGAAGCCTTTATTCACAAAGAAAATTATAATATAATTAGTATTTACAATTGAAACAATTGAGCTAACTGCAGACTGTTGCAAACAATCTACAGGTAGCTCAACTGATCCATATCAATACCAGTCGGAAGCGTAGATACATAGATACATAGCGTAGATGCGTCTACATAGATAGATATTTTTTATTATACATAGAAAACACCCAGACCAACGGAACACATTTCTGCAGATCGTACACAAATTTGTTCCGAGGCGGGAATCGAACCCGCAACCTCCTGCGTTGCAGGCGGACCTTCGCCCGCTGCGCCACGGAGGTCGTCGTTAATGTTAAAAAGATGACATTTTTTATGGTAAGTTGAGTCTTAAATTCTAAATTACGTTTATCTAGACACTAGAATTCTCTAATATAATTTATAAATACTAGTACTTAATACCTATGACAGTTATGCACACAGACACAGCGATGTCACCGTCTTGGGTTCTAGCTGTATGGCGCGGTATGATGATGTCCTTCTAAATACCTCTTTTACCATAGCTTGATCTAAAGTTTTTGTTTTTATAGTGCGTAAGCCTCACACTGGCAAATTTCTAAGACATAAATTTCTAAGAGGATGCGGGTTCAAGTCCCGCCGAAGTCGTAAATTTTTGCGATGTTATTTAATAGCTTGATCTCACTCCGGCGCGGTTGTAACGCAGTTGCACACGCGCGGTCCAACAATCACAATTAAGTATGCATGATGTCAGTGCAAAAGACTGTATCGTAAACCCTATTGTATTTTCAGTTAGGTTTTTTTTACTTACTGCGCAAATTTGAGTTTCATATCAGCTACAGAAAGCTGCCCGCTGAAAGGGTGTACGGGCGCCAGGTTCATAAACGCCTCCACCTCGCCATTGTTGGTGTTTTTCAACCACTGCTCGTACGCGGGCGTCGCCTTGAAGGTTGCCATGAATGGCGCGTTGAACGAATCCAGTTCTCGGCTACCATCTGTAGAAAATATTATAGTAAAATAAGCCTTTATTACTGAATTATAATAATAATAACAAATTATATAGTTTATTTTAATACTATATTCTTAGTTCTATTTTTATTTTTTTCCAGCTTGTCCTTCGACAAAGGCCTAATCTAAGGTCTTCTACTTTTTCCTGTCCTTTGCAGTGCGGATCCATTCTGGGCTGGCTTTCATTATCATTTTCCCATTTATAACAACTAGTTTATGCCCGCGGCTTCGCACGCGTTGGTTTATGGAGACATTTAAAGGAGATTTATATCCCATGGGAATTGATTTTCGGGATAAAAAGTAGCCTATGTTTGATTCCAGGATTAGAATTAATTGTATGCAAAATTTCACCAAGTTCCGTTCAGTAGTTTTGGTGTGAAGAGGTAACAAACATCCATCCATCCATTCAAACTTTTGCATTTATAATATTAGTGTGATATTTTTCTATGATAGGATAGATAAGACCGCACCGAGTGGAAAAATGGGGGGGAAGTCTTTGTCCAACAGTAAGACGACTTAGGCAAAAAGAAAGACTAATAAGACTAGAGTCAATTCTGTTGTGACTTAGAAATATAGTTTTAACTAAACTAAACTTTGGTCAAATTAGTTAACAAACTAAACTTAACTGATTCCACGACAGGGCGCTATGGCGCTTATTAATGGACTAATATAGGCTGTTGATGATTATGATGAAAGGTATCGTTGTCCTTTTTATTTTGATTACATTTCAAATAACATAGATAAATAAATAATCCACACAGCATCATCTAGCTCCAAGCTAGGCTAAGCTTGTGTTGGGTACTAGATGACTAATATACTTAATACAGTAAATAAAACAATGATGGAGTCAATTCAGATGTTGCCAAAACTAAACTAAAATAATTTGACAGGACCAAAAATGTTGGAGTCCCTTTCATAACAATCGACATCTAAAGGATAGCATCATTTTTAGTGCTGTCAAATTAGTTAGGTTTTGGCGACATCTGAATAATTGATACCATCATCATTTTATTGCTATCAAATTAGCCAAGTTTTGGCGAAAACTGAATAATTGACACCAACATCATTTTTAGTGCTGTCAAATTAGTCAACTTTTGGCGACATCTGAATAATTGACACCATCATCATTTTTAGTGTTATCCAATTAGTTTCGTTTTGCAACAGAATCCACACCACTGTCTGAAGTTGCAAGGCAGAATAGGCTTTTGCCCAGCAGAATTACAAATAAATAACAGGAAAAAACATAACCCTCCTTCTTGCTGTCAGGTAAAAAACAGGCTTACCAGGTAATAATGACGTCCTTAGCAAATATATCAGATAGGTAGCGAACTGATCCCGTATCCACGTATCTCCCTGCGTCGACCCGTGCCTAACAACATGGTCGGCAAATCTCAAGTCTTCGGTGCTCAAAGCTAGCAGCCTCCGTAGCGTCAAGTCAGCTGTCTCTATCCTCATCTCATTCAACTCCACTAGAACGTCGAATAACTGCCGTTTCTGCTTGAATAAAACGTTAGAAGCGCCTACAACAAAGCCTTGTACCGCCGGGTCAGATAACAGATCTAGGTAGTTTAATGACAAGTACGGTAAACAGAGGTATCCATCTACAAACAATGGCAGCGGCAATCCACACTCTGCTTGGTCGATCTGCCCAGTCATATTGTACAAGCCATCGACACTCATGTCTCTCGCCATTGTGGGGCTCTGTTGCGCTTCCGTGAGCCCCTTCTGCGGTTTATATTTCTCGCCGATGCTGTGACATTTTTCTCTGCTAGCTGTGATCTCTTGTCTGTCTACTACGTCAGTAAGGATAGTTTCATCGAAGCTCTGTCGACTAACTTTATCTTTCTCGTCTATTAAGTTGCCGGTTTCTTTTGGCGATAATTCTTCAACTATACTGGTACCGTTTATTAACTTGTCACGAGTCACTTCAATGGTTGTGTCTGTTAATTTGTCCTCGAGGTTCTTATCTTCAGTGGGGATTGGAGATAACGGCCTCGTTAAACTGTAACAAAAGTGTTTTGATTATTGTATTTTGTAGATAACATAGGTACGTAAACAAACATGCAATGCGACACACACAAACAAAATAAAAGGATGAAAGCAAGTTTTAATTATTATCTATATTTTTGGAAAAATTTGATATTTCTCGTTTCGACGGCGTCACAAGACGCACAGGATCAATGCTCTAACAAACCTACTGACACACTATTATAAAACTAGCTAATAGATTGGGATGGAATTTTTGCAGGCCTGGCCTGGAATAAAATACAGGCTACTTTTTATCATAAATCAGAATTTTCGCAAAAATTTAAGCGTTTCCATAGACGCAAAGCGTGCGAGGCCGCGGGCAGAACTAGTTAATAATTTGGTGCATAAGCCTACAGGCAGTCATGATGACAAATTTTATCCATGTACAACATTATATGGTCTACACAAATCTATGAAATGGTTTGAGTCACACCTCTGTTTTTTATTACAATCATTGTGAATGGATGACAGCTCTGGATTGTTATGATAATCATTAGTTGTTTCCGTTTACATGGTACCTTGAATTTATAATGAAGTACCTATACTTGGTTAGTAGTCATGTGTGATTTGATTATATTAAACAGACAAATGAAAAAATGTCCTTACGGCAACGCCACTTTTTCATTTTTCTGAACAAAATTTTACATCTAATGTTAAAATTCATGGTGTTCCTTTTATTTCTGACACTATGTGATTCAGCAAAAAATAATCCTTACGATGAAGCCTTTCGATCGGTATTATAAAGCTACAGGATGATTGTTTTTCTCATGTAACGGGTCCGATTCCCGGTTCAACCATGTAATTATTTAAATATCTATGAATGCAGTTTAAATTGTTTTTTAAATTAAAATATTATCTTCTTTCAGTAAAATGTTCTATCTACAATATTCAAGGTACTTTCCCTCCATGTGGCATGGCCGTAGGACGCCCTGTATAATCCACAGATATGTCATCTATAGCATTAACTATGTTCATACATTGGCCAATATTCCATAACCATGTATCTGTCTTGTGTAGCTAATGCATATTTATTTACTCACACAACATTAGCAGCATGTGAAAGTCCTCCCTCCAAACACTGAGGCAGCAAGGACACAAGTGTTAGCAAGGCCGTGGATAGGGGGCCTGCCGGAGATCCATAGATTAGCACCTTGCGACGCAGGAGTAGTAACTTGAACAGTAGCACAGCTTTGTGTCTCCAGCTCTCAACTAGCCTTTGGACTGATAAACCTGATGAGAAAATTGTTTTGGTTTTACGTTAAAAGGAATTGTACATGACTTTAGTCAAAATAAACCGCCAAGGTGCTAGTCGACTCGCAAACTAAGGGTACCATCCCTTAAAATCAGGCAAATTTTTCAAAGAACATCAAATTTTCTCTTATTTGGAGACCCGTTTCAATTTTCAACTTTATTATATTTTAGTATTTGTTGTTATTACAGTTGAAGTGTTACTTAATTATAGAAAGTGTCATGTCTACCTATTGTGGTTCAGGATTTTCTTAGACACATTTAATTATTATTACATAAGTATCTGTTTAACTACTTGTCTACTTAGTAAAAATATCACTACTACTCATTTTATTATGTCTTTAACTTTAACTTTATATAGTACTTAACTTTAAATTCAATAAATATGTAAACTCCTATAATTTATATATGTTGTGCCAAGGAGGCGGGCGATGAGGCAGCTCCACAGTTTTAAACTTTTGCTATCTCATCGTTCATTCGTAAATTACCTATTATGTACCCTATTCTAAATAAATTATTTTGTATTTTTTTTTTGTATTTAGGAGACAATCAAAGAGCAAAAATCACTAAGAAAATCACGTTCTTTGTATGGAAGCCTTCTTTAATTTGGATATATATTTTATTTTTATTATTTGCGGTTATACCGGCAAGAGTTATACAAATTCCCTTAAAATTTCAACTGTCTACCTCTTACGGTTCATGAGAGAGAGCCTTCTGACAGACGAATGGATGGACGGACGGACAGCCGAAGCTTAGTAGAAGTAGGGTTCCATTTTCGCCCTTCAGGTACAGAACCAGTTAAGGAGCAATTAAGGAGTATTTTGTACTCATCAACAATATATTCAACACCGGATCACATTCAGCTAAACAAAAATAATGTTTCTATTTTATTTTTTTTACCAAAATCATCAGCATAGAGGTATTCTCCATATTTCACAGCACAACTGGTCAGATGCTGAGTAGTATAATTTGCTATCTTCACACTGAGTATAGTTTGTGTTACCTCAAATAGATAGATAGAAAATTCTTTATTGCACACTTATCAAGATAATTCATAAAAATCAACAAAAATTTACAAAATATGTGACAATTGGCGGTCATATAGCTCAAGAGCAATCTCTACCAGACAATCGTGTCAAATCAAAGATCCTAGTAGCCTACGATTTGTAGGGCCTCAAACTGATAACATTGTTAATGTAGTAGAGTAGAGCATACCTTCAAGAGTTTGATCAATCTGTACTGGGCAACTGTTCAAATGCTTAAAAGCATCCTCAAGAAGCTTAGTCTGTGAGAAATCTCCTTGTAGAAACCAAGCTCTGACCACCAGTTCCATTTTGACTGCCAACCGTCCAAATAGAGGTGCTCGACAAACAACACACACACTTTTTTGTACAGAGCTGCGAGTCATATCCTCTGTCTTTTGCACCACTTGCTGTGAAAAAATTATTTTCTGCTATTGCATATCATGCACATTTTATTTGATCAGTAATAAGGAAAGGAAAACATTTTGATTGAGGTCAAATTAGTTTATAGTATTTTTGTCACACCTGAATTGACACTGACCAATGTCACTTTTACAAAAATTTTGTAACTTATTAAAATTAAAAGTAGATGATAAAGTAGATGGTGCAGAGCCAAATACAAAAGAAGAAGAAAATAAAAAGTAAGATAAGTAAAAAGTTAAAACAAGAGTAATTTGAAGATGAATAAGATACTTACTTCAATAGGAATCTGCCTAAAGCATGAAATACCATAGACAGTGTGAGCAGGTTCAGACAATCCCGGGAGATTGAAAAATATAGTATCGGAGAGATAGTTGTGGGAGCCATCTGGTAAGGCTAGCGCCGGCAGGTGCCTCCATGCCGCTGGCAGCTCAGAAGGACGACCAGGAACTAGTTCAGGGTAGCAATGTTCCACCTGAGCATAATGTGAAGTTATACCCATGGATGGATAAAAATAGCAATATTCTTAGTACAATATCAGTAAAACTCACTAACTTAGCAATAAACATTCATTCTGCATTCATAAATTGTACAGCGTTCTAAGGATATCTGCCATTTTACATTAATTATTTAGGTAACTATGGTTAACCTACTAACATCATAAAGTATCTAAAGCAGAATACCTTGGCATTTTTCTAATTTCAAGACAATACAAATCAAATTTGGTGGACTATACAAGTGGATATTTGAGATGATGATGATGATGATTTTAAGGCCGAATTGGACACTACGAAAAATAGAGAAAAGTTGTGAAGAACTGTATGGTGGACTGGAAAGTTAAGGGCACACAAATTATTTTTTTAAGATTGATCCAAGGACAAAAACATCAAATATTTTTTATTATGTAAATAAGCAAAATTTCACAGACCGGCAGGATTTTTTTAGAAATCAATATTTGGATAATACTGGGAGGTCACATATAATAGAAATACTAGAAGTATACCTGGCACCCTTTTTTGTGGTGAAATCCTACCACAATGATGTTTAACACTGGTTCATTTAGAAAAGCCATTACTACACATTTACGTTACACAAAAATGCTTTATGTTCTTCATAATACAATCTTTTTTACAAACAAATATATTTTTAAGAGCATTACAACACAACACGGACAACAAGACCAAAATCTTGATTTGTTTGATTGATGAAAATAAATGTACTCGATATTTCGGGATCGGATCGGAATATCGGAATCACGCACAATCGTATTTCGCAATCAGTCACAGAACTAACCACAGATCATAAAACTACGCCACAGACCAAATTTAAAAGAATGTTTCGTTAAAAAAATTACAAGCATGAGCAGATGGCGCCGTGATCGCGAGCCTTTGCTTACATTACACAACAGAATCTGTTAAATAAATTAATAATTAATAATTGAGAATATCTGATATTCTCTAAGATTGAAAACGAGCGAACGATCTGTCTTCCTCTGATTCGAGCCGGGAGCTGACGATCTAAAAGAGTGAACTAGATCGTTTAGGAGTGGCGACCTAAACTGAGCAATCTCCGTCGCGAACTATTATGCTCAAGACTATAACAGGTGACACTCCGAGTCGACTGTACTTTCGAACGGAACGCGCATGTGTTTCGTGTAAAAACGAGCACTCACACTAACTTACTGCGTTTGCGGGTATGCGAGCGTGGCGACTGGGTGGTACCCTCGCCTGCGCACCCTTTCCCGTCCCTGTGTCTCCTGAATATAAGTAATATAAAAATAAGGTACGGCACGTACTATACGTCAGATTTGCGCGTACTATACGTCTATACCTATCCCTATGTTCCATACCTACTCATAAAGCCTCTCCACGTTGGCCATCGTGTAATGTGGGTGTTTGTTGAGTATTCGTGTGTTGGTGTAGTGTTGGCTGATGTAGGTACGCCAATAGATGGGTGCTAGGTCCGTTTGGTGACGGTTTTTCAACGCAGTTGTGGCGTGATTATGGCCGTCGCAACCATACGTTGGCCAAGCGGTTAGATTGCTTTCAACAAGCTTCCCGAGCAACCGCGGTTTTTGCGTAACTAGTGTAAACAAAAAGGAGGCATGGTAAAAATAATCATGGGTAGAGGCAGCAACTATGATTATTAGTGAAGAAACTTCTCTTAAGTACCAAAAAATTCTAATATTGTTCGTACATTAGCCTGAACCGAAGCAAACTGAACGAACTTCTACGATTCAAGAGAGACGGTACGCCATCAAATACGGCTCTGCGATTACGGTAAAATATCCCATTCAATGGATCGCCTTTCGGGGAGACAGGGATAAACAATTTCGGTTTCCATCATTATGGTACAAAATCATAGATATAAAATTTTGATTCAATCTATGGGACTGGGAAAGGACTGGGAGATTTTAGCGTAATCGCACGGCTGTTCGCCAAAGTGTTGGCCATAATCATGGCGAAAATTTTGTAATGTGTGGAAGAGGCAAAAGACGGAACATAAAAAACTCCGATTTCATGAACCTTTATCCCGTAGAAAGAGGTTATATTTAATCTGTGCTTTATCCTATATCCAACCACTACTCTGAGATTTCACAAAAAAAAAATGAGCCTTAAAACTGAAACATTACAGGGTACTTTTGAATGAATGGAATTTGTTCGTGTACGATCCAGTTTACTCTAAAGATTCATGTTCGATTTAATGAAATAACAAGACGTCAAACTAAATCGATTCAAAACCGAGATTTAAAACGACCATCGATATCTCGATTTTGTTTTTAATCTGTGGTTTCTGTAAGTTATTCTGTATTTTAGGGTATCGTGTACAAAAAGTGTGTGAAGTGAATGTGATTCAATGCTTTTACTAACTAACATACTTTTTTACGGTGGTGTACCTTATCAAGAAGCAAAATAGGTAATATTTCTGACAAATGGAGCAAGCCTCGTATTTCTTGAGTTATATTTTTGCAACAGTGAGTGAACAAAGTGGATCAATTAATAAGAAATTTTACCAGCGAGAAGAGCAAGCTGAGATAAATAAGTGTGACATAAAAATACACGGAAAGCTTTTGATGGTAGAATGAAAATCAATGTAACAGCAACTGAAAACAGGAAGGAACCTAATCAGAATATTAGGCCTGGCCCTTCCCGTGAGCGTGGAGGGTAAGAGTGATCAAAGGGAAATAGCGCAGCTGTTCATGGAACATTTTAAAGTTTAATCCCCCTACTCCTTCCTCTGAGGTGACCGATGCTGAGTTCAACGCTCCGGGTGACGCTTTTGCATGTGTCTGCGGACCAGGTCTGCGCGACCATTAAAAGTGTGACGCGAGGTAAGTCTCCCGGGCACGATGGGCTCAGAATCGGGCATCTCAAATACGTGGTGAACCACTTACCCGGTCTCCTCACCATGTTCTACTCAATGTGTCTTAGTCATGCGTACTTACCGGCTGACCTTATGAAGACGATAGTAGTGCCGATTGTGAAGAACAGGACAGGAGACATATCGGACAAAGGGAACTACCGACCAATCTCTCTAGCCATGACGATAGCCAAGGTGTTGGAAAGTATACTTGATTCTATTTCACAAAGGCACATGACGCACAGTTCGGGTTTAGACCCGAACTATCCACAGAAAGCGCAATATTGGCACTCAAGCAGGATGCCGGTGTACGCCTGTTTCCTCGATCTCTCCAAAGCATTTGGTCTCGTCTCTTATGCTCTTATGCTTACGATGTGCTTTGGGGAAAGTTGAGGGACAGGGGTGTACCGCCGGAGCCGTTGAAAATGTTTCGATATTGGTACTCTCACCAAAGTAATGACATTAAGTGGTCCAATGCTCTCTCTCACACATATAGATTGGAGTGCGGGGTGAGACAGGGAGAGGTAAGCTCACACGCGCTCTTCAACCTATATGTAAATGATCTCATTGTTGAGCTCAGCGGCATGCGTGTTGGCTGCCATGTTGATGGTGTTTGTATAAACAACATCAGCTACGCAGATGACATGGTGCTGCTGGTCCCGGCAGCGAGATCTGTCGAAGAGATGCTCAAAGTTTGTGCTGACTACGCTGCTTCACATGGTCTCCGCTACAACATAAAGAAGTGTGAATACATTGTCTTTAAGGCCGCCGGTAATAACAATTAATAGGTAATAAGAATTCCCAGAAATAACACTTGACGGCATGAACATTAATAGAGTTAAGTCTTTTAGAAATCTTGGCCACGTTACCGACCTTAAAGACAATGCTAACATTGAACGTAAGTGTAGGCCTCTAGCGATAAGAGGTAATTATGTTGATCCGTAGGTTCTCCCGGTGTACAGAAGAAGTAAAAATAACGCTTTTTAAAGCATACAGTCAAAGATTCTACATCGGGAACCTATGGGTCAGTTACACCAAACGACCACTAGAATCGTTTGGTGTAGCTAACCCATAGTTGAAAATGAATATTTTCAGGATGATGTTGGGACTGCCCCGTTTCTGCAGTGCATCAGGGATGTTTGCAGAATACAAGACGGATGGTTTGGCTGCTTAAAAAGTTTCATTCTCATTCTCCGTAAAAATACCGCATTCCTGATGCGCAGAGTGTGTGACAGCCCCAACACCATCCTTCAAACTATTGCTGGTAGAGTCACCTCTCCCACGTGACATGGCTACGTGAGGAGAATGAGTCACTAATATGTACCACGTTGTGTCAAATAACTAACCCTAATCATACCTAAGTGCTTGAGTATATTTACTAACAAATTATGGATCTCTTTGTTGTCCGAAACGAAATATTTTATTTTATTTTATTTATTTCATGTACCTATTGTTCACAAAATTACTCATTAATACCGCCGCATTTTGTCGCAGCGCGCATCATAGGCTAGCAGGGCGCTAAAACTAACGTTGGTTTGTTTTCCCTTTGATTGCTAGTACTATACTACTATCTTTTCACACATCATGTACCAACTATCTTAAGACTATATCGAAAAGTTCATTTATATTTAGAAATGTTGATGTGTAACTTAAGACGACATAAATATTTTTATCTATCTTTCATCTTTTTTATCTTACTATGTATACAATACAAATGTTAGGTCTCGTCCTAGTTTTTGGAAGATTTTATGGTTTTCTATGAATCAAATCTGTCTAATTGATTCTTAAGATTATGACTGACTCTATCTACTGATCGGTCGGTGTCATAAAAATACAAGGTGTTAGATTTTGGGTTCGATTACCAGGATCGCAATAATAAAAAACGCTTCCCCAATTCCATTAAAAAAACTGTGCATGTGGATTGTTTCCTTTCAGTAAAATTTCCAATTTTTACAACTTTTAGTAACTGCCGTCCATGTCCCATGGCCGTGAGATACACTGTTTACAATTAAGTGTGTTATTTTGTTTCGTGCGTGAATCGAATATCACTCATCGAAATAATTGTACTGAACCCTCAATTATTCCGAGTAACTTACTTGACATATTGTAGACTTGTCAAAATTGCTGTTTATTTTATTCTAATCTGTGGAAAATCTGATTCCACCATTTAAATTTCATTCTTTCATTCACTTCCGGTGCAAGTTGCGAATTTGCAATCAACACGATTGTTTATTTTTATTATCAGCCACTTTATTTCAGTCCGTTTTCCTTTACTTTCAGCCCCAATTTGTCATTATACCTAATGATTATCACTCCTAGGTGCTTTCCGTGATTACACCGTAAACGAAGAAAGTGATTGTTGTGTAAAATAAGTCGCCATTTTTGCATGTATTTTCCGCCGTGAAACTTGAAATAAGTTTCCTTCGATTTGAATAATAAGTGATAAAATTTACTGTGACTTTATTTCAAAAACGGTGATTATTCGAGGAAACAATGACTGCGTACAACTTCGTCTATATGGTTGGTAAATCAGTTTATTCAACTCATTCTGATAATTTTCTTGGCAGCTTTGTATCGCTTTTTTTCTGCTTGCGGTTGTGATTGTGGTTA
This sequence comes from Eupithecia subumbrata, assembly GCA_949316285.1. Classification (NCBI taxonomy): domain Eukaryota; kingdom Metazoa; phylum Arthropoda; class Insecta; order Lepidoptera; family Geometridae; genus Eupithecia; species Eupithecia subumbrata. The sequence goes on along the minus strand of OX438646.1, from coordinate 9,964,436 downwards.
TGCCTTATCTTTTGTTGCACGAAGCCCTTGTATTAGTAATATGCTGCATGCAGAAAAAAAACTTTCATTGTTAATAATGTGCTGTTATAGTACCTATGTCAACTAAGTCTATTCAATAATTTCCCACAATGTTAGCAACCCATTCAGAAATTTGAAAATTCTGTCAAAATAATAGGCAGTACTATTAGACCATGGTATAAAATTACCTACCATGTGTTGGTACTTCATTGAGGAGCCTTATTCTTTCAATACCAATCCAACTAACACATTAGAGTTACATAAAATACTATATAAACGGGAAAATACCTATGTAAAGTCTTTTTCACGTAGGAAGCATTCCGTGATGTTTCGGTATGACAATAATTATAGAAACGACCGTAGGTGTAATCAGAATAATTTCATTCAATGTTTAGTGACTTGATTGACTTAAAAAAATCAATTCCACTAACTAAACAATAGCCATACCTAGGGTATGGTAGAGTAAATAAGTTTCAATTAAATTTGTACATTAACGAATTTGTATTGAACAATTCAAGCCTTTCTTGATTAATAATACAAGCAGATAGAGGTACCTAATAGAATATGAATAACAAATAATAATAGGTAATAAAAGGCAAGCCTCTTAGCCCTTGTAAGATGGTGATGTCGTAGTTAGTTACGATTTTAATTAGCAAAAATCGATTATAAAATTTTTCCGATTCATTTTTATTTTGGCCAACTCTATTAGATTCCGTTCTACATAAAACTAATAATCTCTCATTTTGTAAAATAATGTTTTCTATTCTTATTATGTGTGGAGCCTAATTATAATTTAGTTTTTGATAATTTGAGTGGCGTACTGAAATTCTATAGGTTAATTTATGTTTATGGAAATAAAATTTATTTATTATTTCGTTTTTTTTTTGAGACAAAATCCTCGTCAATTGCAAGGAAACAGTACATTTGTCAGGAAATGCTTCCTAACTGAAAAAGACTAGTAATGTAGTGACTAGATAAAAGTACCATGTGTCTTATATAAGTATTGATTCAAAATATGACAACTACTTGCATTATTATAAAAGTATACAGTATTTAATCACAGGTGCGCAGACTAATTTGTATATGATAAAGTCACATGCATGATCATGGAATCAAAATTAGGTTTAATTAAAGTTTTGGTGGCTTGGTTTTCTTTTCTCATTGAAATAAAGAACCCTTGGTGCTTCTTCGGAGTGATTCAGACAGATCCAGAAATCTCAATAACTGAATCCAAGGTTATAATGAATTACAACATTCTGAAGACTTATTTATGCCTACTTTTTCTGAAATTATTTATATCTCTGTCTCAATCCAAATGACCCTCCTGGAAAATATCAGAGGATAGCATGCTGGCTATCCTCTGATATTTTCCATTTTATTGCATGGCACTTTGACTACCTACCTATTATCTGATTGCCTAAGATACTTGTTTATTTTTGTCTGGGTACCTCTCCGTGAATGCCCAAGTATCAGGGTATAATTTTTTTTTTTTTTTATAATATTTGTATAAATCTTATGAAATTGTGTAAGCTGCAAACTCCAACACACTTGGACAACAACAGTTCATTAATTGACTACAGTAAAAAAAACCCTAAGGCCATGGACACCTTGACAGGATGATAGGTGGGTGTGTTGCTAAGTTGTGTGCCTTACGAGTTCGAAATCTGTAAACAGACATTACATCACTACTTCCAGGTGCCTAGTTAAGATAGATGCTTGTCTGATGTCTGTTTTCAGATTTTAGCTCAAAGCCATGCTCATTGCACATTATTACCCGGCCGACTTAACTGTGCACCTCACACCACACATCTTGTATGGTGCGAGAGAGTTGAGAGATGCATGGGTTGTAGACACATCAAAGCAACTTGCTGAGCTACCTACCATCTATACTCGAGCCATTCTCAAGAAATAATGTTTGTAAATACACAAATCCAAATTATTTTGAGTTTGAAATATAATCGTCAGCACTAAGCATTGTAGGAAATAGCTCTGATTGACAAGAAGTGCAAATTTACAAAAATCAACAAAAAATGATTTATAGGTTAAGAATGGAGACAATGTTTACAAACAATGTATCTTCAGTTAGGCCTGAGTATCCATGCTCTGCGATCATGGCTTTAGGCTGTGTTTTATGACTCTGTAAGGTAAAAACTAATGTTGAGTCATGTCATGGCATTTTTTTTTTTTGTTTCTGGACTGTTTTCCGCAACTAGGCCACAGGTGGGCCCTTTTTGCGTGTCGGGTGGGGGCTGCTGCATGTCATGGCATGTCAACAGATGGATTATATTTATGCACATCCATTTTTACCTGACTATCAATGGAGGAGGGGTTATGTCAATTGATGTCTGAATCAATATAAACCTTAATGTCTGACCCTAATTTAGATAATAGGATGACAATCTGTTACTTTTGATATGAGATGATCATTATAATATTATATTTATTTATAAAGACAGAAAAAAATCAACAAAACAACAGATTACACCTAGTATAAACACAAATTAATTTCTTACAAATCTAAGCCATCTAAATTTCTGTTAATACTATATTATTTTGTAACAAAAATGTTGGAACTTGGAAGTTTTACTTTTGGCAAACCGTAGAGGTATTTTGCAAGCAAGGCTCATTATTCTATTATTTTCATGGCCATATTAGAATGTGGGGACAGGGGAGTGTGCTTCAAGTGTGCATTGATCACATCACATGCATGAAACCTGCACAGCTATTTTTGCTCTTTCTTTGCTTTTGCACTATAACTTATCATTATCATCTAATTGCCTGCCTATACCGAATGTGTTATGTTATCATATATATTTAAAGTTACTCATTAGCTGTCCTTGTGACGACATGATATCACAACAATCGCCAGCGCTACACTTACGGCGTGTTTACAAATAAAGGATGGAAATTAAATTTTTCCATGTCGTCGTAGCCAAGGCGAAGTTGTTGAAGTACCTACCTACTTGTTACCGGTAACATGTAAACAAGTAAGTTTTCTTTGCATTTCATCTTTTTTCATTGTTTGTGTTTTTGGTGTGCATGTTGGCAAGCATGATCTGCTTTTTTCATGATTTGTGTTTTTGATGTGCATGTTGGCAAGCATGATCTGCTTTTTTCATGGTTTGTGTTTTTGGTGTGCATGTTGGCAAGCATGATCTGCTTGTTTCTTTTGCGGTTTGTCCTAAAGATTTTTATTTGTACTATATTGAACAATTACCTTATTTCGGATGTATCATAATCTCTACCTTGTTCAGAAATTTCAAAATAATTCGATCATCTGCCATTGGCATTACGATATCGACATCGTTGCTCAGAGTCCGTTAAACGTTCGCACAACTTTACCATGCTGTATTTGTTGCAGGATTCGAAGAACAGCTTCTTAGAACCATAGGGATGACGGAACAGGTGTTGCACCCAGGTAAGTGATATTTCACCTACTGATTATACATAAAATTGCGTTATTCGTCTTAAAAGTAACCAATGGGCAAACAAAGGTCTAATAATAAATCAAGTCGCTAGCAAGACTTAAGGGACGTAAAGCTAAACAGGAGGGGGTCATGTTGCCGTGACGTCACAGACAACCCGTCACCGGATCAATAAGGACTCGTGACTCGAGGTCAGATTGCCCGACAAATAACTACGCAGTTTTTGAATTTTGTTTTTCGACTTTTGTTTCGGTTTTATTATTCGACTGTAAGAAAAGAAATCTGTTATATTCGGTCGGACTAGGTCCTCTTACATTGTTTTTATCATACAAAGCTTTTCACCGATAAATAATACTAAATGCGAAATGGTGCTGATGTCAAGGCGTATTATGAAGAGAAGAGGTAACATCTGTGAGTTTGTTTGTTATAGAAAAAATTGGTCCGATTGTTGAAACATTTCACTGAAATGCAGCTGCATTATCTCAGGTACCTATACCTCTATAGTCAGCGAAGTCGCGCACAGATACAACATAGTACAGTACACCAATAAAATCCGTCTTAACTTAATATTGCTGTAATGTCATTCACCTCGAGACTAGTCGACAGTTTCACTTAAATTTCATACAGCAGGCAGACTATACTTTCATCCATTCGTGGGTAACAATCTAAAATGTGATCTCCACTCCACTTCACATTGATCTTCAATAAAACGTTACAAGTTGTAATACAAACCATATATTTTCATTTTATATTTCCTTAAAACAAATAAGTACACCGCAACAAGTATGAGCCGTTAAAAATTAAAAGCGTTTCTCTTCTCAATACAAAAGGTCATCATTTCAAGGTTGAAGCTATAAAGCGGTTGGTTCAATAAGTATTAAAACGATGTCTCCGGTGAGATCTGTCCGAGTAGAGCTGGTGCCACGGGGGGGAGAGGCGCGGTTCGGGAGGAGAGAGGTGCATATGCCTTGCATCAGTTGACGCATCGCGGTTGAATCCCCACATAGAATGCGAGGAAGTATGTAAAGAGCTGTACATAAGACGTGGATCGATGTCGGCGTCGAGTCCCTCCTTTTGCCAGCCTCGATTGTACGAGTAGATTGCCTTTTAAGTAGGTAGATATCTATACACACAACCATATCTGCTGGTATCATGTACCTATGTGTAGGTACCTATTAATATCGAAATAACTGCGTAGAATTGAACCGGTTCAGCGAAATTTTTTTGTAACTTCGGAATAGGTACCTTTTGTGTATCTTGAAACGGGATTGGCAACTTTCTTAAGATGGCTTCGGAGTTCGGTAGGGCTCACGTTACATGAAAAATCTTTAACACCCAACTTTACCCAAGTCACCGCACATGCGCATTGTGTGACCTTGATGAATTGTGACGTTCTAACTCTTATAAATTTATCGCCAAAGATATCGGGAACGTGATAATCCGTTGTTGTACTTTTATTTCCCACTACACAGGAAAGATTAAGTAAAACTTATGCTTCATCTTTTCAAAGCCTTACATGTTACATGTTAGTTACAGGTAGGTTAATGTACTAATTCTACTTGTTAGTCGTGAGTTTTCTTCAGTAATCCAACCAGAATTATTCGTATCTTAGTTTCAACCTACTAAAAAAATAGACAAGTTCATATTCTCATGTCTCCAATGTCGAGCTTTGGCTTGCCGTTTGCATTTCATTTATACATAAATCTCGTAGTGGCCCACCAAGAATCCTCAGACAGACAATGTTTTAATTTCATTGTATAAAGGTATGTTGCTTAATTTGGTAACACCAGTGACACAATTGCTGTCCCCATGTAAATTACGATTTCGAGTCAGAAATTTTACAAATCTATAAATATCGGGGGTATTATAGAAAGCTCAGACGTACCAAGTCAAAGCTATAAGGCGCTCTAAGCCTACTGCTATGGTAGCGTTAAGATGAAAGTACCTAACCTACCATAGTTATAATAGGGCCACTGAACTGGGTGCTGCTTGCTATACGAGTGAAACCAGGTCTGCTTAAGGTCAACGAACTGTTCATTTTGCTGCATCCGTTGCAAATTACGGTGTGATGCGACGCATCGAAGCCGCCACCAATTCTGTTGACTGGGTATCACTTTTTCATTTAACCGTGTAAAATGTAGTCTGATGGCAATGAAACTATTAGCGCTACTGCCAGCGCTAAGAGAAAGTCTTGTTCGTATCACACCGCAACGCAATGGTAATGGTCGTCGTAGTCTATGATAGCTACAGTTCCTATTATTAACCGAAATAGCGCGACACAAATCGATAAGTAATTTTTTGATACAGACAGGATAAGGTACCAGAACTTCTACCTAATCCCTAATTTAAAAAGAGTGCTGCTTAGGCGTTCTTGTGGATATATGATTTATAGTTCAGGTACTCAGATGTACAATACGTGGCCTGGCCTCGTAGCGTAGATCCCAAACGGATGTGCTCCAATTTCACATTAGTGTTATTGTAGGGTGTACAAAGCAACTTTAATACAGGCGTTGTTGGTCCTTGCGTCTGATCTCTCCTTGGTCGTGTGGTTTGTCGTCCCATCGGATAATGACAATGTGCGAACAGAGAGTTCACCGGTGTATAGTGCGCAAGTGTGTGCGCAAACACTGGTGAACTCAACTGTGCACATGGCTAGTTTCCGCTGAATTGAGACTGGCCGCCGCAGCCGTAATTGCGCTAGAAGTATATCATATCACCAGTATACAGGTTGATTTTTTTGGACAGGGCAGTACGGAAAGTTTTTTGCGATTTCTGACTTTTTTCATTTTGTCTGATAGAATTATTTTATCAGTGTAAGTAACAGAATATATATCGCGGCTCCAAGAGGTTACGGACTTGAGTATTCGACGTTAATTTCAACTCGATAAGTCACGCGTTTCTGAGAAAAGAGGGTTGACAGACGGACAGACAGACAGACGGACAACAAAGTGATCCTATAAGGTTTCCTTTTGAGGTACGAACCCTAAAGAACCCTAAAGAGGAATGTTTCCTATCCGTAAATTTATCTATATTATTTCTGGAACTTGCCCCCAGTGGGACACCCATTTATATTTTCTTATGTTGAAATACTTCAAATCTCAACTTTTGATTATCAATAATTAGACGAACAGCGATCTAGATTGATAAAAAAATGTGTTAAAATGAAAACGAATGAAAATGAACCACGTACATTGAATTCGATGTTGTACTTTAGTAACTATGTCTATAATACATCATTGACAAGCACAGTGGAAAAAAAGCTAGTAAAAGTGTATCTCTTCTGTAATTAGGTTGACATTTGAAAAGGATGGAAAGGCGGAAAGGGAAAAAATGTTTTCGTTTCGGTATGGCTGTGGGGTGAGATTTGGGTGTTTAGGGGGAGGATTGTGGTAGGAGGGATTTATATACCGACCTATGTATAGCAAAGTGACGCGATCACGTGTATATTTTGCAGCTGTATTGATCGCACTTAGGATTCAGAAGTTATAAAGTAGGTAATAACAAGCAACGTAATAGACTGAATCGGGTATCTAGTTTTTATTTGCTGAGAAAATGATTCGAGTCCATTTGGATTTCTTCCAATCTAAATATTTTTCACCTTCCTAGAGAAAAATGTTCAGATAATGATCTACATCGATTGACATCTAAAAGGTGGAGTTTTTAATGGGACTCGAATAAGATGTATAATGTATCTATTTTAAATATGAGAGCTCTATTTCGGTGGCGCACTCAGCAGCTAATCGTCGCGTCACGTGACGAACGCCGGAAGGGCGGGGGGTGAGGGCTGCGGCTCGCGGGCTGCGGGAAGGGGCGTCGGAATGCAGTTACCCACCAGCGTTCAATGCACAGCATAATTTTGCCGATTGATCTTCAACCACCATTATTAATCTTCAAAGAATCACCTTATTACGAAACTTACATACGTACCATGTAATAAGTATGCAGAAAAAAACTATAGGCAGGTAGTTCCTAGTGCTGTCTTACGTTCTGTTCATAAATAATTGATTTTTCGAATTCTGGTGAGCTGCCTTACCAAGGCAAATTTCAAATCGTAACCAAATCAATATGAAGTTTCTGGAAGCATTTCCAAAGCAACCATCATGTTATGGTATGTATACCCATAGACTATGCCAAACGATACGTAAAAGTCAGGCGTAAACTGAAAACTTAGTAGGTAGTTTTCAAGCGGATAAGTTGCCAGTAAAATAGACTGGCTAAGCGGTGGTAGCCCCAGCGCAAACGGTGACTAAAAATCATCAAAATATTGCTGCTTCGTGGCATGCGAATGCTACGTATTTTTTCATCGTTCGCGATAGGATGAAAATGTAGAATACAAAGCCGTAATTGCAGCGTGCGGATTGCACGATTGCCCCTCACCCCGCTATACCGGCCCGCGCTCGAACACCGTAAGTAAACAGTCTGGTGTTTATCCGCGTCTCGCTCGCACCGACCGCGTCGTGTCGCGCCTCTGAGGTGCACTCGCTGTTCCTATTATTTTCGTGACGGGTATTGCGCCGAAGCCGATTCCCGCATCCTCGCCCCCGAGACGCGAGGTCCGGTCTCGCGGCGGAGGCGGTGGCGACGGCCGCTCGTATCGCGCTCGTCCGCGCCCGAGGCCGACTGTCACATTGGTCCGTCGTGCCTCAGAACGATTAGTGCTCGACTTGATTTGTAGAAATTGAAATGTGGAACGTTTGTATCGGGTATCGCAATGGATGACAACCAGTGAGCGACTTTTAATTCATCGAAATAGTGACGCGTCAGTGATAGTGAACAGTTTGTTTATTGGCCTGCTGATGGTACACGTTAATGTGGATGGATTACGGAGTGTTGTTGGAAGATGCATTTCAAAGAGGCGTTCGCGATGAGCGACCGTCCATCCGAGCGCGGCCGCCGCAATTCTCGCTGCAAGGGTGGGTGTCTGTCTGCTCTGACGGCCGCGGGCCGTCTGCGCTCGTTGCTCACACACAACACAACACATCATCATAATAATACAACCGGTCGGTGCGGTAGAGGCGTATTGCCTCCGTCACCTGAACTACCGCGCGCGCTATATTTTCACAAGACACTTTTATACATCTGCTTACATCATTTTAGAGGTCGATGTATAACTGCTTCTCTTCTCGAGCATTATCTTTTCTTAAGATTGTAGTTTTAGGGTTGTCCATAAACATTACATAGGTAGGTTGTTTGTACTCAGAACTTTGCGTAAATACAGAGATTTATTGACTTTCTATTCTTATGTAGTTAAAAGTACGTACTCGTCCGAGTCCATACCAAAGCGTAAACAATGACTCCCAGAATTAAATAGGCTGTAAACTATTATGAAGATAAAATTAGGTCCTTTACTACGTACAACATTTTTCTTTGGTTCCTATTTCTTTGACTTCATCCTTTTAATTGATTCTACACAATTAGATTATCTTTTTCTATTCATTAATGTAACCTATGCTATTTTAGGGTAAGACTTATCTGGCTCTCGATTTACGAAGCAGGAGCTATCAATGTAAATAATTGTTTGTTTATTATGCAGAAAATTTTACCTAAATTTTCTAAAAAATTACCGTGGCTAAGCCACATCATCTCATGGGTGTTGCGGCGGGGGAGAAGGCGCAAGGGGAGGGAGTCGTAAAGGATGGAGGTGAGATCATAGTGGCGAGTGGCCCGGGGAGGCGATCGATATGTACATTGAACGTACATACGTATCTATATAAATAACTGTACCTAACTTCTCGCAACTCGACTGTCTGCTCCAGATATTGCGCCAAAACCCCGCTCCCCCCACCCGACCCCTTTTACCTATTCTCTCTTAACTGAAAGATAAATTTTTAAAACAACCCACGGCTCTTAAATTTGTTCAGTTCAGAGTAACTCTAGCGTACTAAATTTCTTTAAATTTGATTCTACTAGGAAAATCAAGATTTAAATCTTGATTTTCCTAGTAGAATCAACGATACAAAAAGAGAGGGGTGTTATAAGTTTAACGTGTCTGTCTGTGTATCTGTGTATATGTCTGTGAAATCGTAGCTCCCAAACGGATGACCCGATTTTCGTTTAGTTTTTTTTGTGTCATAGATAATTTTATACCGAGTTTTCTTAGCCATGTTTCATGAAAATCCGGGGGTTTTTAAATTTTTAATTTTGTTCATTCTTGTAAAGAACTTTATAATCAATCATAGGCTTGAAAATTATAGCGTCCACAAACAAGTACTTAGTGGTTTTCCAAATTTGTATGTTCCGAATCCCAACTTAACATTACTTATAATTACGTTACTAAAAGAAAGGAGATTAATGGTCAATAACGTGGTCCCATTTAATAATGTAATGGATCACTCTCCTTATAATGTAGAGTTGTAACGTGACGGCTGCTATCTGATCTTGATTACTATACGAGTACTAGGGATTGGTCCCGGGAATTCCCGTTCCCGAAATTCCCGGGAATTCCCGAAATTTTTGGCTGATTTAAGAACCGGGAAATCCAAAATCATTTCCCGGGAAATTTCGGGAATTTCGGGAAAAATATTTTTACTTATATAGCATTACCGAAATAACGTAACTCAACATTTTCACTTCCTTTTATAGCATTTCACATTATCAGGTACCTAGCCTACGCGGTATTAGGCAGGGTTGATATGATTTGTATCACTTTATATATACATCAATTGTTATTTTTCCCTGCAATGAAAACAGAGAGCAGTCAAAAATGTATGAGAGTGCCCAAAATTGAGCTTCCGTGTACACATGCACAATGTACCTATACCTGCTTTATTGGTTGAGGATTCAGGAAATTCTCCGAAATTAATAATGCCATAAAGTTCAAATAATGCGAGTTAGTGCCAACATATTTGCGGCAAGTCATATCTATTTTACAATTTGTATAAAGAGCTAGTACTCCGGTAACGTTCTGCCCGTACCTTCGCACGCGCTATTGGAAACGTTTAAAATTTATTTTTGGAAACGTGCAAAATTTCAGCCCGATTCGTTAAGTAGTTTTGGCGTGAAGAAGGAACGGTACAAACTTTCATATTTATAATATACGAGTATTTTAATATTATCAGCTGCGCCCCGCGGCTTCGCCCGCGTCTAAATTTCAGTTATTTATTGCACAACACGGGGGTTTGCAATAAATAATAACTTTAGGGGTCGTTTTGTAAAAATAAGAAATACGTAATTCATTGTTTACTTGATAGTTTATTTATATCGAGTTTTGAGTGAATCTAACCAAGGAATAATAATATTATCCATATAAACTTAACCACCCTTTTTAACCACCTGAGATTATTTTTTGCAAATTAGAAAAACCTATGTGTTATTGCAGAACTTAAACTATCTACGCACCAAATTTCAACCAAGTCGGTTAACTAGTTACTGAGATACGTGGTAACAAACATTCACAAAAACTCATGCATTTATAATATTAGTAGGAAGTGTGATAAACAGACTTAGACACCGAAAAAAAAACTTGAACCAAACATGTAAGACAGAAATGAAAATGTTTCAATCTTGGTGTCTTTCCTTTCTGCTAGTTCTTCGTGTGATTAAACCTTTGAACCTACCTTTCCTACCAACCTATAAAAACCTTAAAACTGGATGGACCAAAGCGATTATGAATTTATGATAAAAAAAAAATATTAAATTAAATAATTCCGATTTTATTCAAATTAATCGTATTTTCTTTTTTAACCATGATTTTTATCAAACCTGTTACAAGAAATGTTAGTTATAGCTATATTACTTTTGATCCGTAATTAATTATATTTTTTTGGGGTCATTGTCTATTGTCCCCTCGTTCGACAACAAGCTTTAAGGCTTTTCTTGCTATAGAGCCGTGACTGAAGCCAGCTCTACATAGTCGATTGCTGCCATCTTGTTCAGCAAATTACCTTGCTGACCAACATGACAGCAATACTCCATGAAGCTGGACTTGAGCTTTGCAAAGAGAAAGTACCAAAGTCAAGTGCATTGCTGCAATTTATTATCCTCTTTGTGCATGTTACGGCTCTGACTTCTGAACCTGTAAAGCGCGATGATATCGCCTGCGTGGGTATTATTAGGTAAAAATACCAGATACCAGCATCTGGTATCAGGTAGAGAATTCAAATGTATTCGAACACAACGAATTGACCGTTTACGGCTGGCAGAAATAAATGCATAGTAGGAAGAGACCTCTGAAGTACCCCGACGACGTTGATCGCCAATTGATTAGACGAACAGTCATCAATGACGACCGACACGAATGGAAGTCATAATCCAATTTAATTTATTTTTTTAATACCGTGGGCTAACAAAAAACACTTAATCCAATTTTATATTTGTCTCCGTTGAGCCTGGCCACCGTGGCCTAGTATTTGGATAGAAGAACATTATATGGTTTATTATGTGGGTACGTAATAAGGTATTTTTAGATTGATGTTTTCGCTTAGAGGACTCGAAAAACAACGGGAGCTCCTCGGTGTCACTCTTACAACAACTCTGAACTTCTGTACTTTCATTGGATTAAAATGAAGAAACGAATCGAAGCTACTCGTAAAACGGTGGCCACAAAGCTAAGCGTCTCATACTATACGAGATCAGGCGATATTTCACACAAGGATAGCTCAAGTCCGGCCTCATGGAGTATCAGCAAAGCACTTTGCTGTGGAACATGACAGCAAATGAATGTGTTATGCTGGGTTCTGTCAAGACTCTATAGAACGAAAAGCCTTCAGGCTTATTGTCGAACGAGGGGACAAAAGACATGGACCTAAGAATTAGTTATTCATTTTATTAACATCTGAAAAGAAATACAGCTTGAGGTAAGATACCTAATACCGCATAGGTACCTAATATCAGCGAAATGCCTAAAAAGGACGTGAAGTATATTAAATTACCTTATTTCGGTAGTGGTATAGCAGTAAAAACATTTTTTCGAAATTTCCCGGGAATTCCCGGGAATTCCCGGTTCCGACTTTGAAACTTCCCGGGATTCCCGGTTCCTCGAAATGGACCCGATTTTGGAATCCCTAACGAGTACAGAAGTTCTACTCTGGCTTCGCTTATGGACTCGCATTAGGATTTCTTATCCTACTTTTGGCTAACTCCTGCTGGTTGACATTGCAAGTTATGTTCTGTAAAAAGTCTACGTTTAGTCAATTTTTTTTTACATCTAATGTTAAAATTCATGGTCTTCCTTTTAAATCCGACACTATGTTATTTAGCAAAAAATAATCCTTATGATGAAGCCTTTCGATCGGTATGATAAAGCTACAGGATGATTGTTTTTCTCGTGTAACGGGTTGGATTCCCGGTTCAACCATTTAATTATTTAACTATCTATGAATGCAGTTTAAATTGTTTTTTAAATTCAAATAATGTCTTCTTTCAGTAAAATGTTCCATCTACAATATTAAAGGTTCCCTCCATGTGGCATACCCGTGGGACGCCCTGTATAGGTTGGTTTGTTGCTATTAAAGCATAATTACAAAATGTTACATTGACATCTTTTCTAATCTAACACCATGCACCATGTGTTGATAAAGTTGATTTTGAAACATTTGTTTGAGAGCTGTTTTTGAGTCTCGTAGTTCAAGCCAACACCTACCTACCAACTTAGTCTTACGGCTTGCCTTAAACATAGCGTCGTCGTCGATTAATCTCTTTGAATATTTATCAACGGCTTCATTATGCCGCGCCCATCGTTATTTTTAGGAATCTTCTAGATAGAATAGCTGGTCCACATTGTTCAGCGACTGAAAGAGTGAGATGAATCTTATCATACGAATCTTGGATTATGTGGGCTTGCGTGTTCTATCTAAATGTAAAACCTATTTCGATCTTATTCCATAGGTTTTAATAATTATATTAATGTAGTGCCCGTACCGGCCCATGTATTAATTTAGGTAAAATAAAAAAAAAAACACATTCATAACCTGGGATTCTAAGCAAATTTTCAAAAAAAGATTTTTAATGCTCAAGAAAGTAACAGAAAATAATTCAGAACACGATCTGTTACTCACACAAGCCATGCCCTATTTTGCTCACGTTGGATATATTATACCGCCTCTAAAGTTTGCGGTTTAAAATTGTATTATTTTGGACAGGTGCTGGCGTCAAAATGGAGCACTTCCAGGCTGCGTTGGATCCACGCAAGCAAGAGCTGCTGGAAGCACGTTTCCTAGGCGCCAAGGTCAGTCACTTGCACTAATCATACCAATTAATTAGTAAGCAAGTAAAAATCACTAGGCGTGTTACGTTGCAAACACCTCACTCAGTGAAATGATCAACGTGAGACGTGAACCGGTCTATCTATCATTCATCAATTTGCATCATCAATCGGTGATTGATCCTTCCATCTGTGGGACTTGTCTAAACATAATATCGTAATAATTCCAACAGCCTAAACTCGTAAAGCTGCGCAGGGAGGTCTAGAAACGTGTAAGGTTTTCTGATTAATCGATCGTGAGCTCGACGCGAATGCTTTGCTCCCCTCTGTTTAAGTCTCTTGGCAAAACAGGTTTTACAAATATTCCTGTTTGATACTCGATCGTCTCTACTTTCGCAATTCCTGAACTTGAACTTAAATACCAATGATTTCTCTACATAAAGTCATGATTTTTTTCGCTATTTTGATACGTAATAAAGTTTGATAACATATTTCGCCATTTGTGGCATAAATTTACATTTCTCACCAATATTTATACGTTGGTATTTATTTGAGATGGGAGTATAAAATACTTCAAATCCCAAGAAAATCTTTGATATTCCCAAAAAATAATTTATTAGCATTGTATTGAATGACATTCATCATTCAATTTGGTCCTCTGTTATTATCGTTTTGGTTATGAAGAAGTCTTAACTACAATTATTACAATGGAGCCTCAAACTTAAGCTTGTTGGTTTAAATGCGTAATTCTCATTTAGCTTGATTTATAAGACGAATGAGTCGATCACGTGATCTGAGATAGCGCAACAAAACCGCTTCAGTAGTTGGACCCGGCACACCTGCCCCCGCTACCGCTGTCGCCGTGTTCCTCCCCCCTTTCCACACGCTCCGTGCTGCGACCACGTACGATGTGCACACATCGTGCTCTCAGGCAACCAAGTGATGTGATGTGGTAGATCGACGTATTATGTATGAGTGTATGTAATTCCATTATATACTTCGTCTCATTCCCCACCCCGCTCGCTCTTATCTCTCCCCCGTGTAGTCCTATTGACGCGTCACTTGGCCGCGCCAGGCAGGGCATTGATTTTATTCTTTGTTTTTTGTATTTAGATTGAAACCAACTGCGCTATTAATCGCGCTATCTATCTATTTTATATCCATCAGAATATTATTATTTAGTGTTAGATTCGACTTCTTTCTATTCACTAATGTACCATTTATTACTTTATTTCCACGTTTTCTTTGCTTTTAAGAATTTGACTTTTCCAAGTGCGAGTACATTTACTGCATTTACAGAAACAAAGCATTTTTGATTGATTGATTTTCGGTAGACACCTAGAAATAGAAAAATCAGTAACTCAATAATTATGCAATCAGATGTCAGTGATAGAAAAGGGCATTACATTTTAATGTAGTACAATAAAAAACATTACCAAGTACACAGCTGATTAAGTTACGATGCGGGTCAAAAACAAATATACAATTTGTATATATTAAAATGAAATATGACTGCCTTTCAAAGACATACTAATATCGTTTCGTCAGTTTCGTCGACAAAATGGCGGGTGGACATAAATAGTTCGTGCCGTAGGCACTGTCTACTTTTGTGACTTATCGGTTCTAACCTAATAAACTGATATGTAGTTACTAGTTACCTTTCTTACCTATGAAATGGCAGCGGGCAGCTTATAATAGATTTAATTGATAAAAATAGCCGTCTTTTTCGTGAATAAGTAGGTCCTCTGGTGAAAGTGAAATTGTATTCAACTTTTATAATATGTTTAAATAATATATATTTTATATGTATAAATATCTGCATTTGATAGTTTACTGTCTCAGTTCTTAGACTTAAACTTACTTAACATACAATCGCGGCAACAATACTGCGTACTCAATATCTTCAGAATCTAAATGTAATTCTGTTTTGGTATCACTGTGATATAAACGGCGAACGAGACGCGAGCATAGTGGGGAGACGTTTCTAATAGGCTGGTTTACATTGAGCGCATTGATCGCGTGTTTGCAGGTCAGCGCAAGGGAAATACTTGTAGAAACTCGGCGAACACCTGATTATAAAATGGTGAGTGTCCATAACATAACCAACTTATTTCGTTTAAATAACATAGTTTGATTTTTTCTAAATAAACTAATCAGTACTTAGTACAATTTTATGTTGCTAGATTCAATAATTGTTCGCCTGTCCGCTATAACTACCTTCTAGCAATTTGGATCAATGATAGCTAGCGTTAGTTCACTTCACAACAGCAGACCGTTGCATGATGGCATACATTATTAATAGAACGTATTATGGCGGAGTGAGGAGGTATGTATTATTCCTAGCTACCACGTTAACGGTAGCTATATTCACCTTGATATCGATTAGACTGCCTGCGTCGTCACACTTTTAGCTGCTTTGAAAAACGATAATGTGCCTATGTTTGCCGTAGATTTGTCAATTTCTTTATTTTTTACCTATATTGATTGAACCTTATCAGCTTTGCTGTCAAAACTGTATTAACTATTCATGTAGTCTCAGTAAAGTTATGTTTGTGGTCGGAATGTGATGGATGGAAAGTGTGTGAGAAAATGAGCGTTAAGATTTGAGATTGTAGTGTTTCTCCGTCTACTTTTAGCAGATTGTAGGGTAAACATTGCTATAAATAACTCGCTTACAAAATAACAAGACTCGCGTGCTAAATGTAACGTACGGGTATGCTTTTCCCTTTTCATGATACCCTCATTACGTTGTACCTACCGCTGTATTTGATGCTACTTTTTGTGACTTTAAATTGGGCATCATAGTCATCTTTAAAGTACTCTCCTCGTAGTTTCTTGTTGGTAATATTATTTGAACAAATATAACTTAGTTATCAGTAAGTATACTTATGTTTATGTCATATCTTTTAGTACCAGTTGTGTATGTATTATGTATGTTATGAAGATAACAAGTTAGTAAATGTGCGACCTCGAAGCACTCAACACTTGATTCGTTCGTTTCGTAGTGTTCAGCGTATGGTAGTGGTAGGTAAGCCCGGGGCCGCGGGGTCACCGACACGGGCAGCGATGGCGCGCTCCGCTCACCGCGCTCCACCCCCTCTATCGCTAAAATTCTTGAAATCGTAACATTCGTTTCTATTCTTGCTCTCCACTATTCTGATTGATAAGGAGATGGTACATCATTCGTTAGTTGCTTTTTAAATACCTACGAGCTTGCTGTATTCAGTTCGGAGTCTTCTCATTTACTTACATTCTTTTCATACGCTTTTTTTCTGCAGCTGCGGCGTCCATATTACGTAAATCCAATGTTTCTTCTACCTAGGGACCTTTATAGTCCAGAATGTCTGTCAATGTTGAAGTACCATAATTTATACCAAACCTACCTTTAAGTTTGTTGGTTTCTTTTTATCATGGCATGTATGCAGCACAATTTGTGATTGTCAGAAAATGGAATTTGAAATTGGCACACTATAAATTCTGTCAAATGTACTTTGTGTATTCTACTAGGGATCTTGACGGTTTTTATCAGGCTGATAATGTGCATCAATGGAATGTTATGAAAGAATCATCTGAATAACCAATGTTTGTAAATAAATAATGTATGTCTGCGTTAATCACAAACTGCCGCCGCAACCAGACGGACACTCGTAAATTTTACGAATTTAATGATAATTAATACTAAATAATATAGCGTTCTTGCACAGAATTTATAATCCGGTATAAGTATAAACAAGTTTTACAAAGTTTTGCCTGCTTACACATGCAATATTCACTCGTAGTAGACAGGCTTAAGGCAATGCTTCGCACAACAGGCATACATAACTATTCCGCACTGAGAGAAAGAGAAGTAGGTACAACGCAGTGTTCAGTCAGTCGTTTCAGTTTGCACATTCGACGCGAAGGGAAATTATAACATGGCGCACACGGCCTCGCCCCGCCTCAGCTACAATGTGCCGTCAAACCTCATTCCACCGCTTAGCCGCCCGGTTCCGCAGTTATTTTTACACAGCCCGACCTTTCGCACCGGTAGTCACCGCACTTTATTATATTTAAATGCACATCTTCGCACTCACTAAACAATCCCCTATGTTATAACCACTACAGAATCACGTAAAATTTTCGCTGGATACCACGCTGTTGAAGAACGTATTCTGTTTGTATGAGATATCGTAAACATGAAAGTTAGGTTGATATGGCATACGGAGCGTCTGCTCTGGTCCGACGCCGCGGAGGCAATGAACGCCGGGCGGCGCGGCGCGGTGGCGGCGGGCGGCTCGTCAGCTGAGCGTCACGCCGCGACATTGCAAGGTCCGCCCGTACTGCTTCGCCTGACCCACTGTGCTGTTCGCTCGATGCGACCCGCTCCCACCTCGCTCGGTCGCCTACTCTGATTCGCCATGTATCAGCTTTTTATACATCTGGCACTTTGGAGAAGCTAGTTAGTCATCTTATATTTTTAGTATATTTGGCTATTTCACTTGGGAAGGTATTTATTTACCAGGAGACAATTGATGCTCGTTCGCTCGTTCCAATTATTGTGTTGATAGGATTTGTTTAGATTGAGAATTTCATCATGATGATTGTGTGTTTATTCTAAGCACATCACCAAAGAAAACTCAGAATCAAACGCACTACGATTTTTCTGTAGCGGAGTTTTCTTTGCGAGGATCGAATCGATATAAGTACAGAATTTTCTTATTGAATGTGCAGATCAAACTCGAAGGTCAAATTTTAGATAATTTTTCTTATGTTTAGGGATTCCATTCCAAGTATAAATCAAAACATGATTAAAAAGACTGCTGGCGGTTTTAATTTAGGTGTGGCGTTACGTTGTTTTGCCATTATTTTCAAAATCGGAGAAAGTCGCAGTGTGCGTCTAAATCTGTTCTGATCTGGTTGGCAAAATAAAAGAAAGAGACGAGTATCGTTGCCTTTGCTTGTTCTAGCTAAAACGTACATCATTTCCCTTCCCGCCTGTACCTACCCCTCGAACTAGAAAATTGGGTTAAACGGCACGCGGCTGTATGCCACCGGAAGAGGGGCCTTTTGGGCCCGTAGAACTGCTCTTCGACAATGAATACGGGACAGCGATGTGACCGAGTATTGATTGCCTTTGCCTCCCGAGGGTTGGGTACACAAAGTTTTCTTATAACGCAAATGCACTTATTCTGATCAAAATATAAACATACTATTAATTCGTGATAGCTCTTTATTTGAGCATATTTTGGTATTGTTCGTCTGCTATCTAATTTCAATATTTGTACGTTCTTAAGTTCTTAACCATTCACGTCATCGTTTAACTTTTTCATAATCTTGTTAGCTGATTGCCTATCTGTATCATCATTGGATACAAGTACAACATTATTTCTTCTATACTGAACTGACTCACTCACTAACTTATATCATGTTGTATGTTAATCAATACGTCGCGTCACGTGTACATTCGCTCGCTCCTTGTTGTTCAGATCTGTTTTATTTTATCCAATTGAAATGCTTTTCCATATTACGTGTGTGTGTTGGCGACTTTTGTTACTAGCTTTACTAATAATAATGAGGTGGTCGTCGTCTCGCACAGGAGAGGGGGCATGAGGCACCGAAGGGAGCATACAATACATAGCGGCGATAGATAACACTGTCTCTCTCTGCTTAGTGCTTGTGCAGATTGCTTGCTTGGATATTATGTCTTTGTTCTACCGAACCATTCTACTGATTTCTATATTTTGATCTTGGTGAACTAAGAATAATGTAATCTTAATGACTGTATGTTTAGACTGTTTATTATATTGTATTTAAATTCAACTATTTATCATTTAATCAAAAATTATTCATTTCCACAAGAATACTTAACATTGAAACAGCACTTGAAAACCTTCAAATAGTGTTATAAAATATAGTGGTCAAAGCATTTGATTCCAGTTACTTTCTCTAAGCTTGTTAGTTTGTGTTTTTCAAATTGGAGCAGATTCCGTCCGTCCCGACTAGTCCCAAGCTTTTTCTTTTCTAAACAATCTTAAACATCTCCAAGTGACATTCAAGGACATTTGAAATTTAATTTACCCGGCGTCCTCGTTGTTAATTTGTAAATTCACTACTAGCGGCAAGACAGAGTCAACAAATTTACCTGTATTTATGTTGATATTGATACTTCGAACAGTTTGAACGCCGCCGCCGCCGCCGCTTAGCACTGTTAAGTTTAGACGCCTACATGCCTAGTACGTACACGTACCTAACTCGTCCAGTAAGCAGTTTGTTGTCGGGCACGAGCGCCGCGCCGCCGCTGCCGCCGCCGGTGCCGATGGTAGGTTAGGTAGGTAGGTGTAGGTACCTAGGTATACCTAACCCACTCGTTCACCGCGGTCGCTCGGTGGTATTGGTATGCCGCCCGCCCGCCCCCCGCCGCCGCGCCCTGTGCCACGCCACCTCATTGCGGGAATAATTGGTCAAGCCGACTTCGTACTTACTGCTTACGTAGCCTGTAATTTTGATTTTATAAATCGCTACCAAGACGTCCCCTTTAACGAAAATTTGCAAACATTTCAAAATCTTCACCATTCCATCTGTGTGGTGTGTGTGAGTCAATCAATTTATTCATAACTAATTCCATTGGCCAACAAACACGATAGCAATCGTAGGCTGTTGACCTGTGCTGCTAACTAAGCGAATGCGAATGAGCCGAGCCGACGCCGACGGAGACGGACGCTCCTTTAGCACAAAAATATTCTTAACCGTTCATGCGATAACGTGGTCGATAAATACAGTTGGCAATATTTTTACTAATTTTGATTTGAACAATGCTTGCGGCCTTGTATCCTTGTTGTAAAATGGCGCCTTGCCTGTCGGTCGGTCGGTATTATTATTATTTCATTCGGAGCGAACTTCGTGACGATCTCGGCTCCCACCCCCTCGCCGCGCTGCCCCCCGCCGCTCCCCGCTCCCCGCGGATGCGTATCCGTCCGAGTGTCGCGACTCGAGTGAGACTAGCTATCCGTTTACAAGTTGTCAAACTGGTTAGGTTATTTGGCTAAGTGAAAATAGTAAAAAAAAATATAGAACGTCATGATTTATGTGTAACCAGTGAGTAAATGTCGTACTTCGTTCGAATAAAGTGATAAACGCTAGTGAAATCGTAGGAAACTGGGCGAGTCATATGTAAAGACGCCATCTTTCTTTACAGATGTCAGCTGGGTCACAAATTCAGATGGCACCACAAACCACTGTCAACACGGGGCAACCACTTCACAGTCAGGACTCCAATATGAGCACAGGTAAATAGTGAATTTGTGCTAAAAGTGCCACGAAATGGAGTTTTGTGAACAGTGCATCAAGTGTTTACTACGTGCCGGTTTCTTGCTGGGATGTTAACCTCTTTTATGAACCTGAGAGAGGTGTAAATAAGTGAAAGAAAACTGATAAAACTAAGGATAGTGACGTCACGTGTTGTGTATGATGTCGGATGGGAACCGAGAAAGTGCCGTTTTTCTTCCCGAGACACAAGACAGTTGCGTGCCACAATGCATGATTATAAAAGCGGAGCTAACATAAACCACGTCGGCCTACTGAGCTCATTGGCTAAAAGTGAGTTTACTGCCTACCTTCTTATTATAACACGTAAACACTTGATATACTTACTTACCCACGCAATAAAAGTGCCTAAGCATTCCTCCGACTTATTACCCGGAGAAATAAACACAAAACACCATAACGTGTGCTGAAGCAATCGTTTTACTTATTTTGAGCTTTGTAGTTAGCCAGACCTACCTTTCTTGATCTAGAAGCGATAGACGATGTAGTTATTGTGTTCAAAACAAAAACTACAGATTTAGAACTGTCAAAGTTGCACTGGAGGGGAGCGCCACGATACCGTAGCTAAATAAAAATGAACGAATGAATGAACATGGCTATGCTATAAACCTAAAATGAATGAAGCTGAGAAGCTATCGAAATAAGCATAAATTTATTATTTTATTATAACCAAACAAGTTCGATTAAATCTCATTCGATTACCTAGCCAAGAATGCAATGCAATGCGCACTCAACAAAACGGTAAATTCATACGCAATTCTTTGTTGTTTCAGGGTCATCTCATAGTGATAAGGAACTGAAAGAAGTTGATGCTTTAACTCCAGAGAAGTCAGCTATGCGAGGGTCCACTGTTGTCCCTACCGCTACTTTAGTGCCACCTAGCGGTGCAGCACCCACGATAGCAATGCCTGAGAGGAAAAGGAAACGAAAAGGTAATAAATTAACGGGATAGACTGACCACCCGGACGCGAGCAATCCGAAATTTATATGCTGACGATGATGGGCTTAAGGTTTCAGGAGGGCTGACTCCAAATAGGGAGCAAGCAAGGTTGAATAAATTCAGGAGGCGAAGGATCGCAAAATGTGTTAAAATTAGCATTTTTTGCTAAAATTAGCACATAACAGAAATAGTAATAATTATACAGACTTACACAGTAGATTATAAAATAAAAATTTGAAAATTTCTTTTAAAATTCGCGATCTCAATATCGCATTAGTCTTCAGCAACCAATTGATTGTGGTACAGAGTGGTTGGTCATACACCCCAAACATTCACAGGTCTGACAATCCAAACTATTTCTGCAAATGAATAAGAGAAAATTTATTGACATCGAATCTACCTACAGTGTTATAAATAGGTTCTCTTTTAGTGAACAGAAGGCAATAGATTACTATTAACAAAATTGTAATATTTCCAGGAGACGAAGGCGTAGGCGGCGGCGGGGGTGGTAGCGCCAAGCAGCGACATAACTCCGCCGACAAGAACATTAGAGAATACTTCTCTAAGCACCCCTCGAGCAGCCCTGTGCGGCATACGGGCTCCAAGTCACCCTCGCCTCAAAGCGCTAACTATCCTATGGTGAGAACAACGTACAGTAGAGTATTCTAAAAGATAATGGGACAATCACATTTTAATTGCCGTTTTTGGTTGAAGATTTACTGTTACCGGTCACACCGAAGTCACCGGTCGAAGGTGTACTGTTATTAAGTTTTTTTTTGATACATCGAAGTGAACAGACAAATCTATTGATCGTCCGATTATCTTTCAGAGAACACCATTCTCACTTCTGGGGATTAGCGACATAAAATGGACCTAACGTTCAAAAAAGTCTTTTTTTTTATTCTGAGCAACCTCGAGCCAGCCAGTAGTATGGTCGCGTAGATCGAATTCATATCCAATATTCTTGTTTTAAATTAAAATATTTACTTGATATGTCACATGTAAAATGGCCTATTAAAAAGCGCCAGGTTATAAGTCACGCATGCTTGGAACACCCTGCGACGCGTTGCGTCCCGTCAACTTGCTGATAAGCCTGCTCTTAGTCGTTCTTGGTAGAGTGGATACGCTGTGGCCCACGGCCACGACTGATCATGCAATGCGCCACACATTTCCCTGTTGGATGCGTTGTTGGAACATCTAGTCAGGGTGGATTGTGAAGATGCGGACGGATGTTGACATCTTGCTAGATGTCAAGCCGTAGCCAGCACAGGACCCTAGATTCTGCTCTCGACGACGAGACGTTCCATCGAGTCTTCATTCGGTGCTTAAGTGCTCATAGTCTTCGTATTTGAAGCGTATAATTTGCATAGTCGACGATAGAGTTTATTATCAATCCTTTACATGGACATCTCGCACCTGTCTGATGAGCGGTCCATGGAATCCTCAGGAGACTCCTGTTAAGCCTTATGCATGTGCCTGTTATATTTACTTTCCAAATGTCTTGACGACTCCGATGTCGGAAATGTCGTTGGCAAATGATGGGGTTGGATTAGCAGAAGATTGTTGCGAGTGATTCGTCAGAAAAGCTTTTTATATGAATCATCATATAAAAAGCTTTTCTGACGAACCACTCGTCACAATCTTGCGCTATCTTGTTTTGCATCAGCAAAACAGATTCTTTTTAGGCATTTCTTGTGGCGAAATCAACCCCCCGGTCTGACCTCTCCTCTGTAATCAAACTACCCATTCACTTACTCAATATTAATGTTTGTATTGTTTTCTGCAGTACCCACCGTCACCCTCCTCATTGCTGCCTTCCGGGGCAGACTTTTTACGTTCAACGTCACAGCAACGACCACACACTACTGTTAAGCAGGTATGTTTTTTGTTATCGTAAGACACATAATCCTTACTTCATTCAATGACAGGAATATTCGATCACAGAATTCAATCATATGGTGTGCTATGTATGATTAGAACACCTCAGCTGAGTCATTGTTGTTAAAATTTCCTCCTGATTTTTTAATTCTTTACCTCACATTGCAGGAAGTAATTCACGGTATTGTTTTGCATAAATTTGAGACGTCATGATTTGAAATTTCGTTGAAATTGTTGCAGATTCAAACAGAACTGACGTGTCAGAGGATACAAGAGTTGGAAACTCAAGCATCTTCCGATTTAGAGCTAAGGAATAATAAAATAGACGAATTAACGAGATCTAATGAAGAACTGAAACATCAAGTGCAAGCACAGAGCAAGGTATGTTAAATTTTACACATCTGGGTAAATTGCAAACTGGTTTATAAAGTGACATAATTTTAGGTGTCACGAAATCACAGATTTCCTTTGTTTGGTGATACATAATCATTTCATTTCAAGAAAATTGAATATAAGAATGGTTTAATTTCTGAATGTGTGATCTTACTTTGATGAAACCTAAACGAGCCACGGTTAAACAATCTCTAAATAGAATTTCAAGATCAACTTTTAAGATCAATAAAAATTTGCCTTTTATTTACTTTAAGCTCAGAAATGTTTCTTGCTTATTTCAGGTTATAGATCAACATAAGTCACACATAAACAAGTGTATAGATGTTGTTAAGAAATTGTTAAATGAGAAAAGTACTATTGAAAAGAAGGAAGCCAGACAGAGGTGTATGCAGAATCGATTAAGGCTCGGCCAGTTCGTTACGCAACGGGTCGGCGCGACCTTTCAGGAGAATTGGACTGACGGATATGCATTTAATGAACTCACAAGGTATGTTCAATACTATAATCCATTCCAAAATAGGGAACGTTCCCTGAAGGTTCACTTCGATGTATGACTCGCAATTAATTAACTTAGGACTGATTTTATTTTGGAACGATCAAAATAAAAAAAACACCTATTGGATGTAATTTCTATCTAAGTCAATTAACGTAAAATGAAGCAAAGGTGAACTTTTTTGGAACGGTTCCTACGTGAAATGGACTATAGCAATGTTTTAACACGTCTATGGGAAATGATCATGGGTTTTCCAACTGTCAGAATAAGACTCCTGAACTTTTAATCTAATGCACGAGGATAATCTTCATTGATGAAAGCAGTTTCCGTAAATCGTGACTTTAGGCACTTTTGACGTCTGTTTGTAACTCAAAAACATCAGCTGAGTAAACGTAAAAAGTTGACAAAGTATTATGAATTAAAGTGAAACCAATAAGAGAAGAGCACGAAAAAGCGCGGGAAATTTACATAATGCCGCGAAACACGTTACCAAACATTTACTGTTTACTCGAAGAAAGTGTGAAAAGTAGAGTAAACTTCTCGTGCATAAAGATGTCTTCGTCTTGGGCGTGATTAAATCCCTCTCGCACTCAGGATTCTAGTAAATCCCTCGCTTCACTCGTGAGTTATTCTAAAATCAGAGTTGCGCTCGGGATTCAATGACGCCCGTGATGTAAGACACCGCTTTACATACTCGGTGGATTATCTACTATTATTCACTAGGTATAATCTAGCGTTATTGGTACCACTTTTTTCCGTATTCTCAAATGTGTGGGTTTATTCTATATTTTCTTCCAATTTTAATCTATATTTGGATGTCTGGGAAACATATATTGTGGTGTAGGAAGTTTCCTGTTTGCTGTTTCTTGTGTTTTGATGAATGTGATACAGAATAAAGTTTTTGCCGAGCGAGCAATATTAAATGTATAAAAAAAAACAAAGTATCAAGACAATTATCATACTTGACAACAGCAAACAAACCTGTTTTACCTCGAATTCTGCAATTTTCTCCGGCTAAGTTCGATTTGTTTTTCATTGTATATAAATGTTGTTGTTCATTGTATAATCTTGGCAAATAGTACCTCACGCACTCCACCTTTATTCGTTTTATTCAAATAAGAACTAATAAAATTATAAACAAAAACCAAATCATCGACGATTAGTTTTCTAGAATTCAAATTGTAATGCATTGCCATAAAAAAGTTTGCATATACTCAGCTCTCGCTAGACTCTATGATATTTGACACTGCTCCAATTTTAAACTTGAATGAAAAATTTGTTTTACCCAAATCCTCCACAAAAAAAAGGTCTGCCAAAATAGCACCGTAATCTTTAATTTCTCATGCACTCTACCATGAGTCTAATAAATCTAGTCGTTCGGTAAACTCCCAAGGTTTCCTTCATCATCCTGAACTGGCATCAAGCACTTAAAATATTCAAGAGAATTGTCTGTTTGAGCAGGCGGCAAGAGGAAATCACAGCTGAGAAGGAGGAAATCGACCGGCAGAAGAAAATGCTATTCAAGAAGCGGCCGGTGAACAGCGAGGGTGGCGGCGGCCGAGGCAAGCGGACGTCTAACGCCGCGCCGAGCACGCCGCAGCCCCAGCCACTGCATAACGGGACCGACGCGCCTACCTTCCTCAAGCCGGATCCGTTGCCCAGTATGACTTCGCAGGAGTATTATGAAGCCGATGAGATTCTTAAGGTATGATAGTCTCTAGCTTGTGTGCCGGAAAAGCCTTAGTCCCTACCTACCTACTAGGTTAGTAAAAGAAAACTAAGGTGGACGTTTTTACTTTAAGTGTCCCCGAAATACTGATATACAATCGAGAGCCCGTTGAAACATCTATGTAGGTATTTTATAAATGGATAGATTCTGTGGACATACCGTTGCATACTGCTGCAAGAACATAATCAGTTCTTTCGTGAAGATATTTGAACTCGCGCATGTTTCTAATTTTATAAGGACGAGTCGTGAAGTGAACTACGAACGGTAAAATAGTAAAATTTGTATGTTTTTATTTTCAGTTGAGACAAAGCGCGCTCAAAAAGGAAGACGCAGATTTGCAGCTAGAAATGGAGAAGTTAGAGCGAGAGAGAAATCTACACATAAGAGAATTGAAACGGATACACAATGAGGATCAGAGTAGATTCTCCCAACACCCTGTTCTCTCTGAAAGGTAAGTTTTGTACTTTACACTTCCCTTCATTCTATGCTCTGGTTACGTTAGGAACAGCTCTGACGGTGGGTTGTGATTAGGCATCATCAGAAACAAACATTATTAAAAGTTCATAAAGCCCGCGGTGATAAAGAAGTTGTTGTCAAAGCTTTTCTTACACACACCGGAGTGTAGCAAAAATCCAGTCCTTCAAAATAATTTGATTTCTTTTTGAAGGACTGGGCCCAGCTTTCTACATCAACTTCGTAACTTTAAGAAAATGAATCTGCACCATGAAGAGCAAAATCGTTCCCAACACGCGTTTTCAGAGAGGTAAGTTCTCTTGAATTACGCCGAACCGCGATATCCTGTTCACTGAATTTATACAAGAGAGAATACCACCACCACCGGCCAATCATAACGTGCTTTTTGCTATTCTTAAAACATGGGTTGAAAACAACAAGGAAATTGATCTCTTATAGTAACAAAACGTGTAACGTATCTTATCCTCAAGTTGATTTATAGTTGTAAGCACGAACCGATGGGTCGGCTCTTAGTATAAACACTATCAACTCTTTTTCTTGAATAATACGTCATCAAGATGCGTTTCATTTTCATTCGAATCATCGATATCACGTCTCCATTAAACTGCAATTCTAAAATATAAGAGGTCCAATTTATTTATAGCTGTTTTAATGCTCGCTGTTTTTTATTGCCATTTATTTGTACAGGTTTATTTATTCAATTAACTTGGGTGTCTTATTTTTATGCACGTTAATTACATTGGTATTCAATTGGACATTTTATATTTTTACAAATACTCGACGTATTTAGTAAAGTAAAAGAGTTGTCCGTGAATATGAATACGGATGTTGCTATGTAATGGTTCAGCAGAGCTCTTGGTGTTATAATTTTGTAGAGATTGTAGACTTTCGTTAATGACAATGGTAAACGCTTGGATTATTTTTATTGCTTTTGTCTATAACTTCAATTGGATGAACTATCTTATGATTTATTCACTATCGATGTATGTATATATACATTAGCCAAACTCGATGGAGAATGTTTGCAAACAAACCGCCCATAATTAACCTAAAATTCACTCTGTTGCCGCGTCTTTTTATACGCGATTTACATTACTTGTCAATTTGTGATCCATCCTTTAATAAATATTGCATAAAATTGTATCTGAGACTACACCAAGCAAGTGAGTTTTAGTAAATTGTGTCGTGGTTTGTTTACAAACATTCTACATTGAGTTTGGCTAGTGTATAGATTCAGAATTTGCATTTCACTTACAATACTGGGTACCTTATTAAGAAATTCAAATCAGTATCGTACATAGTGGCTCTGAATCCAATAGATTGAGATATTTTTGGGACAATGAAGTACAAAGGAACTCTCAATGCTTTGAATACATTGTTATAACAATGTCCGGTTTCACATGGCCTTTTAAATATTATCCCAGGTATAAATCCCTCGTGAAATAGTTTATCCATGATCTGTTAATATCAAAAAAGGTTTCCAGTAAAGATAATGTTGATTTTATAAAAAAAAATATTGACTTTGCGTATTACAATAGGTGACTTGAACTGGGCTTGTTTACAAAATAATGTTGTCATCACATTATCACCTCGGTGATAATTGGCACTAACGTTTCTTAGGTTTAGAAAATAGGTTTTTATATGCCATTGGGTATTTATTGGTTACTATATCAGTTTATATTTACCATGTACATTTGTGATATGATGTGTCTATAGTAAAAGAGCTTGAGTGAATAATTTTCTAGATATGTATATCTGACTTTGTGCTATCTCTTACTTATAGGTCATGGGCACAATTATTATTGTTTGTGAAAATATTGGTATTACCAACTATTTATTCCGAATTGATGGACCTGTTTATGCTGAGTTTGGCTGAGTTGTATAAATACACGCTTAAATTTTACGAATGCTTTAAAATTAACCTATAAAATTAAGCACTTCATTGAAAAACCAGCCAAATCAAGAAAATCAGGACAGGTCATTTTTTCCTTTTTAAGTTTTGCGAATCAACAACAAACGAACTTCTTAATGCGGCCTTCCTTTAACCGGACTTAAGTCCATTACACACATCTCTGGAATAAATAATAATATTTATTTTCTTAGAACCCATCCGCCAGTAATTGCATAGCCGAGCACTCAACCTGTAAACTTTATGATTCACAGAATCCTCGTCTAATCCTTGTGTTTATCCTCAGGTACCTGTTGTTAATGCTACTTGGCAAGGGTGGTTTCAGTGAAGTCCACAAAGCGTTCGATCTTAGGGAACAACGCTACACCGCCTGCAAAGTGCACCAACTAAACAAAGACTGGAAAGAAGATAAGAAGGCCAACTATATCAAGTGAGTCCGTGTATGATGACGTCACAATCATCTTGTTTTCTTATTATTTTGGTTAGTTAGCTTTTTGAGAACAGGTAAACTTAAAGCTTCTTTAGAAATTCTGTTAAAAACTTATCTAACCTCACATTTCAAGTTGGAGAAAGTTTATTGCTCGTAATCAATAACCACAGCTCAAAACTGAACTCTTAATGCCGCTATCATGTTATAAATAGGTACTTGGACAAAGAATGCACATTCCTGTCCTAACAGTGTATTTCATTATCGACTCAGAGACATAAAACAAGCGTTGCTTATCTAAAGAAACGGTTATTCTGCTAAAAAAATGGTAGAAGTAGAAACCATGACGTAGAAAGCGGACCATTAAATTAAGGAGGAACTACCGACAAATGCACACGTCTGAGACGTTCCAGAAATAAAAAGAGAAGTGTCAGATAAAACGTTTTGTGCTCGTATTGTACCTTTGCAAAAACTAGCCCCCTTAAGTAAAATAAAAACGAAATGTCTGGTAAATCCGACTAAGCACGTGTGTTTTTACCTTTATGGAGGTATAAGATGCAACGCGACGATCACGTGTCTCCTCGAATCGGATCGATGCGACGTTGAAGGTCGTGCGATAAAACACGGTGTGCGTTATAGATAATAAGATTATTCTGTAGCGAAACTTATGAGAAATAATTAATATTTAACTAATATGATGTAACTTAGGTTGATATATACCTATTACTTATGACTCGAATCTTTTTTAACATGTTTACGGCCAGGAGCAGAGTTTAGTTTGAGCTGATGAGGCAGATGTTTTAAAACTGGATGTCCTTGAAAATATGACCTTTAATGGTCATATGGACTTTCTTCTACCACTACAAATAGCATACCACTATTACTAGATTGCCAGTTTTGTATATTAATAATAATAATAATAATGCTGGACAATTCACACAGCATTATCTAGAACGTAGTATAATATAAGTTCCACATACAGTTTATTAAAACTACCTGCAGGTGTACATTTCACACTAATCGGGTCTAATACAACTGCTTATTTTGTCCTGTGCAGATAGAAAGATTATAAATGCAATAGAGCTCTCAATGGACAACAACGTCCGGTATATTGTTGTGCATTCGCAAATGTAATTCATCATTCCCTCCTTTGTTACAGACACGCGTTGCGAGAATACAACATCCACAAGGCGTTAGATCACCCCCGTATTGTTAAACTTTATGATGTGTTTGAAATTGATGGAAATTCCTTTTGTACAGTTCTTGAATATTGTAATGGACATGATCTCGATTTTTATCTCAAGCAGGTACGTACGTATGATTCACTGAGTGGACGTTTCCGTTTGTTTTTGTTGTGTTATTATTAGTAAATTACGTCAGATTACCATAATTGGTATGGAATGTGTGTGTCGCTTCGTTGGCGTACAATATGATCTTACTGATATCAAAGTATATCCTAACGGTCAAGTCTACAACGCAATGCTACTAGAGGTACACATTCTTAGAAATGTATACCGTCGTAGTTTACATAATTAGTACTCTACAAAGTAGAGTGGAGACCTAACTGTAGACATTTTAGACCAGAAATTTGCTAAAAATTATTCTAGTAATGAATTTCCTACATCTTCAATATAAATAACTTCCCAAATATTAAAACCATAAATCTAATTACAGCATAAGACTATCCCAGAACGCGAGGCGCGCTCGATCGTGATGCAAGTTGTCTCAGCGCTAAAATACTTGAATGAGATCAAACCGCCTGTCATCCACTACGATCTCAAGCCGGGGAATATCCTTCTAACTGAGGGCAACGTCTGCGGCGAGATCAAGATCACAGACTTTGGTCTCTCCAAGGTCATGGACGAGGAGAATTATAATCCGGATCATGGCATGGATTTGACCAGCCAAGGGGCCGGTACCTATTGGTAAGTTGATTTTATTCTAGACTAGTTCCTGCTTCACGCGCACTTTACCGGGATAAAAAGTAGCCCTGGAATACCGTCTACCTCCCTTCCAAATTTTGTTAAGATCCGCTCAGCCGGTTAGACATGAAAAGGTAACAGACAGGTAGAGCTACTTTCAAATTTATAATTTTAGTGTGGATTCGTTTTATGAACGTCTGTTCATACAGCTACAGAAGCGGCTACAAAAGATACATTGTACCTTCATAGGTACGATGTATCTTTTGTAAACGCTTTTACTCCGTTATATGGTGATCAATATGGTGAACCAACCATATTTTGCTGGAGAGTGATCTGTGAACGTCCCTTACGAAAGTAGCTTATTTGAACGGTTGATGTTAGTGTGATTGAGTGCTGATATCTGTATAAAACAAAGACGATTTCTCAATGTACCAAAATCTTTTATCGTCATCATTGCCACACCCTAGCCTAGAAAAGCCCTTGTCTGGGCTATAATATAACAGAGGAAAAGGTTAAAAAAAGCGTAAATAAAAGCTGAAAGAATTACTTTTTAATATTACACATTCGATGTCAGTTTTATTCATTCTACCGTAGTAATAAAGTCCTCTTAGCCGAATTTCGGCAAAGGCGACCAATCTCAGAGACTGGTCATTTATTGGACAGTTTAGAACACCAGTGTGTGCGCAAACACAGGTGCACTCTCTAAACCCACACAAAATCCGAAGGGACAGACGAACCGACACAACTTGTTGTCATGTTCAACTGACCTCTGATTCAAAAAGAATATGATCATCTTAAATGACTTGAACTTAAGTAGGCATGTATTAAAATAAGTGGTACTTAAATTAAGAATGATAATTTATAAACAATCCAACATCCCAGGTATCTGCCACCGGAGTGTTTCGTCGTCGGCAAGAACCCACCAAAGATAAGCAGCAAGGTGGACGTGTGGAGCGTTGGCGTTATCTTCTACCAGTGCCTCTACGGCAAGAAGCCTTTCGGGCACAACCAGAGCCAGGCCACCATCCTCGAGGAGAACACCATTCTCAAGGCTACAGAAGTGCAGTTCGCCAACAAACCCACAGTCAGCAACGAGGCTAAGGTATTGGAAATATCTGGTATTACAATCTATTTGGTTTTTGTAGAATTTCTTTTGATCATAAATTTCGGCATAATCGAATTATGCAATTCACTCCTATGCGAAATGTACTGCAGATCGCAGATACTGCTTACAATAAGAATTAAACTTCTTATATTTATCATTGTTTAAGTATGACCCTACGAATAGGAGCTTTCCGATGTCTTAAATGCTTCAATGGGGTGGGTATCACCCTATTGAATCCACTTGCCAAATGTGGTGATTACGCCACGATATGCCCCTACACTTGTGACACAACCAGAGTTGGCCAAGCCAAAGTACTACAGTTTATCATTATTTAAACTCAAAAATACTTTATTTCCCTAAGTAAAATAAATAAACTTTTGGAAAAGTAATATTTTTTTAAACTAAACAATACATTATCACGTGCATGCTAATTTTGACGACTTCCGTGGCGCAGCGGGCGAAGGTCCGCCTGCGACGCAGTAGGTTGCGGGTTCGATTCCCGCCTCGGAACAAATTTGTGTACGATATGCAGAAATTTGTTCCGTTGGTCTGGGTGTTTTCTATGTATAATAAAAAATATCTATCTATGTAGTGTATTGCATTAAGTAAATCAGTTATCTAGTACCCATAACACAAGCTCTACTTAGCTTGGGGCTAGATAATGCTGTGTGAATTGTCCAGCATTATTATTATTATTAATTCCCCTAATGAGCGATATCTTCCTGCTGTCTTCAGCTGTCCAACATCTAAGGGCTCTGTAGCCATTAGTTTGGAAGAGATTTCGCGTCGAAGATGAATGAGGTGCTAACATGTAATGTGTTGTTGCAGAGTTTTATCCGCGCGTGCCTGGCGTACCGCAAGGAGGAGCGCATCGATGTGTTCGGTCTGGCGCGGCACGAGTACCTGCAGCCGCCGATGCCCAAGTCGCGCGGGGCGGGCGGCGGCGCGGGCGCGGGCGCATCCTCTGGCTCCGCGCCCACGCCGCCACCGCCGCCCGGCTTCAGCGCCAACCTCTTCGGCGCAGGATCCAGCTCCTAGCCGCGCCGCCGCCGCCCGCGCCGCGCGCCCCAGGCGCCTGAGAGCGCGTAGTGACCTGTGAACACGTAGCCGGTGTCGGCGGCACACACTAGAGACCCACCACCGGCCGAGACCGCAGAGTGACCTAGCAGGTAGCCGGTGTCGGCGGCACACAGGACCCACCGCCGGTTTCTGAGACGCAGTGACCTCGCACGTAGCCGGTGTCGGTGGCTAACAAGAGCCACCACCGACCTCTGAGACGTAGTGACCTCACACGTAGCCAGTGTCGGCGGCATTCAGACAACACCCGGCTTTGGACGCAGTGACCTCACACGTAGCCGGTGTCGGCGGCACACACACGAGAGCCACCACCGGCCTCTAACATGAGTGGTTTTGGCCGGTGACAGAGGACTCATTTTTTTAGTTTTCGAAACTTCGTCAGTTACGCAGAGTTGTAAAATGACTATCATTTACAGATTTAAATTGTTTAAGATTATGCTTACTGTTGACTGTATTTATTGAGCAGATAATATGTGATTGTGTCGTTCGCGGCAATCCTTTTATCACTAGAAGAAAAAATCCTTGGGACTATCCCTTGCATATTATATAAGTTATCCCTATTAAAAAAGTTAAATATTTGTGTGGATCTTTTCATTTCTTGTGCATGCCCACCTGCTTCATCCATTCTTAAGATCCACTTGTTTAATAAGTTAGGTATCCAGGCTAAATTAGTGTTAATAAGTACTCTCTACTAAAAATTATTTACTGAAGTGTTCACGCCTACAGCAAATTTGCTGCAAAGAGTTGTCCGTTCGTTCCTCCCTCGCTTCTAAAGTCGCATTCATTCGTTCACCCAGAAGGCAGTAATTGCGAATAACGACCCCGAGCTCGCAGCGATAATGAGGAAATTTCCAGCTGCACAGCTTAACCACTGCATTGGCGATTGCATAAAGATGGAAACGTTTCAAAGGACTTTTACAAACGAAGCAGTTTTAAATTTCCGGTATCTGAAAACTAAAAGAATGGATCTCGTATTTTTTCGCTGCTGCACTGCTGGTGTGCTTCGGCTCGGTATTTTGATCTGGGTTTAAATTTTAGACTAGCTAAAAATTACTTGGCTTTTACAAATTTTCCTTGTCAAATCTAATCAAGATCCGTTTATATATATTTTGATAGAACAACGAGGAGGGAGTAGGAATGTTAGGAGCTCATGGCACCACCAGATATGGTCCACCAGGTCCTGCAGAGAGTCAATAATAATATAATAATGTTGGACAATTCACACGGCATTATCTAGCCCCAAGCTAAGCAGAGCTTTTGTAATGGGTACTAGATAACTGAGTGATATACATACATACAATATACTACATAGAACATACCTACATATTTAGTTGTCGGGAATCTGCAACTGATACCAACCCCAACACAAGGGACCAGCAGAACGGGGACTACAGGCAAGGAACGATAAAAAATAGTCCGGTCAACTGGTCAACTGGACTACGGAAAAATAATATTTTCCACAGACAACTGAACTGTACCTACCGTCTCATTCGTCCATAGAAGCGAGTATCTACCTAACTTTTTAGCTATTTCCCTCTGGTAGGCTATGTACCTGTCGGGGTCCGTACCTCGAAAAGAAAAAAGTATCTACTTACACAGTAAGATGTGCTTATTTGCTTAAAGAAAAAAAGGAAATTCAAAATGCCTGAAATCCAAATCGTATAGAAATAGTTCTAATCTGAGACTTTTTCAAAATATCTGAAAGCCACTCACTGAACATGCATTTGGCCAGTCATTGGAACGGAAGAATTTATTAAATACCTACCAACCTACCTTCATTCAATCGCTTGCCCTCTGAAATAAATGCATGAAACTAAATTTCATAAAACAAAGCATAGACCTACAGAGTTACGAGCAGTGAGGCTACAATAACTAATGGTTCAATTATTGTACCTACCTACTTTAAAATGTATGTTAATGTTAAATGTTCAGGGCCAAATATCTCTTAAACCGCAGGAGGTCTATTTCTAAGCTTTTGCTGGGCATTGTTCATGATTCATATCTCGCTCGTCAAGATAGCAGCCACATTGAAAGACCTAAATATCTCCTGAAGTACTGTATTTATTTTACTTAGGGCATCGGGGTCACTATTTCAGGACACATTTATTGGCATAGTTGAAACCACCAAACTCCATGGTGGGGCTGCTATCTTGACGGACACCATTTATTAAGGTGGTAATTCGGATTCGGTACCTACATAATCAAGGCTATCCTTAAATTTAATTATTTATTTATTTATTTTATTTATATTTGCTAAACCAACAGCTGCAAAGACAACATACCTACCGGCCTGTTTTACTATTTTAACTTGCTTATAGGCCCGCGTGGGCTCGCTTTTATATGCAATTGATAGTTTTTCAAATCCCATTTTATTTCATTTATTCAGTTCCATTCCATGCATAAGACTGAAAACAGAGCACATTCACACACAAGGAAGGACTCTCCGACATAAAATTGCGGCCGCATTAAGTTTAGCGAGGGTGAGGGAGCTGTTTTTGTTCACGTGAATAGCCCTCGAGAGTAGAATGATCATAGCTATAGAGTTGACAGTGAGAAACTACATTAAAAAGCCGGGCTTCAGAAAAGTTCCCAGAAGTTCTATGTTGAATGTTCTGTACAAAAAAAGGGTCTCTGGGAATAAAATTTTCCCATTAGGTAGGTACCTAGTTTTAAGGTTTTGTTCACAGAAAATCGTAAAGACTGGAAATGTCTTTGATACAAACAGTGTTCGCAGACTTTAACTAAGGAGTCTTAGGTCGCTGCAAAATGAAAAAAACCGCAGGTCAGTAACCCGTTTGCACAAGCTCCTCCTTTTTTCAAAGTCGGTTAAAAAGCATACGTATGATTTTTAATCAACTTTGAAAAAAGGAGAAGGCTCTTGTTCCGCTGTATGTATGTTCGCCGATTTTGACAGTGAGTTGTACGCTAGTAATAGTAGTTCAATGGATTTTGATGATTTTTCTATTTGTTTATTTTTTTCCGAGGGATTACTATGTCTCGCAAGAAAATATTATAGGGATTCGAAATCGGTTATTCGTTTTGTAAAAACATCAAATTATTTAAAATAGCACACACGATTATAAATTAAAAATGTATTTTAATAAAAAGCCGGATGAAAATAATTTAAGCTGAATAGAGAACATTAATGTAACCCTAGTTGAAGGCTTTTCCCTCGGCGGAATAAAATACTCGTTGCATTTGTGCAACGGACCTGAAGTGCGAGTTTATTGTGCCTCTGAAGCGCAATGTTTCTAGGTGTGAATTAGAGGGATGCCTTTGCCTTTGAAAATGTTAGCGTTGTAAAAGCACTGCGACTGTTTGTTTTGTTTTATCATACAAATGTTTAAATTTCAAACTCTACTTTTTTTTCAAACTTGTGTTCATCCTACATAAACTAGGTTCGTAGGTAGTTAACCCTTAGCGGGTTAGCTACGAACCTAGTTTTCATAATGAATTCGTCAAATTACGAATGTTTTATAATGAAACATTTCCACCATTTTGTAAAAAAGCAAAAATAAGCGTTCCTTCGAGCCGGATTTGAACCAGCGACCTATGGATAACTTTGATTTCCTCTACAGTCCACCGCTCTACCAACTGAGCTATCGAAGGTTCGAGAAATACGTTTAAAATTATCATTTGGATTACTTAAGTAAGCAACTAAAACGATCTTACAATCTAACTCAGTGAATATAAAGAGGCGAAGTTGTAAAAATGCATAGATAATCATTTCCTGAGAAAAAAATACATTAGAACGAAAATATAT